>OZ025190.1:6088103-6688103 GCA_964019065.1 Catostylus mosaicus | reverse complement strand
ATTATTTATTATTATAGGCTAATACTTTGACCACAAACAAACCCTTATATTTTAGGTGAATTTTGCAAGATTATAGGCTTATATTTTCAGCAGAATTAGACCCATCAAATTTAGACCAATCTTGCAAGGTTTTAGGCTTACATTTTGACCAAAAACACACCCATATAATTTTGGCCAATTTTGGAAGGTTATAGGTTTATATTTCACCAGAATTAGACCCACCAAATTCTGGCAAATTGTGCAAGGTTATAGGCTATTGCTTTGACCAGAAACAAACCCTTATCTTTTCGGTGATTTTTGCAACGTTATAGGCTTACATTTTCAGCAGAATTAGACCCAACAATTTTTGGCCAATCTTCCAAGGTTATAGGCTTACATTTTGACCAAAAACAGACCCATTTTTTTTTGCCAAGTTTGCAAGGTTATGGGCCTGCATTTTGACAAAAAATAGATCCTCGTATTTTCGGCAAATTCTGCAAGGTTATTGGCTTATAGTTTGACAGAATTAGACCCAACAATTTTTGGCTATATTTGCAAGGCTATAGGCTTACATTTTGAACGAAAATAGACCTAAATATTTTTGGCTAACTTTGTAAGGTTATAGGCCTACATTTTGACCAGAACTTCTTTGGCCAATGTTGCAATATTATAGGTTTACATTTTGACCAACAATAAACCCATATATTTTTGACCAATTTTGAAAGGTTATAGGTTTATATTTCACCAGAATTAGACCCACCAATTTCTGGCGAATTGTGCAAGGTTATAGGCTAATACTTTGACCACAAACAAACCCTTATCTTTTCGGTGAATTTTGCAAGGCTTACATTTTCAGCAGAATTAGACCCATCAATTTTTGGCCAATCTTGCAAGATTATAGGCTTACATTTTGACCAAAAACAGACCCATTTTTGTTTGGCCCATTTTGCAAGGTTATGGGCTTGCATTTTGACTAAAAATAGACTCAAGTATTTTCGACCAATTCTGCAAGGTTATTGGCTTATAGTTTGACCAGAATTAGACCCACCAATTTTTGGCTATATTTGCAAGGCTAAGGCTTACATTTTGAACGAAAATAGAGCTACATATTTTTGGCCAATTTTGTAATGTTAAAGGCGTACATTTTGACCAGAATTAGACCCACTAATATGTGGCGAATTTTGCAAGGTTATAGGCTAATAATTTGACCAGAAATAAACACTTATAAATCCATCAATTTTTGGCCAATTTTGGACGGTTATAGGCTTACATTTTCACCAGAATTAGACAAACATATTTTTGTCCAATTTTGCTTGGCTATAGGCTTATATTTTGACCAAAAATAGACCCATATATTTTTGGTCAATTTTACAAGGTATTAAGCTTACATTTTGACCAGAATTAGACCCACTAATTTTTTGGCTAATTTTGCTTGGTTATAGACTTACTGTTTGATGACAAAGTGTCGCACTAATTTCTTGCCAATTTTGCAAGGTTATAGGTTTACCTTTTGAATAAAAATGGACGCACTTTTTTCTGGCTAATTTTACAAGGTTTTAGGCTCCTTTGTGATGAAAAAGTGTCCCATTCATTTTTGGGCAATTTTAAAATTTTATAGGTTAATTTGTGATGAAAGTTAGTTTATACCCAAATTCGAAACCTGTTGATTTTTGCCTTTTTGCAAGTTTATTGTTGTCCTTTGTGACCAGAGGTGGACCAGCCTTCCACAATTCCGTAACCTTAATTTTAGAAGAATCAGTTTCCTGTTTTTGAGTTCTTTTGTTGCAAAATTTTGAATAAATAGAAACTGTATCAGAAATTGAATCAGATTTATTTCTCCACCTCTCACATCAAAATATCCGGCTTTTATGACAATGGAGAGTCATATCGATTGTCCCTAACCCCCCACCCCCCCCCCCCCCACAAACACAGAATTTCCGCCTGTGTGGCAGAGAATCAAATTATCTAACAGTTGCTGATCATTTTTGAGCATGTAAAATAAAAATTTGAAATCTCGTTCATACATGACCACGCTATCATCACATTGCGTTCGTAAGTAAAACTCAAACGAACTCACGTCTCAGGTCCTTCTACTTTTTCGTACCTGCTACTTTTAAATAAACAGAGGTGCCAAAGAGCTGCCAAAAAAGTTTCATTCTTAGGCTTATTATATGTATAAACCAGAGAAACTCCCCCTTCCCCAACGAACCGCCCTATATCTTCACCGCAAGAGTTTTAATAAAATAAGGGGATCGATGTTTAGGGCAAGTCTCACTCATGCAAAATGTCTTGTTCAAGCCTCAGTCATGTAAAATATAACGAAATATCAACGGAGAGGTGCGAGGAAGAGAGGGGCAAGGTAGGAGAGAGGAAGAGAGGATATTCAAAAATGTCGTGTCGCTGCATTAAATAGTAGGGAACCAAAATCAAAGTATCTAGAAAGTGGTTAATTTCCCACATGAAACATGCAACAATATTAGACACCCTTTCTTGACTAGCTTTTCTCACAAATACAAAACCAGTGAAACTTGGGACAAAGGGGGGGGGATGTCGAATAGTAAAGAAAAGCCGATTAGGCTTTTTATTAGATGCTCACACGTCACGTGCTACGTGACATTGTTTGCCTTAAAACGAGTCTTACTGGAAATTTGCATGTTGTCGACTCCCTTTTTTTTAAGTTCCGAATGCCAAAGGCATGAAGCATTTGTCTTTCTTCCATTCCCTCTTTCCAACTCATTTTTAATTATCATTTATTATCTCCACTTTATCCCTGGTTTCTAATACTAAATGAGACTTAAGCAAGTAATCCCTTCAAAACTTGGCTTGAATAAACTTTTAATTTTAGATTATGTATCTTTTCCCTGCACAAACTCTGCCATAAAAAGATAACCACTATGTTGAAAGCACAAAAAATCACTGAAATATTATATTCCTAAGATAAATACTCTGCAAAGATATATGAAGCAGCAAGCTAGGTAGCTCGGGCATACCAAACAATTCCATTATGATAATAATCTAGAACTCTTCATTATGGATGACAATCATTAAACATTTATCTTTGAAATAATTTTATTCATGAATATTAAACAGTTTAGCGAGTTCAACAAGGCTTTCTTGTTTCTTTCCTTCTTTTAAAATCTTTCGTGCAACTGGCATTTTATTAAACACATTCCATAGCAAAATACCAACAACAACATCATTCTTCAAATAAAACACAACTCCTTTACCAAAATCTTCTGAAAGTTCTTCCTGTTGAGCTGCAACTTCTATTGATGCAGTGCCAGCTTCACTTTCACCCGCATCTTCTTCCGTCTGTGACCTTAGATTCTCTCCTGTTGCTTCTACAACAGCTTTAGGTGAATCAACTTTTGTTGCCTTTGCCCAGATTCCTACTGTGTCTAGTGTATTATCAACAATCCCTATGGCTTCATAGCCAACATTAGGACCAAGATCACTCCAGAACATTGACTGATGTAAATAAGATCTCTTACCACCTGTCATGTTTTCTCCAGCCAGTCTCCCACTAACTACAGCATGATCATGGTGCTCTACGCGTCTCCGCCCTAGTTTGACATCATAGAAGCAAGCAGCATCACCAGCAACCCATATGTCAGATCTTGCTTGTAATTCAGAATTCACTCTAAAGCCTCCAAGATCTGGATCAGTCTCCAATCCAGCAGTTGCTGCCAACTCTGTGTTTGGATCAATGCCAACGCAAACAATTACATGTGATGCGTCAACTTTCTCTCCACTGTTCAATGCTATGGAAACTTTACCATCTTCAGTTAAATCTGCACTAACCAACTCAGCATGTGGGTATATTTTTACACCTTCATTCTCAACTTTCTTTGTTGTCCAATCACTTAGATATGCTGGCAGAACTTTGCCCATATTCCCACCTTCATGATAAATTTGTGCAACTTTCAAACCACTTTGTTTTCCTTTTGCTCCTAATGCACATGCAAGCTCACTGCCAAGAAACCCACCTCCAACTATTGCAACAGAATCTAATGAGCGAACAAGTCTATCTAGTTTCCTGTAGTCTGCAACTGTACGAAACAGGGTAACTTTGCTTTTCAACTCATCTGAAGATTTCTCAAAAAGTTCAATGTTTTTGGGGTAACCACCAGTTGCTATCAACAATTTATCATATTGTATTTCTTGTCCATGTTTGAGCTGTAGCTTGTGCGATACTGGATCTATACTTGTGACTCTATGACCAGTGAGAACTGCAATACCTCCATGTTCTTGCACTGGTAAGATCTGTGGCTTAACATAGTATGTATCATCTTCAAAGAAAACACTTCGTCTCTTGCCATTCCACTGCTTGAAGTACAATGTATCAGCTGCTTCTTCATCCTCACCAAACCATAATTCTTTGGATAATGGCGGTCTCATATATGGTAAAACCTCTTCATCTCCAATTACAAGAATTTTGGCATTTGGATCATGCTTTCTAATTGAACGACAAGCAGCATGAGAAGCAGTGCCTCCTCCAATTATAACATATGGCGCATATGTAGGAATCTTTGGAAGCTCTTTAATGTCAACTTCCTTTTTATCAACTGCTGCTACTTCCTTATCATCTGATACTTTCTCTTTTTGTTCATTTATTTCCTTTGCTTCATCAACAGCCACATTCTCAGTAGTGGTCTGATTTGTAACTTCTGTGTCTTTTTCAGTTTCTACTGCTTTTGCTGAATTTTCCTGAGCTGTTAAAATTTCTTTTTCATGTTCGAATCCTTGATCATCAGCTACAACAGTTAATTCTTCAGTTTGTGTTTCAGGCTGTACCTGTGGTTGTACTTCAGGTTGCCCTTCAGCACTGCCTTCCTCTGGTGAAACTGCAACAGCATCTACCTCTTCAGGAGTAGAATACACTTCTGTGGAAACTTCACTTACAGATGCTTCAATTTGTCCAGTTTCTACTTCAGCTTCTTCTGCATTCGCTTTTATTTCCTCTGCCGTAACATCTGTCACTGTTTCTTTAGCCTTCTTTACAGGCCCACCATCGATAGACAGAATATTAGATTTTACAACTGCAAAAGAAGCGAGGCCCAAAGCTCCAAGTCCAACAATAAGCACAGTGTTACCTCCGCTATTTGGTGCAGAGCTACCATATGCTCTCTTGCTGATAGGATGGGCAACATTTCCTTTTTTACAGCTGTGGCTTAAAAAACTTGGGATATTTGTCTGTTTAGGTTTCACCTCCTGTCGACTCAAAGTACTTACGGAATTGCGGAAAATTCCTACAAATGGTTTCCCTCTTGGAACAACACGATTCCACGCACATCTAAAAGAAGAGCTAGCTAAAGCGTTGCCAAACATCTCAGTATGTGAAAGTTGACCTTCTCGGCCGGCGGTGTGAGAACTAGGCCTTCACGAAGAACATGGCTTTGGGACAGGAATCTCGTTTTGAAATGGAGGTGTATTCAAGATAGTAGCAGAGGTTACAGAACTTGCCACCGCATCGCCCACCGCTCTGTAGATGGAGCGGCACCCCCATGGGGGCACTCTATGAAATTTAAGATAGGGATGTTCACTTGGGAATTTTTTGTCTGCCAAAAAAGTAACAGGCCAAGAATTTCAAATCCAAAAAATGGCAGTTTAGATCAGGGCCTCCGACGAGACCAAAAAAGTGGGAGGGGCGAGCTTCGATGCCAAAAAATTACCACGGCTATAGATGATACGCCTTCTAAAGATATAATTTGCAAAAAAATGGGGCAGGGGGGTTCCCCCTTAGATGTGTATTGTTATGAATGATCTGCTAATATCTGTATCTTTGTTTCATCATAGAATAATCCAATGCGTTCTGCTGGTTGTGGAAGATATTCGTTTACGTGCTTTAGAAATTGTTATTTCTTAAAGTTTTGTTCAAACATATTTTTGTTGCTGCATTTGTATTTAAACGTGAATCATAACACCTTCTTGTGAAGTTCTGCAGGCATCAAGACGGCTAATCAATGATGGCAACTTTACCCAAAAAAGCACACTTCTCTATCCATCTGCAAAACTATAGCTATTGCCTTCATACTCTGTCATTTTTGTCTTGAAAGTAGAGGATATGTTCAAAGTTGGGGTGGGGTAAGCTAACACTCAAGCCCCCTTTGGTGGGTTCCTTCCAAAAGCAAAATTTATTGGAACGGCTCAACTGTCTATCACTTTCTTTGATTTGCAATGATGCAAATCATTTTGGTATTTCTTCTGTTTAAACAAGGGCGCCGGAGCCACGGGGGCGGCGGGGACAGGTGCTCCCGTTGTCCTAGTGGAATGTGGGGTACGGATCCAATACTTTCCCAAAAGTTTTGCAGCGATACAGTCAAATAATGACCAAATTAGTATCATTTAATTTAATTTAATTTCATTTCATTTCTTTTCATTTCATTTCAATTCTTTATCGGAGGATTTTTCTTCAGCAAAGCTGACTTTCAAGAGGCTCTCCGCTTAAAGAAGGTTACAATTTAGCAATTTTACTAAAATCATACTTAAAATACCTTATCGCAAGTTTTACTGTGAAACCGAAATATTCGCGAAGGGTCAAATTATGACTAAATGTCCTTCGAAGAACCCAAAACTGTGAAACAGGTATGGTCGCGAAGGGTCAAATGATGACCAAATGTCTTTCAAAGAGACTAAATTTGTGAAACAAAATTGGTCGCAATAGGTCAAATAATGACCAAAGTCCTTCAAAGAGACCAAATTTATGAAATAAAAGAGTTCGCAAAGGGTCAAATGATATCGAAATGTCCTTCAAAGTGAAAAAATTTGTGAAACAGAAGTGGTCGCGAAGGGTCAAATGATGACCAAATGTCCTTCAAAGAGACCAAATCTATGAGATAGAAATGTTCGCATAGGGTCAAATGATGACCAAATGTTGTTCAAAGAGACCAAATTTAGAATACAGTAGTGTTCACGAAGGGCCAAATGATGACAAAATGTCCTTCTATGTGAAAAGATTTGTGAAACAGAAGTGGTCGCGAAGGGTCAAATGATGTCCAAAAGTCCTTCAAAGAGACCCAATTTATTAAATAGAAGTGTTCGCAATGGGTCAAATGATAACTAAATGTCCTTCAAAGAGACCACTTTGTGAAACAGAATTGGTCACAATGGGTCAAATGATGACCAAATGTCCTTCAAAGAGACCAAATTTGTTAAACAGAATTTGTTGCAAAGGGTCAAATGATGAGCAAATGTCCTTCAAAGAGACCAAATTTATGAGAAAGAAGCGTTCGCATAGGGTCAATTGATGATCAAATGTCCTTCAAAGAGACCACATTTGTGAAACAGAATTTGTTGCAGAGGGTCAAATGATGACCAAATGTCCCTCAAAGAGACCAACTTTGTGAAACAGAATTGGTCGCAATGGGTCAAATGATGACCAAATGTCCTTCAAAGAGACCAACTTTGTGAAACAGAATTGGTCGCGAAGTGTGAAATGCATAGGCAGCTGCCCCATTGCCCTATTGGTACGGGGGCAGCTGGGGGGCAGTACAGTGCCTTATTAGTATCTAAATGCTAATAAATCTAGTTTTTGAAGGTGAATTTCAAATGAAATTGAAATCAACAGCAACACTAGCATGGAAATTATAAACAGAGACAGTGCAAATTAGTAAAAATTCTTTGCAGCGAAAGGACATAATTATATTTTGTTTTGAAAGGACAATAAGAAATCTGTTGAAAACTTATTGTAAAGATTTCTATAAGCAATTACAAAATTAAACTAGTGGACTCCGTTCAGTATTGTTCTACACATATTTAGAACCATTCTTTCAAGGTCAAATTTTCCGAACTACACGCTAAACAGCAGTCCCTGATGAGTTTCAACAACAAAATTTGACATCTTGAGCAATTGTGGAGCCACGAGGAGGAATGTTGCTTTCGGGTCCCCTATTTTCCAAAAGTTTTAGCAGTGATGTTAATGTGCCCTTTCCTCCGTTTCTGCCCTCGGCCTTTCATGTAGCTTCCTACGCCTCTGGTCAAATGACGATTAAATGTCCTTTGAAAGGACCAAATGTGTGCAACAGAAATAGTTGCGAAGGGTCAAATGATGACCAAATGTCCTTCAAAGAGACCAAATTTATGAGATAGAGGTGTTCGCAAAGGGTCAAATGATGACCAAATGTCCTTCAAAGAGACCAACTTTGTGAAACAGAATTGGTCGCAATGGGTCAAATGATGACCAAATGTCCTTCAAAGAGACCAACTTTGTGAAACAGAATTGGTCGCAATGGGTCAAATGATGACCAAATCTCCTTCAAAGAGACCAAATTTATGAGATAGAAGTGTTCGCATAGGGTCAAACGCTGAACAAATTTCCTTGAAAGAGACCAAATTTATGAAACAAAAGTGTTCGCGAAGTGTGAAATGCATAGGCAGCTGCCCCATTGCCCTATTGGTACGGAGGCAGCTGGGGGGCAGTACAGTGCCTTATTGGTATCTAAATGCTAATAAATCTAGTTTTTGAAGGTGAATTTCAAATGAAATTGAAATCAACAGCAACACTAGCATGGAAATTATAAACAGAGACAGTGCAAATTAGTAAAAATTCGTTGCAGCGAATGGACATAATTATATTTTGTTTTGAAAGGACAATAACAAATCTGTAGAAAACTTATTGTAAAGATATCTATAAGCAATAACAAAATTTAACTAGTGGACTCTTTTCAGTATTGTTCTACACATATTTAGAACCATTCTTTCAAGGTCACAATTTCCGAACTACATACTAAACAGCAATCCCTGATGAGTTTCAACAACAAAATTTGACATCTTGAGCAATTGTGGAGCCACGAGGAGGAATGTTGCTTTCGGATCCCCTATTTTCCAAAAGTTTTAGCAGTGATGTTAAAGTGCCCTTTCCTCCGTTTCTGCCCTCGGCCTTTCATGTAGCTTCCTACGCCTCTGTTCAAATGACGATTAAATGTCCTTTGGAAGGACCAAATGTGTGCAACAGAAATAGTTGCCAAGGGTCAAATGATGACCAAATGTCCTTCAAAGAGATCAAATTTATGAAGTAGAAGTGTTCCGAAAGGGTCAAATGATGACGAAGTGTCTTTCAAAGTGAACAAATTTGTGAGACAGAATTGGTTGCAAAGGGTCAAATGATGACCAAATCTCCTGCAAAGAGACCAACTTTGTTAAACAGAATTGGTTGCAATGGGTCAAATGATGACCAAATATCCTTCAAAGAGACCAAATTTATAAGATAGAAATGTTCGCATAGGGTGAAATGATGACGAAATATCCTTCAAAGAGACCAAATTTATGAGATAGAATTGGTTGCAATGGGTCAAATGATGACCAAATCTCCTCCAAAGAGACCAAATTTATGAGATAGAAATGTTCGCATAGGGTCAAATGATGACGAAATGTCCTTCAAAAAGACCAAATTTATGAGATAGAATTGGTTGCAATGGGTCAAATGATGACCAAATGTCCTTCAAAGAGACCAATTTTATGAGATAGAAGTGTTCGCATTTGGTCAAATGATGACCAACGGTCCTTGAAAGAGACCAAATTTGTGAAACAGAATTGGTTGCAAAGGGTCAAATGATGACAAAATGTCCTTCAAAGAGACCAAATTTATGAGATAGAAGTGTTCGGATTTGGTCAAATGATGACCAAATGTCCTTCAAAGAGACAAAATTTGTTAAACAGAATTGGTTGCGATGGGTCAAATGATGACCAAATGTCCTTGAAAGAGACCAAATTTATGAAACAGAAGTGTTCGCGAAGGATGAAATGGATGGGCAAGTGCCCCGTTTCCCTGATGGTACGGGGGCAGAATGGGGGGGGGGGGGCAGTACAGTGCCTTGTTAGTATCTAAATGCGAATAAATCTAGTTCTTGAAGGTGAATTTTCAATGAAATTGAAATCGACAGCAACATTAGTATGGAAATTTTACACAGACACATCGCAAACTTGTAAAAATTCTTTGCTGTGAAAGGACATAATTATATTTTGTTGTGAAAGGACACTGAGAAATCTGTTGAAAACATATTGTAAAGATTTCTATAAGCAATAACAAAATATAACAATTGGACTCTTTTCAGTATTGTCTTACACATATTTAGAAGCATTCTTTCAAGGTCACATTTTCCGAACTACATGGTAAACAGCAATCCCTGATAAGTTTCAACAACAAAATTTGACATCTTGAGGAATTGAGGAGCCACGAGGAGCAATGTTGCTTTCGGATCCCCTATTTTCCAAAAGTTTTAGCAGTGATGTTAAAGTGCCCCTTCCTCCGTTTCTGCCCTCGGCCTTTCATGTAGC
This sequence comes from Catostylus mosaicus, assembly GCA_964019065.1. Classification (NCBI taxonomy): domain Eukaryota; kingdom Metazoa; phylum Cnidaria; class Scyphozoa; order Rhizostomeae; family Catostylidae; genus Catostylus; species Catostylus mosaicus. The sequence continues at coordinate 6,677,849 of OZ025190.1, read as the reverse complement.
TTCCTACGCCTCTGGTCAAATGACGATTAAATGTCCTTTGAAAGGACCAAATGTGTGCAACAGAAATAGTTGCGAAGGGTCAAATGATGACCAAATGTCCTTCAAAGAGACCAAATTTATGAAGTAGAAGTGTTCCGAATGGGTCAAATGATGGCGAATTGTCTTTCAAAGTGAACAAATTTGTGAGACAGAATTGGTTGAAAAGGGTCAAATGATGACCAAATGTCCTTCAAAGAGACCAACTTTGTGAAACAGAATTGGTTGCAATGGGTCAAATGATGACCAAATGTCCTTCAAAGAGACCAAATTTATGAGATAGAAGTGTTCGGATTTGGTCAAATGATGACCAAATGTCCGTCAAAGAGATCAAATTTGTTAAACAGAATTGGTTGCGATAGGTCAAATGATGACCAAATGTCCTTGAAAGAGACCAAATTTATGAAACAGAAGTGTTCGCGAAGGATGAAATGAATGGGCAAGTGCCCCGTTGCCCTAGTGGTACGGAGGCAGTAGGGAGGGGGGGGGGGGCAGTACAGTGCCTTATTGGTATCTAAATGCTAATAAATCTAGTTCTTGAAGGTGAATTTTCAATGAAATTGAAATCAACAGCAACATTAGTATGGAAATTTTACACAGACAGATCGCAAATTTGTAAAAATTCTTTGCTGTGAAAGGACATAATTATATTTTGTTGTGAAAGGACACTGAGAAAACTGTTGAAAACATATTGTAAAGATTTCTATAAGCAATAACAAAATATAACAATTGGACTCTTTTCAGTATTGTCTTACACATATTTAGAAGCATTCTTTCAAGGTCACATTTTCCGAACTACATGGTAAACAGCAATCCCTGATGAGTTTCAACAACAAAATATGACATCTTGAGGAATTGAGGAGCCACGAGGAGGAATGTTGCTTTCGGATCCCCTATTTTCCAAAAGTTTTAGCAGTGATGTTAAAGTGCCCCTTCCTCCGTTTCTGCCCTCGGCCTTTGATGTAGCTTCCTACGCCTCTGGTCAAATGACGATTAAATGTCCTTTGAAAGGACCAAATGTGTGCAACAGAAATAGTTGCGAAGGGTCAAAGGATGACCAAATGTCCTTCAAAGAGACCAAATTTATGAAGTAGAATTGTTCCAAAAGGGTCAAATGATGACGAAGTATCTTTCAAAGTGAACAAATTTGTGAGACAGAATTGGTTGCAAAGGGTCAATTGATGACCAAATGTCCGTCAAAGAGATCAAATTTGTTAAACAGAATTGGTTGCGATAGGTCAAATGATGACCAAATGTCCTTCAAAGAGACCAAATGTATGAGATAGAAATGTTCGCATAGGGTCAAATGATGACAAAATGTCCTTCAAAAAGACCAAATTTATGAGATAGAATTGGATGCGATGGGTCAATAATGACCAAATGTCCTTGAAAGAGACCAAATTTATGAAACAGAAGTGTTCGCGAAGGATGAAATGGATGGGCAAGTGCCCCGTTGCCCTAGTGGTTCGGGGGCAGTAGGGGGGGGGGGGGGCAGTACAGTGCCCTATTAGTATCTAAATGCAAATAAATTTAGTTCATGAAGGTGAATTTTAAATGAAATTGAAATCAACAGCAACAATAGCATGGAAATTTTACACAGAGACAGCGCAAATATCTACAAATTCTTTGCTGTGAAAGGAAATAATTATATTTTGTTGTGAAAGGACACTAAGAAATCTGTTGAAAACTTATTGTAAAGATTTCTATATGCAATAAATAAATTTAACAATTGGACTCTTTTCAGTATTGTCTTACATATATTTAGAACCATTCTTTCAAGGTAACATTTTCCGAACTACATGGTAAACAGCAGTCCTTGATGAAATTCAACAACAAAATTTGACATCTTGAGCAATTGTGGAGCCACGAGAAGGAATGTAGTTTTCGGATCCCCTATTTTCAAAAAGTTTTTGCAGTGATATTAATGTGCCCTTTCCTCCATTTCTGCCCTCGGCCTTTCATGTAGCTTCCTACGCCTCTGCTCAAATGACGAATAAATGTCCTTTGAAAGAACAAAATGTGTGCAAAAGAAATAGTTGTGAAGGGTCAAATGATGACCAAATGTCCTTCAAAGTGACCAATTTTATGAAATAGAAGTGTTCCCAAAAGGTCAAATGATGACCAAATCTCCTTCAAAGAGACCAAATTTGTGAAACAGAATTGGTTGGAAAGGGTCAAATGATGACCAAATGTCCTTCAAAGAGACTAAATTGATGAGATAGAAGTGTTCACATAGGGTCAAATGATTACGAAATGCCCTTCAAAAAGTCCAAATTTGTGAAACAGAATTGGACGCAAAGGGTGAAATGATGACCAAATGTCCTTCAAAGAGACCAAATTTATGAGAAAGAAGTGTTCGCATAGGGTGAAATGATGACCAAATGTCCTTGAAAGAGGCCAACTTTGTGAAACAGAATTGGTTGCAATGGGTCAAATGATGACCAAATGTCCTTCAAAGTGACCAATTTTATGAAATAGAAGTGTTCCGAAAGGGTCAAATGATGACGAAATGTCTTTCAAAGTGAACAAAGTTGTGAGACAGAATTAGTTGGAAAGGGTCAAATGATGACCAAATGTGCTTCAAAGTGACCAATGTTATGAAGTAGAACTGTTCCCAAAGGGTCAAATGATGACAAAATTTCTTTCAAAGAGAACAAATTTGTGTGACAGAATTGGTTGCGAAGGGTCAAATGATGACCAAATGTCCTTCAAAGAGACAAACTTTGTGAAACAGAATTGGTGACCAAACTTCCTTCAAAGTGACCAATTTTATGAAATAGAAGTGTTCCCAAAGTGTCAAATGATGACCAAATGTCCTTCAAAGAGACCAAATTTATGAGATAGAAGTGTTCGCATAGGGTCAAATGATGACCAAATGTCCTTCAAAGAGTCCAAATTTGTGAAACAGAATTGGACGAATAGGGTCAAATGATGACCAAATGTCCTTCAAAGAGACCAAATTTATGAGATAGAAGTGTTCGTATTTGGTCAAATGATGATCAAATGTCCTTCAAAGAGATCAAATTTGTTAGATAGAATTGGTTGAAAAGGGTCAAATGATGACCAAATGTCCTTCAAAGAGACCAACTTTGTGAAACAGAATTGGTTGCAATGGGTCAAATGATGACCAAATGTCCTTCAAAGAGACCAAATTTATGAGATAGAAGTGTTCGGATTTGGTCAAATGATGACCAAATGTCCGTCAAAGAGATCAAATTTGTTAAACAGAATTGGTTGCGATAGGTCAAATGATGACCAAATGTCCTTCAAAGAGACCAAATGTATGAGATAGAAATGTTCGCATAGGGTCAAATGATGACAAAATGTCCTTCAAAAAGACCAAATTTATGAGATAGAATTGGATGCGATGGGTCAATAATGACCAAATGTCCTTGAAAGAGACCAAATTTATGAAACAGAAGTGTTCGCGAAGGATGAAATGGATGGGCAAGTGCCCCGTTGCCCTAGTGGTTCGGGGGCAGTAGGGGGGGGGGGGGCAGTACAGTGCCCTATTAGTATCTAAATGCAAATAAATTTAGTTCATGAAGGTGAATTTTAAATGAAATTGAAATCAACAGCAACAATAGCATGGAAATTTTACACAGAGACAGCGCAAATATCTACAAATTCTTTGCTGTGAAAGGAAATAATTATATTTTGTTGTGAAAGGACACTAAGAAATCTGTTGAAAACTTATTGTAAAGATTTCTATATGCAATAAATAAATTTAACAATTGGACTCTTTTCAGTATTGTCTTACATATATTTAGAACCATTCTTTCAAGGTAACATTTTCCGAACTACATGGTAAACAGCAGTCCTTGATGAAATTCAACAACAAAATTTGACATCTTGAGCAATTGTGGAGCCACGAGAAGGAATGTAGTTTTCGGATCCCCTATTTTCAAAAAGTTTTTGCAGTGATATTAATGTGCCCTTTCCTCCATTTCTGCCCTCGGCCTTTCATTTAGCTTCCTACGCCTCTGCTCAAATGACGAATAAATGTCCTTTGAAAGAACAAAATGTGTGCAAAAGAAATAGTTGTGAAGGGTCAAATGATGACCAAATGTCCTTCAAAGTGACCAATTTTATGAAATAGAAGTGTTCCCAAAAGGTCAAATGATGACCAAATCTCCTTCAAAGAGGCCAACTTTGTGAAACAGAATTGGTTGCAATGGGTCAAATGATGACCAAATGTCCTTCAAAGTGACCAATTTTATGAGAAAGAAGTGTTCGCATAGGGTGAAATGATGACCAAATGTCCTTGAAAGAGGCCAACTTTGTGAAACAGAATTGGTTGCAATGGGTCAAATGATGACCAAATGTCCTTCAAAGTGACCAATGTTATGAAGTAGAACTGTTCCCAAAGGGTCAAATGATGACAAAATTTCTTTCAAAGAGAACAAATTTGTGAGACAAAATTGGTTGCGAAGGGTCAAATGATGACCAAATGTCCTTCAAAGAGACCAAATTTATGAGAAAGAAGTGTTCGCATAGGGTGAAATCATGACCAAATGTCCTTGAAAGAGGCCAACTTTGTGAAAAAGAATTGGTTGCAATGGGTCAAATGATGACCAAATGTCCTTCAAAGTCACCAAGTTTATGAAATGGAAGTGTCCGAAAGGGTCAAATGATGACGAAATGTCTTTCAAAGTGAACAAAGTTGTGAGACAGAATTGGTTGGAAAGGGTCAAATGATGACCAAATGTCCTTCAAAGTGACCAATTTTATGAAATAGAACTGTTCCCAAAGGGTCAAATGATGACAAAATTTCTTTCAAAGAGATCAAATTTGTGAGACAGAATTGGTTGCAAAGGGTCAAATGATGACCAAATGTCCTTCAAAGTGACCAATTTTATGAAATAGAAGTGTGCCGAAAGGGTCAAATGATGACGAAATGTCTTTCAAAGTGAACAAAGTTGTGAGACAGAATTGGTTGGAAAGGGTCAAATGATGACCAAATGTCCTTCAAAGTGACCAATTTTATGAAGTAGAACTGTTCTTAAAGGGTCAAATGATGAAAAATTTCTTTCAAAGTGAACAAACTTGTGAGACAAAATTGGTTGCAAAGGGTCAAATGATGACCAAATGTCCTTCAAAGAGACCAACTTTGTGAAACGGAATTGGTTGCAATGGGTGAAATGATGACCAAATGTCCTTCAAAGAGACCAAATTTATCAGATAGAATTGTTCGCATAGGGTCAAATGATGACGAAATATCCTTCAAAGAGTCCAAATTTGTGAAACAGAATTGGACGCATAGGGTCAAATGATGACCAAATGTCCTTCAAAGAGACCAACTTTTTGAAACAGAATTGGTAGCAATGGGTCAAATGATGACCAAATGTCCTTCAAAGTGACCAATGTTATGAAATAGAAGTGTTCCGAAAGGGTCAAATGATGACGAAATGTCTTTGAAAGTGAACAAATTTGTGAGACAGAATTGGTTGGAAAGGGTGAAATGATGACCAAATGTCCTTCAAAGAGACCAAATTTATCAGATAGAAGTGTTTGCATGGGGTGAAATGATGACGAAATGTCCTTCAAAGAGTCCAAATTTGTGAAACAGAATTGGACGCATAGGGTCAAATGATGACCAAATTTCCTTCAAAGAGACCAACTTTGTGAAACAGAATTGGTTGCAATGGGTCAAATGATGACCAAATGTCCTTCAAAGAGACCAAATTTATGAGATAGAAGTGCTCGCATAGGGTCAAATGATGACGAAATGTCCTTCAAAGAAATCAAATTTGTGAAACAGAATTGGTTGCAATGGGTCAAATGATGACCAAATGTCCTTCAAAGAGACCAAATTTATGAGATAGAAGTGTTCGCATAGGGTCAAATGATGACGAAATATCCTTCAAAGAGTCCATATTTGTGAAACAGAATTGGACGAATAGGGTCAAATGATGACCAAATGTCCTTCAAAGAAATCAAATTTGTTAAACAGAATTGGTTGCGAGGGGTCAAATGATGACCAAATGCCCTTGAAAGAGACCAAAGTTACGAAACAGAAGTGTTCGCAAAGGGTCAACTGATGACCAAATGTATTTCAAAGAGACCAAAGTTATGAGATAGAAGTGTTCGCATTTGGTCAAATGATGACGAAATGTTTTTCAAAGAGACCAAATTTGTGTAACAGAATTGGTTGCAAAGGTTCAAATGATGTCCAAATGTCCTTCAAAGAGACCAAATTTATGAGATAGAAGTGTTCGCATTTGGTCAAATGATGACGAAATATCCTTCAAAGAGACCATATTTGTTAAACAGAATTGGTTGCAAAGGGTCAAATGATGACCAAATGTCCTTCAAAGAGACCAAATTTATGAGATAGAAGTGTTCGCATTTGGTCAAATGATGACCAAAGGTCCTTGAAAGAGACCAAATTTATTAACCAGAATTGGTTGGGATTGGTCAAATGATGACCAATTGTCCTTCAAAGAGACCAAAGTTATGAGATAGAATTGGTTGCAATGGGTCCAACGATGAGGAAATGTCCTTCAAAGAGACCACGTTTGTGAAGCAGAATTGGTTGCGATGGGTCAAATGGTGACCAAATGTCCTTAAAAGAGCCGACATTTTTAAAACAGAAGTGATCGCGAAGGATGAAATGGATGGGCAAGTGCCCCGTTGCCCTAGTGGTACGGGGGCATTAGGGGGGGGGGGCAGTACAGTGCCTTATTAGTATCTAAATGCAAATAGATCTAGTTCTTGAAGGTGAATTTTAAATGAAATTGAAATCAACAGCAACAGTAGCATGGAAATTTTACACAGAGACAGCGCAAATATGTAGAAATTCTGTGCTGTGAAATGACATAATTATATTTTGTTGCGAAAGGACACTAAGAAATCTGTTGAAAACTTATTGTAAAGATTTCTATAAGCAATAACAAAATTTAACAATTGGACTCTTTTCAGTATTGTCTTACACATATTTAGAAGTATTCTTTCAAGGTCACATTTTCCGAACTACATGGTAAACAGCAATCCCTGATGAGTTTCAACAACAAAATTTGACATCTTGAGCTAATGTGGAGCCACGAGAAGGAATGTGGTTTTCAGATCTCCTATTTTTCAAAAGTGTTAGCAGTGATGTTAATGTGCCCTTTCCTCCGTCTCTGCCCTCGGCCTTTCATGTAGCTTCCTACGCCTCTGCTCAAATGACGATTAAATGTCCTTTGAAAGAACGAAATGTGTGCAAAAGAAATAGTTGCGAAGGGTGAAATGATGACCAAATGTCCTTCAAAGAGACCAAATTTATGAGATAGAGGTGTTCGCATAGGGTCAAATGATGACCAAATGTCCTTCAAAGAGACCAACTTTGTGAAACAGAATTGGTCACAATGGGTCAAATGATGACCAAATGTCCTTCAAAGTGACCAATTTTATGAAATAGAAGTGTTCCGAAAGGGTCAAATGATGACGAAATGTCTTTGAAAGTAAACAAATTTGTTAGACAGAATTGGTTGGAAAGGGTCAAATGATGACCAAATGTCCTTCAAAGTGACCAATTTTATGAAATAGAAGTGTTCCCAAAAGGTCAAATGATGACAAAATTTCTTTCAAAGTGAACATATGTGTGAGACAGAATTGGTTGGAAAGGGTCAAATGATGACCAAATGTCCCTCAAAGTGACCAATTTTATGAAGTAGAACTGTTCTTAAAGGGTCAAATGATGAAAAAATTTCTGTCAAAGTGAACAAACTAGTGAGATAGAATTGGTTGCAAAGGGTCAAATGATGACCAAATGTCCTTCAAAGAGACCAACTTTGTGAAACGGAATTGGTTGCAATGGGTCAAATGATGACCAGATGTCCTTCAAAGAGACCAAATTTATGAGATAGAGGTGTTCGCATAGGGTCAATTGATGACCAAATGTCCTTCAAAGAGACCAACTTTGTGAAACAGAATTGGTCCCTATGGGTCAAATGATGACCAAGTGTCCTTCAAAGTGACCAATTTTATGAAATAGAAGTGCTCCGAAAGGGTCAAATGATGACGAAATGTCTTTGAAAGTGAACAAATTGGTGAGACAGAATTGGTTGAAAAGAGTCAAATGATGACCAAATGTCCTTCAAAGTGATCAATTTTATGAAATAGAAGTGTTCCCAAAAAGTCAAATGATGACAAAATTTCTTTCAAAGTGAACAAACTTGTGAGACAGAAATGGTTGAAAAGGGTCAAATGATGACCAAATGTCCTTCAAAGAGACCAAAATTATCAGATAGAAGTGATCGCATAGGGTCAAATGATGACGAAATGTCCTTCAAAGAGTCCAAATTTGTGAAACAGAATTGGACGCATAGGGTCAAATGATGACCAAATGTCCTTCAAAGAGACCAATTTTGTGAAACAGAATTGGTTGCAATGGGTCAAATGATGACCAAATGTCCTTCAAAGAGACCAACTTTGTGAAACAGAATTGGTTGCAATGGGTCAAATGATGACCAAATGTCCTTCAAAGAGACCACATTTGTTAAACAGAATTGGACGCATAGGGTCAAAGGATGAGCAAATGTCCTTGAAAGAGACCAAATTTATGAGATAGAATTGGTTGCAATGGGTCAAATGATGACTAAATGTCCATCCAAAGAGACCAAATATATCAGATAGAAGTGTTCGCATAGGGTCAGATGATGACGAAATGTCCTTCAAAGAGTCCAAATTTGTGAAACAGAATTGGACGCATAGGGTCAAATGATGACCAAATGTCCTTCAACAAGACCAACTTTGTGAAACAGAATTGGTTGCAATGGGTCAAATGATGACCACATGTCCTTCAAAGAGACCAAATTTATGAGATAGAAGTATTCGCATAGGGTCAAATGATGACGGAATTTCCTTCAAAGAGTCCAAATTTGTGAAACAGAATTGGACGCATAGGGTCAAATGATGACGAAATATCCTTCAAAGAGTCCAAATTTGTGAAACAGAATTGGACGCATAGGGTCAAATGATGACCAAATGTCCTTCAAAGAGACCAACTTTGTGAAACAGAATTGGTAGCAATGGGTCAAATGATGACCAAATGTCCTTCAAAGTGACCAATGTTATGAAATAGAAGTGTTCCGAAAGGGTCAAATGATGACGAAATGTCTTTGAAAGTGAACAAATTTGTGAGACAGAATTGGTTGGAAAGGGTGAAATGATGACCAAATGTCCTTCAAAGAGACCAAATTTATCAGATAGAAGTGTTCGCATGGGGTGAAATGATGACGAAATGTCCTTCAAAGAGTCCAAATTTGTGAAACAGAATTGGACGCATAGGGTCAAATGATGACCAAATTTCCTTCAAAGAGACCAAAATTATCCGATAGAAGTGATCGCATAGGGTCAAATGATGACGAAATGTCCTTCAAAGAGTCCAAATTTGTGAAACAGAATTGGACGCATAGGGTCAAATGATGACCAAATGTCCTTCAAAGAGACCAACTTTGTGAAACAGAATTGGTTGCAATGGGTCAAATGATGACCAAATGTCCTTGAAAGAGACCAACTTTGTGAAACAGAATTGGTTGCAATGGGTCAAATGATGACCAAATGTCCTTCAAAGAGACCACATTTGTTAAACAGAATTGGACGCATAGGGTCAAAGGATGAGCAAATGTCCTTGAAAGAGACCAAATTTATGAGATAGAATGGTTGCAATGGGTCAAATGATGACTAAATGTCCATCCAAAGAGACCAAATATATCAGATAGAAGTGTTCGCATAGGGTCAGATGATGACGAAATGTCCTTTAAAGAGTCCAAATTTGTGAAACAGAATTGGACGCATAGGGTCAAATGATGACCAAATGTCCTTCAACAAGACCAACTTTGTGAAACAGAATTGGTTGCAATGGGTCAAATGATGACCACATGTCCTTCAAAGAGACCAAATTTATGAGATAGAAGTATTCGCATAGGGTCAAATGATGACGAAATTTCCTTCAAAGAGTCCAAATTTGTGAAACAGAATTGGACGCATAGGGTCAAATGATGACGAAATATCCTTCAAAGAGTCCAAATTTGTGAAACAGAATTGGACGCATAGGGTCAAATGATGACCTAATGTCCTTCAAAGAGACCAACTTTGTGAAACAGAATTGGTAGCAATGGGTCAAATGATGACCAAATGTCCTTCAAAGTGACCAATGTTATGAAATAGAAGTGTTCCGAAAGGGTCAAATGATGACGAAATGTCTTTGAAAGTGAACAAATTTGTGAGACAGAATTGGTTGGAAAGGGTGAAATGATGACCAAATGTCCTTCAAAGAGACCAAATTTATCAGATAGAAGTGTTCGCATGGGGTGAAATGATGACGAAATGTCCTTCAAAGAGTCCAAATTTGTGAAACAGAATTGGACGCATAGGGTCAAATGATGACCAAATTTCCTTCAAAGAGACCAACTTTGTGAAACAGAATTGGTTGCAATGGGTCAAATGATGACCAAATGTCTTTCAAAGAGACCAAATTTATGAGATAGAAGTGTTCGCATAGGTTCAAATGATGACGAAATGTCCTTCAAAGAAATCAAATTTGTGAAACAGAATTGGTTGCAATGGGTCAAATGATGACCAAATGTCCTTCAAAGAGACCAAATTTATGAGATAGAAGTGTTCGCATAGGGTCAAATGATGACGAAATGTCCTTCAAAGAAATCAAATTTGTGAAACAGAATTGGTTGCAATGGGTCAAATGATGACCAAATGTCCTTCAAAGAAATCAAATTTGTTAAACAGAATTGGTTGCGAGGGGTCAAATGATGACCAAATGCCCTTGAAAGAGACCAAAGTTACGAAACAGAAGTGTTCGCAAAGGGTCAACTGATGACCAAATGTATTTCAAGGAGACCAAAGTTATGAGATAGAAGTGTTCGCATTTGGTCAAATGATGACGAAATGTTTTTCAAAGAGACCAAATTTGTGTAACAGAATTGGTTGCAAAGGTTCAAATGATGTCCAAATGTCCTTCAAAGAGACCAAATTTATGAGATAGAAGCGTTCGCATTTGGTCAAATGATGACGAAATATCCTTCAAAGAGACCATATTTGTTAAACAGAATTGGTTGCAAAGGGTCAAATGATGACCAAATGTCCTTCAAAGAGACCAAATTTATGAGATAGAAGTGTTCGCATTTGGTCAAATGATGACCAAAGGTCCTTGAAAGAGACAAAATTTATTAACCAGAATTGGTTGGGATTGGTCAAATGATGACCAATTGTCCTTCAAAGAGACCAAAGTTATGAGATAGAATTGGTTGCAATGGGTCCAACGATGAGGAAATGTCCTTCAAAGAGACCACGTTTGTGAAGCAGAATTGGTTGCGATGGGTCAAATGGTGACCAAATGTCCTTAAAAGAGCCGACATTTTTGAAACAGAAGTGATCGCGAAGGATGAAATGGATGGGCAAGTGCCCCGTTGCCCTAGTGGTACGGGGGCATTAGGGGGGGGGCAGTACAGTGCCTTATTAGTATTTAAATGCAAATAGATCTAGTTCTTGAAGGTGAATTTTAAATGAAATTGAAATCAACAGCAACAGTAGCATGGAAATTTTACACAGAGACAGCGCAAATATGTAGAAATTCTGTGCTGTGAAAGGACATAATTATATTTTGTTGCGAAAGGACACTAAGAAATCTGTTGAAAACTTATTGTAAAGATTTCTATAAGCAATAACAAAATTTAACAATTGGACTCTTTTCAGTATTGTCTTACACATATTTAGAAGCATTCTTTCAAGGTCACATTTTCCGAACTACATGGTAAACAGCAATCCCTGATGAGTTTCAACAACAAAATTTGACATCTTGAGCTAATGTGGAGCCACGAGAAGGAATGTGGTTTTCAGATCTCCTATTTTTCAAAAGTGTTAGCAGTGATGTTAATGTGCCCTTTCCTCCGTCTCTGCCCTCGGCCTTTCATGTAACTTCCTACGCCTCTGCTCAAATGACGATTAAATGTCCTTTGAAAGAACCAAATGTGTGCAAAAGAAATAGTTGCGAAGGGTGAAATGATGACCAAATGTCCTTCAAAGAGACCAAATTTATGAGATAGAGGTGTTCGCATAGGGTCAAATCATGACCAAATGTCCTTCAAAGAGACCAACTTTGTGAAACAGAATTGGTCCCAATGGGTCAAATGATGACCAAATGTCCTTCAAAGTGACCAATTTTATGAAATAGAAGTGTTCCGAAAGGGTCAAATGATGACGAAATGTCTTTGAAAGTGAACAAATTTGTGAGACAGAATTGGTTGAAAAGAGTCAAATGATAACCAAATGTCCTTCAAAGTGACCAATTTTATGAAATAGAAGTGTTCCCAAAAGGTCAAATGATGACAAAATTTCTTTCAAAGTGAACATATGTGTGAGACAGAATTGGTTGGAAAGGGTCAATTGATGACCAAATGTCCCTCAAAGTGACCAATTTTATGAAGTAGAACTGTTCTTAAAGGGTCAAATGATGAAAAAATTTCTATCAAAGTGAACAAACTTGTGAGACAGAATTGGTTGCAAAGGGTCAAATGATGACCAAATGTCCTTCAAAGAGACCAACTTTGTGAAACGGAATTGGTTGCAATGGGTCAAATGATGACCAGATGTCCTTCAAAGAGACCAAATTTATGAGATAGAGGTGTTCGCATAGGGTCAATTGATGACCAAATGTCCTTCAAAGAGACCAACTTTGTGAAACAGAATTAGTCCCAATGGGTCAAATGATGACCAAATGTCCTTCAAAGTGACCAATTTTATGAAATAGAAGTGCTCCGAAAGGGTCAAATGATGACGAAATGTCTTTGAAAGTGAACAAATTTGTGAGACAGAATTGGTTGAAAAGAGTCAAATGATGACCAAATGTCCTTCAAAGTGATCAATATAATGAAATAGAAGTGTTCCCAAAAGGTCAAATGATGACAAAATTTCTTTCAAAGTGAACAAACTTGTGAGACAGAATTGGTTGAAAAGGGTCAAATGATGACCAAATGTCCTTCAAAGAGACCAAAATTATCAGATAGAAGTGATCGCATAGGGTCAAATGATGACGAAATGTCCTTCAAAGAGTCCAAATTTGTGAAACAGAATTGGACGCATAGGGTCAAATGATGACCAAATGTCCTTCAAAGAGACCAACTTTGTGAAACAGAATTGGTTGCAATGGGTCAAATGATGACCAAATGTCCTTCAAAGAGACCAACTTTGTGAAACAGAATTGGTCGCAATGGGTCAAATGATGACCAAATGTCCTTCAAAGAGACCAAATTTGTGAAACAGAATTGGTCGCAATGGGTCAAATGATGACCAAGTCTCCTTCAAGAGACCAAATTTCTGAAACAGAATTGGACGCAAAGGGTCAAATGATGACCAAATGTCCTACAAAGAGTCCAAATTTATGAGATAGAAGTGTTGCATTGGGTCAAATGATGACCAAATGTCCTGCAAAGAGACCAAAATTATCAGATAGAAGTGATCGCATAGGGTCAAATGATGACGAAATGTCCTTCAAAGAGTCCAAATTTGTGAAACAGAATTGGACGCATAGGGTCAAATGATGACCAAATGTTCTTCAAAGAGACCAAATTTATGAGATAGAAGTATTCGCATAGAGTCAATACATGACCAAATGTCCTTCAAAGTGACCTAATTTATGAAACAGAATTGGACGCAAAGGGTCAAATGATGACCAAATCTCCTTCAAAGAGATCAAATTTGTGAAACAGAATTGGACGCAAAGGGTCAAATGATGACCAAATGTCCTTCAAAGAGACCAATTTTATTTGATAGAGGTGTTCACATAGGGTCAAATGATGACCAAATGTTCTTCAAAGAGACCAAATTTATGAGATAGAAGTATTCGCATAGGGTCAATAGATGACCAAATGTCCTTCAAAGTGACCAAATTTATTAAACAGAATTGGACGGAAAGGGTCAAATGATGACCAAATCTCCTACAAAGAGATCAAAGTTGTTAAGCAGAATTGGACGCAAAGGGTCAAATGATGACCAAATCTCCTTCAAAGGGACAAATTTCTGAAACAGAATTGGACGCAAATTGTCAAATGATGACCAAATGTCCTTCAAAGAGACCACTTTTATGAGATAGAAGTGTTCGCATAGGGTCAAATGATGACGAAATAACCTTCAAAGAGTCCAAATTTGCGAAACAGAATTGGACGCATAGGGTCAAATGATGACCAAACGTCTTTCAAAGAGACCAAATTTGTGAAACAGAATTGGTTGCGATGGGTCAAATGATGACCAAATGTCCTTGAAAGAGACCAAATTTATGAGATAGAATTGGTTGCAATGGGTCAAATGATGACCAAATGTTCTTCAAAGCGACCAAATTTATCAGATAGAAGTGTTCTCATAGGGTCAAATGATGACGGAATGTCCTTCAAAGAGACCAATTTTATTTGATAGAGGTGTGCACATAGGGTCAAATGATGACCAAATGTTCTTCAAAGAGACCAAATTTATGAGATAGAAGTATTCGCATAGAGTCAATACATGACCAAATGTCCTTCAAAGTGACCTAATTTGTGAAACAGAATTGGACGCAAAGGGTCAAATGATGACCAAATCTCCTTCAAAGAGATCAAATTTGTGAAACAGAATTGGACGCAAAGGGTCAAATGATGACCAAATGTCCTTCAAAGAGACCAATTTTATTTGATAGAGGTGTTCACATAGGGTCAAATGATGACCAAATGTTCTTCAAAGAGACCAAATTTATGAGATAGAAGTATTCGCATAGGGTCAATAGATGACCAAATGTCCTTCAAAGTGACCAAATTTATTAAACAGAATTGGACGGAAAGGGTCAAATGATGACCAAATCTCCTACAAAGAGATCAAAGTTGTTAAGCAGAATTGGACGCAAAGGGTCAAATGATGACCAAATCTCCTTCAAAGGGACAAATTTCTGAAACAGAATTGGACGCAAATTGTCAAATGATGACCAAATGTCCTTCAAAGAGACCACTTTTATGAGATAGAAGTGTTCGCATAGGGTCAAATGATGACGAAATAACCTTCAAAGAGTCCAAATTTGCGAAACAGAATTGGACGCATAGGGTCAAATGATGACCAAACGTCTTTCAAAGAGACCAAATTTGTGAAACAGAATTGGTTGCGATGGGTCAAATGATGACCAAATGTCCTTGAAAGAGACCAAATTTATGAGATAGAATTGGTTGCAATGGGTCAAATGATGACCAAATGTTCTTCAAAGCGACCAAATTTATCAGATAGAAGTGTTCTCATAGGGTCAAATGATGACGGAATGTCCTTCAAAGAGTCCAAATTTGTGAAACAGAATTGGACACATAGGGTCAAATGATGACTAAATGTCCTTCAAAGAGACCAACTTTGTGAAACAGAATTTGTTGCAATGGGTCGAATGATGACCAAATGTACTTCAAAGAGACCAAATTTATGAGATAGAAGTGTTCGCATTGGGTCAAATGATGACCAAATGTACTTCGAAGAGACCAATTTTATGAGACAGAAGTGTTCGCATAGGGTCAAATGATGACCAAATGTTCTTCAAAGAGACCAAATTTATGAGATAGAAGTATTCGCATAGGGTCAATAGATGACCAAATGTCCTTCAAAGTGACCAAATTTATGAAACAGAATTGGACGCAAAGGGTCAAATGATGACCAAATCTCCTTCAAGAGACCAAATTTGTGAAACAGAATTGGACGCAAAGGGTCAAATGATGACCAAATATCCTACAAAGAGATCAAATGTGTGAAACAGAATTTGACGCAAAGGGTCAAATGATAACCAAATCTCCTTCAAAGGGACAAATTTGTGAAACAGAAGTGTTCCTAAAATGTTAAATGATGACGAAATGTCTTTCAAAGAGACCAACTTTGAGAAACAGAATTGGTTGCAATGGGTCAAATGATGACCAAATGTCCTTCAAAGAGACCAAATTTATGAGATAGAATTGGTTGCAATGGGTCAAATGATGACCAAATGTCCTTCAAAGAGACCAAATTTATGAGAGAGAGGTGTTCGCATAGGGTCAAATTATGACCAAATGTCCTTCAAAGAGACCAACTTTGCGAAAAAAAATTGGTCGCAATGGGTTAAATGATGACCAAATCTCCTTCAAAGGGACAAATTTGTGAAACAGAAGTGTTCCTAAAATGTTAAATGATGACGAAATGTCTTTCAAAGAGACCAACTTTGAGAAACAGAATTGGTTGCAATGGGTCAAATGATGACCAAATGTCCTTCAAAGAGACCAAATTTATGAGATAGGAGTGTTCGCATTGGGTCAAATGATGACCAAATGTCCTTCAAAGAGACCAATTTTATGAGACAGAAGTGTTCGCATAGGGTCAAATGATGACCAAATGTCCTTCAAAGAGACCAAATTTACGAGATAGAAGTATTCGCATAGGGTCAATACATGACCAAATGTCCTTCAAAGTGACCAAATTTATGAAACAGAGTTGGACGCAATGGGTCAAATGATGACCAAATCTCCTTCAAAGAGATCAAATTTGTGAAACAGAATTGGACGCAAAGGGTCAAATGATGACCAAATCTCCTACAAAGAGATCAAATTTGTGAAACAGAATTGGACGCAAAGGGTCAAATGATGACGAAATCTCCTTCAAAGGGACAAATTTGTGAAACAGAATTGGATGCAAAGGGTCAAATGATGACCAAATGTCCTTCAAAGAGACCAATTTTATGAGATAGAAGTGTTCGCATAGGGTCAAATGATGACGAAATAACCTTCAAAGAGTCCAAATTTGTGAAACAGAATTGGACGCATTGGGTCAAATGATGACCAAACGTCTTTCAAAGAGACCAAATTTGTGAAACAGAATTGGTTTCGATGGGTCAAATGATGACCAAATGTCCTTGAAAGAGACCAAATTTATGAGATAGAATTGGTTGCAATGGGTCAAATGATGACCAAATGTTCTTCAAAGAGACCAAATTTATCAGATAGAAGTGTTCGCATAGGGTCAAATGATGACGAAATGTCCTTCAAAGAGACCAAATTTATGAGATAGAAGTGTTCGCATTTGTTCAGATGATGACTAAAGGTCCTTCAAAGAGACTAAATTTGTTAACCAGAATTGGTTGCGATGGGTCAAATGATGACCAATTGTCCTTCAAAGAGACCAAATTTATGAGATAGAATTGGTTGCAATGGGTCAAATGATGACCAAATGTCCTTCAAAGAGACCAACTTTGTGAAACAGAATTGGTTGCAATGGGTCAAATGATGACCACATGTCCTTCAAAGAGACCAAATTTATGAGATAGAAGTATTCGCATAGGGTCAAATGATGACGAAATTTCCTTCAAAGAGTCCAAATTTGTGAAACAGAATTGGACGCATAGGGTCAAATGATGACCAAATGTCCTTCAAAGAGACCAACTTTGTGAAACAGAATTTGTTGCAATGGGTCGAATGATGACCAAATGTACTTCAAAGAGACCAAATTTATGAGATAGAAGTGTTCGCATTGGGTCAAATGATGACCAAATGTACTTCGAAGAGACCAATTTTATGAGACAGAAGTGTTCGCATAGGGTCAAATGATGACCAAATGTTCTTCAAAGAGACCAAATTTATGAGATAGAAGTATTCGCATAGGGTCAATAGATGACCAAATGTCCTTCAAAGTGACCAAATTTATGAAACAGAATTGGACGCAAAGGGTCAAATGATGACCAAATCTCCTTCAAGAGACCAAATTTGTGAAACAGAATTGGACGCAAAGGGTCAAATGATGACCAAATATCCTACAAAGAGATCAAATGTGTGAAACAGAATTGGACGCAAAGGGTCAAATGATGACCAAATCTCCTTCAAAGGGACAAATTTGTGAAACAGAAGTGTTCCTAAAATGTTAAATGATGACGAAATGTCTTTCAAAGAGACCAACTTTGAGAAACAGAATTGGTTGCAATGGGTCAAATGATGACCAAATGTCCTTCAAAGAGACCAAATTTATGAGATAGAATTGGCTGCAATGGGTCAAATGATGACCAAATGTCCTTCAAAGAGACCAAATTTATGAGATAGGAGTGTTCGCATTGGGTCAAATGATGACCAAATCTCCTTCAAAGAGACCAATTTTATGAGACAGAAGTGTTCGCATAGGGTCAAATGATGACCAAATGTCCTTCAAAGAGACCAAATTTACGAGATAGAAGTATTCGCATAGGGTCAATACATGACCAAATGTCCTTCAAAGTGACCAAATTTATGAAACAGAGTTGGACGCAATGGGTCAAATGATGACCAAATCTCCTTCAAAGAGATCAAATTTGTGAAACAGAATTGGACGCAAAGGGTCAAATGATGACCAAATCTCCTACAAAGAGATCAAATTTGTGAAACAGAATTGGACGCAAAGGGTCAAATGATGACGAAATCTCCTTCAAAGGGACAAATTTGTGAAACAGAATTGGATGCAAAGGGTCAAATGATGACCAAATGTCCTTCAAAGAGACCAATTTTATGAGATAGAAGTGTTCGCATAGGGTCAAATGATGACGAAATAACCTTCAAAGAGTCCAAATTTGTGAAACAGAATTGGACGCATTGGGTCAAATGATGACCAAACGTCTTTCAAAGAGACCAGATTTGTGAAACAGAATTGGTTTCGATGGGTCAAATGATGACCAAATGTCCTTGAAAGAGACCAAATTTATGAGATAGAATTGGTTGCAATGGGTCAAATGATGACCAAATGTTCTTCAAAGAGACCAAATTTATCAGATAGAAGTGTTCGCATAGGGTCAAATGACGACGAAATGTCCTTCAAAGAGACCAAATTTATGAGATAGAAGTGTTCGCATTTGTTCAGATGATGACTAAAGGTCCTTCAAAGAGACTAAATTTGTTAACCAGAATTGGTTGCGATGGGTCAAATGATGACCAATTGTCCTTCAAAGAGACCAAATTTATGAGATAGAATTGGTTGCAATGGGTCAAATGATGACCAAATGTCCTTCAAAGAGACCAACTTTGTGAAACAGAATTGGTTGCAATGGGTCAAATGATGACCACATGTCCTTCAAAGAGACCAAATTTATGAGATAGAAGTATTCGCATAGGGTCAAATGACGATCAAATGTCCTTCGAAAGGACCAATTTTGTGAAACAGAATTGGACGCATAAGGTCAAATGATGACCAAATGTTCTTCAAAGAGACCAAATTTATGAAATAGAAGTGTTCCCAAAAGGTTAAATGATGACGAAATGTCTTTCAAAGAGACCAACTTTGAGAAACAGAATTGGTTGCAATTGGTCAAATGATGACCAAATGTCCTTCAAAGAGACCATATCTATGAGATAGAAGTGTTTGCATTGGGTCAAATGATGACCAAATGTCCTTCAAAGAGACCAATTTTATGAGACAGAAGTGTTCGCATAGGGTCAAATGATGACCAAATGTTCTTCAAAGAGACCAAATTAATGAGATAGAAGTATTCGCATAGGGTCAATAGATGACCAAATGTCCTTCAAAGTGGCCAAATTTATGAAATAGGAGTGTTCCCAAAAGGTTAAATGATGACGAAATGTCTTTCAAAGAGACCAACTTTGAGAAACAGAATTGGTTGCAATGGGTCAAATGATGACCAAATGTCCTTCAAAGAGACCAAATTTATGAGATAGAAGTGTTCGCATTGGGTCAAATGATGACCAAATGTCCTTCAAAGAGACCAAATTTATAAGATAGAAGTATTCGCATAGGGTCAAATGATGACGAAATTTCCTTCAAAGAGTCCAAATTTGTGAAACAGAATTGGACGCATAGGGTCAAATGATGACCAAATGTCCTTCAAAGAGACAAAATTTATGAGATAGAATTGGTTGCAATGGGTCAAATGATGACCAAATGTGCTTGAAAGAGACCAAATTTATGAAACAGAAGTGTTCGCGAAGGATGAAATGGATGGGCAAGTGCCCCGTTGCCCTAGTGGTACGGAGGCATTAGGGGGGGGGGCAGTACAGTGCCTTATTAGTATCTAAATGCAATTAAATCTAGTTCTTCAAGGTGAATTTTAAATGAAATTGAAATCAACAGCAACAGTAGCATGGAAATTTTACACAGAGACAGCGCAAATATGTAGAAATTCTTTGCTGCGAAAGGACATCATTATATTTTGTTGTGAAAGGACACTAAGAAATCTGTTGAAAACTTATTGTAAAGTTTCTATTAGCAATAACAAAATTTAACAATTGGACTTTTTTCAGTATTGTCTTACACATATTTAGAAGCATTCTTTCAAGGTCACGTTTTCCGAACTACATGGTAAACAGCAGTCCCTGATGAGTTTCCACAACAAAATTTGACATCTCGAGCAATTGTTGAGCCACTAGAAGGAATGTTATTTTCAGGTCCCCTATTTTCCAAAAGTTTTAGCAGTGATGGTAATGTCCCCTTTCCTCCGTTTCTTCCCTCGGCCTTTCATGTAGCTTCCTACGTCTCTGCTCAGATGACTATTAAATGTCCTTTGAAAGAACCAAATGTGTGCAAAAGAAATAGTTGCGAAGGCTGAAATGATGACCAAATTTCCTTCAAAGAGACCAAATTTATGAGATAGAGGTGTTCGCATAGGGTCAAATGATGACCAAATGTCCTTCAAAGAGACCAACTTTGTGAAACAGAATTGGTCGCAATGGGTCAAATGATGACCAAATGTCCTTCAAAGTGACCAATTTTATGAAATAGAAGTGTTCCGAAAGGGTCAAATGATGACGAAATGTCTTTGAAAGTGAACAAATTTGTGAGAAAGAATTGGTTGGAAAGGGTCAAATGATGACCAAATGTCCTTCAATGAGACCAATTTTATGAAATAGAAGTGTTCCAAAAGGGTCAAATGATGACAAATGTTCTCTCAATGTGAACATATTTGTGAGACAGAATTGGTTGCAAGGGGTCAAATGATGACCAAATGTCCTTCAAAGAGACCAACTTTGTAAAACAGAATTGGTTGCAATGGGTCAAATGATGACCAAATGTCCTTCAAAGTGACCAATTTTATTAAATAGAAGTGTTCCAAAAGGGTCAAATGATGACAAATGTTCTCTCAAAGTGAACATATTTGTGAGACAGAATTGGTTGCAAAGGGTCAAGTGATGACCAAATGTCCTTCAAAGAGACCAACTTTGTAAAACCGAATTGGTTGCAATGGGTCAAATGATGACCAAATGTCCTTCAAAGTGACCAATTTTATGAAATAGAAGTGTTCCAAAAGGGTCAAATGATGACGAAATGTCTTTGAAAGTGAACAAATTTGTGAGACAGAATTGGTTGGAAAGGGTCAAATGATGAGCAAATGTCCTTCAAAGTGACCAATTTTATGAAATAGAAGTGTTCCAAAAGGGTCAAATGATGAAAAATGTTCTCTCAAAGTGAACATATTTGTGAGACAGAATTGGTTGCAAAGGGTCAAATGATGACCAAATGTCCTTCAAAGAGACCAACATTGTGAAACAGAATTGGTTGCTTTTGGGTCAAATGATGACCAAATGTCCTTCAAAGAGACCAAATTTATGAGATAGAAGTATTCGCATAGGGTCAAATGATGACGAAATTTCCTTCAAAGAGTCCAAATTTGTGAAACAGAATTGGACGCATAGGGTCAAATGATGACCAAATGTCCTTCAAAGAGACCAACTTTGTGAAACAGAATTGGTTGCAATGGGTCAAATGATGACCACATGTCCATCAAAGAGACCAAATTTATGAGATAGAAGTATTCGCATAGGGTCAAATGATGACGAAATTTCCTTCAAAGAGTCCAAATTTGTGAAACAGAATTGGACGCATAGGGTCAAATGATGACCAAATGTCCTTCAAAGAGACCAACTTTGTGAAACAGAATTGGTTGCAATGGGTCAAATGATGACCAAATGTCCTTCAAAGTGACCAATTTTATGAAATAGAAGTGTTCCGAAAGGGTCAAATGATGACGAAATGTCTTTGAAAGTGAACAAATTTGTGAGACAGAATTGGTTGGAAAGGGTCAAATGATGAGCAAATGTCCTTCAAAGTGACCAATTTTATGAAATAGAAGTGTTCCAAAAGGGTCATATGATGAAAAATGTTCTCTCAAAGTGAACATATTTGTGAGACAGAATTGGTTGCAAAGGGTCAAATGATGACCAAATGTCCTTCAAAGAGACCAACTTTGTGAAACGGAATTGGTTGCTTTTGGGTCAAATGATGACCAAATGTCCTTCAAAGAGACCAAATTTATGAGATAGAAGTATTTGCATAGGGTCAAATAATGACGAAATTTCCTTCAAAGAGTCCAAATTTGTGAAACAGAATTGGACGCATAGGGTCAAATGATGACCAAATGTCCTTCAAAGAGACCAACTTTGTGAAACAGAATTGGTTGCAATGGGTCAAATGATGACCACATGTCCTTCAAAGAGACCAAATTTATGAGATAGAAGTATTCGTATAGGGTCAAATGATGACGAAATTTCCTTCGAAGAGTCCAAATTTGTGAAACAGAATTGGACGCATAGGGTCAAATGATGACCAAATGTCCTTCAAAGAGACCAACTTTGTGAAACAGAATTGGTTGCAATGGGTCAAATGATGACCAAATGTCCTTCAAAGTGACCAATTTTATGAAATAGAAGTGTTCCGAAAGGGTCAAATGATGACGAAATGTCTTTGAAAGTGAACAAATTTGTGAGACAGAATTGGTTGGAAAGGGTCAAATGATGAGCAAATGTCCTTCAAAGTGACCAATTTTATGAAACAGAAGTGTTCACGAAGGATGAAATGGATGGGCAAGTGCCCCGTTGCCCTAGTGGTACGGGGGCATTAGGGGGGGGGGGGCAGTACAGTGCCTTATTAGTATCTAAATGCAATTAAATCTAGTTCTTGACGGTGAATTTTAAATGAAATTAAAATCAACAGCAACAGTAGCATGGAAATTTTACACAGAGACAGCGCAAATATGTAGAAATTCTTTGCTGTGAAAGGTCATAAGTATATTTTGTTGTGAAAGGACACTAAGAAATTTTTCAGAAACCTATTGTACAGACTTTTATTAGCAATAACAAAATTTAAGAATTGGACTCTTTTCAGTATTGTCTTACACATATTTAGAAGCATTCTTTCAAGGTCACATTTTCCGAACTACATGGTAATCAGCAATCCCTGATGAGTTTCAACAACAAAATTTGACATCTTGAGCAATTGTGGAGCCACGAGAAGGAATGTGGTTTTCGGATCCCCTGTTTTCCAAAAGTTTTAGCAGTGAGGTTAATGTGCCCTTTCCTCTGTTTCTGCCCTCGGCCTTTCATGTAGCTTCCTACGCCTCTGCTCAAATGTCGATTAAATGTCCTTTGAAAGAACCAAATGTGTGCAACAGAAATAGTTGCGAAGGGTCAAATGATGACCAAATGTCCTTCAAAGAGACCAAATTTATGAGATAGAAGAATTCGCATAGGGTCAATAGATGACCAAATGTCCTTCAAAGTGACCAAATTTATGAAATAGAAGTGTTCCCAAAAGGTTAAATGATGACGAAATGTCTTTCAAAGAGACGAACTTTGAGAAACAGAATTGGACGCAAAGGGTCAAATGATGGCCAAATGTCCTTCAAAGAGACCAATTTTATGAGATAGAGGTGTTCGCATAGGGTCAAATGATGACCAAATGTTCTTCAAAGAGACCAAATTTATGAGATAGAGGTGTTCGCATAGGGTCAAATGATGACCAAATGTCCTTCAAAGAGACCAACTTTGTGAAACAGAATTGGTCGCAATGGGTCAAATGATGACCAAATGTCCTTCAAAGTGACCAATTTTATGAAATAGAAGTGTTCCGAAAGGGTCAAATGATGACGAAATGTCTTTGAAAGTGAACAAATTTGTGAGACAGAATTGGTTGCAAAGGGTCAAATGATGACCAAATGTCCTTCAAAGAGACCAATTTTTGTGAAACGGAATTGGTTGCTTTTGGGTCAAATGATGACCAAATGTCCTTCAAAGGGACCAAATTTATGAGGTAGAAGTGTTCGCATAGAGTCAAATGATAACGAAATGTCCTTCAAAGAGTCCAAATTTGTGAAACAGAATTGGACGCATAGGGTCAAATGATGACCAAATGTCCTTCAAAGAGACCAACTTTGTGAAGCAGAAATAGTTGCGAAGGGTCAAATGATGACCAAATGTCCTTCAAAGAGACCAAATTTATGAGAGAGAGGTGTTCGCATAGGGTCAAATTATGACCAAATGTCCTTCAAAGAGACCAACTTTGCGAAACAGAATTGGTCGCAATGGGTCAAATGATGATCAAATGTCCTTCAAAGAGACCAAATTTATGATATAGAAGTGTTCGCAAGGGGTCAAATGATGACCAAATTTCCTTCAAAGAGACCAAATTTATGAGATAGAAGTGTTAGCATAGGGTCAAGTGATGACCAAATGTCCTTCAAAGAGACCAACTTTGTAAAACAGAATTGGTTGCAATGGGTCAAATGATGACCAAATGTCCTTCAAAGTGACCAATTTTATGAAATAGAAGTGTTCCGAAAGGGTCAAATGATGACGAAATGTCTTTGAAAGTGAACAAATTTTTGAGACAGAATTGGTTGGAAAGGGTCAAATGATGAGCAAATGTCCTTCAACGTGACCAATTTTATGAAATAGAAGTGTTCCAAAAGGGTCAAATGATGACAAATGTTCTCTCAAAGTGAACATATTTGTGAGACAGAATTGGTTGCAAAGGGTCAAATGATGACCAAATGTCCTTCAAAGAGACCAACTTTCTGAAACGGAATTGGTTGCTTTTGGGTCAAATGATGACCAAATGTCCTTCAAAGAGACCAAATTTATGAGATAGAAGTATTCGCATAGGGTCAAATGATGACGAAATATCCTTCAAAGAGTCCAAATTTCTGAAACAGAATTGGACGCATAGGGTCAAATGATGACCAAATGTCCTTCAAAGAGACCAACTTTGTGAAACAGAATTGGTTGCAATGGGTCAAATGATGACCAAATGTCCTTCAAAGAGACCACATTTGTTAAACAGAATTGGACGCATAGGGTCAAATGATGACCCAATGTCCTTCAAAGAGACCAAATTTATGAGATAGAATTGGTTGCAATGGGTCAAATGATGACCAAATGTCCATCCAAAGAGACCAAATATATCAGATAGAAGTGTTCGCATAGGGTCAGATGATGACGAAATGTCCTTCAAAGAGTCCAAATTTGTGAAACCGAATTGGACGCATAGGGTCAAATGATGACCAAATGTCCTTCAATAAGACCAACTTTGTGAAACAGAATTGGTTGCAATGGGTCAAATGATGACCACATGTCCTTCAAAGAGACCAAATTTATGAGATAGAAGTATTTGCATAGGGTCAAATGATGACGAAATTTCCTTCAAAGAGTCCAAATTTGTGAAACAGAATTGGACGCATAGGGTCAAATGATGACCAAATGTCCTTCAAAGAGACCAATTTTGTGAAACAGAATTGGTTGCAATGGGTCAAATGGTGACCAAATGTCCTTCAAAGAGACCAAATTTGTTAAACAGAATTGGTTGCGATGGGTCAAATGATAACCAAATGTCCTTCAAAGAGACAAAATTTATGAGATAGAAGTGTTCGCGAAGGATGAAATGGACGGGCAAGTGCCCCGTTGCCCTAGTGGTACGGGGGCATTAGGGGGGGGGGGGGGCAGTACAGTGCCTTATTAGTATCTAAATGCAATTAAATCTAGTTCTTGAAGGTGAATTTTAAAGGAAATTGAAATCAACAGCAACAGTAGCATGGAAATTTTACACAGAGACAGCGCAAATATGTAGAAATTCTTTGCTGTGAAAGGACATAAGTATATTTTGTTGTGAAAGGACACTAAGAAATCTATTGAAAAGCTATTGTAAAGATTTCTATTAGCAATAACAAAATTTAACAATTGGACTCTTTTCAGTATTGTCTTACACATATTTAGAAGCATTCTTTCAAGGTCACATTTTCCGAACTACATGGTAAACAGCAATCCCTGATGAGTTTCAACAACAAAATTTGACATCTTGAGCTAATGTGGAGCCACGAGAAGGAATGTGGTTTTCGGATCCCCTGTTTTCCAAAAGTTTTAGCAGTGATGTTAATGTGCCCTTTCCTCTGTTTCTGCCCTCGGTCTTTCATGTAGCTTCCTACGCCTCTGCTCAAATGTCGATTAAATGTCCTTTGAAAGAACCAAATGTGTGCAACAGAAATAGTTGCGAAGGGTCAAATGATGACCAAATGTCCTTTAAAGAGACCAAATTTATGAGATAGAGGTGTTCGCATAGGGTCAATAGATGACCAAATGTCCTTCAAAGTGACCAAATTTATGAACCAGAAGTGTTCCCAAAAGGTTAAATGATGACGAAATGTCTTTCAAAGAGACCAACTTTGAGAAACAGAATTGGACGCAAAGGGTCAAATGATGACCAAATGTCCTTCAAAGAGACCAATTTTATGAGATAGAGGTGTTCCCATAGGGTCAAATGATGACCAAATGTTCTTCAAAGAGACCAAATTTATGAGACAGAAGTGTTCGCATAGGGTCAAATGATGACCAAATGTTCTTCAAAGAGACCAAATTTATGGGATAGAAGTATTCGCATAGGGTCAAAAGATGACCAAATGTCCTTCAAAGTGACCAAATTTATGAAATAGAAGTGTTCCCAAAAGGTTAAATGATGACCAAATCTCCTTCAAAGGGACAAATTTGTGGAACAGAATTGGTTGCAATGGGTCTAATGATGACCAAATGTCCTTCAAAGTGACCAAATTTACGAGACAGAAGTGTTCGCATAGGGTCAAATGATGACCAAATGTTCTTCAAAGAGACCAATTTTATGAGATAGAAGTATTCGCATAGGGTCAATAGATGACCAAATGTCCTTCAAAGAGACCAAATTTATAAAACAGAAGTGTTCGCAAAGGGTCAAATGATGACCAAATGTCCTTCAAAGAGACCAAATTTTTTAAACAGAACTGGTTGCGATGGGTCAAATGATGTCCAAATGTCCTTGAAAGAGCCGAAATTTATGAAAAAGAAGTCTTTTCGAAGGATGAAATGGATGGGCAGGTGCCACGTTGCCCTAGTGGTACGGGGGCTGTGAAGGAGGTGGGGGGCAGTACAGTGCCTTATTAGTATCTAAATGCTAATAAATCTAGTTTTTGAAGGTGAATTTTAAATGAAATTGAAATCAACAGCAACACTAGCATGGAAATTATACACAGAGATAGTGCAAATTAGTAGAAATTCTTTGCTGTGAAAGGACGTGATTACATTTTGTTGTGAAAGGACACCAAGAAATCTGTTGAAAACTTATTGTAAAGATTTCTATAAGCAATAACAAAATATAACAATTGGACTATTTTCAGTATTGTCCTACACATAATTAGAACCATTCTTTCAAGGTCACAATTTCCGAACTACATACTAAACAGCAATCCCTGATGAGTTTCAACAACAAAATTTGACATCTTGAGCAAATGTGGAGCCACGAGAAGGAATGTGGTTTTAAGATCTCCTATTTTCCAAAAGTTTAAGCAGTGATGTTAATATGCCCTTTCCTCCGTTTCTGCCCTCGGCCTTTCATGTAGCTTCCTACGCCTCTGGTGAAATGACGATCAAATGTCCTTCGAAAGGACCAATTTTGTGAAACAGATTGGACGCATAAGGTCAAATGATGACCAAATGTTCTTCAAAGAGACCAAATTTATGAAATAGAAGTGTTCCCAAAAGGTTAAATGATGACGAAATGTCTTTCAAAGAGACCAATTTTGAGAAACAGAATTGGTTGCAATTGGTCAAATGATGACCAAATGTCCTTCAAAGAGACCATATCTATGAGATAGAAGTGTTTGCATTGGGTCAAATGATGACCAAATGTCCTTCAAAGAGACCAATTTTATGAGACAGAAGTGTTCGCATAGGGTCAAATGATGACCAAATGTTCTTCAAAGAGACCAAATTAATGAGATAGAAGTATTCGCATAGGGTCAATAGATGACCAAATGTCCTTCAAAGTGGCCAAATTTATGAAATAGGAGTGTTCCCAAAAGGTTAAATGATGACGAAATGTCTTTCAAAGAGACCAACTTTGAGAAACAGAATTGGTTGCAATGGGTCAAATGATGACCAAATGTCCTTCAAAGAGACCAAATTTATGAGATAGAAGTGTTCGCATTGGGTCAAATGATGACCAAATGTCCTTCAAAGAGACCAAATTTATAAGATAGAAGTATTCGCATAGGGTCAAATGATGACGAAATTTCCTTCAAAGAGTCCAAATTTGTGAAACAGAATTGGACGCATAGGGTCAAATGATGACCAAATGTCCTTCAAAGAGACAAAATTTATGAGATAGAATTGGTTGCAATGGGTCAAATGATGACCAAATGTGCTTGAAAGAGACCAAATTTATGAAACAGAAGTGTTCGCGAAGGATGAAATGGATGGGCAAGTGCCCCGTTGCCCTAGTGGTACGGAGGCATTAGGGGGGGGGGGGCAGTACAGTGCCTTATTAGTATCTAAATGCAATTAAATCTAGTTCTTCAAGGTGAATTTTAAATGAAATTGAAATCAACAGCAACAGTAGCATGGAAATTTTACACAGAGACAGCGCAAATATGTAGAAATTCTTTGCTGCGAAAGGACATCATTATATTTTGTTGTGAAAGGACACTAAGAAATCTGTTGAAAACTTATTGTAAAGATTCTATTAGCAATAACAAAATTTAACAATTGGACTTTTTTCAGTATTGTCTTACACATATTTAGAAGCATTCTTTCAAGGTCACGTTTTCCGAACTACATGGTAAACAGCAGTCCCTGATGAGTTTCCACAACAAAATTTGACATCTCGAGCAATTGTTGAGCCACTAGAAGGAATGTTATTTTCAGGTCCCCTATTTTCCAAAAGTTTTAGCAGTGATGGTAATGTCCCCTTTCCTCCGTTTCTTCCCTCGGCCTTTCATGTAGCTTCCTACGTCTCTGCTCAGATGACTATTAAATGTCCTTTGAAAGAACCAAATGTGTGCAAAAGAAATAGTTGCGAAGGCTGAAATGATGACCAAATTTCCTTCAAAGAGACCAAATTTATGAGATAGAGGTGTTCGCATAGGGTCAAATGATGACCAAATGTCCTTCAAAGAGACCAACTTTGTGAAACAGAATTGGTCGCAATGGGTCAAATGATGACCAAATGTCCTTCAAAGTGACCAATTTTATGAAATAGAAGTGTTCCGAAAGGGTCAAATGATGACGAAATGTCTTTGAAAGTGAACAAATTTGTGAGAAAGAATTGGTTGGAAAGGGTCAAATGATGACCAAATGTCCTTCAATGAGACCAATTTTATGAAATAGAAGTGTTCCAAAAGGGTCAAATGATGACAAATGTTCTCTCAATGTGAACATATTTGTGAGACAGAATTGGTTGCAAGGGGTCAAATGATGACCAAATGTCCTTCAAAGAGACCAACTTTGTAAAACAGAATTGGTTGCAATGGGTCAAATGATGACCAAATGTCCTTCAAAGTGACCAATTTTATTAAATAGAAGTGTTCCAAAAGGGTCAAATGATGACAAATGTTCTCTCAAAGTGAACATATTTGTGAGACAGAATTGGTTGCAAAGGGTCAAGTGATGACCAAATGTCCTTCAAAGAGACCAACTTTGTAAAACCGAATTGGTTGCAATGGGTCAAATGATGACCAAATGTCCTTCAAAGTGACCAATTTTATGAAATAGAAGTGTTCCAAAAGGGTCAAATGATGACGAAATGTCTTTGAAAGTGAACAAATTTGTGAGACAGAATTGGTTGGAAAGGGTCAAATGATGAGCAAATGTCCTTCAAAGTGACCAATTTTATGAAATAGAAGTGTTCCAAAAGGGTCAAATGATGAAAAATGTTCTCTCAAAGTGAACATATTTGTGAGACAGAATTGGTTGCAAAGGGTCAAATGATGACCAAATGTCCTTCAAAGAGACCAACATTGTGAAACGGAATTGGTTGCTTTTGGGTCAAATGATGACCAAATGTCCTTCAAAGAGACCAAATTTATGAGATAGAAGTATTCGCATAGGGTCAAATGATGACGAAATTTCCTTCAAAGAGTCCAAATTTGTGAAACAGAATTGGACGCATAGGGTCAAATGATGACCAAATGTCCTTCAAAGAGACCAACTTTGTGAAACAGAATTGGTTGCAATGGGTCAAATGATGACCACATGTCCATCAAAGAGACCAAATTTATGAGATAGAAGTATTCGCATAGGGTCAAATGATGACGAAATTTCCTTCAAAGAGTCCAAATTTGTGAAACAGAATTGGACGCATAGGGTCAAATGATGACCAAATGTCCTTCAAAGAGACCAACTTTGTGAAACAGAATTGGTTGCAATGGGTCAAATGATGACCAAATGTCCTTCAAAGTGACCAATTTTATGAAATAGAAGTGTTCCGAAAGGGTCAAATGATGACGAAATGTCTTTGAAAGTGAACAAATTTGTGAGACAGAATTGGTTGGAAAGGGTCAAATGATGAGCAAATGTCCTTCAAAGTGACCAATTTTATGAAATAGAAGTGTTCCAAAAGGGTCAAATGATGAAAAATGTTCTCTCAAAGTGAACATATTTGTGAGACAGAATTGGTTGCAAAGGGTCAAATGATGACCAAATGTCCTTCAAAGAGACCAACTTTGTGAAACGGAATTGGTTGCTTTTGGGTCAAATGATGACCAAATGTCCTTCAAAGAGACCAAATTTATGAGATAGAAGTATTTGCATAGGGTCAAATGATGACGAAATTTCCTTCAAAGAGTCCAAATTTGTGAAACAGAATTGGACGCATAGGGTCAAATGATGACCAAATGTCCTTCAAAGAGACCAACTTTGTGAAACAGAATTGGTTGCAATGGGTCAAATGATGACCACATGTCCTTCAAAGAGACCAAATTTATGAGATAGAAGTATTCGCATAGGGTCAAATGATGACGAAATTTCCTTCAAAGAGTCCAAATTTGTGAAACAGAATTGGACGCATAGGGTCAAATGATGACCAAATGTCCTTCAAAGAGACCAACTTTGTGAAACAGAATTGGTTGCAATGGGTCAAATGATGACCAAATGTCCTTCAAAGTGACCAATTTTATGAAATAGAAGTGTTCCGAAAGGGTCAAATGATGACGAAATGTCTTTGAAAGTGAACAAATTTGTGAGACAGAATTGGTTGGAAAGGGTCAAATGATGAGCAAATGTCCTTCAAAGTGACCAATTTTATGAAACAGAAGTGTTCACGAAGGATGAAATGGATGGGCAAGTGCCCCGTTGCCCTAGTGGTACGGGGGCATTAGGGGGGGGGCAGTACAGTGCCTTATTAGTATCTAAATGCAATTAAATCTAGTTCTTGACGGTGAATTTTAAATGAAATTAAAATCAACAGCAACAGTAGCATGGAAATTTTACACAGAGACAGCGCAAATATGTAGAAATTCTTTGCTGTGAAAGGTCATAAGTATATTTTGTTGTGAAAGGACACTAAGAAATTTTTCGGAAACCTATTGTACAGACTTTTATTAGCAATAACAAAATTTAAGAATTGGACTCTTTTCAGTATTGTCTTACACATATTTAGAAGCATTCTTTCAAGGTCACATTTTCCGAACTACATGGTAATCAGCAATCCCTGATGAGTTTCAACAACAAAATTTGACATCTTGAGCAATTGTGGAGCCACGAGAAGGAATGTGGTTTTCGGATCCCCTGTTTTCCAAAAGTTTTAGCAGTGAGGTTAATGTGCCCTTTCCTCTGTTTCTGCCCTCGGCCTTTCATGTAGCTTCCTACGCCTCTGCTCAAATGTCGATTAAATGTCCTTTGAAAGAACCAAATGTGTGCAACAGAAATAGTTGCGAAGGGTCAAATGATGACCAAATGTCCTTCAAAGAGACCAAATTTATGAGATAGAAGAATTCGCATAGGGTCAATAGATGACCAAATGTCCTTCAAAGTGACCAAATTTATGAAATAGAAGTGTTCCCAAAAGGTTAAATGATGACGAAATGTCTTTCAAAGAGACGAACTTTGAGAAACAGAATTGGACGCAAAGGGTCAAATGATGGCCAAATGTCCTTCAAAGAGACCAATTTTATGAGATAGAGGTGTTCGCATAGGGTCAAATGATGACCAAATGTTCTTCAAAGAGACCAAATTTATGAGATAGAGGTGTTCGCATAGGGTCAAATGATGACCAAATGTCCTTCAAAGAGACCAACTTTGTGAAACAGAATTGGTCGCAATGGGTCAAATGATGACCAAATGTCCTTCAAAGTGACCAATTTTATGAAATAGAAGTGTTCCGAAAGGGTCAAATGATGACGAAATGTCTTTGAAAGTGAACAAATTTGTGAGACAGAATTGGTTGCAAAGGGTCAAATGATGACCAAATGTCCTTCAAAGAGACCAATTTTTGTGAAACGGAATTGGTTGCTTTTGGGTCAAATGATGACCAAATGTCCTTCAAAGGGACCAAATTTATGAGGTAGAAGTGTTCGCACAGAGTCAAATGATGACGAAATGTCCTTCAAAGAGTCCAAATTTGTGAAACAGAATTGGACGCATAGGGTCAAATGATGACCAAATGTCCTTCAAAGAGACCAACTTTGTGAAGCAGAAATAGTTGCGAAGGGTCAAATGATGACCAAATGTCCTTCAAAGAGACCAAATTTATGAGAGAGAGGTGTTCGCATAGGGTCAAATTATGACCAAATGTCCTTCAAAGAGACCAACTTTGCGAAACAGAATTGGTCGCAATGGGTCAAATGATGACCAAATGTCCTTCAAAGAGACCAAATTTATGATATAGAAGTGTTCGCAAGGGGTCAAATGATGACCAAATTTCCTTCAAAGAGACCAAATTTATGAGATAGAAGTGTTAGCATAGGGTCAAGTGATGACCAAATGTCCTTCAAAGAGACCAACTTTGTAAAACAAAATTGGTTGCAATGGGTCAAATGATGACCAAATGTCCTTCAAAGTGACCAATTTTATGAAATAGAAGTGTTCCGAAAGGGTCAAATGATGACGAAATGTCTTTGAAAGTGAACAAATTTGTGAGAAAGAATTGGTTGGAAAGGGTCAAATGATGACCAAATGTCCTTCAATGAGACCAATTTTATGAAATAGAAGTGTTCCAAAAGGGTCAAATGATGACAAATGTTCTCTCAATGTGAACATATTTGTGAGACAGAATTGGTTGCAAGGGGTCAAATGATGACCAAATGTCCTTCAAAGAGACCAACTTTGTAAAACAGAATTGGTTGCAATGGGTCAAATTATGACCAAATGTCCTTCAAAGTGACCAATTTTATTAAATAGAAGTGTTCCAAAAGGGTCAAATGATGACAAATGTTCTCTCAAAGTGAACATATTTGTGAGACAGAATTGGTTGCAAAGGGTCAAGTGATGACCAAATGTCCTTCAAAGAGACCAACTTTGTAAAACCGAATTGGTTGCAATGGGTCAAATGATGACCAAATGTCCTTCAAAGTGACCAATTTTATGAAATAGAAGTGTTCGAAAAGGGTCAAATGATGACGAAATGTCTTTGAAAGTGAACAAATTTGTGAGACAGAATTGGTTGGAAAGGGTCAAATGATGAGCAAATGTCCTTCAAAGTGACCAATTTTATGAAATAGAAGTGTTCCAAAAGGGTCAAATGATGAAAAATGTTCTCTCAAAGTGAACATATTTGTGAGACAGAATTGGTTGCAAAGGGTCAAATGATGACCAAATGTCCTTCAAAGAGACCAACATTGTGAAACGGAATTGGTTGCTTTTGGGTCAAATGATGACCAAATGTCCTTCAAAGAGACCAAATTTATGAGATAGAAGTATTCGCATAGGGTCAAATGATGACGAAATTTCCTTCAAAGAGTCCAAATTTGTGAAACAGAATTGGACGCATAGGGTCAAATGATGACCAAATGTCCTTCAAAGAGACCAACTTTGTGAAACAGAATTGGTTGCAATGGGTCAAATGATGACCACATGTCCATCAAAGAGACCAACTTTGTAAAACAGAATTGGTTGCAATGGGTCAAATGATGACCAAATGTCCTTCAAAGTGACCAATTTTATTAAATAGAAGTGTTCCAAAAGGGTCAAATGATGACAAATGTTCTCTCAAAGTGAACATATTTGTGAGACAGAATTGGTTGCAAAGGGTCAAGTGATGACCAAATGTCCTTCAAAGAGACCAACTTTGTAAAACCGAATTGGTTGCAATGGGTCAAATGATGACCAAATGTCCTTCAAAGTGACCAATTTTATGAAATAGAAGTGTTCCAAAAGGGTCAAATGATGACGAAATGTCTTTGAAAGTGAACAAATTTGTGAGACAGAATTGGTTGGAAAGGGTCAAATGATGAGCAAATGTCCTTCAAAGTGACCAATTTTATGAAATAGAAGTGTTCCAAAAGGGTCAAATGATGAAAAATCTTCTCTCAAAGTGAACATATTTGTGAGACAGAATTGGTTGCAAAGGGTCAAATGATGACCAAATGTCCTTCAAAGAGACCAACTTTGTGAAACGGAATTGGTTGCTTTTGGGTCAAATGATGACCAAATGTCCTTCAAAGAGACCAAATTTATGAGATAGAAGTATTTGCATAGGGTCAAATGATGACGAAATTTCCTTCAAAGAGTCCAAATTTGTGAAACAGAATTGGACGCATAGGGTCAAATGATGACCAAATGTCCTTCAAAGAGACCAACTTTGTGAAACAGAATTGGTTGCAATGGGTCAAATGATGACCACATGTCCTTCAAAGAGACCAAATTTATGAGATAGAAGTATTCGCATAGGGTCAAATGATGACGAAATTTCCTTCAAAGAGTCCAAATTTGTGAAACAGAATTGGACGCATAGGGTCAAATGATGACCAAATGTCCTTCAAAGAGACCAACTTTGTGAAACAGAATTGGTTGCAATGGGTCAAATGATGACCAAATGTCCTTCAAAGAGACCAAATTTATGAGAGAGAGGTGTTCGCATAGGGTCAAATTATGACCAAATGTCCTTCAAAGAGACCAACTTTGCGAAACAGAATTGGTCGCAATGGGTCAAATGATGACCAAATGTCCTTCAAAGAGACCAAATTTATGATATAGAAGTGTTCGCAAGGGGTCAAATGATGACCAAATTTCCTTCAAAGAGACCAAATTTATGAGATAGAAGTGTTAGCATAGGGTCAAGTGATGACCAAATGTCCTTCAAAGAGACCAACTTTGTAAAACAAAATTGGTTGCAATGGGTCAAATGATGACCAAATGTCCTTCAAAGTGACCAATTTTATGAAATAGAAGTGTTCCGAAAGGGTCAAATGATGACGAAATGTCTTTGAAAGTGAACAAATTTGTGAGAAAGAATTGGTTGGAAAGGGTCAAATGATGACCAAATGTCCTTCAATGAGACCAATTTTATGAAATAGAAGTGTTCCAAAAGGGTCAAATGATGACAAATGTTCTCTCAATGTGAACATATTTGTGAGACAGAATTGGTTGCAAGGGGTCAAATGATGACCAAATGTCCTTCAAAGAGACCAACTTTGTAAAACAGAATTGGTTGCAATGGGTCAAATTATGACCAAATGTCCTTCAAAGTGACCAATTTTATTAAATAGAAGTGTTCCAAAAGGGTCAAATGATGACAAATGTTCTCTCAAAGTGAACATATTTGTGAGACAGAATTGGTTGCAAAGGGTCAAGTGATGACCAAATGTCCTTCAAAGAGACCAACTTTGTAAAACCGAATTGGTTGCAATGGGTCAAATGATGACCAAATGTCCTTCAAAGTGACCAATTTTATGAAATAGAAGTGTTCGAAAAGGGTCAAATGATGACGAAATGTCTTTGAAAGTGAACAAATTTGTGAGACAGAATTGGTTGGAAAGGGTCAAATGATGAGCAAATGTCCTTCAAAGTGACCAATTTTATGAAATAGAAGTGTTCCAAAAGGGTCAAATGATGAAAAATGTTCGCTCAAAGTGAACATATTTGTGAGACAGAATTGGTTGCAAAGGGTCAAATGATGACCAAATGTCCTTCAAAGAGACCAACATTGTGAAACGGAATTGGTTGCTTTTGGGTCAAATGATGACCAAATGTCCTTCAAAGAGACCAAATTTATGAGATAGAAGTATTCGCATAGGGTCAAATGATGACGAAATTTCCTTCAAAGAGTCCAAATTTGTGAAACAGAATTGGACGCATAGGGTCAAATGATGACCAAATGTCCTTCAAAGAGACCAACTTTGTGAAACAGAATTGGTTGCAATGGGTCAAATGATGACCACATGTCCATCAAAGAGACCAACTTTGTAAAACAGAATTGGTTGCAATGGGTCAAATGATGACCAAATGTCCTTCAAAGTGACCAATTTTATTAAATAGAAGTGTTCCAAAAGGGTCAAATGATGACAAATGTTCTCTCAAAGTGAACATATTTGTGAGACAGAATTGGTTGCAAAGGGTCAAGTGATGACCAAATGTCCTTCAAAGAGACCAACTTTGTAAAACCGAATTGGTTGCAATGGGTCAAATGATGACCAAATGTCCTTCAAAGTGACCAATTTTATGAAATAGAAGTGTTCCAAAAGGGTCAAATGATGACGAAATGTCTTTGAAAGTGAACAAATTTGTGAGACAGAATTGGTTGGAAAGGGTCAAATGATGAGCAAATGTCCTTCAAAGTGACCAATTTTATGAAATAGAAGTGTTCCAAAAGGGTCAAATGATGAAAAATCTTCTCTCAAAGTGAACATATTTGTGAGACAGAATTGGTTGCAAAGGGTCAAATGATGACCAAATGTCCTTCAAAGAGACCAACTTTGTGAAACGGAATTGGTTGCTTTTGGGTCAAATGATGACCAAATGTCCTTCAAAGAGACCAAATTTATGAGATAGAAGTATTTGCATAGGGTCAAATGATGACGAAATTTCCTTCAAAGAGTCCAAATTTGTGAAACAGAATTGGACGCATAGGGTCAAATGATGACCAAATGTCCTTCAAAGAGACCAACTTTGTGAAACAGAATTGGTTGCAATGGGTCAAATGATGACCACATGTCCTTCAAAGAGACCAAATTTATGAGATAGAAGTATTCGCATAGGGTCAAATGATGACGAAATTTCCTTCAAAGAGTCCAAATTTGTGAAACAGAATTGGACGCATAGGGTCAAATGATGACCAAATGTCCTTCAAAGAGACCAACTTTGTGAAACAGAATTGGTTGCAATGGGTCAAATGATGACCAAATGTCCTTCAAAGTGACCAATTTTATGAAATAGAAGTGTTCCGAAAGGGTCAAATGATGACGAAATGTCTTTGAAAGTGAACAAATTTGTGAGACAGAATTGGTTGGAAAGGGTCAAATGATGAGCAAATGTCCTTCAAAGTGACCAATTTTATGAAATAGAAGTGTTCCAAAAGGGTCAAATGATGAAAAATGTTCTCTCAAAGTGAACATATTTGTGAGACAGAATTGGTTGCAAAGGGTCAAATGATGACCAAATGTCCTTCAAAGAGACCAACTTTGTGAAACGGAATTGGTTGCTTTTGGGTCAAATGATGACCAAATGTCCTTCAAAGAGACCAAATTTATGAGATAGAAGTATTTGCATAGGGTCAAATGATGACGAAATTTCCTTCAAAGAGTCCAAATTTGTGAAACAGAATTGGACGCATAGGGTCAAATGATGACCAAATGTCCTTCAAAGAGACCAACTTTGTGAAACAGAATTGGTTGCAATGGGTCAAATGATGACCACATGTCCTTCAAAGAGACCAAATTTATGAGATAGAAGTATTCGCATAGGGTCAAATGATGACGAAATTTCCTTCAAAGAGTCCAAATTTGTGAAACAGAATTGGACGCATAGGGTCAAATGATGACCAAATGTCCTTCAAAGAGACCAACTTTGTGAAACAGAATTGGTTGCAATGGGTCAAATGATGACCAAATGTCCTTCAAAGAGACCAAATTTATGAGATAGAAGTATTTGCATAGGGTCAAATGATGACGAAATTTCCTTCAAAGAGTCCAAATTTGTGAAACAGAATTGGACGCATAGGGTCAAATGATGACCAAATGTCCTTCAAAGAGACCAACTTTGTGAAACAGAATTGGTTGCAATGGGTCAAATGATGACCACATGTCCTTCAAAGAGACCAAATTTATGAGATAGAAGTATTCGCATAGGGTCAAATGATGACGAAATTTCCTTCAAAGAGTCCAAATTTGTGAAACAGAATTGGACGCATAGGGTCAAATGATGACCAAATGTCCTTCAAAGAGACCAACTTTGTGAAACAGAATTGGTTGCAATGGGTCAAATGATGACCAAATGTCCTTCAAAGTGACCAATTTTATGAAATAGAAGTGTTCCGAAAGGGTCAAATGATGACGAAATGTCTTTGAAAGTGAACAAATTTGTGAGACAGAATTGGTTGGAAAGGGTCAAATGATGAGCAAATGTCCTTCAAAGTGACCAATTTTATGAAATAGAAGTGTTCCAAAAGGGTCAAATGATGAAAAATGTTCTCTCAAAGTGAACATATTTGTGAGACAGAATTGGTTGCAAAGGGTCAAATGATGACCAAATGTCCTTCAAAGAGACCAACTTTGTGAAACGGAATTGGTTGCTTTTGGGTCAAATGATGACCAAATGTCCTTCAAAGAGACCAAATTTATGAGATAGAAGTATTTGCATAGGGTCAAATGATGACGAAATTTCCTTCAAAGAGTCCAAATTTGTGAAACAGAATTGGACGCATAGGGTCAAATGATGACCAAATGTCCTTCAAAGAGACCAACTTTGTGAAACAGAATTGGTTGCAATGGGTCAAATGATGACCACATGTCCTTCAAAGAGACCAAATTTATGAGATAGAAGTATTCGCATAGGGTCAAATGATGACGAAATTTCCTTCAAAGAGTCCAAATTTGTGAAACAGAATTGGACGCATAGGGTCAAATGATGACCAAATGTCCTTCAAAGAGACCAACTTTGTGAAACAGAATTGGTTGCAATGGGTCAAATGATGACCAAATGTCCTTCAAAGAGACCAAATTTGTTAAACAGAATTGGTTGCGATGGGTCAAATGATAACCAAATGTCCTTCAAAGAGACAAAATTTATGAGATAGAATTGGTTGTAATGGGTCAAATGATGACCATTGTGCTTGAAAGAAACCAAATTTATGAAACAGAAGTGTTCACGAAGGATGAAATGGATGGGCAAGTGCCCCGTTGCCCTAGTGGTACGGGGGCATTAGGGGGGGGGGCAGTACAGTGCCTTATTAGTATCTAAATGCAATTAAATCTAGTTCTTGACGGTGAATTTTAAATGAAATTAAAATCAACAGCAACAGTAGCATGGAAATTTTACACAGAGACAGCGCAAATATGTAGAAATTCTTTGCTGTGAAAGGTCATAAGTATATTTTGTTGTGAAAGGACACTAAGAAATTTTTCGAAAACCTATTGTACAGACTTTTATTAGCAATAACAAAATTTAAGAATTGGACTCTTTTCAGTATTGTCTTACACATATTTAGAAGCATTCTTTCAAGGTCACATTTTCCGAACTACATGGTAATCAGCAATCCCTGATGAGTTTCAACAACAAAATTTGACATCTTGAGCAATTGTGGAGCCACGAGAAGGAATGTGGTTTTCGGATCCCCTGTTTTCCAAAAGTTTTAGCAGTGATGTTAATGTGCCCTTTCCTCTGTTTCTGCCCTCGGCCTTTCATGTAGCTTCCTACGCCTCTGCTCAAATGTCGATTAAATGTCCTTTGAAAGAACCAAATGTGTGCAACAGAAATAGTTGCGAAGGGTCAAATGATGACCAAATGTCCTTTAAAGAGACCAAATTTATGAGATAGAGGTGTTCGCATAGGGTCAAATGATGACCAAATGTCCTTCAAAGAGACCAACTTTGTGAAACAGAATTG
Source organism: Catostylus mosaicus (assembly GCA_964019065.1). Classification (NCBI taxonomy): domain Eukaryota; kingdom Metazoa; phylum Cnidaria; class Scyphozoa; order Rhizostomeae; family Catostylidae; genus Catostylus; species Catostylus mosaicus. Next base: position 6,637,782 of record OZ025190.1, on the reverse strand, counting down.
GTCGCAATGGGTCAAATGATGACCAAATGTCCTTCAAAGTGACCAATTTTATGAAATAGAAGTGTTCCGAAAGGGTCAAATGATGACGAAATGTCTTTGAAAGTGAACAAATTTGTGAGACAGAATTGGTTGCAAAGGGTCAAATGATGACCAAATGTCCTTCAAAGAGACCAACTTTGTGAAACGGAATTGGTTGCTTTTGGGTCAAATGATGACCAAATGTCCTTCAAAGGGACCAAATTTATGAGATAGAAGTGTTCGCATAGAGTCAAATGATGACGAAATGTCCTTCAAAGAGTCCAAATTTGTGAAACAGAATTGGACGCATAGGGTCAAATGATGACCAAATGTCCTTCAAAGAGACCAACTTTGTGAAGCAGAAATAGTTGCGAAGGGTCAAATGATGACCAAATGTCCTTCAAAGAGACCAAATTTATGAAAGAGAGGTGTTCGCATAGGGTCAAATTATGACCAAATGTCCTTCAAAGAGACCAACTTTGCGACACAGAATTGGTCGCAATGGGTGAAATGATGACCAAATGTCCTTCAAAGAGACCAAATTTATGATATAGAAGTGTTCGCAAGGGGTCAAATGATGACCAAATGTTCTTCAAAGAGACCAAATTTATGAGATAGAAGTGTTCGCATAGGGTCAAAAGATGACCAAATGTCCTTCAAAGTGACCAAATTTATGAAATAGAAGTGTTCCCAAAAGGTTAAATGATGACCAAATCTCCTTCAAAGGGACAAATTTGTGAAACAGAATTGGTTGAAATGGGTCAAATGATGACCAAATGTCCTTCAAAGAGACCTAAATTTACGAGATAGAAGTGTTCGCATAGGGTCAAATGATGACCAAATGTTCTTCAAAGAGACCAATTTTATGAGATAGAAGTATTCGCATAGGGTCAATAGATGACCAAATGTCCTTCAAAGTGACAAAATTTATGAAACAGAATTGGACGCAAAGGGTCAAATGATGACCAAATCTCCTTCAAAGAGTCCAAATTTGTGAAACAGAATTGGACGCATAGGGTCAAATGATGACCAACCGTCTTTCAAAGAGACCAAATTTGCGAAACAGAATTGGTTGCGATGGGTCAAATGATGACCAAATGTCCTTCAAAGAGACCAAATTTACGAGATAGAAGTGTTCGCATAGGGTCAAATGATGACCAAATGTTCTTCAAAGAGACCAATTTTATGAGATAGAAGTATTCGCATAGGGTCAATAGATGACCAAATGTCCTTCAAAGTGACCAAATTTATGAAACAGAATTGGACGCAAAGGGTCAAATGATGACCAAATCTCCTTCAAAGAGTCCAAATTTGTGAAACAGAATTGGACGCATAGGGTCAAATGATGACCAACCGTCTTTCAAAGAGACCAAATTTGCGAAACAGAATTGGTTGCGATGGGTCAAATGATGACCAAATGTCCTTGAAAGAGACCAATTTTATGAGATAGAATTGGTTGCAATGGGTCAATTGATGACCAAATGTCCTTCAAAGAAACCAAATTTATGAGATAGAAGTGTTCGCATTTGGTCAAATGATGACCAAATGTCCTTCAAAGAGACCAAATTTGTGAAACAGAATTGGACGCATAGGGTCAAATGATGACCAAATGTCCTTGAAAAGGACAAAATTTATGTAATAGAATTGGTTGCAATGGGTCAATTGATGACCAAATGTCCTTCAAAGAGACCAAATTTATGAGATAGAAGTGTTCGCATTTGGTCAAATGATGACCAAATGTCCTTCAAAGAGACCAAATTTATGAGACAGAAGTGTTCGTAAAGGGTCAAATGATGACCAAATGTCCTTCAAAGAGACCAAATTTTTTAAACAGAATTGGTTTCGATGGGTCAAATGATGACCAAATGTCCTTGAAAGAGCCGAAATTTATGAGATAGAAGTGTTCGCATAGGGTCAAATGATGACGAAATGTCCTTCAAAGAGTCCAAATTTGTGAAACACAATTGGTTGCGATGGGACAAATGATGACCAAACGTCTTTCAAAGAGACCAAATTTGTGAAACAGAATTTGTTGCGATGGGTCAAATGATGACCAAATGTCCTTGAAAGTGAACAAAGTTGTGAGACAGAATTGGTTGGAAAGGGTCAAATGATGACCAAATGTCCTTCAAAGTGACCAATTTTATGAGATAGAAGTGTTCTCATAGGGTCAAATGATGACGAAATGTCTTTGAAAGTAAAGAAATTTGTGAGACAGAATTGGTTGCAAAGTGTCAAATGATGACCAAATGTCCTTCAAAGAGACCAACTTTGTGAAACAGAATTGGTTGCAATGGGTCAAATGATGACCAAATGTCCTTCAAAGAGACCAAATTTATGTGATAGAAGTGTGAGCATAGGGTCAAATGATGACGAAATGTCCTTCAAAGAGTCCAAATACTTGAAACAGAATTGGACGAATAGGGTCAAATGATGACCAAATGTCCTTCAAAGAAATCAAATTTGTTAAACAGAATTGGTTGCGATGGGTCAAATGATGACCAAATGTCCTTGAAAGAGACCAAAGTTATGAAACAGATGTGTTCGCATTTGGTCAAATGATGACCAAATGTCCTTCAAAGAGACCATATTTGTTAAACAGAATTTGTTGCGATGGGTCAAATGATGACCAAATGTCCTTGAAGGAGACCAAATTTATTAACCAGAATTGGTTGGGATTGGTCAAATGATGACCAATTTACCATCAAAGAGACCAAATTTATGAGATAGAATTGGTTGCAATGGGTTAAATGATGACCAAATGTCCTTCAAAGCGACCAACTTTGTGAAACAGAATTGGTTGCAATGGGTCAAATGATGACCAAATGTCCTTCAAAGTGACCAATTTTATGAAATAGAAGTGTTCCGAAAGGGTCAAATGATGACGAAATGTCTTTGAAAGTGAACAAATTTGTGAGACAGAATTGGTTGGAAAGGGTCAAATGATGAGCAAATGTCCTTCAAAGTGACCAATTTTATGAAATAGAAGTGTTCCAAAAGGGTCAAATGATGAAAAATGTTCTCTCAAAGTGAACATATTTGTGAGACAGAATTGGTTGCAAAGGGTCAAATGATGACCAAATGTCCTTCAAAGAGACCAACTTTGTGAAACGGAATTGGTTGCTTTTGGGTCAAATGATGACCAAATGTCCTTCAAAGAGACCAAATTTATGAGATAGAAGTATTTGCATAGGGTCAAATGATGACGAAATTTCCTTCAAAGAGTCCAAATTTGTGAAACAGAATTGGACGCATAGGGTCAAATGATGACCAAATGTCCTTCAAAGAGACCAACTTTGTGAAACAGAATTGGTTGCAATGGGTCAAATGATGACCACATGTCCTTCAAAGAGACCAAATTTATGAGATAGAAGTATTCGCATAGGGTCAAATGATGACGAAATTTCCTTCAAAGAGTCCAAATTTGTGAAACAGAATTGGACGCATAGGGTCAAATGATGACCAAATGTCCTTCAAAGAGACCAACTTTGTGAAACAGAATTGGTTGCAATGGGTCAAATGATGACCAAATGTCCTTCAAAGAGACCAAATTTATGAGATAGAAGTATTTGCATAGGGTCAAATGATGACGAAATTTCCTTCAAAGAGTCCAAATTTGTGAAACAGAATTGGACGCATAGGGTCAAATGATGACCAAATGTCCTTCAAAGAGACCAACTTTGTGAAACAGAATTGGTTGCAATGGGTCAAATGATGACCACATGTCCTTCAAAGAGACCAAATTTATGAGATAGAAGTATTCGCATAGGGTCAAATGATGACGAAATTTCCTTCAAAGAGTCCAAATTTGTGAAACAGAATTGGACGCATAGGGTCAAATGATGACCAAATGTCCTTCAAAGAGACCAACTTTGTGAAACAGAATTGGTTGCAATGGGTCAAATGATGACCAAATGTCCTTCAAAGTGACCAATTTTATGAAATAGAAGTGTTCCGAAAGGGTCAAATGATGACGAAATGTCTTTGAAAGTGAACAAATTTGTGAGACAGAATTGGTTGGAAAGGGTCAAATGATGAGCAAATGTCCTTCAAAGTGACCAATTTTATGAAATAGAAGTGTTCCAAAAGGGTCAAATGATGAAAAATGTTCTCTCAAAGTGAACATATTTGTGAGACAGAATTGGTTGCAAAGGGTCAAATGATGACCAAATGTCCTTCAAAGAGACCAACTTTGTGAAACGGAATTGGTTGCTTTTGGGTCAAATGATGACCAAATGTCCTTCAAAGAGACCAAATTTATGAAATAGAAGTATTTGCATAGGGTCAAATGATGACGAAATTTCCTTCAAAGAGTCCAAATTTGTGAAACAGAATTGGACGCATAGGGTCAAATGATGACCAAATGTCCTTCAAAGAGACCAACTTTGTGAAACAGAATTGGTTGCAATGGGTCAAATGATGACCACATGTCCTTCAAAGAGACCAAATTTATGAGATAGAAGTATTCGCATAGGGTCAAATGATGACGAAATTTCCTTCAAAGAGTCCAAATTTGTGAAACAGAATTGGACGCATAGGGTCAAATGATGACCAAATGTCCTTCAAAGAGACCAACTTTGTGAAACAGAATTGGTTGCAATGGGTCAAATGATGACCAAATGTCCTTCAAAGAGACCAAATTTGTTAAACAGAATTGGTTGCGATGGGTCAAATGATAACCAAATGTCCTTCAAAGAGACAAAATTTATGAGATAGAATTGGTTGTAATGGGTCAAATGATGACCATTGTGCTTGAAAGAAACCAAATTTATGAAACAGAAGTGTTCACGAAGGATGAAATGGATGGGCAAGTGCCCCGTTGCCCTAGTGGTACGGGGGCATTAGGGGGGGGGCAGTACAGTGCCTTATTAGTATCTAAATGCAATTAAATCTAGTTCTTGACGGTGAATTTTAAATGAAATTAAAATCAACAGCAACAGTAGCATGGAAATTTTACACAGAGACAGCGCAAATATGTAGAAATTCTTTGCTGTGAAAGGTCATAAGTATATTTTGTTGTGAAAGGACACTAAGAAATTTTTCGAAAACCTATTGTACAGACTTTTATTAGCAATAACAAAATTTAAGAATTGGACTCTTTTCAGTATTGTCTTACACATATTTAGAAGCATTCTTTCAAGGTCACATTTTCCGAACTACATGGTAATCAGCAATCCCTGATGAGTTTCAACAACAAAATTTGACATCTTGAGCAATTGTGGAGCCACGAGAAGGAATGTGGTTTTCGGATCCCCTGTTTTCCAAAAGTTTTAGCAGTGATGTTAATGTGCCCTTTCCTCTGTTTCTGCCCTCGGCCTTTCATGTAGCTTCCTACGCCTCTGCTCAAATGTCGATTAAATGTCCTTTGAAAGAACCAAATGTGTGCAACAGAAATAGTTGCGAAGGGTCAAATGATGACCAAATGTCCTTTAAAGAGACCAAATTTATGAGATAGAGGTGTTCGCATAGGGTCAAATGATGACCAAATGTCCTTCAAAGAGACCAACTTTGTGAAACAGAATTGGTCGCAATGGGTCAAATGATGACCAAATGTCCTTCAAAGTGACCAATTTTATGAAATAGAAGTGTTCCGAAAGGGTCAAATGATGACGAAATGTCTTTGAAAGTGAACAAATTTGTGAGACAGAATTGGTTGCAAAGGGTCAAATGATGACCAAATGTCCTTCAAAGAGACCAACTTTGTGAAACGGAATTGGTTGCTTTTGGGTCAAATGATGACCAAATGTCCTTCAAAGGGACCAAATTTATGAGATAGAAGTGTTCGCATAGAGTCAAATGATGACGAAATGTCCTTCAAAGAGTCCAAATTTGTGAAACAGAATTGGACGCATAGGGTCAAATGATGACCAAATGTCCTTCAAAGAGACCAACTTTGTGAAGCAGAAATAGTTGCGAAGGGTCAAATGATGACCAAATGTCCTTCAAAGAGACCAAATTTATGAAAGAGAGGTGTTCGCATAGGGTCAAATTATGACCAAATGTCCTTCAAAGAGACCAACTTTGCGACACAGAATTGGTCGCAATGGGTGAAATGATGACCAAATGTCCTTCAAAGAGACCAAATTTATGATATAGAAGTGTTCGCAAGGGGTCAAATGATGACCAAATGTTCTTCAAAGAGACCAAATTTATGAGATAGAAGTGTTCGCATAGGGTCAAAAGATGACCAAATGTCCTTCAAAGTGACCAAATTTATGAAATAGAAGTGTTCCCAAAAGGTTAAATGATGACCAAATCTCCTTCAAAGGGACAAATTTGTGAAACAGAATTGGTTGAAATGGGTCAAATGATGACCAAATGTCCTTCAAAGAGACCTAAATTTACGAGATAGAAGTGTTCGCATAGGGTCAAATGATGACCAAATGTTCTTCAAAGAGACCAATTTTATGAGATAGAAGTATTCGCATAGGGTCAATAGATGACCAAATGTCCTTCAAAGTGACAAAATTTATGAAACAGAATTGGACGCAAAGGGTCAAATGATGACCAAATCTCCTTCAAAGAGTCCAAATTTGTGAAACAGAATTGGACGCATAGGGTCAAATGATGACCAACCGTCTTTCAAAGAGACCAAATTTGCGAAACAGAATTGGTTGCGATGGGTCAAATGATGACCAAATGTCCTTCAAAGAGACCAAATTTACGAGATAGAAGTGTTCGCATAGGGTCAAATGATGACCAAATGTTCTTCAAAGAGACCAATTTTATGAGATAGAAGTATTCGCATAGGGTCAATAGATGACCAAATGTCCTTCAAAGTGACCAAATTTATGAAACAGAATTGGACGCAAAGGGTCAAATGATGACCAAATCTCCTTCAAAGAGTCCAAATTTGTGAAACAGAATTGGACGCATAGGGTCAAATGATGACCAACCGTCTTTCAAAGAGACCAAATTTGCGAAACAGAATTGGTTGCGATGGGTCAAATGATGACCAAATGTCCTTGAAAGAGACCAATTTTATGAGATAGAATTGGTTGCAATGGGTCAATTGATGACCAAATGTCCTTCAAAGAAACCAAATTTATGAGATAGAAGTGTTCGCATTTGGTCAAATGATGACCAAATGTCCTTCAAAGAGACCAAATTTGTGAAACAGAATTGGACGCATAGGGTCAAATGATGACCAAATGTCCTTGAAAAGGACAAAATTTATGTAATAGAATTGGTTGCAATGGGTCAATTGATGACCAAATGTCCTTCAAAGAGACCAAATTTATGAGATAGAAGTGTTCGCATTTGGTCAAATGATGACCAAATGTCCTTCAAAGAGACCAAATTTATGAGACAGAAGTGTTCGTAAAGGGTCAAATGATGACCAAATGTCCTTCAAAGAGACCAAATTTTTTAAACAGAATTGGTTTCGATGGGTCAAATGATGACCAAATGTCCTTGAAAGAGCCGAAATTTATGAGATAGAAGTGTTCGCATAGGGTCAAATGATGACGAAATGTCCTTCAAAGAGTCCAAATTTGTGAAACACAATTGGTTGCGATGGGACAAATGATGACCAAACGTCTTTCAAAGAGACCAAATTTGTGAAACAGAATTTGTTGCGATGGGTCAAATGATGACCAAATGTCCTTGAAAGTGAACAAAGTTGTGAGACAGAATTGGTTGGAAAGGGTCAAATGATGACCAAATGTCCTTCAAAGTGACCAATTTTATGAGATAGAAGTGTTCTCATAGGGTCAAATGATGACGAAATGTCTTTGAAAGTAAAGAAATTTGTGAGACAGAATTGGTTGCAAAGTGTCAAATGATGACCAAATGTCCTTCAAAGAGACCAACTTTGTGAAACAGAATTGGTTGCAATGGGTCAAATGATGACCAAATGTCCTTCAAAGAGACCAAATTTATGTGATAGAAGTGTGAGCATAGGGTCAAATGATGACGAAATGTCCTTCAAAGAGTCCAAATACTTGAAACAGAATTGGACGAATAGGGTCAAATGATGACCAAATGTCCTTCAAAGAAATCAAATTTGTTAAACAGAATTGGTTGCGATGGGTCAAATGATGACCAAATGTCCTTGAAAGAGACCAAAGTTATGAAACAGATGTGTTCGCATTTGGTCAAATGATGACCAAATGTCCTTCAAAGAGACCATATTTGTTAAACAGAATTTGTTGCGATGGGTCAAATGATGACCAAATGTCCTTGAAGGAGACCAAATTTATTAACCAGAATTGGTTGGGATTGGTCAAATGATGACCAATTTACCATCAAAGAGACCAAATTTATGAGATAGAATTGGTTGCAATGGGTTAAATGATGACCAAATGTCCTTCAAAGCGACCACATTTGTTAAACAGAATTGGTTGCGATGGGTCAAATGATGACCAAATGTCCTTGAAAGAGACCATATTTATGAAACAGAAGTGTTCGCGAAGGATGAAATGGATGGGCAAGTGCCCCGTTGCCCTAGTGATACGGTGGCATTAGAGGGGGGGGGGGCATTACAGTGCCTTATTAGTATCTAAATGCAAAAAGATCTAGTTCTTGAAGGTGAATTTTAAATGAAATTGAAATCAACAGCAACAGTAGCATGGACATTATACACAGAGATAGTGCAAATTAGCAGAAATTCTTTGCTGTGAAAGGACGTAAGTATATTTTGTTGTGAAAGGACACTAAGAAATTTTTCGAAAACCTATTGTACAGACTTTTATTAGCAATAACAAAATTTAAGAATTGGATTCTTTTCAGTATTGTCTTACACATATTTAGAAGCATTCTTTCAAGGTCACATTTTCCGAACTACATGGTAATCAGCAATCCCTGATGAGTTTCAACAACAAAATTTGACATCTTGAGCAATTGTGGAGCCACGAGAAGGAATGTGGTTTTCGGATCCCCTGTTTTCCAAAAGTTTTAGCAGTGAGGTTAATGTGCCCTTTCCTCTGTTTCTGCCCTCGGCCTTTCATGTAGCTTCCTACGCCTCTGCTCAAATGTCGATTAAATGTCCTTTGAAAGAACCAAATGTGTGCAACAGAAATAGTTGCGAAGGGTCAAATGATGACCAAATGTCCTTCAAAGAGACCAAATTTATGAGATAGAAGAATTCGCATAGGGTCAATAGATGACCAAATGTCCTTCAAAGTGACCAATTTTATTAAATAGAAGTGTTCCAAAAGGGTCAAATGATGACAAATGTTCTCTCAAAGTGAACATATTTGTGAGACAGAATTGGTTGCAAAGGGTCAAGTGATGACCAAATGTCCTTCAAAGAGACCAACTTTGTAAAACAGAATTGGTTGCAATGGGTCAAATGATGACCAAATGTCCTTCAAAGTGACCAATTTTATGAAATAGAAGTGTTCCAAAAGGGTCAAATGATGACGAAATGTCTTTGAAAGTGAACAAATTTGTGAGACAGAATTGGTTGGAAAGGGTCAAATGATGAGCAAATGTCCTTCAAAGTGACCAATTTTATGAAATAGAAGTGTTCCAAAAGGGTCAAATGATGAAAAATGTTCTCTCAAAGTGAACATATTTGTGAGACAGAATTGGTTGCAAAGGGTCAAATGATGACCAAATGTCCTTCAAAGAGACCAACATTGTGAAACGGAATTGGTTGCTTTTGGGTCAAATGATGACCAAATGTCCTTCAAAGAGACCAAATTTATGAGATAGAAGTATTCGCATAGGGTCAAATGATGACGAAATTCCCTTCAAAGAGTCCAAATTTGTGAAACAGAATTGGACGCATAGGGTCAAATGATGACCAAATGTCCTTCAAAGAGACCAACTTTGTGAAACAGAATTGGTTGCAATGGGTCAAATGATGACCACATGTCCTTCAAAGAGACCAAATTTATGAGATAGAAGTATTCGCATAGGGTCAAATGATGACGAAATTTCCTTCAAAGAGTCCAAATTTGTGAAACAGAATTGGACGCATAGGGTCAAATGATGACCAAATGTCCTTCAAAGAGACCAACTTTGTGAAACAGAATTGGTTGCAATGGGTCAAATGATGACCAAATGTCCTTCAAAGTGACCAATTTTATGAAATAGAAGTGTTCCGAAAGGGTCAAATGATGACGAAATGTCTTTGAAAGTGAACAAATTTGTGAGACAGAATTGGTTGGAAAGGGTCAAATGATGAGCAAATGTCCTTCAAAGTGACCAATTTTATGAAATAGAAGTGTTCCAAAAGGGTCAAATGATGAAAAATGTTCTCTCAAAGTGAACATATTTGTGAGACAGAATTGGTTGCAAAGGGTCAAATGATGACCAAATGTCCTTCAAAGAGACCAACTTTGTGAAACGGAATTGGTTGCTTTTGGGTCAAATGATGACCAAATGTCCTTCAAAGAGACCAAATTTATGAGATAGAAGTATTTGCATAGGGTCAAATGATGACGAAATTTCCTTCAAAGAGTCCAAATTTGTGAAACAGAATTGGACGCATATGGTCAAATGATGACCAAATGTCCTTCAAAGAGACCAACTTTGTGAAACAGAATTTGTTGCAATGGGTCAAATGATGACCACATGTCCTTCAAAGAGACCAAATTTATGAGATAGAAGTATTCGCATAGGGTCAAATGATGACGAAATTTCCTTCAAAGAGTCCAAATTTGTGAAACAGAATTGGACGCATAGGGTCAAATGATGACCAAATGTCCTTCAAAGAGACCAACTTTGTGAAACAGAATTGGTTGCAATGGATCAAATGATGACCAAATGTCCTTCAAAGAGACCAAATTTGTTAAACAGAATTGGTTGCAATGGGTCAAATGATAACCAAATGTCCTTCAAAGAGACAAAATTTATGAGATAGAATTGGTTGCAAAGGGTCAAATGATGACCATTGTGCTTGAAAGAGACCAAATTTATGAAACAGAATTGTTCGCGAAAGATGAAATGGATGGGCAAGTGCCCCGTTGCCCTTGTGGTACGGGGGCATTAGGGGGGGGCAGTACAGTGCCTTATTAGTATCTAAATGCAATTAAATCTAGTTCTTGAAGGTGAATTTTAAATGAAATTGAAATCAACAGCAACAGTAGCATGGAAATTTTACACAGAGACAGCGCAAATATGTAGAAATTCTTTGCTGTGAAAGGTCATAAGTATATTTTGTTGTGAAAGGACACTAAGAAATTTTTCGAAAACCTATTGTACAGACTTTTATTAGCAATAACAAAATTTAACAATTGGACTCTTTTCAGTATTGTCTTACACATATTTAGAAGCATTCTTTCAAGGTCACATTTTCCCAACTACATGTTAATCAGCAATCCCTGATGAGTTTCAACAACAAAATTTGACATCTTCAGCAATTGTGGAGCCACGAGAAGGAATGTGGTTTTCGGATCCCCTATTTTCCAAAAGTTTTAGCAGTGATGTTAATGTGCCCTTTCCTCTGTTTCTGCCCTCGGCCTTTCATGTAGCTTCCTACGCCTCTGCTCAAATGTCGATTAAATGTCCTTTGAAAGAACCAAATGTGTGCAACAGAAATAGTTGCGAAGGGTCAAATGATGACCAAATGTCCTTTAAAGAGACCAAATTTATGAGATAGAAGAATTCGCATAGGGTCAATAGATGACCAAATGTCCTTCAAAGTGACCAAATTTATGAAATAGAACTGTTCCCAAAAGGTTAAATGATGACCAAATCTCCTTCAAAGGGACAAATTTGTGAAACAGAATTGGTTGCAATGGGTCAAATGATGACCAAATGTCCTTCAAAGAGACCAAATTTACGAGATAGAAGTGTTCGCATAGGGTCAAATGATGACCAAATGTTCTTCAAAGAGACCAAATTTATGAGATAGAAGAATTCGCATAGGGTCAATAGATGACCAAATGTCCTTCAAAGTGACCAAATTTATGAAATAGAAGTGTTCCCAAAAGGTTAAATGATGACCAAATCTCCTTCAAAGGGACAAATTTGTGAAACAGAATTGGTTGCAATGGGTCAAATGATGACCAAATGTCCTTCAAAGAGACCAAATTTACGAGATAGAAGTGTTCGCATAGGGTCAAATGATGACCAAATGTTCTTCAAAGAGACCAAATTTATGAGATAGAAGAATTCGCATAGGGTCAATAGATGACCAAATGTCCTTCAAAGTGACCAAATTTATGAAATAGAAGTGTTCCCAAAAGGTTAAATGATGACCAAATCTCCTTCAAAGGGACAAATTTGTGAAACAGAATTGGTTGCAATGGGTCAAATGATGACCAAATGTCCTTCAAAGAGACCAAATTTACGAGATAGAAGTGTTCGCATAGGGTCAAATGATGACCAAATGTTCTTCAAAGAGACCAATTTTATGAGATAGAAGTACTCGCATACGGTCAATAGATGACCAAATGTCCTTCAAAGTGACCAAATTTATGAAACAGAATTGGACGCAAAGGGTCAAATGATGACCAAAGCTCCTTCAAAGAGTCCAAATTTGTGAAATAGAATTGGACGGATAGGGTCAAATGATGACCAACCGTCTTTCAAAGAGACCAAATTTGCGAAACAGAATTGGTTGCAATGGGTCAATTGATGACCAAATGTCCTTCAAAGAGACCAAATTTATGAGATAGAAGTGTTCGCATTTGGTCAAATGATGACCAAATGTCCTTCAAAGAGACCAAATTTATGAGACAGAAGTGTTCGTAAAGGGTCAAATGATGACCAAATGTCCTTCAAAGAGACCAAATTTTTTAAACAGAATTGGTTGCGATGGGTCAAATGATGACCAAATGTCCTTGAAAGAGCCGAAATTTATGAGATAGAAGTGTTCGCATAGGGTCAATTGATGACGAAATGTCCTTCAAAGAGTCCAAATTTGTGAAACACAATTGGTTGCAATGGGACAAATGATGACCAAACGTCTTTCAAAGAGACCAAATTTGTGAAACAGAATTTGTTGCGATGGGTCAAATGATGACCAAATGTCCTTGAAAGAGACCAAAGTTATGAAACAGATGTGTTCGCATTTGGTCAAATGATGACCAAATGTCCTTCAAAGAGACCATATTTGTTAAACAGAATTGGTTGCGACGGGTCAAATGACGACCAAATGTCCTTGAAGGAAACCAAATTTATTAACCAGAATTGGTTGGGATTGGTCAAATGATGACCAATTTTCCATCAAAGAGACCAAATTTATGAGATAGAATTGGTTGCAATGGGTTAAATGATGACCAAATGTCCTTCAAAGCGACCACATTTGTTAAACAGAATTGGTTGCGATGGGTCAAATGATGACCAAATGTCCTTGAAAGAGACCCATATTTATGAAACAGAAGTGTTCGCGAAGGATGAAATGGATGGGCAAGTGCCCCGTTGCCCTAGTGATACGGTGGCATTAGAGGGGGGGGGGCAGTACAGTGCCTTATTAGTATCTAAATGCAAATAGATCTAGTTCTTGAAGATGAATTTTAAATGAAATTGAAATCAACAGCAACAGTAGCATGGACATTATACACAGAGATAGTGCAAATTAGCAGAAATTCTTTGCTGTGAAAGGACGTAATTATTTTTTGTTGTGAAAGGACACCAAGAAATCTGTTGAAAACGTATTGTAAAGATTTCTATAAGCAATAACAAAATATAACAATTGGACTCTTTTCAGTATTGTCTTACACATATTTAGAAGCATTCTTTCAAGGTCACAGTTTCCGAACTACATTGTAAACAGCAGTCCCTGATGAGGTTCAACAACAAAATTTGACATCTTGAGCAATTGTGGAGCCACGAGAAGGAATGTGGTTTTCGGATCCCCTATTTTCCAAAAGTTTTAGCAGTGATGTTAATGTGCCCTTTCCTCCGTCTCTGCCCTCGGCCTTTCATGTAGCTTCCTACGCCTCAGCTCAAATGACGATTAAATGTCCTTTGAAAGAACGAAATGTGTGCAAAAGAAATAGTTGCGAAGGGTCAAATGATGACCAAATGTCCTTCAAAGAGACCAAATTTATGAGATAGAGGTGTTCGCATAGGGTCAAATGATGACCAAATGTCCTTCAAAGAGACCAACTTTGTGAAACAGAATTGGTCGCAATGGGTCAAATGATGAGCAAATGTCCTTCAAAGTGACCAATTTTATGAAATAGAAGTGTTCCCAAAAGGTGAAATGATGACAAAATTTCTTTCAAAGTGAACATATTTGTGAGACAGAATTGGTTGCAAAGGGTCAAATGATGACCAAATGACCTTCAAAGAGACCAAATTTATCAGATAGAAGTGTTCACATAGGGTCAAATGATGACGAAATATCCTTCAAAGAGTCCAAATTTGTGAAACAGAATTGGTCGCAATGGGTCAAATGATGACCAAATGTCCTTCAAAGTGACCAATTTTATGAGATAGAAGTGTTCGCATAGGGTCAAATGATGACGAAATGTCTTTGAAAGTAAAGAAATTTGTGAGACAGAATTGGTTGCAAAGGGTCAAATGATGACCAAATGTCCTTCAAAGAGACCAAATTTATGAGATAGAAGTGTTCGCATAGGGTCAAATGATGACGAAATGTCCTTCAAAGAGTCCAAATTTGTGAAACAGAATTGGACGAATAGGGTCAAATGATGACCAAATGTCCTTCAAAGAAATCAAATTTGTTAAACAGAATTGGTTGCGATGGGTCAAATGATGACCAAATGTCCTTGAAAGAGACCAAAGTTATGAAACAGATGTGTTCGCATTTGGTCAAATGATGACCAAATGTCCTTCAAAGAGACCATATTTGTTAAACAGAATTGGTTGCGATGGGTCAAATGATGACCAAATGTCCTTGAAGGAGACCAAATTTATTAACCAGAATTGGTTGGGATTGGCCAAATGATGACCAATTTTCCATCAAAGAGACCAAATTTATGAGATAGAATTGGTTGCAATGGGTTAAATGATGACCAAATGTCCTTCAAAGCGACCAACTTTGTGAAACAGAATTGGTTGCAATGGGTCAAATGATGACCAAATGTCCTTCAATGAGACCAAATTTATGAGATAGAAGTATTCGCATAGGGTCAAATGATGACGAAATTTCCTTCAAAGAGTCCACATTTGTGAAACGGAATTGGACGCATAGGGTCCAAAGATGACCAAATGTCCTTCAATGAGACCAACTTTGTGAAACAGAATTGGTTGCAATGGGTCAAATGATAACCAAATGTCCTTCAAAGAGACCACATTTGTTAAACAGAATTGGTTGCGATGGGTCAAATGATGACCAAATGTCCTTGAAAGAGACCAAAGTTAGGAAATAGAATCGTCGCGAAGGATGAAATGGATGGGCAAGTGCCCCGTTGCCCTAGTGTTACGGGGGCATTAGCGGGGGGGGGGGCAGTACAGTGCATTCTTAGTATCTAAATGCAAATAAATCTAGTTCTTGAAGGTGAATTTTAAATGAAATTGAAATCAACATTAACAGTAGCATGGAAATTTTACACAGAGACAGCGCAAATATGTAAAAATTCTTTGCTGTGAAAGGACATAATTATATTTTGTTGTGAAAGGACACCAAAAAATCTGTTGAAAACTTATTGTAAAGTTTTCTATTAGCAATAACAAAATTTAACAATTGGACTCTTTTCAGTATTGTCTTACACATATTTAGAAGCATTCTATCAAGGTCACATTTTTCGAACTACATAGTAAACAACAGTCCCTGATGAGTTTCAACAACAAAATTTGACATCTTGAGCAATAGTGGAGCCACGAGAAGGAATGTAGTTTTCGGATCCCCTATTTCCCAAAAGTTCTAGCAGTGATGTTAATGTGCCCTTTCCTCCGTTTCTGCCCTTGGCCTCTCATGTAGCTTCCTACGCCTCTGCTCAAATGACGATTAAATGTCCTTTGAAAGAACCAAATGTGTGCTACAGAAATAGTAGCGAAGGGTCAAATGATGACCAAATGTCCTTCAAAGAGACCAAACTTATGAGATAGAAGAATTCGCATAGGGTCAATAGATGACCAAATGTCCTTCAAAGTGACCAAATTTATGAAATAGAAGTGTTCCCAAAAGGTTAAATGATGACGAAATGTCTTTCAAAGAGACCAACTTTGTGAAACAGAATTTGTCGCAATGGGTCAAATGATGACCAAATGTCCTTCAAAGTGACCAATTTTATGAAATAGAAGTGTTCCGAAAGCGTCAAATGATGACAAAATGTCTTTCAAAGTGAACAAGTTTGTGAGACAGAATTGGTTGGAAAGGGTCAAGTTATGACCAAATGTCCTTCAATGAGACCAAATTTATGAGATAGAAGTATTCGCATAGGGTTAAATGATGACGAAATTTCCTTCAAAGAGTCCAAATCTGTGAAACAGAATTGGACGCATAGGGTCAAATGATGACCAAATGTCCTTCAAAGAGACCAACTTTGTGAAACAGAATTGGACGAAATGGGTCAAATGATGACCAAATGTCCTTCAAAGTGACCAATTTTATGAAATAGAATTGTTGCAATGAGTCAAATGCTGAGCAAAATGTCCTTCAAAGTGACAAATTTTATGAAATAGAAGTGTTCCGAAAGGGTCAAATGATGACGAAATGTCTTTCAAAGTGACCAATTTTATGAAATAGTAGTGATCCGAAAGGGTCAAATGATGACCATATGTCCTTTAAAGCGAACAACTTTGTGAAACAGAATTGGTTGCAATGGGTCATATGATGACCAAATGTCCTCCAAAGTGATCAATTTTATGAAATAGAAGTGATCCCAAAGGGTCAAATGATGACCATATGTCCTTTAAAGAGAACAACTTTGTGAAACAGAATTGGTTGCAATGGGTGATATGATGACCAAATGTCCTTCAAAGAGACCAAATTTATGAGATAGAAGTGTTCGCATAGGGTCAAATGATGACGAAATGTCCTTAAAAGAGTCCAAATTTGTGAAATAGAATTGGTTGCGATGGGTCAAATGATGACCAAATGTCCTTCAAAGAGACCAAATTTATGAGATAGAAGTGTTCGCATTCGGTCAAATGATGACTTAATGTCCTTCAAAGAGACCAAATTTGTTAAACAGAATTGGTTGCAAAGGGTTAAATGATGACCAAATGTCCTTTAAAGAGACCAAATTTATCAAACAGAAGTGTTCGCAAAGAGTTAAATGATGACCAAATGTCCTTCAAAGAGACCAAATTTGTGAAACAGAATTGGTTGCGATGGGTCAAATGATGACCAAATGTCCTTGAAAGAGCCGAAATTTATGAGATAGAAGTGTTCGCATAGGGTCAAATGATGACGAAATGTCCTTCAAAGAGTCCAAATTTGTGAAACACAATTGGTTGCGATGGGACAAATGATGACCAAACGTCTTTCAAAGAGACCAAATTTGTGAAACAGAATTTGTTGCGATGGGTCAAATGATGACCAAATGTCCTTGAAAGTGACCAATTTTATGAAGTAGAACTGTTCTCAAAGGATCAAATGATGACGAAATGTCTTTCAAAGTGAACAAAGTTGTGAGACAGAATTGGTTGCAAAGGGTCAAATGATGACCAAATGTCCTTCAAAGAGACCAAATTTTTGAGATAGAAGTGTTCGCATAGGGTCAAATGATGACGAAATGTCCTTCAAAGAGTCAAAATTTGTAAAACAGAATTGGACGAATAGGGTCAAATGATGACGAAATGTCCTTCAAAGAAATCAAATTTGTTAAACAGAATTGGTTGCGATGGGTCAAATGATGACCAAATGTCCTTGAAAGAGACCAAAGTTATGAAACAGATGTGTTCGCAGTTGGTCAAATGATGACCAAATGTCCTTCAAAGAGACCATATTTGTTAAACAGAATTGGTTGCGATGGGCCAAATGATGACCAAATGTCCTTGAAAGAGACCAAATTTATTAACCAGAATTGGTTGGGATTGGTCAAATGATGACCAATTTTCCTTCAAGGAGACCAAATTTATGAGATAGAATTCGTTGCAATGGGTCAAATGATGACCAAATGTCCTTCAAAGAGACCAAATTTATGAGATAGAAGTGTTCGCATTCGGTCAAATGATGACTTAATGTCCTTCAAAGAGACCAAATTTGTTAAACAGAATTGGTTGCAAAGGGTTAAATGATGACCAAATGTCCTTTAAAGAGACCAAATTTATCAAACAGAAGTGTTCGCAAAGAGTCAAATGATGACCAAATGTCCTTCAAAGAGACCAAATTTGTGAAACAGAATTGGTTGCGATGGGTCAAATGATGACCAAATGTCCTTGAAAGAGCCGAAATTTGTGAAACAGAATTTGTTGCGATGGGTCAAATGATGACCAAATGTCCTTGAAAGTGACCAATTTTATGAAGTAGAACTGTTCTCAAAGGATCAAATGATGACGAAATGTCTTTCAAAGTGAACAAAGTTGTGAGACAGAATTGGTTGCAAAGGGTCAAATGATGACCAAATGTCCTTCAAAGAGACCAAATTTTTGAGATAGAAGTGTTCGCATAGGGTCAAATGATGACGAAATGTCCTTCAAAGAGTCAAAATTTGTAAAACAGAATTGGTTGCGATGGGTCAAATGATGACCAAATGTCTTTGAAAGAGACCAAAGTTATGAAACAGATGTGTTCGCAGTTGGTCAAATGATGACCAAATGTCCTTCAAAGAGACCATATTTGTTAAACAGAATTGGTTGCGATGGGCCAAATGATGACCAAATGTCCTTGAAAGAGACCAAATTTATTAACCAGAATTGGTTTGGATTGGTCAAATGATGACCAATTTTCCTTCAAGGAGACAAAATTTATGAGATAGAATTCGTTGCAATGGGTCAAATGATGACCAAATGTCTTTCAAAGCGACCACATTTGTTAAACAGAATTGGTTGCGATGGGTCAAATGATGACCAAATGTCCTTGAAAGAGACCATATTTATGAAACAGAAGTGTTCGCGAAGGATGAAATGGATGGGCAAGTGCCCCGTTGCCCTAGTGATAAGGTGGCATTAGAGGGGGGGGGGGCAGTACAGTGCCTTATTAGTATCTAAATGCAAATAGATCTAGTTCTTGAAGGTGAATTTTAAATGAAATTGAAATCAACAGCAACAGTAGCATGGACATTATACACAGAGATAGTGCAAATTAGCAGAAATTCTTTGCTGTGTAAGGACGTAATTATATTTTGTTGTGAAAGGACACCAAGAAATCTGTTGAAAACTTATTGTAAAGATTTCTATAAGCAATAACAAAATATAACAATTGGACTCTTTTCAGTATTGTCTTACACATATTTAGAAGCATTCTTTCAAGGTCACATTTTCCGAACTACATGGTAAACAGCAGTCCCTGATGAGGTTCAACAACAAAATTTGACATCTTGAGCAATTGTGGAGCCACGAGAAGGAATGTGGTTTTCGGATCCCCTATTTTCCAAAAGTTTTAGCAGTGATGTTAATGTGCCCTTTCCTCCGTCTCTGCCCTCGGCCTTTCATGTAGCTTCCTACGCCTCTGCTCAAATGACGATTAAATGTCCTTTGAAAGAACGAAATGTGTGCAAAAGAAATAGTTGCGAAGGGTCAAATGATGACCAAATGTCCTTCAAAGAGACCAAATTTATGAGATAGAGGTGTTCGCATAGGGTCAAATGATGACCAAATGTCCTTCAAAGAGACCAACTTTGTGAAACAGAATTGGTCGCAATGGGTCAAATGATGACCAAATGTCCTTCAAAGTGACCAATTTTATGAAAAAGAAGTGTTCCCAAAAGGTCAAATGATGACAAAATTTCTTTCAAAGTGAACATATTTGTGAGACAGAATTGGTTGCAAAGGGTCAAATGATGACCAAATGTCCTTCAAAGAGACCAAATTTATCAGATAGAAGTGTTCACATAGGGTCAAATGATGACGAAATATCCTTCAAAGAGTCCAAATTTGTGAAACAGAATTGGTCGCAATGGGTCAAATGATGACCAAATGTCCTTCAAAGTGACCAATTTTATGAGATAGAAGTGTTCGCATAGGGTCAAATGATGACGAAATGTCTTTGAAAGTAAACAAATTTGTGAGACAGAATTGGTTGCAAAGGGTCAAATGATGACCAAATGTCCTTCAAAGAGACCAACTTTGTGAGACAGAATTGGTTGCAAAGGGTCAAATGATGACCAAATGTCCTTCAAAGAGACCAAATTTATCAGATAGAAGTGTTCACATAGGGTCAAATGATGACGAAATATCCTTCAAAGAGTCCAAATTTGTGAAACAGAATTGGTCGCAATGGGTCAAATGATGACCAAATGTCCTTCAAAGTGACCAATTTTATGAGATAGAAGTGTTCGCATAGGGTCAAATGATGACGAAATGTCTTTGAAAGTAAACAAATTTGTGAGACAGAATTGGTTGCAAAGGGTCAAATGATGACCAAATGTCCTTCAAAGAGACCAACTTTGTGAAACAGAATTGGTTGCAATGGGTCAAATGATGACCAAATGTCCTTCAAAGAGACCAAATTTATGACATAGAAGTGTTCGCATAGGGTCAAATGATGACGAAATGTCCTTCAAAGAGTCCAAATTTGTGAAACAGAATTGGACGAATAGGGTCAAATGATGACCAAATGTCCTTCAAAGAAATCAAATTTGTTAAACAGAATAGGTTGCGATTGGTCAAATGATGACCAAATGTCCTTGAAAGAGACCAAAGTTATGAAACAGATGTGTTCGCATTTGGTCAAATGATGACCAAATGTCCTTCAAAGAGACCATATTTGTTAAACAGAATTGGTTGCGATGGGTCAAATGATGACCAAATGTCCTTGAAGGAGACCAAATTTATTAACCAGAATTGGTTGGGATTGGTCAAATGATGACCAATTTTCCTTCAAGGAGACCAAATTTATGAGATAGAATTCGTTGCAATGGTTCAAATGATGACCAAATGTCCTTCAAAGAGACCAAATTTATGAGATAGAGGTGTTCGCATAGGGTCAAATGATGACCAAATGTCCTTCAAAGAGACCAACTTTGTGAAACAGAATTGGTCGCAATGGGTCAAATGATGACCAAATGTCCTTCAAAGTGACCAATTTTATGAGATAGAAGTGTTCGCATAGGGTCAAATGATGACGAAATGTCTTTGAAAGTAAACAAAGTTGTGAGACAGAATTGGTTGCAAAGGGTCAAATGATGACCAAATGTCCTTCAAAGAGACCAAATTTTTGAGATAGAAGTGTTCGCATAGGGTCAAATGATGACGAAATGTCCTTCAAAGAGTCAAAATTTGTAAAACAGAATTGGACGAATAGGGTCAAATGATGACGAAATGTCCTTCAAAGAAATCAAATTTGTTAAACAGAATTGGTTGCGATGGGTCAAATGATGACCAAATGTCCTTGAAAGAGACCAAAGTTATGAAACAGATGTGTTCGCAGTTGGTCAAATGATGACCAAATGTCCTTCAAAGAGACCATATTTGTTAAACAGAATTGGTTGCGATGGGCCAAATGATGACCAAATGTCCTTGAAAGAGACCAAATTTATTAACCAGAATTGGTTGGGATTGGTCAAATGATGACCAATTTTCCTTCAAGGAGACCAAATTTATGAGATAGAATTCGTTGCAATGGGTCAAATGATGACCAAATGTCCTTCAAAGAGACCAAATTTATGAGATAGAAGTGTTCGCATTCGGTCAAATGATGACTTAATGTCCTTCAAAGAGACCAAATTTGTTAAACAGAATTGGTTGCAAAGGGTTAAATGATGACCAAATGTCCTTTAAAGAGACCAAATTTATCAAACAGAAGTGTTCGCAAAGAGTCAAATGATGACCAAATGTCCTTCAAAGAGACCAAATTTGTGAAACAGAATTGGTTGCGATGGGTCAAATGATGACCAAATGTCCTTGAAAGAGCCGAAATTTGTGAAACAGAATTTGTTGCGATGGGTCAAATGATGACCAAATGTCCTTGAAAGTGACCAATTTTATGAAGTAGAACTGTTCTCAAAGGATCAAATGATGACGAAATGTCTTTCAAAGTGAACAAAGTTGTGAGACAGAATTGGTTGCAAAGGGTCAAATGATGACCAAATGTCCTTCAAAGAGACCAAATTTTTGAGATAGAAGTGTTCGCATAGGGTCAAATGATGACGAAATGTCCTTCAAAGAGTCAAAATTTGTAAAACAGAATTGGTTGCGATGGGTCAAATGATGACCAAATGTCTTTGAAAGAGACCAAAGTTATGAAACAGATGTGTTCGCAGTTGGTCAAATGATGACCAAATGTCCTTCAAAGAGACCATATTTGTTAAACAGAATTGGTTGCGATGGGCCAAATGATGACCAAATGTCCTTGAAAGAGACCAAATTTATTAACCAGAATTGGTTTGGATTGGTCAAATGATGACCAATTTTCCTTCAAGGAGACAAAATTTATGAGATAGAATTCGTTGCAATGGGTCAAATGATGACCAAATGTCTTTCAAAGCGACCACATTTGTTAAACAGAATTGGTTGCGATGGGTCAAATGATGACCAAATGTCCTTGAAAGAGACCATATTTATGAAACAGAAGTGTTCGCGAAGGATGAAATGGATGGGCAAGTGCCCCGTTGCCCTAGTGATAAGGTGGCATTAGAGGGGGGGGGGCAGTACAGTGCCTTATTAGTATCTAAATGCAAATAGATCTAGTTCTTGAAGGTGAATTTTAAATGAAATTGAAATCAACAGCAACAGTAGCATGGACATTATACACAGAGATAGTGCAAATTAGCAGAAATTCTTTGCTGTGTAAGGACGTAATTATATTTTGTTGTGAAAGGACACCAAGAAATCTGTTGAAAACTTATTGTAAAGATTTCTATAAGCAATAACAAAATATAACAATTGGACTCTTTTCAGTATTGTCTTACACATATTTAGAAGCATTCTTTCAAGGTCACATTTTCCGAACTACATGGTAAACAGCAGTCCCTGATGAGGTTCAACAACAAAATTTGACATCTTGAGCAATTGTGGAGCCACGAGAAGGAATGTGGTTTTCGGATCCCCTATTTTCCAAAAGTTTTAGCAGTGATGTTAATGTGCCCTTTCCTCCGTCTCTGCCCTCGGCCTTTCATGTAGCTTCCTACGCCTCTGCTCAAATGACGATTAAATGTCCTTTGAAAGAACGAAATGTGTGCAAAAGAAATAGTTGCGAAGGGTCAAATGATGACCAAATGTCCTTCAAAGAGACCAAATTTATGAGATAGAGGTGTTCGCATAGGGTCAAATGATGACCAAATGTCCTTCAAAGAGACCAACTTTGTGAAACAGAATTGGTCGCAATGGGTCAAATGATGACCAAATGTCCTTCAAAGTGACCAATTTTATGAAAAAGAAGTGTTCCCAAAAGGTCAAATGATGACAAAATTTCTTTCAAAGTGAACATATTTGTGAGACAGAATTGGTTGCAAAGGGTCAAATGATGACCAAATGTCCTTCAAAGAGACCAAATTTATCAGATAGAAGTGTTCACATAGGGTCAAATGATGACGAAATATCCTTCAAAGAGTCCAAATTTGTGAAACAGAATTGGTCGCAATGGGTCAAATGATGACCAAATGTCCTTCAAAGTGACCAATTTTATGAGATAGAAGTGTTCGCATAGGGTCAAATGATGACGAAATGTCTTTGAAAGTAAACAAATTTGTGAGACAGAATTGGTTGCAAAGGGTCAAATGATGACCAAATGTCCTTCAAAGAGACCAACTTTGTGAGACAGAATTGGTTGCAAAGGGTCAAATGATGACCAAATGTCCTTCAAAGAGACCAAATTTATCAGATAGAAGTGTTCACATAGGGTCAAATGATGACGAAATATCCTTCAAAGAGTCCAAATTTGTGAAACAGAATTGGTCGCAATGGGTCAAATGATGACCAAATGTCCTTCAAAGTGACCAATTTTATGAGATAGAAGTGTTCGCATAGGGTCAAATGATGACGAAATGTCTTTGAAAGTAAACAAATTTGTGAGACAGAATTGGTTGCAAAGGGTCAAATGATGACCAAATGTCCTTCAAAGAGACCAACTTTGTGAAACAGAATTGGTTGCAATGGGTCAAATGATGACCAAATGTCCTTCAAAGAGACCAAATTTATGACATAGAAGTGTTCGCATAGGGTCAAATGATGACGAAATGTCCTTCAAAGAGTCCAAATTTGTGAAACAGAATTGGACGAATAGGGTCAAATGATGACCAAATGTCCTTCAAAGAAATCAAATTTGTTAAACAGAATAGGTTGCGATTGGTCAAATGATGACCAAATGTCCTTGAAAGAGACCAAAGTTATGAAACAGATGTGTTCGCATTTGGTCAAATGATGACCAAATGTCCTTCAAAGAGACCATATTTGTTAAACAGAATTGGTTGCGATGGGTCAAATGATGACCAAATGTCCTTGAAGGAGACCAAATTTATTAACCAGAATTGGTTGGGATTGGTCAAATGATGACCAATTTTCCTTCAAGGAGACCAAATTTATGAGATAGAATTCGTTGCAATGGTTCAAATGATGACCAAATGTCCTTCAAAGAGACCAAATTTATGAGATAGAGGTGTTCGCATAGGGTCAAATGATGACCAAATGTCCTTCAAAGAGACCAACTTTGTGAAACAGAATTGGTCGCAATGGGTCAAATGATGACCAAATGTCCTTCAAAGTGACCAATTTTATGAGATAGAAGTGTTCGCATAGGGTCAAATGATGACGAAATGTCTTTGAAAGTAAACAAATTTGTGAGACAGAATTGGTTGCAAAGGGTCAAATGATGACCAACTGTCCTTCAAAGAGACCACCTTTGTGAAACAGAATTGGTTGCAATGGGTCAAATGATGACCAAATGTCCTTCAAAGAGACCAAATTTATGAGATAGAAGTGTTCGCATAGGGTCAAATGATGACGAAATGTCCTTCAAAGAGTCCAAATTTGTGAAACAGAATTGGACGAATAGGGTTAAATGATGACCAAATGTCCTTGAAAGAAATCAAATTTGTTAAACAGAATAGGTTGCGATTGGTCAAATGATGACCAAATGTCCTTGAAAGAGACCAAAGTTATGAAACAGATGTGTTCGCATTTGGTCAAATGATGACCAAATGTCCTTCAAAGAGACCATATTTGTTAAACAGAATTGGTTGCGATGGGTCAAATGATGACCAAATGTCCTTGAAGGAGACCAAATTTATTAACCAGAATTGGTTGGGATTGGTCAAATGATGACCAATTTTCCACCAAAGAGACCAAATGTATGAGATAGAATTGGTTGCAAAGGGTCAAATGATGACCAAATGTCCTTCAAAGCGACCAATTTTATGAAATAGAAGTGTTCCCAAAAGGTCAAATGATGACAAAATTTCTTTCAAAGTGAACATATTTGTGAGACAGAATTGGTTGCAAAGGGTCAAATGATGACCAAATGTCCTTCAAAGAGACCAAATTTATAAGATAGAAGTGTTCGCATAGGGTCAAATGATGACGAAATGTCCTTCAAAGAGTCCAAATTTGTGAAACAGAATTGGACGCATAGGGTCAAATGATGACCAAATGTCCTTCAATGAGACCAACTTTGTGAAACAGAATTGGTTGCAATGGGTCAAATGATGACCAAATGTCCTTCAATGAGACCAAATTTATGAGATAGAAGTATTCGCATATGGTCAAATGATGACGAAATTTCCTTCAAAGAGTCCACATTTGTGAAACAGAATTGGACGCATAGGGTCCAAAGATGACCAATTGTCCTTCAATGAGACCAACTTTGTGAAACAGAATTGGTTGCAATGGGTCAAATGATAACCAAATGTCCTTGAAAGAGACGACATTTGTTAAACAGAATTGGTTGCGATGGGTCAAATGATGACCAAATGTCCTTGAAGGAGACCAAATTTATTAACCAGAATTGGTTGGGATTGGTCAAATGATGACCAATTTTCCATCAAAGAGACCAAATTTATGAGATAGAATTGGTTGCAAAGGGTTAAATGATGACCAAATGTCCTTCAAAGCGACCACATTTGTTAAACAGAATTGGTTGCGATGGGTCAAATGATGACCAAATGTCCTTGAAGGAGACCATATTTATGAAACAGAAGTGTTCGCGAAGGATGAAATGGATGGGCAAGTGCCCCGTTGCCCTAGTGATACGGTGGCATAAGAGGGGGGGGGGGGCAGTACAGTGCCCTATTAGTATCTAAATGCAAATAGATCTAGTTCTTGAAGGTGAATTTTAAATGAAATTGAAATCAACAGCAACAGTAGCATGGAAATTTTTCACAGAGATAGTGCAAATTAGTAGAAATTCTTTGCTGTGAAAGGACGTAATTATATTTTGTTGTGAAAGGACACCAAGAAATCTGTTGAAAACTTATTGTAAAGATTTCTATAAGCAATAACAAAATATAACAATTGGACTCTTTTCAGTATTGTCTTACACATATTTAGAAGCATTCTTTCAAGGTCACATTTTCCGAACTACATGGTAAACAGCAGTCCCTGATGAGTTTCAACAACAAAATTTGACATCTTGAGCAATTGTGGAGCCACGAGAAGGAATGTGGTTTTCGGATCCCCTATTTTCCAAATGTTTTAGCAGTGATGTTAATGTGCCCTTTCCTCCGTCTCTGCCCTCGGCCTTTCATGTAGCTTCCTACGCCTCTGCTCAAATGACGATTAAATGTCCTTTGAAAGAACGAAATGTGTGCAAATGAAATAGTTGCGAAGGGTCAAATGATGACCAAATGTCCTTCAAAGAGACCAAATTTATGAGATAGAGGTGTTCGCATAGGGTCAAATGATGACCAAATGTCCTTCAAAGAGACCAACTTTGTGAAACAGAATTGGTCACAATGGGTCAAATGATGACCAAATGTCCTTCAAAGTGACCAATTTTATGAAATAGAAGTGTTCCGAAAGGGTCAAATGATGACGAAATGTCTTTGAAAGTAAACAAATTTGTGAGACAGAATTGGTTGCAAAGGGTCAAATGATGACCAAATGTCCTTCAAAGAGTCACAAATTGGTGAAACAGAATTGGACGCATAGGGTCAAATGATGACCAAATGTCCTTCAATGAGACCAACTTTGTGAAACAGAATTGGTTGCAATGGGTCAAATGATGACCAAATGTCCTTCAATGAGACCAAATTTATGAGATAGAAGTATTCGCATATGGTCAAATGATGACGAAATTTCCTTCAAAGAGTCCACATTTTTGAAACAGAATTGGACGCATAGGGTCCAAAGATGACCAAATGTCCTTCAATGAGACCAACTTTGTGAAACAGAATTGGTTGCAATGGGTCAAATGATAACCAAATGTCCTTCAAAGAGACCACATTTGTTAAACAGAATTGGTTTCGATGGGTCAAATGATGTCCAAATGTCCTTGAAAGAGACCAAATTTAGGAAATAGAATCGTCGCGAAGGATGAAATGGATGGGCAAGTGCCCCGTTGCCCTAGTGTTACGGGGGCATTAGAGGGGGGGGGGCAGTACAGTTCCTTCTTAGTATCTAAATGCAAATAAATCTAATTCTTGAAGGTGAATTTTAAATGAAATTGAAATCAACATTAACAGTAGCATGGAAATTTTACACAGAGACAGCGCAAATATGTAAAAATTCTTTGCTGTGAAAGGACATAATTATATTTTGTTGTGAAAGGACACTAAGAAATCTGTTGAAAACTTATTGTAAAGATTACTATAAGCAATAACAAAATTTAACAATTGGACTCTTTTCAGTATTGTCTTACACATATTTAGAAGCATTCTATCAAGGTCACATTTTCCGAACTACATGGTAAACAACAGTCCCTGATGAGTTTCAACAACAAAATTTGACATCTTGAGCAATAGTGGAGCCACGAGAAGGAATGTAGTTTTCGGATCCCCTATTTCCCAAAAGTTCTAGCAGTGATGTTAATGTGCCCTTTCCTCCGTTTCTGCCCTTGGCCTTTCATGTAGCTTCCTACGCCTCTGCTCAAATGACGATTAAATGTCCTTTGAAAGAACCAAATGTGTGCAACAGAAATAGTAGCGAAGGGTGAAATGATGACCAAATGTCCTTCAAAGAGACCAAATTTATGAGATAGAGGTGTTCGCATAGGGTCAAATAATGACCAAATGTCCTTCAAAGAGACCAACTTTGTGAAACAGAATTTGTCGCAATGGGTCAAATGATGACCAAATGTCCTTCAAAGTGACCAATTTTATGAAATAGAAGTGTTCCGAAAGGGTCAAATGATGACAAAATGTCTTTCAAAGTGAACAAGTTTGTGAGACAGAATTGGTTGGAAAGGGTCAAGTTATGACCAAATGTCCTTCAAAGTGACCAATTTTATGAAATAGAAGTGTTCCCAAAAGGTCAAATGATGACAAAATTTCTTTCAAAGTGAACATATTTGTGAGACAGAATTGGTGGCAAAGGGTCAAATGATGACCAAATGTCCTTCAAAGAGACCAAATTTATGAGATAGAAGTGTTCGCATAGGGTCAAATGATGACGAAATGTCCTTTAAAGAGTCCAAATCTGTGAAACAGAATTGGACGCATAGGGTCAAATGATGACCAAATGTCCTTCAAAGAGACCAACTTTGTGAAACAGAATTGGTCGAAATGGGTCAAATGATGACCAAATGTCCTTCAAAGTGACCAATTTTATGAAATAGAATTGTTGCAATGGGTCAAATGCTGACAAAATGTCCTTCAAAGTGACAAATTTTATGAAATAGAAGTGTTCCGAAAGGGTCAAATGATGACGAAATGTCTTTCAAAGTGAACAAATGTGTGAGACAGAATTGGTTGCAAAGGGTCAAATGATGACCAAATGTCCTCCAAAGTGACCAAATTTATGAAATAGAAGTGATCCCAAAGGGTCAAATGATGACCAAATGTCCTTTAAAGAGAACAACTTTGTGAAACAGAATTGGTTGCAATGGGTCATATGATGACCAAATGTCCTTCAAAGAGACCAAATTTATGAGATAGAAGTGTTCGCATAGGGTCAAATGATGACGAAATGTTCTTAAAAGAGTCCAAATTTGTGAAACAGTATTGGACGCATAGGGTCAAATGATGACCAAATGTCCTTCAAAGAGACCAATTTTATGAGATGGAAGTGTTGGCATTTGGTCAAATGATGACCAAATGTCCTTCAAAGAAACCAAATTTGTTAAACAGAATTGGTTGCAAAAAGTCAAATGATGACCAAATGTCCTTCAAAGAGACCAAATTTATGAAACAGAAGTTATCGCAAAGGGTCAAATGATGACCAAATGTCCTTCAAAGAGACCAAATTTGTGAAACGGAATTGGTTGCGATGGGTCAAATGATGACCAAATATCCTTGAAATAGCCGAAATTTATGAAACAGAAGTCTTTGCGAAGGATGAAATGGATGGGCAGGTGCCACGTATCCCTAGTGGTACCGGGGCAGTAAGGGGGGGGGGTGGGGAGGCAGTACAGTGCCTTATTAGTATCTAAATGCAAATAGATCTAGTTCTTCAAGGTGAATTTTAAATGAAATTGAAATAAACAGCAACACTAGCATGGAAATTATACACAGAGATAGTGCAAATTAGTAGAAATTCTTTTCTGTGAAAAGACGTAATTATATTTTGTTGTGAAAGGATACCAAGAAATCTTTTGAAAACTTATTGTAAAGATTTTTATAAGCAATAACAAAATATAACAATTGGACTATTTTCAGTATTGTCCAACACACATTTAGAACCATTCTTTCAAGGTCACAATTTCCGAACTACATACTAAACAGCAATCCCTGATGAGTTTCAACAACAAAATTTGACATCTTGAGCAAATGTGGAGCCACGAGAAGGAATGTGGTTTTCAGATCTCCTATTTTCCAAAAGTTTTAGCAGTGATGTTAATGTGCCCTTTCCTCCGTTTCTGCCCTCGGCCTTTCATGTAGCTTCCTACGCCTCTGGTGAAATGACGATCAAATGTCCTTCGAAAGGACAAAATTTGTGAAACAGAATTGGACGCATAGGGTCAAATGATGACCAAATGTCCTACAAAGAGACCAACTTTGTGAAACAGAATTGGTTGCAATGGGTCAAATGATGACCAAATGTCCTTCAAAGAGACCACTTTTATGAGATAGAAGTGTTCGCATAGGGTCATATGATGACGAAATGTCCTTCAAAGAGTCCAAATTTGTGAAACAGAATTGGACGCATAGGGTCAAATGATGACCAAACGTCTTTCGAAGAGACCAAATTTGCGAAACAGAATTGGTTGCGATGGGTCAAATGATGACCAAATGTCCTTGAAAGAGTCCAAATTTATGAGATAGAATTGGTTGCAATGGGTCAATTGATGACCAAATGTCCTTCAAAGAGACCAAATTTATGAGATAGAAGTGTTCGCATTTGGTCAAATGATGACCAAATGTCCTTCAAAGAGACCAAATTTATGAAATAGAAGTGTTCGCAAAGGGTCAAATGATGACCAAATGTCCTTCAAAGAGACCAAATTTTTTAAACAGAATTGGTTGCGATGGGTCAAATGATGACCAAATGTCCTTGAAAGAGCCGAAATTTATGAAACAGAAGTCTTTGCGAAGGATTAATTGGATGGGCAGGTGCCACGTTGCCCTAGTGGTACGGGGGCAGTGAAGGGGGTGGGGGGCAGTACAGTGCCTTATTAGTATCTAAATGCTAATAAATCTAGTTTTTGAAGGTGAATTTTAAATGAAATTGAAATCAACAGCAACACTAGCATGGAAATTATACACAGAGATAGTGCAAATTAGTAGAAATTCTTTGCTGTGAAAGGACGTAATTACATTTTGTTGTGAAAGGACACCAAGAAATCTGTTGAAAACTTATTGTAAAGATTTCTATAAGCAATTACAAAATATAACAATTGGACTATTTTCAGTATTGTCCTACACATATTTAGAACCATTCTTTCAAGGTCACATTTTCCGAACTACATACTAAACAGCAATCCCTGATGAGTTTCAACAACAAAATTTGACATCTTGAGCAAATGTGGAGCCACGAGGAGGAATGTGGTTTTCAGATCTCCTATTTTCCAAAAGTTTTAGCAGTGATGTTAATGTGCCCTTTCCTCCGTTTCTGCCCTCGGCCTTTCATGTAGCTTCCTACGCCTCTGGTGAAATGACGATCAAATGTCCTTCGAAAGGACCAAATTTGTGAAACAGAATTGGACGCATAGGGTCAAATGATGACCAAATGTTCTTCAAAGAGACCAAATTTATGAGATAGAAGTATTCGCATAGGGTCAATAGATGACCAAATGTCCTTCAAAGAGTCCAAATTTTTGAAACAGAATTGGACGCAAAGGGTCAAGTGATGACCAAATCTCCTTCAAAGAGACCAAATTTGTGAAACAGAATTGGACGCATAGGGTCAATTGATGACCAAATGTCCTTTAAAGAGACCAACTTTGTGAAACAGAATTGGTTGCAATGGGTCAAATGATGACCAAATGTCCTTCAAAGTGACCAAATTTATGAAACAAAGTTGGACGCAAAGGGTCAACTGATGACCAAACGTCTTTCAAAGAGACCAATTTTATGAGATAGAAGTGTTCGCATAGGGTCATGTGATGACGAAATGTCCTTCAAAGAGTCCAAATTTGTGAAACAGAATTGGACGCATAGGGTCAAATGATGACCAAACGTCTTTCAAAGAGACCAAATTTGAGAAACAGAATTGGTTGCGATGGGTCAAATGATGACCAAATGTCCTTGAAAGAGACCAAATTTATGAGATAGAATTGGTTGCAATGGGTCAATTGATGACCAAATGTCCTTCAAAGAGACCAAATTCATGAGATAGAAGTGTTCGCATTTGGTCAAATGATGACCAAATGTCCTTCAAAGAGACCAAATTTATGAAACAGAATTGGACGCAAAGGGTCAAATGATGACCAAATGTCCTTCAAAGAGACCAAATTTTTTAAACAGAATTGGTTGCAATGGGTCAATTGATGACCAAATGTCCTTTAAAGAGACCAAATTTATGAGATAGAAGTGTTCGCATTTGGTCAAATGATGACCAAATGTCCTTTAAAGAGACCAAATTTATGAAACAGAAGTGTTCGCAAAGGGTCAAATGATGACCAAATGTCCTTCAAAGAGACCAAATTTTTTAAACGGATTTGGTTGCGATGGGTCAAATGATGACCAAATGTCCTTGAAAGAGCCGAAATTTATGAAACAGAAGTCTTTGCGAAGGATTAAATGGATGGGCAGGTGCCACGTTGCCCTAGTGGTACGGGGGCAGTGAAGGGGGTGGGGGCAGTACAGTGCCTTATTAGTATCTAAATGCTAATAAATCTAGTTTTTGAAGGTGAATTTTAAATGAAATTGAAATCAACAGCAACACTAGCATGGAAATTATACACAGAGATAGTGCAAATTAGTAGAAATTCTTTGCTGTGAAAGGACGTAATTACATTTTGTTGTGAAAGGACACCAAGAAATCTGTTGAAAACTTATTGTAAAGATTTTTATAAGCAATAACAAAATATAACAATTGGACTATTCTCAGTATTGTCCTACACATATTTAGAACCATTCTTTCAAGGTCACAATTTCCGAACTACATACTAAACAGCAATCCCTGATGAGTTTCAACAACAAAATTTGACATCTTGAGCAAATGTGGAGCCACGAGAAGGAATGTGGTTTTCAGATCTCCTATTTTCCAAAAGTTTTAGCAGTGATGTTAATGTGCCCTTTCCTCCGTTTCTGCCCTCGGCCTTTCATGTAGCTTCCTACGCCTCTGGTGAAATGACAATCAAATGTCCTTCGAAAGGACCAAATTTGTGAAACAGAATTGGACGCATAGGGTCAAATGATGACCAAATGTTCTTCAAAGAGACCAAATTTATGAGATAGAAGTATTCGCATAGGGTCAATAGATGACCAAATGTCCTTCAAAGAGTCCAAATTTTTGAAACAGAATTGGACGCAAAGGGTCAAGTGATGACCAAATCTCCTTCAAAGAGACCAAATTTGTGAAACAGAATTGGACGCAAAGGGTCAAATGATGACCGCATCTCCTTCAAAGAGACCAAATTTGTTAAACAGAATTGGATGCAAAGGGTCAAATGATGACCAAATCTCCTTCAAAGAGTCCAAATTTTTGAAACAGAATTGGGCGCAAAGGGTCAAATGATGACCAAATCTCCTTCAAAGAGACCAAATTTGTGAAACAGAATTGGTTGCAATGGGTCAAATGATGACCAAATGTCCTTCAAAGAGACCAAATTTATGAGATAGAAGTGTTCGCATAGGGTCAAATGATGACGAAATGTCCTTCAAAGAGTCCAAATTTGTGAAACAGAATTGGACGCATAGGGTCAAATGATGACCAAATGTCCTTCAAAGAGACCAAATTTGTTAAACAGAATTGGTTGCAATGGGTCAAATGATGACCAAATGTCCTTCAAAGAGACCAAATTTATGAGATAGAAGTGTTCGCATTCGGTCAATAGATGACCAAATGTCCTTCAAAGTGACCAAATTTATGAAACAGAATTGGACGCAAAGGGTCAAATGATGACCAAATCTCCTACAAAGAGATCAAATTTGTGAAACAGAATTGGACGCAAAGGGTCAAATGATGACCAAATCTTCTTCAAAGGGACAAATTTGTGAAACAGAATTGGACGCAAAGGGTCAAATGATGACCAAATGTCCTTCAAAGAGACCAATTTTATGAGATAGAAGTGTTCGCATAGGGTCAAATGATGACGAAATGTCCTTCAAAGAGTCCAAATTTGTGAAACAGAATTGGACGCATAAGGTCAAATGATGACCAAACGTCTTTCAAAGAGACGAAATTTGTGAAACAGAATTGGTTGCGATGGGTCAAATGATGACCAAATGTCCTTGAAAGAGACCAAATTTATGAAACAGAAGTGTTCGCGAAGGATGAAATGGATAGGCAGGTGCCCCGTTGCCCTAGTGGTACGGGGGCAGTAGGGGGGGGGGGGCAGTACAGTGCCTTATTAGTATCTAAATGCAAATAAATCTAGTTGTTGAAGGTGAATTCAGAATGAAATTGAAATCAACGGCAACACTAGCATGGAAATTATACACAGAGACAGTGCAAATTAGTAGAAAATCTTTGCTGTGAAAGGACGTAATTATATTTTGTTGTGAAAGGACACCAAGAAATCTGTTGAAAAGTTTTTGTAAAGATTTCTATAAGCAATATTAAAATTTAACAATTGGACTCTTTTCAGTATTGTCCTACACATATTTACAACCATTCTTTCAAGCTCACATTTTCCGAACTACATGCTAAACATCAGTCCCTGATTGGTTTCATTAACAAAATCTGACATCTTGAGCAGTTGTGGAGCCATGAGGAAGAATATGGGGGATATGGATCCCCTACTTTTCCAAGAGGTTTTGCGGAGATGTAATTAATTAAACAATCTGATAGAGCTTTCTACCTATGTAAAACCAACTCTAAATTACGGTAATATTTTGTTGTCTTTGTTTTTCCAAAATCTTGAAGGGTGTGGTGACACAAGATTTCTTTTGGCCACGCCCCCAACCACGCCTCTTCTCAAGTGCTGGCTCCGCTGCTGACCTTAATGTTCACTTTCTTCTGTTTCTGCCCCCCCCCCGCTTTATGTAGCTTCCGGCTTCTCTGTGCTTAAACCATTATGGCGAACCGGTAGGAACTATTGGCTGCATTCTTTTACCATATGATAATTCAATCTGATAATAGTCTCTAGCATAGAATGATAAAATTATACAATAGAAGGAACGCCAACTACAAAGTATACATCTGATGTAATTAAAATTTATTCTGTTTCTAGAAGTCTTTTCCTGAAGTATCTTAGTCGTTAAATTCATGAGTAACCCAGAGGGATGAAACGAGCGACTCAGAGCGATCCAACCTGATGAAAAAGTGTGATAAACTTCATTGTTGGAAATTGGGATTGGCAAGGAGAAAACCATTGATTGCGAGTAAATGTGAAACAAAAGCTAGATCTAGTAAAACAAGACAGGGAGTGCCAACAGAAATGAGAAATTAAATGTAAAGCAGTCAATGAGAAATTTAGAAACCATCATCAGGTTGATATGCAACTGGTTTATTTTATAACAAAGATGTATACTACACACAAATCATGTTTAGTTTCTGGAACAACTATATACAAAATTTTCTTACTTTCAAGAAAAGTACATACGTTATTAAAAATGCAATAATGCAAGTCGAGATGCCAGTGCTAACTTTTACAATCAAACTTTATTAAACACAGTTTTAAACTTAAAAACCAACAAAATTAATGTTACATTCACATAGTACTGCACCTGACACATTCCAACAGTCATTCTCGGAGTCCCTCATTCATCGAGACTAAGAAGCAGCGCAGTTCCTCTTTTCACCCAGTGATCTGCAGTAACATTCCCGGCCTTCAGGTCAACAGCAACAACAAAGGATTGCCCGCCTCTGTTTGGATAGTAGTAACAGGGACAAACGTACATTCCTTTGCCCGTTTTCTTCTTGTTTTCAACTGGCTTGAAATGAATTGTTGGCAGTTGACAAACTAGTTGCATTGGCTCAGCATCTATCAAACATGCATTACGCTTATCCCATCCAGCACCTTCCAAGAAAAGTCCTTTGACCCAAACACCATCCTTTGGTTGTTGTGTTATATTTCCATCATCCACAGTTGAAACGACGAACTCCCAAGACAGGCTGTCTACCGATATCTAGGTTAAGTTTAAAACAGGCGTTAAGAATAGAAAACAATGCATATCCTGTAGTTTCAAATTGCCAGCGATTTCTGCTTGCTGCAGACATTACTTGACATTATAAGAGAGGGTTGAGCTAGGAACTCAATGCACAGCAAACAGTGAAAAAAACAGAAGTTATGGCAATTGAAAAAAACATCGATAAAGCAAAACATCATCTAGATAAAAAGAATGTCACCAGGATTCTATTACATTTCTGTTTTTGGTGTATTTTACTTCGTAATTTTGCAGTTCAGTTGACACATAGAAGGTGTCTTTTGGAAAAACCTGAACCAACCAAGACCAATTTTATCTGCTTATTGAGAAGTGATGATTAAATTCAAGCATTTGTGTCTGTGGAAGGATATGCACTGCACTTAAGGAACTTCCAAATTTTATGCATTGAATGAATGCAATAAGATAGTGTTGAATCAACAGGAAGTAAAGAATGCTAGAAGGAAGTATGTTGATGAAGCCTATTGTTAAAACTCAATAGATGGCAATGCAAGAAGAAAAACTTCAAAAATTGTTAAATTTTGATTAGGTAGGATCCCAATCTTTTTTTTCAACTGGATATCAGAAATTCCTACAAGTTCTAGTGCCCATTAAAACATAGTTGTAGCAAATGCAACATTTGGCAATAATTTAAGTACAGAAGAGAAAAAATCTTACATTGTTCTGGCGAGCACACGTCTGTAAAACAGCAGTTAAGAACCCAGTAGGAAATGTGAATCCAGACAGCCAAAATATCAAAGGCGGGTGCGCTGTTGTTGCCCATTTCGAAAACTGCTGCACACGAGCGACAAGATCTCTAGCCCATGATGCAAGTGGTTTCATAGAAGGATAAGTCTGTGGAAAGAAAATATATCTTAGGGATTAATGCCATAGAAGTTCTTTACATCTAAATTAATATTTGTCGTTGCAAGCAAGGCCCTAGTGCTTGGCTATAGATGTCTTAATCATACATATAAGGGTGCTACTGGGCAGCACTTAGCAATCCTGGCTTGGAAGTCAAAACCATACATGAAGGTACATTAAGGACCTCTTTAGTGCTAAAATTTGATAAAACGCTGAGTTAGGTTTGCCTTCAACCTGCTGTGTGCTACCAGTCTAGAACGAACACCATGCTGAACTATGACTTCCAAGATGAACATAGTAACGAGATCATTATCTATATAAACCTTTTTTCCTGTTGCAAAATGAAGCAAGTTTTGTATGGGCTTTTATAGGCTACTAAGACAAGATACCAAATGTTGAGATCTGTAAACTGACTTTCTTGTTTTGCTACTAAACATTCTGTAGAGTGGAGTAGAACTTAACACAGCTGTATCGTCAATCTGAATTGAATTACAACGAAGAGAAAGACTCTTTTCACTAGGTCAGACGAGAATAAGAAAGATGGCAGAAAACTAAACTACTTCAGTGTCTAATCAAAAACCCGTACCCTTTCCCAAAGCGGTGGAACTCGACCGTCATATATACAGTTGAATGTATTCTCCAAGTCTGATGACATGACAACCAATCCCTTGATACCCTTCTCTAAATCTTCCAGTGACTTCTTTATAGTTCTCAAAAGATTATTGTAGCGTGTTATCTAGGAAGAATGAAAATAACATGCAGCTGACGGCCTTTTTAATCGAAAAGGGTAAGTTAGGGTTAGGGTTAAGTTTAGGGTTAGGGTTAAGTTTAGAGTTAGAGTGAATGGATAATGTAAAACTGGGTAACAGAGCAAAAATATAGAAAGCTGCAACAAAGGTTAAGACGTAAGGTCACACTGAATCAGCCGGTAATTGCTGTAGGCGAAAAACTTTTCATATCAGTACTGGAGTAATCCAATGCAATAATGATACATTGCGGGCTATAACTAATTTATAGCTTTGAAATTGACTTACAAAAGAACCAGAGAGATAACGCAGTAACTTAAAGTCAACTTCAAAGCAGAAATGGTTTGCATGGGAATGATATACCATAATACACTTTAATAAAAAACAGTTAGATGTTCAAATAGATCAAAAGGAATTAAAATTAGATAAAGCAACAACATGCTAGTTACTGGGTAGCTTTCTAAAAAATACCAAATAGCAAACACACAAAATGCTTTCAGGATTTCTAAACGTACATGTATTGTTTTTAAGAAGCCAATTGTAGAAAATAGCTCACATTATGTGCTCCTCCGTGCAAGAAAACACAGATATTGACCTCGTGATCGACTAGTAAAACTTTTAACTCTGTACCAATAAAAATTCATGAGAAGAGGGATAAGAAGTAGAAGTTATGGTGCAAGAAGCTCCGCCAGTCTTCGTAACAAGATAGTTTAATCACAGCAAACTCTAGGATTAGCAATGCTCTGCCAAACAAACCGGAGATACAATGCATACCTCTTGAAGCAGTACAACATTAAGTGGAGATGGGTCTTCGGATAAAATTTTTGCTGTCAGCTCATAGTCAATAAGATCTGGAACTTTCTTTGCGACGTCGGCGGCTAGCTCTAAAACCTAACAGAAAACATGCATTTAAAATGCTAGATAGTGACAAGTGGAATACGCTTTGCAAAAAGTAATGAGAAGTTAGATATACTGTAACAAGTAGAGCAGACAAAAAATAGCAGGTTCTCCTTCTGCACCTTTGCAGTAAACCGCAAGAAATACAAATCCTTGCATATCCCTCAGAATAGTATACATAGATTATAATCCCTCCAGAAAAACTTTTTTGAACCGTTAAAAGGGAATTTCTGTTACGTCATAGCTGCTTGAGAGAGGTTAGAAAATTACAAAAGACGACATCTCATACAAAACTGATTAAAGAGATGTTCTTTAAGATAACTCCTTTGCCCTGGTAGGTAGGCAATCCTTCTATTTGATGCCATCTGGCAAAAAGGAGTTACCCAACCAGTGCTCCAACCCAACATGCATTTTGCCTAGAAACTCTATGTCGATTCTTCTCATCAGCGGTTTTGAAGCGAAATATTTGAATGTTGTGCCAAATGCAGACAATGAAAGTGCTTTGGTTGAAATATTTTTCATGCTCTAGTACACTGCCACTCCTGGTACAGTAGCTCCGTACTTATATTGAACAACATCTATTGTTTTATTGTTGGTTTTTAACTCCATTCTGTCTGTGAGTTTTCATCGTGCCTTGTCGCCCAGTTTTCTAAAATTTTTTGGTGAACGGTTGACATACAGTTAAAAAATGCTATGAAACAAAATTATAATTTATTTTTTGCCAAGGCATACGAGGCTGCAAAACACTTACTTTATCTTCTTTGTTGCCTCCTTGCACTCCTGTGGCAACCTGTGGCTGCAAGGACAGTAGAGTCTCTAGGAGGTTTCTGCGCAAAAAAGAAAGTGAGTGATAATTATCAAGTCATGGTGAGATAAATTTTATGAAATTAGAATATATCCTATAAATGCTTTAGGCCCTGACCTGACGAGAGTATTACAAGATTATCATATGCGGAATCAAGTACATTTTTCACCCATTCATTGCATTTCGCATTTATGTATGCAGAGAAGGCAATGTGAAGTATGAGAAACTTCCCAAGAAAGTCAACTTTTGTATCTTAACATAAGATCAATCATTCAATGCGGAATGTGATTGGGAAGATAAGGTTTGCATTTGCTATTCCACTGCAAGATATATTTGTAACGTTGAGTTCTTAATGCTTGAGTTGTTTCCCTGTACTTTGAGAACTCTTATGAACCATAACATGCCATGCATACGCGCATTTTTCGCCCATTCCCAAGGTGAAAAAACAGGATCAACCATTGTTGCAGTTTTATATCATAACGTGTAATACATACAAACAATCTTCTCGTTTGATATTTACCAGAGTAGTTATCGTTGTATAAATATGAATAAGAAAAATAAACCAGATAATAATGCGATGAAAGAAACAGAACGCATGATTGGCTACGTGGTGTTGGAAGGTAAAAGTACTTTATGTATGTCTTTTTTTTGTGCAATATGAAAGTCGTCTAATATGAAAACAAAATGAATTTTGTTGTTGTCTGTGTACGCAATTAGCTGTCCCAAACTTACCGAGTTTCTCTGATTTGACTTGCTATGTCTGCATTCGGATGTTGTCCAAACGCTTCCGGGCTGTCGACATTAGGCAGCATGCTGATGAACTCCTGTTAAAAAACAAACCTTTGAACAATGCGGCGAGATTAAATGATTAGGGATTTACTACCATTGCAATTTATCATCAGGTCTCGTCGGACATTTTGAGACAATAAGTACAATTCCGTTAGAGTTTAAAGGGAAAAGAGAAAAGAAAACCACCTTCTTCCAGATCGCCACAACCTACTAGCTAAGCCAAGGCTTGCATTGGTTGGAAGGATTTTGTAATGATAATAATGAAAAAAAACTTGATATTGATGAAAGCGGCAAGGAAATGGATTCATTAGGAAAAAAATAAGGTCTAGGATTTTGAATTGTCATGGGAGACCCATGTTTCCATTCGACGGCATACATCTTACTAAAAAACTTAAGGATGTACCAAAGCAAGGCAAATTACTATTTAGCTGATCATAGGTTAGCTACTTTAAATGCAAGTTAACCCAGAAAGGCACATTCTTCCCTATCACAATACCACACTAGAACCACTGTTTTCCCGAACTGTACGAAATATAAAGATATAAAATAAGGTGGGTGAAAAGTTAGCCAGAAAATCATTGGGTGATCCTGGGCCCAAAAATGTGGAAACTAGTTGATAAAAGTAAAGGCATATTGGCAAATTTCAAGCAATTCAATTGAAAATTAAAATTTAGCTTAAGTGTATTCAATCATTGCAAAATTAAATATTGAAGCAAGACAATCGTACCCTATAGCTTTGCAAAGGACCATCTTTTGGGATGTAGTATTTAGATGAACCTGACAATCTGCACAAAAATAGGAAGCATTAGTTACAAAGATTGAATTTCGAATTACCATAAAAATAATATTGAGTTTATTGACTTCATTATGATAAATGCGTAGGGTTATATGTTGCAAGTATCTTAATCTAGGGAAATTAAAAGAATGTTCAAATGGAGACAAACTTCTCTGTAAGCATGAAAAAAACCGATCGGCGCTGAACGCCTCATTCAAGTTAGGCAATTTAGCCAGGCAGCACCCTGACACAGATGGGCCGAACTCTTGGCTTGCTAAGTTCCCCGCATCGCGTTGTCTCTCTGTCCAATTCTTTTGGCTTGATAGGTCAGTTAATAATAATGCCGTTTCCAAACTAAGAATTCAATACTAATTTTGCACTTATGAATTAAGTCACTTGTGACTTAAAAATTGCAGATAAGCATTTATAGGTCTATGGATGCTAGTAATGAAGGATTTTAATATCCATGTTGATAAATTGCTTACTGGTAAAACTGATTATTAAGGCAGCCATCGTGGAAGGAATCATTGATGTAGGTAAGGAGGAGCCTTCTGTCATAATCATCTGTCACATGACCTCCATAATTAACCCCAGCAATCTAGAGTCATGAATTGAAGACGGTGTCAAACAGATAACAGCAGATGCAAATGAAAATCATCAAATTGAATGAACACGTGAGATTAAAATTGAAGATATTGATAACGGCTTTATGCGATGACAATACACAGAGCCTGAAACTTCGGATTGTGGCCAAAAGGACTGTCACCAGTTGCAGATGGAAACTACGCGAGAAGAAAATTGGGGGGGGGGGAGTTTGCTATTTGTTTTGATTAAACAGCTCCCACTGACCGCTACAAAGTTACTATCAACGCAGCAGTCTAAATGACTATCTTTAAGCAATTGATGCACCATCTTTACCGATGAAATACCCTGCCATAATCCCAAATGTCCAGGACACAATACAGCAATATTTACCAGCACTATCTATCAACTGTTTCTTACAGCATTAACGTGAGGATAATGATGAGAGAGATTGGCTAAAACGCATAAGCAATACATGCCGAGAATTTATGAATATGTAAAGCTCATTTCGAATGCATTGAGATCTACGGCAACTGTGATAAACATCAAACCATACGCAGCTCTTACACATTACATGTATGTTACTTTATTCATCTATTCATTTTTGTGCATACGTAAAGGTCTTGCCCGGCCAAACCGCTGATATATTGGAGTGTAACAGAATACAAGGAAATATGCATTCTTCTTTGCAATACCTATGCTAAAAACTAAAGATCTAACACAGCGAAAAGTAAAATAAAGTTCTTTATGCGTCCATTTTCAATTCGAATCAATTTTTTTCTTCGTACTTTCCGGGGGCTTCGTAATAAGGCATGACAATAATACGCTAAACGACTCACACAAAAAATGCTGAATGAACTTTGATTCAAAAAATAAACTCAATAGCTTGCGAACAGCCAGGTTTTCTCCTTAAAGTTATGTATAAATATATAGACATAAATCGAATGACTTAATGTGGTTACGAACCAGATATTTCAATGCATCCCAGGGCGTTTCGTCGTACTCATCTAAATAAATGCTCAGCAAACTTTCAGACACCTTGAAAGAGAGTAATAAAATCAGGAATGATTGTAAAATGAAGCTAAATAGAAAAAGTAGTATCGAGTATTGCCTACCAGGATTACGCCTCTTCCGGACAAATAACCTTTTACGTCTTACGCGGCACCACATTTTCAACATGCTCTTCGGCCTTGTTATTTTTCCTACATATCATGTGTCCTACATTAAACCTGTCTCTTCCACTATCTGAATAATTTAATCACATACATACTCAGGTTTCAACTGCAGTATACAAAATATGGATCTTAAGGCAGTGTGCCTGTAAACAAAATGACATTAGCAGTTGCGTAGAAAAACGCCCGTTATTTTGCTATTAGGCTCAATAGTATTGCAACAGATTGCAGAATTATATGATCAACGAACATAATGGGAGGACAAGGAACGGTAAAATTTTTATACAAATACCCAAAGTGAAACTAGAGTTTGCTAGGAATGGTTTTTTCTTTATGAGTGCTAGGCTATACAACTCCCTTCCCTAAGATATCGGAGTAAGTACAGATGATTTTGAACACAAAGTAAAATCATTTTTAAATAAATATTTATTGCAAGACTTTTAAATTGTAAATAAAATTTAACTTTACTTATTTTTTATTCATTTCTTATGTATCATATTATTATCATTATTTTACTAATTAGGTTTCAAAATATT
The DNA here is from genome assembly GCA_964019065.1 of Catostylus mosaicus. Classification (NCBI taxonomy): domain Eukaryota; kingdom Metazoa; phylum Cnidaria; class Scyphozoa; order Rhizostomeae; family Catostylidae; genus Catostylus; species Catostylus mosaicus. The sequence continues at coordinate 6,594,911 of OZ025190.1, read as the reverse complement.
CATAATAAATAAATAAATAAATGAATAAATGTTATTATGCATAATTACCTCGAAATCAGAGTCATTGAAGCTGTACATGATATTCCATCCTAGATTTAAGAACTTCTTTCTTTCAAGTAAAACACTGTGGAAGAAGCACAAGGAAAACAAAAGCTTCTTGTATTTATCTTGCTTGTTGCATCTTGTGAATTGAGTTTCTGTCACAAGTTGGTACATTCGCTTCATATTGGCCTTCAATCCCTGAAAATTGCAAAGCATTGAAGTATTCAAGCATTAAATTGCAGTCATCAACGGTTAATAAGCTTGGTGTACTTGCTAGGACCAGGGTTTACAAGGATAAAAAGAAATAAAATATCAATTTTCAATATAATTATATATTGCTGGAATAATAATAACCATGACAAAAATGATGACAACCACATTGAGGATGACTATTAAGATTATAATAATGATTGAGGTGTCAACGATAAACAGTTTTTTTTAACTGTTCCTGACGTCAATATCAATACCATAGCAAACTGTGCAGTTTGGTAAAGGACACATGAGAGCAGGTATGGTAACACATATCAAAAACCCAAGCAGAAGAGGCTTAGAGAAGTCAAAATGAGTACCTTTGGCGGTTCTGTTGTCATTTTTATCCCAGACTGCAAAATCGAGATGGGAAATTCAGGGTGTGGACTGCTACTTAGCCACAATCGGAAATCGTCATGAGGCTTTTCAACTTGGAGCTGCTCGACGAGTTTGTCAAGTTGTGGCATCCAACTCAATGATAAGTGACAGTTTGCTAAAAATACCCAATTTCCCTAAAATGAAAGAATAGAACGAAATATCAATCATAGCGGATAATTTGGAGTATTTGTTGAATATCTGTTGAAAATCCTTTGAATATATGTTGATTATATGTTGAATATATGTTGAATATCTGTTGAATATCTGTTGAATATCTGTTGAATATCTGTTGAATATCTGTTGAATATCTGTTGAATAAGTCAGTTGCTCATAGCTGTATTCCAGTGACTGTGCATGAAAAAAACTTTAAAATCAAATCTAGGCAGATATCAGTCTAGAAATACAAACAAAAAGCTTTGAAAGCTAATAGAAGCCTTATCTACAGACTTGAACGTTGAAATCTTCAAATGATGAGAGATTTCCATGAATCAATTTATAATCTATAATTTAGTGTGCTTCTACCTCATGTACACCTTCCTTGATCATTCTAGTAGCAATCGGAGCTTGGCCTTGTCCAAGAGATAAAGCGTGGAATTTATTGCTCATATTGGAATTTTCAGCAAGTTGCAGCAATGCACTGGTTGGGTCCTGTTGAAAAGAAAACATTGCAAATGCTAAACATTACTGTTTTGGGTTATCAATTTGAATCTTTTGCTAAAAACCATAGTATAATTCTGCCGAAATTGCAAGAAAAGTGCGGAATCGATGTATGTTGAGATAAGTCTCCATCATTCCATTCATACACTGCTCTACTGATCGACTTTGTTCCAGTGCCTTGGCAGTCCCTCAAACGTTGACCAAAATGAGATAGAACTGTTGTTTTCCTCTACCAACTATCACCGGCAATACACGCCATAAAATATGAAACAATATCAACTTACAACTCCAGGAGAAAGCACAAATATGAGAGGTGTTCTGGTGCTGGAATCTTCCATCACCATTTTCATGTCGAGGACTGGCGGCTCAACAAACCTAATAGAAAACAAAGCATCGAATCACAAGAATTATATAACTTGCGCTGCAAAATAACGAAGGAGGACCAAAAATGTAATTAAGATGAACAATTCTTGTCAACTTCATGCAATAATTAGGAAAATTTGCAAGAGAGTGGTTACAATAAGCACATATGGTGCCTGTCTATAACAAATCTATCTCAAAAGAATTTGTTTCTCGCCAGGGTGATGAATTATGCATTAAAATATAAAGTGAAAATGTATCTATATCTATTGTTTTTTCAAAAAGCAAAAAATTCACAATTTCTTAAAATTAAGGCTAGGGATGATGGTCCTTTTACACCAAAAAAAACAATGAATGCAATGAAAGATTCAGGAAAAAAGAAATATGAATTAAAAGCTTTAAATGAAAATGTATCTTTTATTTGTTAAAAAGCGAACCATTTAGATTTCTCTTAATCTAAGAATGCTATGAATAATAATCGTGGCTATGGATACGTCAAAAACATATGTCCGCACTGAAGAGTGTCTGCAGAATCCATTGCAAGATCAATGAATGTGGAAAGCTAGTGTAGGAATATTCTACCTGGATCCAAGATTGTTGACAATAAATGAGGTGGCACAGAAGGAAACTCGATCTGGACGCAGTGAACGAACAATTAACATTCGTTGAAGCTCGTTGCATGCATTCTCCCATTCACCTGTTGAGTGATTACAGAATATTAAAGATCACGGTACAGTGGGGCATTGTAGAATAGCGTAGAATAGATAAGCGTATAGTTAGAGCAAATTCGAGTCGATTACCTTGGAGTAGAGAAGAGTAGAGTAGAGTAGTGTAGTGTAGTGTAGTGTAGTGTAGTGTAGTGTAGTGTAGTGTAGTGTAGTGTAGTGTAGTGTAGTGTAGTGTAGTGTAGTTTAGTGTAGTGTAGTGTAGTGTAGTGTAGTGTAGTGTAGTGTAGTGTAGTGTAGTGTAGTGTAGTGTAGTGTAGTGTAGTGTAGTGTAGTGTAGTTTAGTGTAGTGTAGTGTAGTGTAGTGTAGTGAAATGTAGTGTAGTGTAGTGTAGAGTAAAGCAGAGTAGAGTGAGTAGAGTAGAGTAGAGTAGAGTAGAGTAAAGTAGAGTAGAGTAGAGTAGAGTAGAGTAGAGTAGAGTAGAGTAGAGTAGAGTAGAGTAGAGTAGAGTAGAGTAGAGTAGAGTAGAGAAGAGAAGAGTAGAGTAGAGTAGAGTAGAGTAGAGAAGAGTAGAGTAGAGTAGAGTAGAGTAGAGTAGAGAAGAGTAGAGTAGAGTGGAGTAGAGTGGAGTAGAGTAGAGTAGAGTAGAGTAGAGTAGAGTAGAGTAGAGTAGAGTAGAGTAGAGTAGAGTAGAGTAGAGTAGAGTAGAGTATAGTAGATTGGAGTAGAGTAGAGTAGAGTAGAGTAGTGTGGAGTAGAGTAGAGTAGAGAAGAGTAGAGTAGAGTAAAGTAGAGTAGAGTAGAGTAGAATAGAATAGAGTAGAGTAGAGTAAAATCAAGTAGAAAAGAGTAGAGTAGAGTAGAGCAGAGTAGAGTAGGATAGGGTAGGATAGGATAAGGTAGAGTCGGGTAGGGTAGAATAGAGCAGAGCAAATACATAGTAGAATAGGTAGCAGAAAAGTACGGACATTATGATAAAATTCAGTTAAGTATGGTATAAGTATTTTATCATAGTTTATCACACTCTCATAGACATTTTAGCTTCATTTATAAGATCTCACCCTACCTGGTAAGGCTGCTGATTCTGGGGTTGCATTTGTATACCAGATATGCCAATCACGCGGATACTGTTCAAAGGAGGCAACAATGCCATGGAAATGAGCTAATCTGTAATAAAAAAGAACATTGGTAACATGCTATGGACAACTAAACGCACGAACCAATCATTAGCTAGGCTAGAAAGTTGCAATTAAGTGATACTCAATATGCTAGCGTTGATCAAGCTTTGTCAAGAATAAACAGTATTCAAATTTGAAATCCATGGGTTCCTCTTGTATTCTTATTGACAAAAGTATTAAAAAGTAAATTAATTATACGCAATTTCTTAGTCCAAAGCAATAGAAATACAAAGAAATGGAGAAGGTCGTTCTTACTTATCAAGTTCTGTAACATTGTCCCACGCACTATCTGATAGCCAACTTGAACATGGATTGTCCATTTGCTCTTCTCGATCAAGGACCTAAGAAGTTTTACAATATATTTAAAAGGGAATGTATTGATAAACATGTAGTCGTTAATAACGTAGCTGCCATACTTCATACGAAGTAGTGCTTAAGCTCTGATGATGATGATAATGGAGATGATGATGATAATGATGATAACGATGACGAAGCCTGAAGGTCTTCTATTTTCGCCTGAATTGTTTTCAATGCAAAGCTTATTGCAAGGTGATACAGCAGCAGTGTTACTAAACGTTTCTTTACTCGTTTACATATATCCAACAATCAGTTGATCAAAAATTGCATTGCCTTCTCTTTGAAGAAAGCAAAAATAAATATGAAATATGAGAATAATGAAATCAAGTCTAAGAGAAAAAAATGAATTGAATAAATAGGCACTTGCTACTTACCACTCCACCTCTTAAAAAGAAATTGTATTCGTCCATATTCAGTTTTCCTGCAGCTTCCAGAATCTTGGCGCACATTTGGAAGGAGAACAAGAGTTTGTGTCGCTCGAAAAGACCGCGGCAAGTATACCTGAAAAGTTAGTCAAAAAATGGGGTCTTTAGTGTTAAAACAGAAAAACGGGCCTTCCAAGAAACATTAGATACATGCATTGGGATGTAAAAAGTAGATTAGGTCGCGAAAAAGCAAAAAAAATGGATGATAATGGCTCTCCGATAAAAATAATAGTACGGGCACCGAAAGCTTTGCCCGAAGAAGGAATACGGTGTAAACAGTGGTTGTAACGTATGATTTAACGACGAATAATTGCAGCTTTTAGTTCACATGAAGGCAAGCTACCAACTGTAAACCCTGCGATAAAGCCATTCGAAAAGTAACCCAAGTAAGTCTTCAAAACGTTCTCATTATTAAGTATGGGTGATTGGTTGCATGTAGAAAATAATCGACCTCAAGACAAAAAACTGCCAATTGGGAGAGAATTAACTTGTTTACAACAAACCTGTAGACTGCATATGTATGATGCTCATTCAAATTTTGGATTCTTTCTTCTAACTTTGAACTTCGTTTGCTTTTATCAATGGAATTGTTAAATAATTCGATGTAAGAATCCAATGAGAACTGGTACATTGGGTCGATCCGTCCGAGGTCATTCAAAACAAAGAAGAGGATAGATGCTCTTTGTGCGCATGGTCTGTAGCCCTGGATACAAGCAAAAAAGATAAAATCAGACTTGAGAAGAGACCGACTTGAGAACAAATCAAGTGCTACATACACAGTGACTGATTACTTCTACTGCAATTGGTTTTTCCAGATTCCTAGAACCAGAGCTACAGATAATTTTGCAAGATTGGATAAAGTGGCGAGACAAAGCTCAGGCCTGATAAAAAACAGTCCATAAAAACTACTGGTAGCAAAATATTAGAAAATGCGAATTTTGTTGTGATTATTATAACTTGGATAAAATTCTTATTGATATGTTGCAAGCTTACTTGCAAAATGTAGCAACTTGCAGTTCTTAAGCACATTTCAAAGAAATGAAACGGAAAAAATCCATATGGATGACTGCCCCAGAAAAATTCAAGTGGAAGGTAATGAATCACGAAAATGCTAATTGAAAATTTGCAACGACTCACCTCTCTTGCAGCATCAATTTTAATTTCAGTTTGTTCACTGTCGGCCAACTGTGTTGAAACTTCAGTAGAAGTGATTTTTGATGTGTGTAGCGTGTTTACCAATTGTTCATCGTCCAACAAAGATCCTTGGGCAGTATTCAACAGCCTGTGGAATACAAACAAGAATTTGGTGAGATGATATCAACCAATAAAACATGAAGCAAAGAAACATAAAGCAATAGAAGAAAGAAAATTAAATGGTATCATATACTATGGAATTAAACAAATAAACAAAAGACTCAATAAAAGTCACGAGTAGTTGAATAAGAAAGAAGAGACATGAGTCTGCAAGATTATGAAATTAGTAGATATTGAATAAATCGATTGGAAGAATGAATCCAGCAAGGGTCACCAGAAAATCGACCATCTTCACAAGAGAAATCAATATAGTGAATTAATAAGAAGAGTGAACGCTTATATCAAACATCTGGTAATGAACAAAGTATAACAAGGTTTAATGGTGGATAAATTTATCGCAGAACCAAGCAGTATAACCCGATTATTAAGAGCTTACTTCAATATTTCATCTTCCAGTTCCTCCAGCTTGCGTTTTCCTTTCGCAATGTTAATGACAAGAGAATCCTTTTGCTCCTCCAGATCTGGCTTCTCCTTCCTTACAACTATACCAAGCAATTGTGCCTCAAGACCTGCAAAAGCAAATTGATATCAATAGTTTTATACATTGAAACACATACAGCAATACCTGATAGATTGCATTTAAGAATACGTATACAGCAGTACCTTATATCAATAGTTTAAAATCTATAAAGTAAATACCATATACACAGCAATATCTGATAATTTACAAACTTGAAACCATCAAATTTATGCCTAAAAAATGACGTAATGACCACCTACCCTGTTCTTTAACCGAGAAATTGACAATTGTTGTCTTTGTTGATATTTCCGGGGTGTAATGAGGATTGGAAAGTTTGGTGCAGATGTAGAATCGAAATTTCAAATTATACTCCACTTCTTTATCCCCGAGTTTGATAGTATATCTGCCACCTGCAAAAAAGGCATTAAATTACTAACGCGTGAAAAAGATAGGACTTATTGCAGCAATGATAAAAAAGTAAGATGTTCCTTAATCTTGTGAGACTGATGATAAACGGGGTTTTTGATGATAAAGTTGATTTTGTCGATGGTAGAATTGACAGTTGATGTAATGAATATACATATAGCCACACTTTTGATGGGCTTTATCGCGTGCCCTTGTTTTAGATTAGGATGGTAATTCAGAAGATGATAAATGCAATGATGAGAACAGCAGTGCCACGATGTGGATGGCGTGTGATAAGGATGTGGCAAAATCAATATTACTTCCCCTGATAATGGTAACTATAGGTATGAAGATCCCTTTTGATGATAATACAATTTGCACAAAGACTAAACAGATTCCAACCTCTTTTGACAATAGATTTGTTAAGAATTGGCGCTAAGGATGGATCGAGGTCTTCTTGAACATTTTGCAACAATACTGGGTTGCCAAACTGAATTGAATTCTCCAATGTTCTCAGATAGTCCGTCTGCTGCAGATCAATAACTTTTAAACCGTTATTCTTTTCCATGTTCTTGATCCACTTGATTGCCTGGCCTTGCGGATCAACCATCAATGGCCATCTGTTTCCACGAGTTACAACAACACCATTTTCTGTTGAAAAAGAGTCTGAAGGAAGGCCTTGCAAGTTCCACTCCCTTACAGCAGTAGGTTTCGCAAGGAAGTTGGCAAATGAGAATTCAGGATTGCAGCTAACATGTAGAAGGCGTACTTGTGCTAGCCAAGTTTTCTGAACTAGTTCATCTCTGTAGTTGGACAAGAAAGGTCCGGCATATGACAAAAATGCTGCAGCAACAAGGCAGTCTCCGGTTAGGTAACCTATGTTTTCTTCCAGAACCTATGAAAAGGGAATGGATAATATTCACAAATGGACCATTAATTACAGTAAAGAAACTGACCTTATTTTTGCATCTTAACGGAGGAGCTGGTCTCCCTTCCATAATTTACCCCTATAGCAAGCTCGATAATACCACAGAAATGTCATATATTTGACAAAAAGTCTATTTTAGCTTATATCAAACTTTCATAACGGATATAAATTATTTGCCTTTGGATTTGATCATTAACTCATGAATGTCGACGAAACTTCGTCGAGTATTTTTAAAATAACTGCATAACTGATGTAACTACTATCTCTCATTCACACAAGATCAATTCATATTAAGCAGTTGCACCTTCACTATAATCATATTATAAACAAAATTGTGAGAGTGAACAATTTATCTTTCTTGCATAAATGCTTGCATTATCAGTATCGTTGGCAAATTTCATTCGAAAATAGCTTTCATTATCGATATTTAATATGACATCAGTATTGTGCTACTAGATGCATAAGCATTTGCGTAATTTAGTGGTGGAATGTTTATAGACGTTTGGTCTATAACAGACCATGTGCAATAGATCATTATCATATTAAAGGTGGCCCAAAAACACAACTTTGTTTTAATACTTGATATGCATCAGATTTTGGTTACATGAGTATAATAAGGATGATAAAAACAAAAGTAAAGCTTTTTCATCGTCACGCACCTCAACGCTAGCTTCCCATCTTTCTTTCTCTCCCCCAAGTCCTGATACAATCTTTCCAGCTCTCTCCAGCTTTTCTTGAAGCATCTTTGCCTTGTTTCCAAGCTCTTCTTTTTGAGCCACTTTATCGTCATAGTCTTTCTTAAGCATTTCTATTTTATCATTGATCTAATAAAGGAAAATCAAATTGTAAATAAGAAGCAAGGCGATCTGTCTCCTCAGCCGGAAATGCACTTTGATTACTCAAAAGAAATTGTAATACTGGTGTACTGGTTGATATGATATGTAGCATAAGATGAAGGTGTGTGTGCCCGCTAAATATAATATGTTCAGGTATTTGATCCACCAAAAACAGGTGGTACCATATTTCTTATTAATGCTGTGAAAGCAAATAAATTGTCTCTTAATCTAGATTTACTGCTAGCTTACCTCTTTCAATTTTGCTTTGGCTTCTGCTAGAGTCCTTTGTTTATCTTTCAACTGTGACTCAGCATCTGCCAATCGTTGTTTCTTCGGCTCAACAACTCGATATATTCTCCCATAAACCTCCATCGCCCTAACCCACATGCATAAAGATTTTGAAGCCAGCGAGACTCTGCCTACAATGTCTGGTTGAAAGTCCGGCTGTGAGCAGTATTTGCCAATTTGTTTCAGAATTTTGTCGGACATTTTTTCTTTGTCGAAATGAATTAACTGCTTGATGAAATTGGACTCACCTACGAAAATATTAAATAATCTAGTACAAACAGGCATTTACCGTTGAAAGTCAGACAAGTTTCAATTAAACCAAAGCAACAAACTTTTTGCCTTTTTGTCTAGGATAATTCAGATACCAAAATTTTTGTGAGATTCTTTTGCAAAAACCCTAAAAAATATGACATAAAAGCTCAAAGACTAATGCTTGGGTATTCATATTTAATATAAAAAAACAAGCCTGAAATAATATTGAAAATGAAATAATACTACAGATCATTGATATAAGAAGCAAAAGGTAGTTACTATCCCAGGGCCTTCACAAAGGAGCACACTATTCAGATATGCTATAGTGAAGACAGAGACAAGTCCTTTATTTGAAAACAATGGGTACAAAAACAGTAGGATTTTAAAAGCAGTATTCCAGATAACAACACTTTTTCAAAGAATGATGATAGTTCATATCACTGCTGAAGAAAGCTTTGTTCTAAACCATAATAAACTTGCATATTCTTGGTGAAACGCTCATAATGAAACAAACCTAAAACTCTTTTAGCTTCAGCCCAAGTTGGCTCATTCCCTTTTAAAACCATTACAGCCTCCATAACTTTCTCAACAAGTGGCGGTGGTCGGCCATAGGCCTTGATCTCCGTTATGTCCTTCTTGTTCAGTGACTCCAGCGCTCTAACGGCCTCCTCTAAAGCCGGTAATGCTTCGTTCAGGTCTTGCTGCGCATTATCTGCAATTGCTTGGCACTTCGCCTCTTCCTCTGCTATTTTTTCACCCCTTATTGCAATACTCTAAAAGGAGGGATAAAATGGTTCACTTCTATTCTTTCTAAATATAATTTTATGAATAAATTCTTCCAGTAAATCTTTGGAATTGATTTAGGTTAGATTGCCATGAAAATACTTCATAGTGAGGCAATCCTATTTAAGCACTGAAGTTTATCTCCACAACTAATTAAGTTGAACTCTTTCCATGTAGAGCGAATTATTCACATGACATAACATAAGTATACCAAAGCATCCACCCACAATATTGGACGCAAATAAAGGGGTAGACAGCAGCATTACAGAAGCATTTGGCAAAGAAAACTATATTGTGATGAGAAAATGGTTTGGAGCTGTTTTCATCTCTTTAGTGATGAATAACATAAAGCCACTCCATTTTCGGGGTCAAACGTTTTGAGAAAACCATACATTATTAAGGAAAAAAGACAGTAAAAAATGAATTATTCAATACCTTTTGTTGATCATCAGCCTCTCTCTTCTGTTGCACGATGATGACAAGAAAATCCTCACACTGCTTTTGGAATTGGGCAACTTGAACTTTTGCCTCTTCTAACTCGACCGACATGATTTCAACCTAAAGTGTGAAGGATTTTGCATTACAGTAAATTTACAGTTAAAGTTTAGATCTTATACTCAAACTTTAAATGTTACTTCTTTTTATTTTCATTAATGCGTCAAATCCAATACCAGCCGTTTTGCCCTCAGAAAGCCATAAATCAAAGCACTTCCGAAAAAATTTTCGCTTTGAATAAACAAATAAAAAGACAGTCTAAAAAGAGCTTGTCTTTCTCAAGATGACCTTGGATAGGAACATAAGATCACAAAAGTATAAATTAAAGGATACGCTATCAAACTTGATTAAAATGTTAATTTCTTTAATCAATTTAATCATTCAACATAACACTGGCTGTTTTGCGCATGGATACAATAAGTTGATCTAAAAAGTCTAAAAATATTTTCATTGAAATTGAAAACGATTAAAAAACAGCACTTTATTGAGATGAAAGCCTTATGTTTGTACATAAAATTGCAAAAGTGCATTTTGCATTTATCTTAATTGAAAAATGTATTTACCTTTTTTCTAGTGTCATCAATTTTAAAAAGACCATTCTTCAATTTACTTGCTGCGTCTCCGAGTTCCTTCTGCTTCTCGGCAAGTAAACTAACAAAAAAACAGTTACTGCGTATTAACGTGTGTTCAATGCTGTCCAACTCTGAATTTTCTCCCCCCAAGATGTTTAGTATAAATGAAATTTATAACGTGATCCTTCTGTCTTTTCTTCACGTGTATCGTTAGATTTGGCTATTTTTTAATTGAATTCCAATAGTGAATACCTTTATGAATTTTACGTCTTACCACGTATACAAACGTTTGCTATACCCATCAGTTCAAAAATCACAATTAGACTGTACTCTCGAACTGCTGTTTTAATCTAACTGTTCTGGAAACTGAAAAATATGAGAGCATATGAACATAAAGCGCACAATATTGGTATTGTATCTGTCAGAATATCCTTTCTACGAGGGTGATACGAGTATATTGCTTTCACAACTCGAACGCAACCCACTAATACCTGGTCACATAAGATTTTATGAAGGTCCTGGGCCCTAGTAATATGAATGATTATATCTGTATCAATAAATCTAAATGAAAATATGACAAACCTTTTGTATCCTGAGACCAACTCAAGGTAGTTGGTTGGTGTAACATATGTGTGCCTCTTTAGTTCAAAAAGCATTCTCTTTGACATAGTTACAACTGACTGGTGGATCGAAGCAAAAATTTTTGCAACGTTGGCCTTTTCCTGAGTAGAAAAAACATCATGGATTAACTCATTGGAAAATCGTAACCACATCCACTCGAGTTAAACTGCTCTTAGATGTAGTAAATTCTTTTATTTTTCAAGACATTTATCTATGATGTGCATCAATAATGAAAACTATGAACAAAGGAAGTGAAACAGAAAATAATTTCGCAGAGTGCGTTTCCTCTCTTAGACTTTTAAACCAACAATGCGCGAGTAGGTGCTAATTGATCAAAAACAATTCTTTCAATATTGATATGAATCCACAGCTTAACATCGCCTTTGTTTAAAAAATGTCTCGGGTAAAAAATAATTTTTCAGCATGCTAAGTCACCATTCCGCTTTTTTTGCAATTACAAACAATTCTCAGATCCCACATCTGTATGCAGGGATGACAGATACATAACAGCATATGCAAACATTCCCAATTTGGGAAAATGCATCTCCGCTTGCAAAAGTACGAGGACTTGTTAATCAATACCTTTGGCTTAATAAGGGATAAAAAAATCAAAATCAAAATCACCTCTTCATCTTTGAGCTGAATCTTTTCCAGGTATCTTTCTGCGACTTCTAACAAGGCATCAGCAGGCCATTCAGTAAACCAGTCGATTGTAGTACAATTGACAAGTGCTGGGTACTGCCTTACTCGATTTCTGTTGACAACGTATGACTCAACATTAACAGTCATCTAAGTTTACAAACTGGAATCAAGTTAAAAGTAACACATAGTAAATGTGCTGCTGCAGAGCCTTTCACAAACAAAAATTATAAGCATCTACAACCAATCTGTTTTGGATGCAAAAGATTTGCAGCAGAAAAACAAAAACTCAATAAACCTTCCAACAGCTCTTAAAGAACAGTAAAAATTCCTATACAAAAACGCCCAACTTTTCGATCTTACTCTGAAAGAAGGTGTAATGACCAGGAAACATCAATATATGAGGTAATAAAAAATTCTGGTTGATTAAATAATTTGCATTATTTTCATAACTAGCAGCTTGTCACTTTTTATGTTATTGGGAATATTTCAGAAGAGATCAACATGATTGTAACAATAAAATACGCATAACGAAACTGTAAAGAAGAATAGAAAGGAGAAAATATGTCACTTTTTACACGAACTACATGTCATCATATATGTATTTTGTGAAATTAAATAAAATCATCTAATTCACTAAAAATTGTTTGGATGAGATTAATGAAAATCATCTATTTCATCTTTTAATAAATTGTTATCCTGTATTCTTGAATGCCTTTGGCATGATGAAATAGGTGACCAGTATCCGAGTCAAGAAAAGAGAATGGAGTTCTTTACTTCAAACTATTAGAAAATTCACAAAAGCAGTTACCTAAATGGATCGCCAACTGGACTCATGCACAGAATCACGTGCAAATTGTTTCTCACTCTTTCAATAAGGAACTTGAAAATGTTCTCAGGTGTATCGACGATGTTTTGAGCTTTGGCTTCCGGGGCAAGAGCGCTTCGTACCTTGAAAATAATTCGGCCTTCTTTTAAAGAAAAGGTTAATGGAAACTTACGATGCAAGGTGAGAATTTAGGGAACGAATTCCACGTCCACGTCTAAAAACGATGTCACAGAAAACAAAAACAATAACTTCAGCTGAAAAAGAGGAATAAAGAGCATATACAACAATGCATAACTCCAACTCGAATAAATTAACTGTTATGAATGTTAAAAGATAATAGTGATAACTGGTACCTCTTCAAATTCATCAGGCTTGTATAGGTTTGGTACCTCTCCGCTGCTCAGAATATTGTTGATATCTTCCAAAAAGGATTCATCAAGAATTTGAGTATCAGAGAACAGGAAAACACTTGGTTTATTTTCGACGCCAGCAAGAAAGTATAGCTTTCTAAGATCTAGAAAATAAAGATTTAAGTCAAAGAGGACAAAAATTGCACACGTTGCTATCAAAACTGATAAGAAAGCGAACTGAAGAACCTAAGTAAACGATGACCAATTGCACGTGAAATGACCAAATGCGTGACAGCAACAATCGTGTTTAAATCCTCCAGTTGCCTCATCTGTAATATAACTAATGGACTAAAAATATCTACCTGTGCAATGTATATGTTTTTCCAGTCCACTTTTACTCTATTTTTTTTTTGGAAACAAGATATTGTTTTTTTTCTATTGCTTGCACGTACCCTTAAACACTTGACTAATGGACGAAACGCAGCTGAAGGACACCAACAACAACATGGGAGTACAATAAAACAACCCCTGCCAGTTCAGCATCATTAAGGAAGTTTACTAGTTTAAATACAAGCTTGAAGGCTGCATCGCTTACAGTAATTTTCTACTATATCATCAAATCCCAGCATACCTTCGTGAAATTCATTCTTTCTGTAGTGACGTGTAACCTCGATCTGGAATACGTTGTACTCTAATATAAATGAGGCTAGCCTGGCAAGGCTTTGTCTTCCACTGCCACCAACTCCAATCAACAACATGTTACCTCTAGGCTGACCAACAACACGAATGATTCTTGAGACTATGAAAACAGAAATCAAATTGCTGATTGCAAAACAAATATTACACACTAAACCTGGCGCCAATAAAACTTCAAGAAAATATGATTAATTCAGTCAACCTTCTTGAGCCGAGCTTTTATAACCTCTTGTTATGACTATACGAATCTATATCCAGCTTTCTATGTTGTGCATCAGTTCTGGCTTTAGCCAAAGTGTATTTTGAAACAAATTAATAGAAAGTTTTAATTCAACCGAACAACCGAACAACAGGTTATTACGTTATTAGCTCTATTACATTTTTTTATGTATGTTTTTTGCTGGGACAACTGGAAAGCAGTTGCTAAGAAACATTTATCGATTAACTGAATTGTATCCCAGGGTGAATATTTTAAAAATTAAATTAGTTAAACTAGTACAATAAATGTAACATGTGTTGTTACCATGCTCTATAGCATCCTTAAATAGTACTAGGTCCATTGCAATCACTCCAAGCCCCATATTGTAGTTTTCAAGCTGGTCTTCCATGAACGTCTTGAGGGCTTTGAAGTCTGTGAGGTCTTCATAGACACTATCACCTTTCACGAAGTCACCTAAGAAGGGACAGAAAATTACGTTACCAATGGTAGATCCAGAGCTATGTAGACATAGGTAGGTGTTCTATCTTCTCAGAAACTAAAACCATTATTAAAGAGGCAAATTGATGAAAGTTGCTTATCGATTCTTCCACTTTATGAACAAATTCTTAAACTGCATGGCATCCGATAATAGTTTATATGCGCTTTTGCTCGTTGCTTGGCAGTTTCTCTGGGTGCAGTGCATCGATGAATGCATTATACTACTATACCATATTAAATACTTGCCAAAAATCGGAGGCACTTTATTTGGACATAGATTGTGATAGGAGAAATCAAGCATGGTTCCAAGCTTGTCACTAAGAAAGCCAACGAATATTTCTTTGTCTGCATCATCAATCAGTCGATCAGCAAAAACTCTGCAAGTAAATGATCATTGTCATAGATTCTTGCAAAAAGTATAGACGCCCATAATGGATAATAATTCTGTAGGTGAACCGATAAAGTAGTAGCGTATGGGAGAATGATGCTGGGGTGGTTGGAGAAGAAAAGCTTTGCAAAGATAATCAATTGCTGCAATATGATGCTCTGGATATATCTTTTGATGAGCGTCACCTGCGTCATATATTTTCTGAGCTCTTAGTTTAACGATATATACTGTTTTTCTATTGCATTAGCTTTAGTGACAAATTAAATAAACAAGTGATTATTTTGTATTGGACAGCTCTGCTATATTTGGCAATAACCTTTTATCATATCATATAAGAAATGTATGTAGCATATCTAACAATTATGGTTTCTCATTATACCATTCCGCCGCCTCACAATATCTATTCTTCCATTTTTATATTATATGGCAGTACATGAATGTATTAGTAGAGGTAATTGTGTTTCTGTTATGCGTCAGTGTTCTTTCAGAATCTATTAAAACACTATCATGCCAGGTATCGCATAATTATTGCCTAATACTCGTCCGATACACTTTTAAAGTCAACTTAAAGGGTTATGAAACATGTTTCGCCCTTCCGGTCCTCATCAGTTGACGCCGTATTGCGATGCCAGGAATCGTTGTTTTGCTCTGACTTACATTATTCTTCGACTTACAATATCTATTGCAATAACATTGTACTAGGTATTGCAATAAGGGTGCATGTAAGTAGTGCATGTGCTTTTGTACATTAGCAGTACTTGTTCAAAAAATATTCTGAAGCAACTGGTGTAGAAACTGAAGGTAAACGAAAAGTCGCAGCAGAGCAATCGAGTATTCAATAGTAGTTTAAAATAATGTAAAACTAATGGCGTAGGCTTAAAATAAATGCATATGTCAGTTCATTGCCTGAACTGGGGGCTGGAAAAGAGTGCTTTATTACAAGAAAATGCAAGTAAAGCATTCTTCATATAGAGTCATTTCTCCATTTTTGGACTTTCGGGAAGAGTAGTGTGAGGCAGGAGTACAATTGCATTTAGCGGTAAAACCGAATCACTTCCTTGATTTCTGCTTTTAATATACAGTCTGAATACTGAGGGAATATATATTGCATCATGAGCACAAATAATACACAAAATTCACCTGAAGCATTCGTGAACCCAGAGTCTAGCAATGCTGCTCTTTGTATCATGGTAGTCTTTGTTTGCTCGTAAGAGTCCTTGGAATACCTGCCAGATACCAAAAAGTAATTATCTAAATAGATAGTAGACATGAGCAACCAATTCAACTAGCAGACAAAATAAATGAGATTTTCTGTCTAGAAGTAATCTACGTTGTAGTGGCTGTAAGTCATGAAATTTCTGACCTACTTCTATTTTAACTTTTACTCTATAGGGTTTGCATTGAGATTTTTTTTTAAAGTGGCATTTGCTCAGGAATAAGAATTACGAAAGCAATTTTCTAAATTTCTAAATTTTTTAGCTAAAGTTTTTCAAGGCAATGGCATGGCAGTTCAGCTATTCTGAACACTAATGGTTAGGTATAAGTCAGCAGTCTTTTTAATAATTTTAGGATGCTAGGAATAGTAGGATTGCAAAGGAAGGTTCTAGAAGGAAATAAATATCTTATTGACACGATCTAATTGCCTTGGGCGTGATCAGAAACGATCTACCGCTATGCAATTCATCAGAATTGTCCTGTGAAAGGCAATGAGCCAACTTCAAACTAAACCAATTGCTTACATCACACAACTCTTGCCAATGGCACAGGGTTAGAGTGCTCGTGGTCAGCACCAAAGATCCCAAATTTTAATCCCGCGTTGGCGAAATTCTGCCAGCCTTTTATTTGCATCTTTTCCTTCTACTTTGCTCTTAATCTTAAACGATCCTTATTCACTGTAAAATTCTTCATGTATTCCATGGCTTAGTTGACGTCAGCATATATGAAGCCTTGCTACAGAAGTAGTTAAGTGTGATATTTCTTACCTTTGATATGTCCCTTAAATTGAATAGATAATGAATCTTTGTAGGTGTGGGTAACATTCTCTGGACGATTGAATTGTAAATATCAATGGTTGCCTAGAAGAGATTGTAGGCTTTAGTACACAATTTATAGCAAGAAAGGCATAATAATGCTGTAGGCAGAAAATATTTCCAGTACCAGATGCGGATCACAAGCTCCATGATAGCAAAATAGCACGCACGATAGAATATTTGTCTCATTTTTGTGAAACAAAAAATTAAGACTGGAATGTGTTATGAACCAAACAGGAAATCGCCTTTCTTAGGTCTCCATAACACAGGCAGCAACATTATTTTCAACTGTGATAAGAAGCAAAACGGAAAGCGATGTTAAACATGAATTTAAAAAAATGCTGATAGCCTCACTTCAAGTAGGTAATATTTGCCTAGAAATGACAAACCAAGACCATGATTTTGTATGATATTGTCATATAAAAATATTCTATTGTCATATGAAAATATTTACCATGCACGGACCACATAATAAAAATTATCAATGGATTCGGTAAAATACCTGTGTGATGATATCACCAGTAGCTTTAACCTCTTCCTCAAAGTCTTGCAATTTTTGATTAATCATTGTTCCGAAAATTCGCTTTATTTGACTTTCCTTAAAGAAAATACGAGGAATGGGTGAATACATTCACTTAACAATAACGGGACAGTTAATCCATCTAATGAAGAATGTATGTCTGTTCAATGCCTTTTTGAAAAAGCCACGTATAATCTACTAATCAGACAATAAATGAACAAATAAAGAACTCAATTAAGTTATAAAACAAAGATAAATCAACTAGCCAGTGGATCACTCAGTTGATTGATTCATGAGTTGACCGATAATAGAATTAAACAATAAACCAAACAATCAGTCAATCAATCATTTAACTGGCTCATGGATCAAAAAATAAATAAATAATTCAGCAACTAAATCAATAAATCAACACAAAAAGATTAATAAAAAAGTCAAGCAATGAATCATTCTATCATTCACAATCAATTAATCACTCACAATCCATCAATCACTCAATCAGTCAATCTATTGATCAAGTGAAAACCTCACCAATCACCAAATGAATAGCATGTAACTACAAATCAATCAGGCTTCCAAACTATCAATCATTCAAAGAAAGGGTTAAATTAATTTTTGTAGCACTTGACAACGATGCCAAAGGCAAGCTTTAAAAACTTACATTTGGAAATGTCATATTGATCAAATTGAAGCGACTCTGGAGTCTCTTTGATATCACAGATCTGCCTCCACCGGGTGGTCCCATTGCAGCGACAATAAACATATCCTGAAGTTCAAGTGCAAGCAATTAATGTTTATATGTATATATATACATATAATGGCGTATCAGAGAGAGAATCGGTGCTACGATAATTACGATACCTGAAATACATGTAGTAGATCTATTTAGAGCCGGCAAGGCCAACGTATTATAAACGTAAGCATTTTGAGTCCTGTTTTCTGTTACAGGTGCAAACATTTCCTCTTGCCATCTTTTCTGTGAAAGCACTGTGTACTGAAAATGACCATCGTCATACGACTGGCAACGAGGTTGTTGGTTGATAACCTAAGAATTATTCTAGCTACTGTGCTATCAAAGATGGCGGCAGTGATAAACAGGGTCATAGAAATGGTTATTTCAAAATAACCATAAATGCGATGAATACGATGACCAGCATGTTGATTATAATTTATGAGCTGGAAAAGTGTTATGCAGAAATCATTCAAATTTGAAAGACAAGAATCACCCGATCCCATACAGCCAGGTGAAAATCTTCGATATTGTGCGAAATTGTTTCTCTTACTCTTACAACAAGTGAAAATCAGACATTCAATATTTAACGCAGCTAGATTTATAAAATTGGCTACCAGCTCAAGATAAAGCTTCTTATTAACATAACTCAGTTTTAAGAAAAATGACCATACCTTCACATATTTAATTGTCTGTTTCTGGCGATCATACCAAAACCCATAATCGAGCCATTGTCGTAAAAGCTCGAGAGGTGGCTGCGATCCAAATAAATCTTTTGAAGGCATGTTCAAATCATCCATAAATGATATTAGTTGCTTTCCGCCAATAGGTACATATACACCTAACAAGGCAATAAGATCGATTCATAACTAAGCCAGGAAGGTATTAGAGTTTATGTTTATGGTGAAGCAATGCTTAGATGGGGGGGAGGGAAGTTCGTATACACTATGAACTTATACACTTCGCTATCACTTAGTAACCTAGATAAGACCTCATTCGATCAGCTACAGGGGTCAATCAATCAGGTACAAAGGTCAATGTTAAATTTGCATCAGTAATATGAACACGGATTTTGGTATGTTGATCGTGACATTATGCAAGTACCCTGCTCTAAGTACATAAATGCCATATTAATAATCACAAAGACAAAAGACATAAAAAATACTTTTATTTGTTCATAAAACTCCTGTTTGTCTGAAAACATATATGAAAATACATCAAAAAAAACATTTCCTTGTCATCTTAGCGGAAAAAAATTTCGAGGTAAGATACAATTTCCTTCGATATTGAGAGAAAGGATGCCGATACAAAGAAATGTGATTCCTTTTCTGCAAACGATTAAATAATATATTCCTATCATCAAGGAAAGGAACTGACCTTTTGTTCTTTTTTCAACTTTGCTCTCAATGATCTCTTGAACATTACTTGATGATGTCTGATAAACAGAAAATAGTATTGACATTAACGACGCTAACAATAAAAAGTTTGATTGTAATAAGAAGGGTAGAAAACGTTTTCCAGATTGTTTTTCGCCATAACAAATAACTGTTAAAACAATGCTCGCCATTTTGAAGCATTATGCACGGGAATGGAACTCTATGATGGTGTAAGTTGCAAAGCAATAATTGAACATAGCTACAGTGGGAACGACAGTCAATTTATTCTGCGACATTGATATAAAATATACGTGTGAAAAAATGTGATCAAAAAAATTCAAACAGCAAGATAATCAAACGATATGAATAGGGTGAGTCAATACCTGGGCTGACATGTTGATGGTAAGTATGCTGAATATTTTAGCATCCAATTTCTCAAGAGCTGATTGAGCGACAGATGTCTTTCCTGTGCCGACTGGGCCAGTGAGGAGTACAGGGCGATTGGCTTTGACTAATGTTGACACCAAGAAATCATATCGTAATGTATCGACAGTGGGCACAACAATTTTATAGAAAGGAACAGAGCTGGAAGGAAAGAGATTGAAACATAACGTTTTAGCTATTAAACTACGCGGTAGCTCATTCTTTAACAGAAGTCTGTATCTAAGAAGCAAAAGAACCTCATATCATTAGATTCTGCATCATCACGGTATGAAAATATAATTACTTGAAACTAGTGGGAATGCTAACACAGTCTTGTAAAATTAATGATGAAAGACTTAACAAAATCATGATAAAGTATATATTGTGGAACCACTCAAAATGCAGCAGCTTGTGAGGTAAAATGGCACGAAGTGTCACTTTTCACATCATGTCATTTATCAAGATGTTTTGCAGAAACAGTAGATACTCAAAATGTATTATTCATTACTCTCTCCCTTGAGAAATAAAAAGTTATACTTAGGTTCCGGAAAGTTCCCAGCAGATCTCGACACTAAAATTATTGAAAACTAATCAAATACCCAAATTCTTACTTGGAATATCTCCATCCACTTCTTAACTTATCTTCCCAAAGAGCCCAAGATTTCTGCTTCGAATCGACAAAATATTCGTAAACGGTGTCCTGAAAAGGGAATCAAAGAAATTAGATAAAAAAAAATTGAAAACATAGCATTTAAAGGAATAGGCAAAGTGGAATTTATTTTTGGGAAGAAAGGCCAGACAGTAAAAGATCATTCTGGCCCGCAAAAAGATAAAGGCTAAAAACCTTTCCTCCCACTGCATCTTACTCAAAGCAATGTATAGTCATCAGAAAATAGTTGTTGAAATCCATGATCAATGAATTTGCATACTGTAAAACTGCTATTACCATGATGGTGCCAAGTCATAGTTTAACACTTTTGAAATGATTTGTATCGAAGCAAGTATAGTAATCATGATACTCCCCATATTAATTGGCCCTGATACAGCTGACTGTAACCATTTATAATTTTGCGTACTCTGCAGTTAGGGGTATCAAAACCGTAAAGAAATCCACACAGTTCGCTTCTTACTTGCATTTTTATTTATTGGAAGATAATGGAAAAAGCAATTGTGAGAAAATAGATTTGCTGGTTTTACTAACCTTTGCTGGGAACTGGCCTTCAATTTCTCGTAAAAAGTTGTCCATCTTTTTCCTGCTTTCTTCGTCAACAGATGCGCAGATTGACCAGATGAGAGAAAACAGAAACCATAGCTCCATCATGCGGCTGTAATTATCTGGATCATTTCTGGAAACCTGCAATCAGTGACATGACAAAAATAATTCATCTGCAAATGCAATACACTGGATAATAGGGAGGCAATTTGCTATGATCATGATTGAAAAAGTGCACAGCAATGAAAGTCAACACATGTGTAAGATATGGTTTAAAACAGCAACAAATAAAAGTTGCATGGAATGGGTCGATATACAATTGCAAAGCTACACATTGAAACAGAGCTCTACAAAAAAGATCAAATAATGAACTTACCCCGTTCTCTTCTGTCGCTAATGAATCAAAAAGGGTGCAGAGTGAAGCAACCGAATTGAGTTCAGAAGTGACAACTAGCTCGGTACAATTGTGTTTTTTGAACGTTAAGACTTTCTCCACGTACTTTTCAAAGAGCTTTTGAAGGATTTCAGCAGCATCCTATGATAAACGGTAAAGCGTGAATATTATTCATAAAAAGTCTCCCAGTATAGATGTTTACATTTTCGATATTAGTTTGTTATAGAAAAAGCGCAAATCACGGGTATTGCTTACCTTGTCGTTTCTCTTTGAAATCCAAGAGGTGACATAAGGCTGCCAGCCAATGTCTGCATAATCAGTGTATACCATACCACAACGACTGACTGTGGCAGGGGATGCTACTGCCAGATCCTCGACTTCAAAAAGCAATGACACCTGAAACCAAAGAATGACGATATTATGATGGGATAATCGTATCTGAGCGATAACGTACTTAAGAACAACTTAAGTATCAAAAAGTCTTTTCAGCAGTTAAATCCTTAACGGAGTAGTTGAGTTATAACAATATGCTGTTTTTTTCTAACCACTTCTTTACAATGTGAATCACTATATGCACATCAAAAACCAATTTGGGCCTTTTTTACTTATCATTTCATCAAAATTTATTAGAAGAGAGACAGAGACCGCAAAGAACTTATCATTATTGCTTAAAATTAAAGACATTATTATGGAAATTTTGCAAGTCGCAAGAACATTGAAACAGCTCCCGCTTTTCAAATTATCTTCTAAGATTAACAGTTGCACCTAGAACTATGCTGTACATGCCTGTAAATGTTAATAGGATTAAATGATTATCCCTTTCAATTAGCATCTACTTATGACAGTTAGATTTGCGCCAATGATTAAAAGTCAGCATGGAAAGCATAAAGGTCTATTTAAATGGATTCACGTAGAATTATATGCATCTAAAATTACGTTCTTACGAACACAATTACACGCATACCTGGTCTGGCATTGATATACGCTCTCCGTTAATTAAGGTTAAGATTTTGTTGTCGTCCATCACTGAATTCATCGATTCAATCCAAAGTGTGTCAACCGGTCCATCAAACACAATCCATTTCTCGTCTGGCCTCTCATCTATGACCAAAGTACTGATGTTAAACGATAGCTAACTTCCGGTTTAGGTAGTACTCCCTCTCGTTTACACTACGTTATAATGGTCAAGGACCGCTTCTTTTAACAGTTATATAATCGAAAATGAGCTACCATATCTAATTGTGTTCATGGTCTTTGCATAAAAGGTATCAAGTTCTTAAAAAAAAGAGAGCGAGAGAAAGAGTGCTTTTTATTTAATTTATGACTTTTTCATAAATTTCTTGTTACGTAGCACCAGTTAAGAGAAAATATCGAGTAGACAGGATACCCAGCGATTGATATTCTATTGCTATTGATGTACCAGTTAGATTTACTATTTCTAGTAATGGGAATGCCACAAGATAAGCAACGAGAACAGAAACAGTCTCCAATATAACTATCGCATGAATAGTTTTCAAAAAAGGACTAATATAGAAAGTACGGAATGAAATTTATGGGAGGCTGTTCACTTTCAATCATATAATAGCTTTTATTAACGGTTACATACAAATGGCATCAGTACAAGTTGATTCAAACCTATTTTGTTAACTTACATCACCGAAAAAATCTCTTAGAAATTGGTAAGTTAAATTAAAATGACTAAACACACCTGAACATGTTTGTCTCATTACACTTGAAAGAACGCCATCAGTCCATTCATTAGTGTTCAAGTCAAATTCACCATAAAGTTCTCCGAGAGAGAGGGCTTTAGGATTGATGGGAAACTCCTGAAAAATCAATTAAATAGCGTTGGTTTTTGAGCATTGAAATGCAGCGGAACATTAGAAAATAACTGACAATACACGTGAGGCAGAGGAGAAAAAGGGAAGAATGACCCGCATTTATATGTTAAAAGCTTCATTGGTGGGATGCTTTAAATGCAATGGTTGGTGGAATCAAGATACAAATAATATATCTAACTGCAAAGCAGGTCAGTGATGGGGCTTTCAAACGAAATTCTCTTAATGGTGATAAATGGCTTTTATCTTTCTGGCTTGAGCCTTGCTAAGATAGTGTTCGTAACAAAATTAATGCAATATTAATCATAACCTAAAAGAAAAATGGAGGGGATCGTAACAATCAACGGTAGCAACCAAAAATTTCGGCTGTGAAGAAAAAGAACTTGGTGAGATCCGACAAAATCTTGCAATTTAAAACCATCTAATATTCTGCCCCCCACGTTCTAATGCAATGCAAGCTTGGAGAATCTTTGCAGATAAATTACCTTAACAGCATTATAGCCAGGCTCTCCGTCCTTCTTCATTTGTGACAAAACTGACTGCAGTATCTTCCAAACCGTACTCTTTCCAGATCCTGTCTGTCCAACTATCATGGTTGAATGCCTAAGAAAGGAAAAAGGCCATACACACGATGAGGAGTTCCTAGTATTATGCAGCTTTCTTAATTAACAGTAAACAACACCCGATTAATTATTTAAAAATTTAATAGCAAACCCATTGATTAAATGAAGACGCAAATGCTCAACAATCTAAGATGTAAAATAGACCGTTAAGTGATGAAGGTGTACGAAACTTTTGATTGTAATAGCGAGACCCTGCAAAGATAAGGAAAATGAATAGATAATGAAGAACAGACATCCAAAGTGTGGCAACTAAGGGAAATCCACTATTTTTGGCAGATGTTCAACCCTGTAATGCGCCTAGTCAACTGGTTTATATTTATTTTGCAGTGGACGTGTACTGTGTGCAGCATGATCAAAGATTTAACTATTTCGTTTTAATCCATTATGCAGGCAAAGACTATTGCTCCATTGTTCAATATCATTTTACATCATTAGTAACTTCAGAATAATTTTATAATGGGAGTAAACAGCGTGGAAGCTTTTTTTTATTATTAATCAACATTATAGAAATTTATTGTAAAGTTTAAACCAAAAGAGAAACAGGTTTCAATGGAACACAAGAATATTGCCACCAAAGCTTTCTTTTGAACCAATATTAAAAAATATCCATTATACAATCAACAATTCGAAACTTCCTCAACCCCCCAAAAAACGTCCAGCCAATAGACGCTATTCTGCAATAGCCCATGCAATAACCAATACCTTGAATTCTTCGTCTCATAGGTTTGCAGAACTTTCAAGACCGTCGCTGGATGACACTGAAGATTTGCGGCTTTCAATTCCTGCTCAATGCATTGCTTCAACTGTTGACAGAATCAAGAATACATCATTTCAAAATGAACTACAGTAAACATATAATTAATGATCAGATACAAAACAAAAACGTATTCAGCATAATACATGATAAGTTACTCGTTAATTAACTAACGGAACTGTGTTCAGGGTATGGGCAGAATTTTCCTTATAAATCATGACGAAAATTTGAAAATCATGACGATGATGCCTCTGTTTCTCTATACAATGCCTTTTTTACCAAAACTTTACACAATATTCAATTCGAGTATATGACCCAGTACGGAATAGAGCATGTGGCATGATAGAAACGTCATCAAAGGTTATTGCTTTATAAAATATGTTTGTTTTATACTGTGTGCCAACCTAATTTATAAGT
Organism: Catostylus mosaicus; assembly: GCA_964019065.1. Taxonomy (NCBI): domain Eukaryota; kingdom Metazoa; phylum Cnidaria; class Scyphozoa; order Rhizostomeae; family Catostylidae; genus Catostylus; species Catostylus mosaicus. Next base: position 6,569,731 of record OZ025190.1, on the reverse strand, counting down.
GCAATAAAATCCCAGTACTTGATAACATTTAAATATTGATGATACCTTCCCATAGTCCATTGCAGGCGTTTCTGTGCCAGGGAAGAGATCTTGAATTATTGCCATGAAAAGAGGAGAATCTTGGGATGTTAGCTTCGCGATATTCATGTCTTTCATTGCAAGAAGCAGAATCTACAGCACAAAAATTATGAAGTCAATATGATAAGTATATTTGACGTGATTAAGATTTATTTTTAGTAATACTTTGATTAAACTCGGCTCAAATTATAATAATTTAAACGAATGCCAAAGAAAGAGATGCTAATAAAATTTTGGGGTTTTATGATCAGGGTTGTTCACATAACAAGGTAAAGGTAAGGTTACAAATGTTGGTTTATGGATACGCAAGTGTATATATCAACAACTCATTTTCTGGCAGCTTGTCAAGTGTTAATGATCGTTGTGGTCCAAAGCAACAGGTCTTTGGACTCGAAATTTTCAATACTCCCACTAGAACAGAACACAATACTGACCAGCAACAAGAAGCTGTGATTTTTCTTAGATAATATCCTGAAGTGATTCTTCATATATCACAGTCTATGGCCAACTTTTGATCGACAAGACAATTTAAGAGGTGATCGTCTAATAAACTCCAAATTCAACAGCACAAGCATTTTAAACAATAAAAATACCTCTTCATCACTCATGTTAGGATGAGCACGTTTCTTCTTGCCAGCATACCGTAATACTGATGTGAGTGCACGGAGACCAAAATCATAATGATCTTGCTTGGATAGCTGCTGAACAGCTAAAGAGTACAATGTATGGACTTTTTTGGCCAGCACCTTGAAACAGCCAATGAAATAAATACGTTAGAGAAGAATCTCAATCACGCATACTTCAAATGAGGTAACAGAAAACTACAACTTTAATTGCAAAGCATCACTTCTCAACTGCAACCTATAGCTAATGATACACAGTATGGGATACAACTTGTCATAAAAACAACAAAACAACATTTTAACATATCATAAACCCTTATTTCAAAACGAAGACCAAACACAATATTTTGCATATACAAATTGCTACATGACATAATCTAAACTTTTAAAAACCTAAAAGGAGTATTTTAAAGGTTTTATATTTCCCTACATGAAATGTAACTACTAAGTGCACAGCTGTATGATATTCTCAATCGTACTTGCCTAAGCTTCCAGAAAAAATAATTGAAGAATCTAATGTTGTCAAACAGCAGTGTTCTAAATAGATCATCATATCGACTAGCATCTGAGCTGAATGGCTTAGCTATTCCGGAATCTTTCAAACTGAGAAGAAAATATGCTGGCAAAATAGTAATTGTTCTAAGAAAACTGAGACATAAAATGGAATCGCTATGAGCGCTTACCTTCGTATTATTGAAACCTTCAGCAAATAGAATTATCTCTGCAATTAAAGCTGAGTCTGGAACAACCATGGAAATCGGACGGAACATGCTTTTTAGATTATCTGGAAGTTCGGTTCTGCCAGCATAGCCTATAAATATCATTCCAAAAAAATTGTATAAAAAACTTTATGTTTAACAGGTAGGTCGGTTTGTAGGAAAAGGAACATGAATAGACAAACTTGCAACAAACTTGATTACAATATTTCAAGCATTAATTTATATTGTCGTGATTTTCGATCCAAATTATGCAAGGTAGCTCTTTTGCAGCGATGGTTACTTCATACGTATTCAAAACCAAATTTCGTATAGGTAACATCGACGGCTTAATCTAAGGGCCTGCTTACATGGAGGCGAGTTTCCCGGCAGAAAGTGACGAGTAAGACAACTCTAATACACTATGAGCAATACTGTCACGCTTAGGACAGAATCAGATCTTTGATAGCAGCAGATGAAGGCAAGGATGGTATAGGTTTCTTCAGGTTATAGACCTTAAATCATGAGGCCTCAGTTCATGAGACCCTACATGAGAAAATATAACAAATTCTCTTCTTAAGAAACGATATCACTTTTAGATTGTGACGAAGTTTGCAAACTGAATTATTTTGGTCACTAACCAGGATTCATCGTGATGAATATTCCACATGACCAAACTAGATTGATCTCTCTTCCTTCAAAGACGAATCTTTTTGAATCAACTGTCAAAGCAGTAAGGATTGACAGAATCTGCTGCGCAACGACGGACAATACCTCTATATTGATTCTGTTGAATTCATCAAAACAGCCCCAAGCACCAGTCTGCAAATATATGAATGGGATATGGAGTAATGCATAAGAACCAAGGAGGAAGATGATTGAGAACAATAAGTTGTATTAAAACAGAATATATCAAGCTAAAGGCGAATTAATAACTATATGATTAGAGAATAAAAGATGATTAAATGACTTAGTAAATAAATGAATGAATGAATTAATGAATGACGGAATAAGTGACTTAGTAGTTCGATGAATGAGTTGACGAATCAATGAACGAATAAATAACTGAATGAATGAATGAATGAATAAACGAATGAATGAATGAGTGAATGAATGACTGAATAAATAAATAAATGAAAAATAAATGACAGAATGACAGCTGCTTCAAACATAAGATTATTTTTGAAACCGATTAAGAAGTAAGAAACTATATATCTTCAATAAGAAAAAGAATAAGTGATATATTAACACAACTGACTAAGCAGTCAAGGCATGAACTAAGTACTAGACACTTCCACATTTTCAAACACAAACAAGCGCAATCCTACCTGAGCCAATCCACTGAACATTCGTCCCATTGATTTGTAATCAAGACCTTCCGAACAATTGACAACAATAACGTAGTTTCCCAGTGCTTTTCCGAGATCCTTTGTTGTCTCAGTTTTGCCTGTTCCCGCGGGTCCCTTTGGGCTTCCACCACGATGCAAATGCAGAGCTGTTGTTAATGTCATATAACATCTGCGAATAGGAAAAGGAGATTTTAGGAGATAATTATTATACATTTTTTATACACAAAAATCCTTTCAGCTAAAACTTAATAAATAAAAATACATTGGGTGGGGCTGATCTTCCAGGGAGTCGTGTTTGAATTGAATTCAGCTCCTCGAATGAAATTTTTTGAATTCTTGCAAGTTAGAGAGATCCCTGATGGTAGTTCCAAGCTTTTAGACCCGAATAGTGGAAGCTTGCCTTCGAGTACTCGAGATTTTATCTCGGAAGCTGAATATCCGTACAGTTTCTTGTTCTGCAACTTGAATACATATATTTCTTGTTTTGTACAGATTTCTTGTTTTTTAAAGCTTGCTATAAACATAGGTAAATACTGATTTTTAGCCTTATAATTTTTCGTGTTCATATGAAACAAATTCGATGTAATATACCCATTCGCACCTTCTTTTGTTTACCCATGTGTTGGTCCCATGTGTGTGCCAATCAATATTCGCATTTTGCAAACATATCATTCGTTTGTTGTCAAGTAAAAATTGGCATTTCATCTTTGCAGGTATTAACTTGACTGTTTATAAAATTTGCTCATACAAAAAAATCCGTATTTGATATATTTACATAAAAAGAAACATGATCGTTTCCCAAACTTCCAAAAATGTAGCCAATGTAATTTTTATAAATCCATATGATAGAAAGCTGTGACGGTCAATGTTATGTTAAGATTCAATGTAAATGTGCACAGTAAATGGTTTCCAATTTTTGATAGTATGAGATAGTACCAAACATCATCGCTTTAAAGTCATATGGCTAAGGGTATTAAACTAATAAAACAAGAATGCACAACAGGGATGCAACAATTACCTACAAGCCCATCTACAGACTCCTCCGACTTATCTCCATCGTTCGCCTTGATGCCAGGCACTGATTATAACACTTCCTTAGCACTTTCAAATCAATTGACAATTGAATACATGTTGCCATATATTTCTTACCTGTCCGTTAAAGGAGTGATAACCAACCGTCCAGAATTTCCAAGATATTCGTATCCGTATTGGAATTGCGTGTTTGTTTGCCTGACAATACAGTCATCTTGAGGACCGTCACCCTCTTGCCGCACCTGTGTTAATCGATGGAAGAATAACGCTTTTAAATTCCTCTCAATAACTAATTTTCTGATTGTTTAAAATCAAAAATCGTGCAAAAATTATTTTGCTAACGCCACCGAAAGTAGATAAATATGTTCATGAAATCTGTTTACATATAAACAAAGCAAAGACAATTATTTCAAACTACCTGCCTGAACAAAGTTGTGGACAGTGCAAAATATTTATGGACGTATATGTTTTGCCCCATCTTCATTGTTTTTTGCCGTACTAATACAAAATTTCACCGGCAACGACCTCTTACCCTTTCTCCAAATCGTGCAGTTTAAAGAGGATATTAGAGAAGCCATTTACGGAAAAATCAGTTGAAAGGTAAGATAGGATCAAGTAAGAATTCAAATCTTTTCAAAAAAATGCGGCAAGTGCGACGTTACTCTAGTTCCTGGAGGGGAAGAGAGTTATTGTGCAGACATTAGACGATGCATTAGTCCAGCGCAACATAAATATGCACAAACGGGGGATAGAAGAGAAGTAACAAAAACGTTAAGGTGAACAGCAGACTGCCTAACAAAAACTTGAGGACGCTTGCGATGACGTATACAAATATTGAATATATAGAGCGACGTAAAGCGGTAGCAGGGCGAAACAAATTTGCGAAAAAAAAATGTAAGAACTAATTCTTCAGGGCGTTTACAGAGTGTGCTTTCTTTTTTCAATACAAATGCTGTATCCTTTCTACAATGGTAGTACAAAAATGCTAACAAAACTGCAGGCAAGTGATTGTAACACTGCTCTTGCCTTACATGATGAAGCATTGCCTGACTCTTTGAAACGAACTACATTTTCATAACGTGAAATCTCATACAGAAAATTGTAAAATAGATAGATTATGTGTTTTTAGAAATGTAACCCAAAATTAGCAACATAGTGTGATTAAATGAATATTTTCAAATGTTCGAAATATGAAAACTGTCATGGGTCCTTACCTTCTCCCAATATAGTCGCAGCTGGCTGAGCCATTCAAAAGCAGTTACATCTGTGCAACCGCTCTTGATCAACTTGTCAACAACATCTCGTTCATGAACTTGTATAGTTACAAGAGCAACATACTTCAATCTTTGCAACTTTGACAAGTTCCCTCTGATTGTCTCTGACATTTTATTGAGCATAGAGACCTACGAATAAGGATAGGAATTGTAATATTGGCTGAAAAACAGGTTATAGTCTTAAGTACCTCCCAAAGAGGTTCTTAGTAACATCTGCATTAATGTCTTATAAATGACACTGTTAATGACCTATGACTATTGTAACTCGAACCTGTTTTTTGCGCAAGCTCTTCAGAGGCTTCTTGTCTTGTTTATCCTTTGTAGCAGCTAGAGCTTTGGTACAATCCGACGTCCATTGAATCTGATCTGATGTGATAAGCAACTAAAATAAAAAACACCAGAACAGTAAGTCTCTTATTACTGTGCAATAAAACTTTTCAAATTTAGAAATCAATATGTTGAGAGTAAACATGCTGCAGTATAGCGCAGTGATGTAATAATGGATGTAAGAACAGCATTGAATAGCAACGATGATATACCAAAAAATTGATTGTAATTTAAGTCGAAATCTACTGTAATATAGTTCATTAAGTTAATTAAAAGTTTAATTTTATCAATAATAGGTATTAGAATTTTACTTGATGTAAATTACCACACAAGCAACAAAAAGGGAAACATTAAAAGATGAAATTGCTTTATATCTTATTATATTGTTCGACACAGAAGGGATGAAAAAGGGATTAAAGAATGGGCAGTGGAACATGAAAGACCACTGGATAAAAACTTATGCCAAACCAATATAAAACAAAACGATGGTGATGAAATAGATTAAAAATGCATGAGAAGAAATGAATACAATCAAGTAAAGTTTATACCTGTCCGGCCCAATCTTTCAGCCACTTCTCTCTTTTGGTTCCGGCTTTCTTCAGAGCAAGTCTGCATTCCTTTAGTAAAACTTGCAACGTACATCGCATACCTCTCTCAACGTCACAAAGCCATGCCTATGATAAATTGGTGACAAGGTTGTGAAATGTACTTTCCTTTATTATCCAAGTAAAACCCGATAGCTGATGTCATAAGTAAAATTAGGCAAGGCATAAAACAGTTTGTCTTTTGATAAAATTATCTCGGTTTAAAATAACAACTTAATAAACTGCACTAAATAATCATCAAGTTTCTACCACTTAATATACTGATGTTTGGACCTGATGCAATAACAATGTTAAGGAAAAATAAAACAACGCACAGTAGCAATGACTGAAGGGTCAACAGTTTTCATTGTGACTGATGCAAATAATTCAAATTTACTTAATCCGTCTGGTATTTAGATTAAACATTGGGCTGTATTTACCTCTACAGGGCCTTCCAGGAGCACAGAATGATAAAATTCAACAAACTCTCCATCAGCGGAAAACATTCCCAGTGCTTCTGTCTTGATGCCAATCTAAAAGGTGAGAATTCCATAATTGAAATGACGCTTTGATATGCATTGTTTCTAGAGCTATCTCGTGTCCGTTTGGACTTCGCTAACACAAGTCACTTAGATGAATGATCATAAAATTAAGGCGTCGATTACATAAAAATTTTACATACAGTATCTTCCCATCATTTCACAGAGTACGGAACCATTTAAAGCTCAAATAACATAGTTAAGACCCATAAGCTTGGCAAAACAGCAAACAAAACAGCAAAACAGTTTAGATCCATGAAGTTCGAAAGCTAAAGGCTAGTAATAGAGTCAATAACGGTTATAGTTGTCTTGTTCACCACTTTTCACTTGCAAAAACGACCTCAGGCTTGCATAGCTACTTTTTTGCTTGAAGGTGCAAGTAAGTTACAATACTCATTCAAATAAAATACCCCTAGAAATCCAAATACAGAAAGCTGCATTCTAAAACGAGCAAGACAACAAAATAGTGGATTTAGAAACAATTCAGATAACAATTTATTGGCTACTTACCCTTGCAATCTTCAAGGATTTGATATTGTCAAAGCATTTCTTCAAATGTGGCTGAACCTATGCGTTAAGAAGCGCAAAAGTATTGTAGAAATGAGACAAAATTTACAGATTCATAGTCTAACCGACAGTAGCCTGTCAGAGTCTCAAACAGCCGCATTTGGTCTGTAGGCAGGCAAAAGGAAAGAAAAGGAGCCAAAGTAGCTCCTTGTCAGAGTCATATCAATGAGGACTTCTAGGCGATGATTTTAAAAGTCACCTCACGGAAGAATGCCTTTCAACATAATGATTAGAAGGATGCTTGAAAATCTTTGTTCCATTTATCGCTTTCGAAAATTCAAGACATATTGGGACATAAACTAATTAATGATGTACACAAAGCAAAAGCATTGCTAAAACCTGCCATAGTAATTTACTTACTGCTTGAGGGTTCTTTGATTGCCCAAGGATTTCTAAAAGATCGTCGTTAGACAGAAAGTAGAATCTAGGGAAGATCTGACGCTTCGTTTCCAAGTACATATCCAGTGATTTCTGTATTTCTTCAAGCTTCAGGTTCATGTCATTCAAGGTTTCAAGCATTCCTAAAAGCGAAATTATGCTACCTTATGAATTTCCGAAGATTTTTATGTGCAGAATTTCACCGATTCATTTTAGGACAGTAGCGTAGTGTAGTAGGAATTAACCTCGTAATCAATGTAGGTTGTATGTAATGTAAAGTTATCTCGTTATGAATCAGTCGAGTTTTAATCTCGCTACGAGTTGGACGTAACTACGAGTTTCTGCCGTTGATTCTTACTCAAAGTGACACTCAATTCCCTGTTATAGCTGGTGGAGGACCCTACTAAAGATCGCTTGTACGCCTCGCCTACAAATTGTTCGTGTTTATTTAAACTCATTTAGCTGCACAATGAAATCTTCAAGCTGCGCCTACTGCAACGGCCGAGGTCACTTCATGGCCAATTGCCTCAAGCTCATGTCTAAGAACTGTGATTCCGTATGTCGTGATTATAATCGATACAAATCTTCAAAATGTGAATTCAACGGTACTTGTGTTTTTGAACAACATAACTCATGTTTAATCGGCTCTATCCCCCTCTAAAGAAATTACCAAACTAATACACTTAAACAAGTATGATTAGATTCCCTGCTTGTTGGAAACTCTTATCTTGGGAATGTCACCAGTCACACTCTCAGGCAATGTGCAGTAATTGAAATTTTAAAGAAATTTGTGTCTATTTTGATGATTGACAATGGAACATTTGAATAATATGCTTTGCCTTCTTGCTTTCTCTAGGATTACAATAATTGCAAAAAATCAGTGATATAATGGATTAATTTGCCTAAAGTGCCACCCCCCCTGTGTGTGAGAGCAGGCAGAAGCAGCTACAGATCTGTTCATATCTTAAATATATAGCAATTGACATACTAAACAAATTTTACATTTAAAATCAGTTTAAAAGATAATGAAAACAAGATGAAAACATACCAGGATAGTGTGTTCCTCGTAACGCATTTTTGTCTTTATTCAACCTTCCCATAATAACCTGTGTCGAGAATTACAGTACATCTTCAGAAGAAACACAGAAATTAAGATAATAAATTAATAAGCTGAAAAAATCACCGTCGCATCTACCGTAATCAAAATTAATAGTAATACCAGAGCATAATGTGTTAAATAAATGCATTTAAAAGGCAATCTGCTACGATATTTAATAGCCATACATTTCCGATGGTATTTCTACGCAAAGCACTGCTATAGATTTAAAGTAATACGCCCATTGCAATGTTGTATAGATCAAAATCGTCAGATTGTCTATACCTATTGTGAACGTATAACCGATCAAGGTGCAAGGAGTTTGGGCAAACACGGAGAGTTCTTTCAAATCTAATCCTCATGTGCCAATATGTCCCTCTGTAGATATATGTGTTAACAATGAGAAGTTTTCAAAAACATCAAAATTGAAAGTCACCTTCCAGTTTCCATTAACATCATCAAATTCCGCCGATTCTCTTGGGAGCTGCTTCCTAATGTCTTCCCCAAGGAAGATATTCTAGAAAAGAGACAAAACCAGAAGGTAAAATATTTTGCAGCCAGCAGAAAACGGGTAGATGGATCCAATAAGCCAAATGTTTTCAAGAAAAATATCTTGGCTTTAAAGAGACTAGCATTCAGGAAAAATCATTTTTGGTTTAATGATGATATATGATGGGTAGTACAGAAAGAATATAATAGCCTCATAGGTAGGTGAGCTGAGTGACAAAAATCTTTGGAAAGAATTGTAGATAGTGAATAGCCATGGATCACTCAAAGCATGGCAAGCGTTTTTTTACGTGCTCTTCAACAAATAATCACAAATTATTGGCAGGGTTTAATAGTCATTAAAATCAACTGCTTATTAAACAAACCTCAAGATACATCCATTGACGTTGCACAGTAAGAATGATCTCTGTTACTTCAAGAATATGCGACAATGTTCGTTCCCATTTGTCAACCTGACAAAGCCAAAAAAAACAGTAAAATGAATTGCTGGAGCAAGACATGATTCTGCAGAGTAACATATTTCATGGTACAGAAGCAACGCTTTTCCATCATCAAAAAACCTGCTTTTCTGATGGGCGATCTAATAAAATTCAAGTTTTAGCCACGACGATAAACACTATTCGTTGTACATTAGACAATTTTAGAATCCAAAGCAGCACCCAAAGATTTATGGTTTCTAAACATATCTTGAAATTTTGAATATTATTGCTGGGGTGCTTTCTTCTTACAAACTAAGTATAAAACAAAAGTATGATGTTAAACAGTGATCATACCTATTACATGAATGATTGCAAAGCTCTTAAGATGCAAAAACTGGGTAAGAGCTGGAGTGCAATTGAAAACTGAGAAAGCGGGTCCTAATCTGCAATATGACTCCACTTTAGCATAGAGGAAAAAGCTGGAAAAAGGCCTAAAACCGCTAGGGAAATGGTGAAAATTATTAGCTAATAATTTTTGCTGCTCGTCAGACTTTCCTTGAATGCTTGCACTGCCAATACTATTGAAAATCGACATAAGAAATCTAGAAAATGATAAACAATAAACTAAACTGATAATTAAAGCTTTATACAACAAATTTGCATGAGTTCAACCGATCAATATTGATAGGCCATCATTGTGGTACGATATTAACCGTGCTGACATTGTCACAGGTTAAATAGGCAAGTCATAGATTAAAAATGCAGTGACCGGAAACAAACTGAGATTTAAGGTAAAATCAATCGTATAACTTGCGTACCTCTTGTTCAAATGGTTTGACATATCTCGATCCTTTCATTGTAGCGAGCGTGACCTGGTTGTCTTCGAGGGTTTGGAAAATTTCATCAGTCACCCTTGAAATAAAAACAATATTTCATGAAATTCTGATATGATGATGAACGAAAATATTGACATGATAATGATACATCAAAACGCGAAAGACATGAAATGTTCAGATGAAAGAAGAATCGAGATTTACTAAATTGAGGAATGCTCAAAAATATGAGCAACAAATCGATACAAGTAAACTACAAAATCCACAAGAAATAGAAAAAGCTAACTGCATTAGTCTCTTCATAGATACGTACTTAAGACGGATGGGTTTATCTTTGTAGGGAACTATCTCCAGTGACAATCCCTCCCATGCTTCAGCAATGCTTGCAAGAGCCTGTAGAATGTTGATAAAAGGTTATGATCAATCCAACGTATAAGATCATTATCAACATCAGTTGCACTTTCGACATTTAGACACTTTCGACATCTTTGCATTGAATGCAATAATTTGTAATTAAAAAATATAACCTGAAATGGATTGCATCATTTCAAGTTAACTTTTATTCACCCACGAGTCTTCGATTAGTGCGTCTCAAAGACCGAACATTGCATCGGCGTAAAATTTCACCATTCGCACTTTATCCAAAGGTTTATACTCTTCTGAGGATTGGCTAAGAAATAGATTTTTCTATTGTTCAACATAATGCGACCAACATTCACGCAATCCTTGATAGGACATCGCAAATCGCTGAGGTACAGGCAAAGAACAAAATCTTGGCTAATACAGACAAACTTGATATCTTTATGTCTAGAGCAAAGAAGTCTAGAGCAAAGTAGGCGCTTGTGCATTAGCAGTACCAAATATATAGAATCCCACAAAATGCATTAGTTCTAACGGTCGGCATCTGTAAACACATAGCCAAGGTTTCTGGAAACTTCCATTCTGCCTTGTAAAAAGTTGATTCATATTCTTACAAATATGAGGGTGCTATCGCTGATCAGGTTACCTAAACCCTCTGACACCTCACTGAATCAAATTTTTTTCAAAGTTACGTTCAACAATAGCGAATAAAGAGTGAACCTTTTCCAACGTTACCTGTTCAATTGACAATTCATTACTAGCTGCAGCCGATGTTTCACTTATTTGGTCATAATATTGATCCAAACCAAGCTCAATTATCTTCTCCAATGTAAATGCCTCACCTTGAATAAAAATAGCTTCATGATACACAGTTAACAATAGTACATCGATTTCGATGGAAGTCGCTCATGTGAATTATACTGGAATTAAATAGCACCTATAAATGCAATATACAGTACCTTACTTATTTTTAATCAACCACTGCTCGCAATGTGAAATCGCTAAGCTTAGTTCATTTGTTTCTACTTTGCTCTACCAATTTTGAATTTCATAATGTGAAACCTTTCAGAAACTTTGTGAACAAATTTGAGTTGAAAAATTTTTGGAAATATTCAGAAATTCTGCTCTAGATACTATAGACGCTTCTTTCGTCCTAATTTTGTCCCTTGCGGTGTGGTCTGCATAATTTATTAAATGTCAAGTTGATTGTTATCTTTTCTAACATCGATCTATCATTTGGTGGTAGAATTGACCTAGCTTGACGTTGCAGTATAGATGCACGGCCATGCAATACACATGTCAATTAGTTGCCCGGTGCAATTAATTTATTCAAGTGACCATACTACTTGTGGAAGTGGTTGGTGCTTTAAGGCAAGCTGCCCAAAGCATGATATGATCACCTACATTTCTATGTCTACCATTGCATTCTCGATTTAGGATTTACAAGAGGGCCACGTTCGATAGATTCTTAAGTTTTTGTTATTTCACTAATTGGTGCAGATTAACACCTGGTGAAAATAATTACAAACATAAATATCTTACTACTATGGTCAAATGACTTCTGAACTTCAACTTTGATTTGGGTCCAGTGCCGTTCACGCATGGCTGGGTTCTTTAGATCTTGTATCAATGGCATTGTTCTTTTGAATTGGTCAATTCGCCCTTTGATAGTGTCACAAATCTCCCAATTCTTCTCCTAAAATTAATATATTCATTGTCATTCTGTTAAATCTAATCGTAAATGTATAGCAGCCTTTAAGAGGAAACGTTTAACAATTTCTGTGATGAGAAAACGGAATGAAGATTGCAACATTTTAATTTCAAGCTCTTTTCACGAGAACAATTTTTGCGAAAAACCAACGATGCTAAGGAAGATATGCACTGCTAGTGGGATTCAAAGGTCACAGGCAACGCGAATATAACAGAACCCTTCAAAGAACATTTTTCTAAAAATGCATCACAAGATCTTGAGAAGAAGGCAGTCTTTACTCACACTGATATGATTAAATGCAAAATTCCAGAGCAGACAGGCTATCCATAGCTTCATGACTTATGCTTCATATTCGTAGCCAAAAGAAAAGGAAATCAGAAAGAATTCAGTTTTGTATTATGGCTGCACCTTCTTCTATATAACTAATTTATTTTCAACAATCAAGACGTGCCCTCAGATTCCTTGCATCCTTTTTTTATGGTCGAAAGATATTACGCTAATGCGATTATAATGCTCAGCTTGGATCAATTTCAATGGTTTACCTTTATTTCTCTTAATAATTTTACAAGCCTTTTTAAAAGCAGTAGTGATGTTGTTTCCATATCCGTAGTATCCAAGTCGAAAAATGTTGTGTTCTTCCAGCTTTGCCAGAGTTCTTCCCATTCTTTAGTTATCATCCAAACCTAGAACAAATTATTATCAAAAAGTTTTAGAAAAACTGCTTATGAATTCAAATGGCTGCAGTGAATGATTAACTGTGCCAGTCATTGCAGTAATTTTATAAAATAGGCTAGTAACGCAGTGTACTTAGGGAAAGAGTTCAATAAGATTCACTACTGGTGAAGAAGACTTTGGATGCTATTTGAATGCTAATCCAAAACCTTCTAAAAGCAAAAAATTACCGTGCCGCTAACGTAACAATGCTGTCTCATGATGCGAAACGTACTGAGAATACAAAGTGATTGATTTAATGGATTTCACGATCTTTTATTTGTTCCTCCTGTAGCGTATTGTAAAGATTAATTATCTTACATTCTCAAGATTGTGCACATCTTTTTCCAAACTTTGAAGAGCTTTGGATGGCTGCTGCTCGATTTTGAATATATTCAGTCCTTTTCTTATCGTATCCTCTTGATTCTTGAGATCTTCGATCTGCTTTATATAACTGGCAACATTCTGCAAAGCCTAACAGAAAATGTTTATTGGCATATTAAAATCCCATTAACATATCAATATTCAGCAAAACACAGCAGTTTTGAGAACCTATGGAAATATATTTAACATTACTAAATTATAGGTACATATATATCAAACTCTTTAATGCAACTTAGGGCATTATGTGTCCTATATTTGTTCCAAAGGTTTAATTTTCAATCGCAAAGATTCAACCATTAATTCGGAAGCAACGGCTATTTCACTTAGTGGTCTTGACATAGTTTGTCATCAAATATTAACAGCGACTGCTCAATGCAGAATAAAACTATTTACTTACTTCGTTGATAGGAATTTTAGCACTGAATGCACCTTTCAATGTAAGGTCATCGTGCAAAAGATTGACCGATTTCTTCAAATCCTCAGCTGAGTGCAGCAAACCAGATTTGAATTTGTCCTTGCTCTTTTTCAGCATAGCGTCACTGTCTATCAGGCATTGTTGGAACGATATCCACTCATTACTCAATGCTTCAAGCATTCCCTGCACCTATCAAGCAAATACGACGCATTCTTAAGCATGCAAAATATTGATGAGCCTAATCTGAACACCTATTTGGATTCGGAATTGTAATAAAAATAAAAATTATTTAAAAATCATTGGAAAACCCGCAATCTCTATGCTGTTAGTGCGGGAAAAACACACGGGCGATTTCATACATCCCATGATCAACAGGAATTTGTACTTCATAGTGCACACAGTCACAGAAGTCGACTTCGAACAGCAGATAATAAACCTCAAGGAGGTAGATACGGTATCATTGCTAAGTGACAAACAACTCCATTTTAGCAGAAATTATGTCGTTGGATAGGCAGTGACTAGTAGCTTAAAGGTATGAGAAAAAGGAGGGATTCGAAAAAGATAGAAGGAAAAAGAACCAACGTCTACTGATTCGGCCGCGCAGAGGGTACCAGATGTTGATGTTATTTTTTGCTTTGATCCTAAACGTGTGTGAAAACTTACATTCTCAGGTATATCGACTTCGTACTTCTCCAAAATTGCAAACTGTTCATGCAATGGCGGAATTCGTGCTTCAATCAGTGGTAAATCTTTTTGCAAAGTTTCGAGCAAATTGATGCTTGTGCCAAGTTGATCTAAATTTTCAGGGCTTGCTTGCAGCCTGGAGCAAATGGAATGGAAAAAAGCTAAAAATTCATCAAATCTAAACAAAATAAATAAAGCTTCGTCATACGTGATTATACAGAAAGAATCTGAAAATTGGTTGCAGCTAAAACGATATAAAAATTAAAGGTAAAGATCAAACAAATCTTTTCAAACATTGCTTGCAAAAAAAAGCAAATTAAAATGAAATAAAGAGTAAATGCATACCTATTTAAACAATCAGATGTAGCGATCAATAAAAAATGAATGAATCTAATAAGAATTATCGAATTAATGATTGCATAGATATATGCAGATATCAATGGACGGATTGATTAACGAGCGGATAGATGCATGGACTGACTGGTCGAAGGATAAGCAAAGGAAAAAGTGGGCGAATGAAACGTTAAAAGAAGATATAAATGAATAAATCAGTAAATAGAAAAAAAATGAATACATAAATAAAAAAAAAATGAATACAAAAATGAATGAATAAATAAATAAATAAATAAATAAATAAATAAATAAATGAATAAATAAATAAATAAATAAATAAATAATGAAAAAAAATAAATAAATAACTAACTAAATAAATAAATGAATAAATCATTGAATAAATAGATGCATAGATGACAAACAAAATAAATTGAAGAATTAATGTTGTGTGAACCTTTGCGAATTATCTTTTAGGAAAGCATGCAGATCAGTTAGTCTGTTTGTAGCCATTTCCTTTAATACTCGTGTGAATCCATTCTGCCATTCGTTGCAATGGCTAAGAAGGGCAAATTTCAAAGGAGAGCAATCAAGTAAAACAAAGTTCAAATTGACAATCGTTTCTTCTTTTTGAACATTGTTGGCTACCTCGGTGTACCTGTGAAGATGAATAAATCAACCGTAAGAAAAACAGCATTGATGTAAGTTAGCGTTACAAAAATTGAATCTATATTTATTAGATCGGGTATCATGTCTTCCTATGAATCAAACAGCTTTCGCGAAAGATGTAGCAACATTAAAACTGGCTGCAAGACTTAAAGCCACAGATGATATAAAATTCTTAAAATGTTTTGATATTACTATTATCAATATACTGATACTAATAATTTAGAGCAGCGCTTTGTGCTATACTTTTGCTATGCCGAATGCTTTAAAGTTATCAGGGTATCAAATCCTTCCCTGGGAATATCCTTCTTTCTAGGGAGCTAACTCAACATTTTTTAATGCTAATTAAAAGAAAAACTGATATAGAACCCAAATACGCGTCATATTCTTATACATGGCCACAAAAATTTCTCAAGATAGGTAAAGACTACTAAAATCACAAAATGAATATACCTTGCAATGTCAGCGTCAAACGATGAAACAGGAGGATTCAGTCGCTCGTATCTTCTTATGAATGCTTCTTTGTTTAATTCCCATATTTCTCGGTAACTGTACACAAAATTCAAACAGCAAAAATCAGTGTGTATCATGTAGATTCATTATTACAGTAAAAGCTGTTACTCAGAGTATAGGTAAAACGATATAAGCGACTCAAGGCTTTTTACCGAATCTTTCTAACGTACGTCAATGAATTCTAGCTGGATGGCAGAGTCACCGACGTCAATCGTCATTGCTTGCTTTCAGACCATTTGCCTTGATTTTAGAGGATAAATGGACGTATCCTTCCATTTCGCTACAACTTGATTGCAATGTGGAGTAGAATTGAATTTAATGGAACAGGAAGCATTGCGGCAATTTTGTTATCCATTCATAGTTATTGCCTATTTTTATCATTTTCTGAGGGCAAACTCGTAGGGAGTTGGCAACTATGAAGTATCCTTGCTCTTTAAACCAACCAACACATAGACACAGTGGCCAAGCGAATAACCTCTTCAATACTTCATTCCTTGCTACACAACTTCCGGCCCTCTGCATAGAAATCGGACCAAACATTTCTGCTTTAATACTGCTTTAATACAAGCTTTTTCTGGCAACTTTCATTTTAAACCTGTCTATGCCTTTCACCGAGAACAAGCTTTGAACTTATTCAGTCACCCCAAGCGACATTGAACCATAGTTGTAGGAAATGACTATAAGATACTTACTTATCCCAGACACCAAGATAACTTCGTAGCGTATTTGCATTTGTCTCAATACCGCTAGCGATACCGGCTTGGACTTTCTTCGTTTCATCATCTTTCTCAATAACGACATAAATTGGCTAAAATAAACAAAACATTTCCACTATGAAAAGAAAATACTTTGTATTCGTATTAGACTTAAAAACTTAGTCACAAAAAAACTAGCATTGCTCTTCATAGCAACATTAGATCTTTGTTTTACTTCCCGAATATTTATAAATACAATAAAACACAACTGCTTTTTATCACGCTCAGCGATATTTATGCATTTAAGAAAAATAAATGATTTAAGCACGAACAAGCCTTAAATTTGGCAACATTTAAGATAATCTAAAGGTGCCAGTGGAGTCTTGAAAAGCGAAAAAAGTTCATAGATGCGACAATTTAGGCTTTACAATTTGATAACTGCGTTATTTTTCGGCCCAACTTGAGACGGCTCTTTCAAATACTTAAAAAGGGTGAAGATCAGAAAAAGTAAACAGTAAGCAAACTGTCGTATTACAAAGAACATCAAAGCATAGGCAAAGGTCTTTCCAAGCAAACAAGGATGGCTTCAAGGAGAGCATGGGGAAGCACCCAGCCCTCCATCAGACAATAAATCACACTTTAACAAATTTTCTCTATAAATAGATAGATAAATAAATAGAAAAGTAAAAGCAGGTTGTTATTTAGGTGTACAATTATTTTTTCCTATTGTTTTCGCAAAACTTCACGATTGCCAACGGTGAGACAGCAATCTTTTATTGGCACTGATTTTCAGTTACGTCTGACTATGGCTTTCTGGATCTGCATAATAAACAGAGCATATAATGCGAAGACCTTACCCATGTGTGAGAAACTGAGAGTGATAATGATGGCGGGAAATCATAATATAAATAGTTTTGCCTCCTGTAATTTCAGTAGTGTTGAATCAATCATAAGTGCAGTTACGACACTAAACATCTTGGACTTGAATTATCGATCTTGTTTCATCTTCCAGGGCCAAGAGGTCCTAATAAAGGAATGCTTCATTGAGAGAGTTTAAATGCTTACTTCTTTATCAGATCGAACAGGTGTCAACTGATCAGGAAGTCTGGGGAAGACTGCTAAACATGACGTCAGTTCCTTTGCAGTGTTGTTCACAATGCTTGCCAACTTGGATAATGTAGGGGAGAACTCAACCTGTCAAAGAATTAAAGGTTACCATGCCATATATTTAAGACAAATTGTTCATAAAGAAAGAAAAAACTCTTCATTAAACCAGTTTGAATATAGATTTATAGAAATGGAGACGGGACATAATCTAGGTGTAGTAGCATAAATCTATTAACCAACTAACACAAGCGATCATTTTGAATCACTGCATGTGCTTGCGATGCATTTATGCGATGCACTATGTCTTATATGCACTTTGCTTTCTTCCTTTCATCTAGACATTAAGAAAGTTGTTACTTTGATATTATTCAAGGCAAGTAACAGACAACTAAAACTGATGGAGAGAACATGCAATGCAAAGATACATGGTACTTAGCATAAGGCCGTGTTTATATACACGAGAAGCCAATGAGGCACCTTACCTTGTCACCTTCAAGAATGACTTTTACTCTGAACAGTGGATTAGGCGGATTTTTCCCATCACCGTTAATTGCACGTGACAATTCTTGCAATGACCATTTGACATTCAAACGGAACGCTTCCTCTAGCATTGCATCCATCTTCTTAGTATATCTCAGCCAATGAGTTTGAACCTATATGTACAAAACAAGATTTAACTATCACTTACGCAGTTGTAAATAGGATCGAGATCTATTCAAAGCTACAACTATAGTATTCTACTCATTGGACTGCTTCATTAAGTGCAAACAACTGACGCCTGTTTTATGCGTTCGCAAAATATATGTCCTAGGTAAGACAATAAACTGCACCCTGGGATTCCCTTGAGCAAGGATAGCACCCTATTAGCTCCCCGTGCCAGGGTTACGGTGAAGCTGTCGGCAGCAGGGCAGTGGATGTTGCAGTGCAACTGCTCCGAAGCGGCGGAGATAACCCCTCCTATTTAGCTGGAGACTGCGAGTTGAGAAGGAGCTTGGGGATTCCACTCAACTTTCTTTTCTCCTTACAAACCTCGACACCAATATTTATGGTGGAGAGGTTCACGGTCACTCAATAATGAGCCTACCGTTATCGATAATGAATATTGTTGAAATGAATGGACACGAATGAAAAAAACAGCAACAGATCAATACGTTTACTGAAAACATAACTAAGGCTCTTTAAATTATTCATCTTGATATGTAAAGCAGCAAATTGAGAATCTAGAAAACCTGTTAGATTCATCCTTGAGCTCATCAAAAAATTATTGGTCACGAGACAAATATAGCCATGATTAATGCTTTCTTCCATCGAAAATAAAGAGGTTGTAATGTGTTTTTTACGCGCTATTCTCTGCTCAGTGACCTTATGAAGCTTTCTATCTGCCTTAGGCAATATGCAAAAAAGTGGTTGTAGTTGCACATCTGACTTAAACCAATGAACAAAGATATATGACATTAAAGTGATTTAATTACCTCAGCGCCATCGTGCTTGAACACGTCATACATTTTTCTCATCGTCGAAATGATTTCGTTAAAAACCAGTTGCAGTCGCGTTTGCACTAGCTCCCTGTGTTTTCTCTGCATAAAAAGCAGTAAATTCAAAAGCAGTAAATCAATAATTTTATTGATCGAATACAATTAGCTTATTGAAACAGCCATCATAGAGCTCTTTACTTGCACCATCCATGTGACAGCATTCAGACTCATCAAAACAGGAAGGTTGAATAACTGTCTCCAGTATAAGCCGCATTGTAGCAAAAACTGGCGCGCTTTGATAGTATTTACGCTTTTTGGACCTTCGTATTTGGGACTGATTTGATGTAAAGAAAAGTTACAATAGCTATAGGGGGAATAAGATCACTAGAAGATAGCCTACCTGTTCTTCTTCAAATTCCAAATTATCATAGACTCGCTTTCCGTCGATATTGACTAGAAGCATCTCCGTAATTGTTTTACAGTCATTCGCAACCATTGAATTCGCATTTTTGTACTCGTCGACGATGTTTTGTACCTGCAGTAAATAATTACTTGCAGTTTACAGAAGAAATTCATGATTAAAGCAATAATCATCACAATTCTTCACAACACCTACTTTTATGCAGCAAGCGTGCCATTCACTAATTCATGGCTTTTTCGCTGCTTCCTGGTGCCTTATTGAACTTTTTATCAAGCCTGATACATCAAGGAAGAGCTTAACAAACAGTGCATTTGCGAAAAATCGTGAATTGCGATTGCATTTAACAAACAAGAAAAACAAACTTTCAGTTCCATGGAAATAAGACAAATTACTCAAGTTAATTATTGTTTAAAGCAAAGACTTCTTTTGAAAGTGTTTCTTACGAAGATTCTAAAGGAGACTGATGGAGTCTCCAAATTGGGGCGATTTTAAGCACTAGATTCTTACAGTGATTGTTTTTGTATAGATCTGAGGCTACCGTATAGATTTGGCATCTATATTGCCCAAGGTAAAACTTGTTAGGATCTTAAAAGTTGTTCTCTAAGGCATCCTGATTTTAAGTAAAGCTCTTTAAAAACAATTGGAGCATGCCATATTCACAAACACAACAATGCTTATAATCTTCAAAATAATGCTACTCTACACAGCGTTCTTAAAAATATTGACTTAGAATTGCCTGCCTGTTCATTGAAAATCTCCATTGTTAGATCATATTAATTAACATTTATTGAAGCTACATTGAGGCTGAATTGTTTCCATATTCTAAAAACTGATAGTTACACCTAAAATTCACATGATATCTAGGCTGATTTTATCTCATCTAGGGGTACAAATAAAACTTATTGTAGGAACGATCATACCTTGCCGCAGTTGATACGACAGTCGTTAATGAAGTATTCTGATGCTCCTTTAGACGCCCAGTTCAATTTTGTTAGGCCAGGATGCGTTCTTTTGTCAAGAAAGCGAATTCTTTCGCGGAAAAGTCCGCGTTCTTCGGGTGATAGTGCTGCAATGATTCTGCAACAAAAACGGTTACAATTTTAAAGCTTGTTATTTTCTACTCTATGCTAGTTTATCAGCTGTTACTTGAATAAATAAGATTACTTCAGCAAAAGCACTCTGTGAATAATAAAAATTTAAGGAATATTCTAAGAAAGACGAAAAAAGTGCGCAAACATTAAGAAGTAAGTTTTAAAAGCAATCATGAAATGGGTAAAGAGAGAGTTCTTCTACGAACACACTGCATGTTAAATTGCCAGTATTCATCGCCGAGTGACAAATCTGTAAACGGCAGCGATAAACGCTTTGCAGAATATTAAATCAAAAATTGAAGCTTCCATTTGAATAATAAAAGCTAGGCGGCGAATGTTTACCGTCATTTGTCATATTACTATAACTGGGATGTCTCTGCCACTCCTGATACCTACAGTGCTTGCCTCGCCATTGGTTTCCCACTATGATAAGCATGAATAACCCATATGGGTTAAACACCATTTTGTACCGTGATCTATGGCAAACTAAAATAGCAAGAACAGCAAGATGCTTTATGAACAGTTTCTTTAAGTGCAATAAAGATGTAAATGAGAATAGCTACCTATTATAATCCCTAACCACAAGGAGTACGTTTTCTTTAAGAATTCGCAGTTCTTCCTTTCTTGAATGTACTTCCGAGGCATAATGTGGTATTTCGAACATCAACTTCTCCCAGTAATGAATCTCTTGAAACAGCTTAAGCAACTTTCTGTAAAATATGAAAATTGCATGTCATGGATGAGAAGATCTTGAAAATTGACTATATGAAGTGAAAAGTATTGTTGAGGTTTTATGCATATCATCAGTAGCATGACGCTGATGGTTGTGTCCGATCTCATGCTCTGGGAACTGAACAACTCTCAAAACTGAAAACCATAATGAGCCATTAGTCAAGATACCAAATATTATGGCACCGGGAAGGTTAAAGCACTCCTACCTAGAACTGTCAGCAGCAAGTAGCCAGGCAGCACTTTTGTAGATTTCGATTATTTTTCGCAGCAACGAAAATTAGTTTTAACAAATAAGAATTTAAACATCCTATCTTTTCTGGTCATTATGTATGTCATACAATTCAACGGCGGCCCATTATTTTAAAGTCGTATTCGTAACCCGTGACAAATTCTTCTAGACCCAGGTATCTCGAATTTTAACTTTCCGTCCTTATGCTTCTCTTCAGCAGCGATACAACAAAAGACGCTTGAATCCAATTATGTTGATCAAAAAATTAATCAAGCTGTGATTTTCCAGCTAGCTGTGCCATCTCTGCACAAGATGCGCTGAACATCATCTAAATTGGATATACTCAATAGAAATACCAAAGTCTGGGATTCGATCGATTTGATCAAATAATTTGCACAGCAACCTAGGAACAGGCCATTTGTTCACGCATAAAACTAGTTTGAGATCATACTTTCAAAACATTTTTTACACAACATATGTATAAAAACAACACAAACCTGTCGAAATTAAGATCCAACATTCCTACATGTTCAATGCTTCTTGTCATTAAAGGTATCTCTAGCAATTTGCTGATATCCTGAAAGGAAAAAATGAACGATTAGTATCTTATGGTAAGAGCCTATTGACGATTGCAATGAGCAACTTATGTTGGTAGATGCCTTGTACTAAAACTAGTCAACCTTGCAGCGATACCTCCAGCAGTTTAGGAGATGTGTGTAGTGAAAGCCAAGGATCTAAAAAACTATTCACGAATCAAAGGAAAGCAGATGTCAAAGTTGTACAATATGGTCGAAAAATCTGAAAAGTACTTATTCGACCGATAACACAACTTTTCAAAAATGCTTTAAATAAAGAATTAAAAACTTGTAGATAAATTTCTTCGGAATGACAATTATGTGTTTCATTTACTATGTCGTTTAGGACGTAATAATTTACCTTGTCGACCGTTGCTGTCCATTCATTGAATGTTTTTCTTACATATTCATCCAAGGCCTAGAAGAAATCAATTCATTGAAAAGTAATATTCAATGGCAAAATACACTACAGTATGGCAAGGAAGATCTTTATATAAACTGGCATAAATTGAGAAGTTGATTAGTTTTTTCTCAATGTCCTGCAAAAAATTTCATGCTATAAGTGCAACATTAAATCTTATGTCCTTAGATCAAAGTTTGATGTGGAATGGAGTACTTTGACTTTTTTGTTTTTGGAGACTTGCAGAGTTTAAAGCGGAGTTTAAAAGTTTTTAACCAAATCTAAGGCCGTTTCTGATCATAATTCATGTTAATTTCAATCACAGGAAATCACATCAGACGAAAATGATGCGAGTGAATGACACGTGATAGTCGTAATGATAATGAGAAAGATGATGATAATGATGATGATACGTTTAAATACAATCAGTTTTTTGTTATTTTGTTACTTAGACTTCCGTATAAATAGGCTTGCATATTCTGATCAATTGGAACTATAAATATAGAATATTAATTAATATCTAATAAGTGTCATGTTCTGTTCTTTACTCTACACTTAAAGAACGCACCTGAGCAAGCTGCATGTATTGGGCTTTGATTTCTTCGCCAAGACCAACTTGTGGCAGATATGAAGCTTTCTCAAGAACCTCAAAAAATGACACAGAAATATTAAAGACACAGAAGGTAAATGTCCATCTATTGCTGGAGACAGAGTAAAAATTCCACTGTTACATCCAGCAATCAACAATCCAGCAGCCAATAAACGAAAGGACGTTTCAGAACATGTCCAAACCGTAGTTATACCTCGTTATAATTACAAACAAAGGGTAAAGTATGTTGCAACCCAACCCATGCTTTGTTACCTAGCACAAACTGTACCTCAGATTGGCGTAGTAATACGTTTAGTTCTGAACTTAACGAATCTATATGTACTTGCACACACTTATATTTTTCGATCTCTAACAGTTGGTTGACAAAATGATCAACAAAAAAGCAAGCATAGGGTATTGAATCCATAAGATTATCTTTAACCAACAATTTTATTCTGGTGTCACGTTCCAAAAGAGTAAACATTCCTTACCTCCATTGGCCTATCTATTCTCTTTTTCAAGCTTTTTGCCCAAGATGCCAGACCAGCATATTTGGGATGAAGGGAAGGTAGTTGAACTTTCTTGGTATTGAACTCCTTTTTCACTGCATTCAACTCTTCGTTGAACATTTGATAGACCTCAACAGTCCTTTTGTCGATTGTGCGTCTAATTGCCTAAAGAATCAACAACCATATCTAAAATTTGTGTAGCAAATTCAATCCGCAAGCAACACTGAGATTAACAACACACAACAAAACAAAAATCTGCATGCTTTCTGTTAAGTTAGCAGGGAACAAAGTTAGCGCTTCAAAGAATGCAGCGTGTCTGTCTACCATTCCTCTTACGGTCTATAATTAACTAACAGAAAAGGTACTAAACTTATTTTTTTCTTTTAAATCCGAGAACTATGCTCCTTACTTTGCTTTCAAGTCATGCTTTCTTTAAGTCTTAAAAACATTAACACGGTATTGGGCTTTGTTTGATCATCATAATAATCCTACTTCTAGTTTACGGTATGGAGAAAACAATGAAGTATCTAATCGAACTCAATTTTTTGACCTGTAATTTTATGGCATATATGAAAATAAAATGACAAGGCAAGTTGCCGAGATCCTCAAAGACAGAAGGTTCAAGAGCAAAAAATTGGGTGCAAACATTTTATCAAAGCAAAGAGGAATGAAAAAGAAAAAGACGCAGTTAGAAGGATTTACCAAGACTAGCGCCAAATAATGTTGGTCTCAATCTTTTAAAATTATTTTCCTCTAAAATCTAAATCGAATACTGATCCTTCACTAATCAGCTAATGAAAAACGATACGAAATAGCTAAAAGTGCAAAAGATGGTCAAAGAGGAAAGTGTCGATCTAATGTGTTACAATTGTGGACAAATGACATGATAACCAATCGTGAAACCCAGTCTCAGCTAGAAAATTAACGAAATTGAAGAAACTGAACACGCTAATTTTAAGAATAGTCCAGGCCCTAGTAGATTTTATACAAGTATTGTTTAACAACTGTTTAATAAGCATTAATGATTAAAACTTTTTTAGCAGAAAACTGATTACCTCACGAGATGCAAGATGCACAAAACTGTGCAAGATTTCAGCTCCATGTTGGACGTTGGTAACAGTCTCAAATGAAGAATTGATCACGTTTTGCATCATGACTTCAAGATCTTTGACGCCGGCTCTGAATCGATTATAAACATCATGCCAACTTGCAGCCTGTTAAAAAGTATTGATATGAAAGGTTTCGTTGGAGGATTGTATTATAGGCATAGTCCTAGGATTGAGCAATTTATCGTCTCTATCATTTTGAACAAGAAAGCACCTGTCTCTAGATCTGAAATCTCTTCAAACAGCATTGAATTAATCACCCAAACAAAGATACATTTCTTCGAAGAAGTACGCAGATTCCAAAAGCCCTTCTTTCAAACTAAAAAAGATGCCTTGAATCTTCATAGCGGCACCTTTTATAATAACAATATGCCTAAGATTTGACGAATCATTCCATTTATGAGAAACCTGGTCCAAAAAATGAGTGGCTTCCTTTCCAATCAATACAAAAACTCCTATCAACTTCACGACGCAAAAAGATCAAGTGTTTATTGTGGTCTATTGCTTAAAGAGACCAGCGTGCCTGCATGTCCAAACTAAAAATGTCCCTTAGCAGATAAAAGAGATACGAATACTGCACAACAAAGACTGAATAATATATACCTTGACATCGAGTATCATGTTTTTAACATTTTTCAAAATTTGCAAATTCTTCTCAAATGTTGCTTCAATTTCCATCAAACCTCTCACTATCTCTGGTCCTTTAAATCCTGGGAAAATTGGCAGAGGAACCTTTTTCCCGTCCACTTTTCTCGCGAAATGGATCTGGCCATCACAAACCTAGTTGAAGAACATATTCAATTTAATGCAATTTAATGACATGCATTCGTAAAAATCCAGAGTTATACTTTTTCATCCCTCTTTATTTGATTAGCTTCGCAAAATCTATTAAAATTTGCAACAACTTTAATAGATGGTGATAAGTTTTTCCTTCAAAATCATTTACCAATTATAGATAGCGTATCTAGATTGGATCTTTATATCGAAACTTTGAATGTGGAAGTGAAGTTTTGAGTTTGAGTTAAAAAATTGGGTTGGAACGCAATTTGCATATGCGTATGTGTCAAATACAGATGAATTGTCTCCAAAATTTTGTACCTAAACAGCGCTTGTATAGATCAAAAACAAAACAATAAGGTTATTCATTCTATTTTCCAGGAAATAAGAACAGTGAATACTTTACCTCTAATAGATCCTTGCATCTTTGAACAAAAGCATCAACTTGTGCAAAAATACTTGTGTGGTCTAACACCCACTTCTCTGATATTGAGAATTTCAGATGCATTCTACTGGCCTAAATGTAAAATTTGAATGAAGATACATAAATGTATAATTGAGGGCTGATACATTTAACACGATTGCAAGGGTGATGAGCTTTTACGATAGAAAATCTGGCAAGAACTAGCATTCAAACGGTATGAAAAAATTCTTGTTATAAGTTCTGAGCTGTCTCCAGTCTGAGAAAAAGCGCATTTTTTTTCTTTTTTTAAGGCCTATGCCGCTAATATACTGAAAAAAGTTCAGACAGATGTGAGAAAAATATAAAAATGAGGAAATAGAAGCTCAGACAAATTGTTAGCCTTCTCTGTCATAACAGCTCATGTCATAGTGCTTCTTTAAAAAAAAAAAGAAAGGGATCAGGTTGGATCATCGCAATGTTTCTTGTCTTGCGCGAATTGCATCGCCAATGCCAGCAAAGGATTTATAATGTTTTTAGGGCATTGTGTATCATAGTTGGTGCTCTAAGCGATTGGCAGAAAAAATCCACCAAAAGAACGTTAGATCAAAATAAAGCAAGATAGATAGTTACTTAATACGGCGACTACAGGAAGATAGAAAAAGACAGGCACTTATAAATTATATTTATCAAGTAATTCAAATATAGTAT
This sequence comes from Catostylus mosaicus, assembly GCA_964019065.1. NCBI lineage: Eukaryota > Metazoa > Cnidaria > Scyphozoa > Rhizostomeae > Catostylidae > Catostylus > Catostylus mosaicus. The sequence goes on along the minus strand of OZ025190.1, from coordinate 6,542,839 downwards.
ATCTTAAAATGAATCGGAAATTACATTTGATTCAAGAGGCAAACCAAAAACGGGGCTACAAAAACAAATAAAAGTCCAGAGTGAAAGAGTAAACTAAAAGAAGATACTTTAGGTCTTTCGTCACGGTAGGTAGATAGGACAAAATCATCGATAAAGATTAGCGAATAAGACAGTTGATTATAGATGAAAAAACAAAAAGGGAATATTAAAACGCAACCTTTCGGTAACTTTCTTTCCATGCCTGACAACAGTCTATACTTTCATTGAGGCTTGTGATGCTGGTGATTGTGTTGCCATTGAAGATATCATCCAAGGATATTTTCGTGCTGCATCTTCTTATGACTTCGTTACTGATCTGGAGAGAAAAAGATATCACCACCATTTTAGACAGAATTTTCAAATAAATTGTCATGTCATTATTCAGCATTGAAGGAATGGAACGAATAGTCTTTTCTATGTGTTCAGTATAAAAGATTACATATAATTTACTTGATACACTACCTACAATCTATTATACTAAACAACGAGGACAGTACCAAGAGGAGCAAAATATCATGACTAACCGTTAGGATAAACAGAAACCTAAATAAAAATACAATTAAACGAACCAGTACAAGAAACCTAAACCCCCTGCAACTAAATTACGCAGCCGGTGAGTCACTCGCAATTCGTGAGTTACCGACTTCAAATAGCCTCAAATATCAAAAGCAAACTTGTCTTACGGGCTAGACTCAAAATTAACGTAAAATTATTGTATGGTACCTTGCGCATTATGCCTGTAATTCGCTCCCTGCTTCTGAAGTGTTCTGAATTTGTCCAAATAATGCGGACTAGACTTAATAGCTCTGGTAATAGTTTCGGAATTTCCTTGGGTTCAGCTCTCGCCAGTTCTTCACAAGGCCGTTGTAGAATGGATAAGAATTTCAAATTGCTCTGAGCTTGGTTTGAGCCATCCTAAAATGGGCAAAATTAGAAAAATGCAAACTAAGAAGTACAAAGACGAAATATGCCTAAAGTTTTAGATGTCATAAAATCTATTGCAGTGAAAAAACACATAATAATAAAAAGATTGAAAGAATGAATAAAAAAATTTATAAATAGCTTAATGAATGAAACGGCATAAACAATGAATGAATGAATGAGCAAATTGTTTAAATAAGCAAGATATGAATCTGTGAAAGATAACAACGAGATGAAATAACGAAGGAAATATAAAAGTGAATGTAAGATTGCCAGATTAGCTACATTTTGTGAGAGTGAATACTAAACCGAATGACAAACATATCAATATATTAGCAAATGCAGCGGGTACGTGAAGCAAACATTCCTTATCACCTCTCTCACTCAAGCTATGCATCAACAAATCAAGCAATAAGTGAAGAATTTTCCATTCCATTTTTAATTGCTTATGCCAAAATGGTTTAGTTCGTCACAGTGATGAACATAACTTACACTGCATTTCACTTAAACTGCTTACTTAAAAGCAAAGACATCAAAAGTTAAGTTATCAATTTTAATCGCTAGGTCCAAACGTATCACTTAAGGATTTATGATGAACAAGGCTATATGTCAAGTCATGCCACATTTAACTCATGTATACACCAACCATACGGCAAATTACATTCAGTATAATGGAAATTTCTCCAAGCAACTTCAAAGACTTGCTCAGCGAACGTGGGTTTATAATGTGCATCCTTCTTATGTTGCTCAATGAACACACTCAGTATACCAGTAATCTTCAGCCATAGAGCTCGATACCAATCATTAACAAACATTACCAGTCATAATTCTAATTTAAACATACATGTACGATGGATCTTAAGTATTATGCCTGTATATATTCTTGCAGAGGAGCATGTTTGACTGTACCTTGCACTTTTTGATTAAGTCGAATTTCTCCATACAGCACACCAACCCACACAATCCTGCCATAAATACTGCATCAGGAGCAACCAATTAGGTAAGTTTTCTACATTTTTTAAACCAAACCTGCCAATATCTTGTTTACGTAAAATGGTTTAAATAGAAATGAAAACTGGCTGCAAATGCTTACTTGAATCAATTTCGAGAGCTTTAGAAAGGGTCCAACATACGAGGATTTTGCCAATGTTAATATGGATACAATTTGTTTTACTCCAGGTTTATCGAGTTGATCACTTATGCCCAAGAGATCATTGCATCTACCCCTCCAAAAGGCAATCTCTTCCAGGGGCCCAGCATTTTCTGAGGTTTCGTGTGCATCTTGGTTGTTTAGAAGCTCTTTAATTTGACGAGTCCAGTGTATCATCGCAGCTAGATTGGAGAAAAGCATGTAAAGTAATCGAAGGTTAGCATCGAAACAATGGCATACGTTCATCAATTTCCAAAACAGACCCCAAGATCGTAATTGCAGTTCTTTGTGTGTCCTTCGGTATGTACTACCATTTATCTAGCATACACTCTTTTTTACAAGAATACTTAATTTTTTGCTGAGCCTCAGAATATTCTCAAATAATTCTTAGCGCGGCAGAAAATACGGATATGGCAATAACTTGTTATTATTATCAGCAATGCCAAAAAAGCACACTTATTACAAATATGGTGGCTAACAGAAGAAGTCATCAAAATAAAATCTAAAAAATATACGTACACAATATCAAAGAAGAAGGAGTAAAGAAGTATGAGTAATTAAATGTCATAAAATATTCAGAAGTAAAAAAAACATCCGCTAAAAATAATTGTTTCACAAGATCTTGAGCCTGACAATATGATTAAAATATTCTTAAATTTCACCAATTTTGATTCACCAATCTTTTACAATTTATTCTTATAAAAAAAATGAGTGTACCTCAAAGATTATAGAACTTGTCTCATCACTAATTTGCAACTATTTAATCGAAAACATCCTTTGATTTCTACCAAACGCTTTGCTTATTATTGCGCTCTTTTCAACTCTATTACTTTCTGTTATCAGTCATTGCTTTACCTCCCACCTTAGCAAAGGTTTGTTTCGGTGCCTTGGCTTCATCACCTCAGCATTATTATTTGACTAACCTTTTAAAGATATTCGTTTAAAGAATTAACAGGGTACAAGTGAAATTTAATATACTCCTTCTTTTCCTCCCGTCTTTACCTTGCATATTTTTCTACCTTTTATCATCTTCACACTTGGATAACAGTACAATTATTTTATTTTTTTTCAGCTAGCCTTCAAGTAATTACATGACAAGTTTTAAAATTATATTATTTCCTTTTTCTTTATTTCTTGTTATCTTAATAATTTTCTTGATTTATAAAACTCTTGGGTCAAGTTGGTACACCAAATTTATTCAAGTAATTACATGACAAGTTTTAAAATTATATTGTTTCCTTTTTCTTTATTTCTTGTTATCTTAATAATTTTCTTGATTTATAAAACTCTTGGGTCAAGTTGGTACACCAAATTTATTTAAACTGTAGCTCGTCCATAGGTATGTAATTTTTGCAAATTGCAATGAAGAGTTTAGTGAGCATGTATGAAACACTTACTTTCAAGTCTTTGAACAAATTCTTTATTCTTGGCAGCTACTTCTAGGCTTGTCTCTATTCCTTCATTAGGGACATACAAGACAGTCTTTCCTTGCATTTTGTATGTAGCATCAGTAAGAACGGCCATGAATTTGTGAACTTGGGCAATGAAATCATTTTTTATACCTAATTATTCTGTTAAGGTAGAACCAGAAATTCTCTGAACGTATATTACCATTAGAACTAAAAAAGTAGTCAATTAGCAAAACAAATGATTCTGTTCAAAAGTTTGGAATGTAGGTCAAAACACATTTTCATTGCCAGCCTGATTTTATCCTTGATTCACGCTTTAGCATGCAAGGTACATACAAGTGCTTGATAAAATTGCTTTATTTGTCATTTCTTTCAGATTAAATGTTACATGCAGTACAAATGATAGATGCAGAATAACTCTTTAACTGTAATAAATCTTACAATATTGCTAAAGACATAGCTGGAGTATTTACCAGTGGTAACACTGGCTCATGAACCTATGAATTTAAAGGCTTGCAGTTCAGAACCTTTCTCCACAATCTGTTCATTTAACCCAGGTGCTCATCCTTTTGAAGTCTGTAAGTGGGTACTCAGGGGAAATTCCTCCATTCCAGGCCTACATAAGCTTGATAGTTGGCAGAACCCAAGCCTAGGTTTAAAATTAAAATTGATTGCTTGCTCCTTCTAAAAGAACCATAAAATATCACCTTTGAACTGTAATGTTGAAAACACCTGAGTCAACAAGAAAGGCAAATGAAATGTAACAAATGAAATTAAGTTTTCAGAATTAGTTGGAATTTTGGAATTCATTGCCTCATCTTTACATGCAAGCTTGAAATAGCCTGATTTGAGAGATAAAAGGAGAGTGGAAGGATTAACATAGACCCCCCCCCCTTCTTTTCAATAAACCGTCTTTGGAAACTGAAGCTTGAATTAGGTGGTTGGTAAATTATTCATAGATTAATTTCTTTAAGTTGGTCATGTTGCAAAAACAACCAGTTGAGCATTAATGCAAAAAGGATACTCTCTGGCCACATAGTGTTTTTAAAGAACTGTGGCCCATATAAATTGTTCATCATCCGTAGCAAACTTTCAATGTAGTTGCCTCTTATTTTGCCAAACTGCAATGTCTTTCCAATATTGCCTGTTGTAATCTGAGCTCCCTCTTTACGTATGAAATATTGCAATTCATCAACTTGAAACACAGGACAAGTCAATGAAATAGTGAATCCAGCAATAGTATCAATATAGCATATCATTGTCCTTTTTGTGATATCCTTCACAAAGACTTTGATGGTCTCAAAATGTTCATCTGTCCACATTTCTGCCTTAAGCTGTGAGAGTGAAACTCTCTTCTTTACCAAAGATGCCTGAAAGATGATGTATTTAGCTGCAGCAAAACAAATATTGGAAAAATGGCCATGAATGTAAAAGATTTTGAAAAAGTGACTTAAGAGCTACCAGGCAGGTCACTGAAGCACTCCATAAAACTAAACTGGATAAAATATTTAAAAAAACTGCTATTCACCATACCTGCCAAAATTACATTTACTTAAAAAAAACCAATAATGACTTTAACCAGCAAATACAGTGAAGAGGCCCCTGCTATTTTTTTGACCAGGAAATTTTAATCTGACTTAGGTTTCTTTGGAAATGAAACTTTTTAGAAAGAAATTCATTGGATTTAACAAAAGAAAATAAAAAGGATTTGGAGAAACTATATAGGAAAGATTGCCTTTAAAAATGGCACAATCTAATTTTTAAAAAGCTAAAATTTCCTCTTTCTCTTGCTGTGTGTTATGTTAAACAAGACTTGATGCCCTGGATAGTCCATAGAGGCTGAGAAATGCAACTTAGTGGGAGATGACAAAAAATTGAACTGTTCCTACATAATCCTCAGTAGAAGACTCTCTGTGAAACTATGTCATTGTTATTAATAAGGTAAAATAACATATATTGCAAAGATTAGTGATGTGATGAGTTGGATGGTTTGATTTTCATCAGACCTGGTAGTTACTAATAATAATTTCAACCAGACGCAAACAAGTCTGCCAGTTTTCTGTCAAAAATTTTAAGATTGATCATGAATTGTTATTTTCAATCATCCAAGCAACATAGCATACTGTATTAGCTAGCATATTGGAATTTCAATCAAAAGAACACGATTATTGAGCTATACCCAAACAATTTGAATTTAGCTATAAAGGAGGCTGTACTGATTGTTGGAAAAAAGTTGCATTTTCATTTATGCTCAAATTTGGAAGCAACTTTGAGCAAGACGTTGCAATACATTTGTTCAAATAGTGCATGTGTTGAGAATTTTGTATTAAAAAGGAATGTCATGCTACATAATTTCAAAAGATTCCTTTTTAGGGCAGGGCTACAAATATGCTACAAAAGTAACTTCAAAAAAATGACTTACTACTTCAGTGACTTCATCATTCCTATTGCTTATGTATGCATCATTATCAGCTGGCTTCTCATCAACATCTAATGATTGAGAATCACCCAGTGATGAGGAAGCACCATTCACTGCCCCACCATTTGAGTGTTGTGTTGAAGCTCTACTTCTTGACCTCTGGCTTGTCCTAGATGATGTTGAATGCTTTTTCACAGAGGTAGTGGACTGATCATCTGGCCCAGTTGTGTCATCCATGACAGAAAGGTAGGTTTATACAATTTTGACCATTTGATATAACCTAAAAAATTTAGAACAAAATCACGTGGAGAAGTACAAAAAACCAAGTTGAATTTGTAAAAATAATTTCAGTAAAACTGAAACTGCAACCTACCAAGTGTCTTTTGCATAATCAAGTATATATTCACAAAAAGCATTTAATATACTCTTTTATAAAACCACATTCATTCAAGCAGAATTTTAATAGTTATCATTTCCATTAGCACATGGTTTTAATCACATCTTACATGATATAATTTCATTTAAACAGTGGCAGACACTTAGCCAAAGACTGGGAGGGGGACAAGCTTATCATTTTGGTAAGATGTCTCCAAGTGTCTGCCACTACTTTTAAACCATATTCTTCTTGGCATTCATTCTATGTATGCTTATTTCGTAACCTTGTAAAAAATTAGCTGCTTAATACTTTGAGTTTTATAATACTATGGGATTAAAAATGAATATCAAATCCTATATTTTCAACAAACTATAGCTATAAATTTCATAGACAAAATGCATATGGCAACTGCTCATACTATTATGAGTATGTTTTGTTGAGTTCAATATTGAATGTAGAATAGCTTAAGCATCATTCATTGCCAGAACTTGCCCTGTTATAATTGGTTATGGATGTTGCAATTTAAGTATTCAGTCAGTCAGTTTGATTTTAATTCATAAACAAAAACTATGGCACTTCCACTCAGGAAATAGTATCAAAGGATGAAATCCATTTTAAATGAAGACAGGAAAAATCATAGGCAAAAAGGAAACAAATATTCATGTGTGCAACCCTCCCAAAGGTCCACAAGGCAACCTCATCCCATCACCTTTTCAAAGCAATCTAGCTTTACCTACTTACCTATCAAACAAAATGCACACAACCTACATAAGTTAATAACAAATTGGCAGTCTTGTCAAATACTTTTAATCGTATTCATACTGATATTGTTTTAATGAAATGACATGCCCAACCAAAACAAACTAGAAAGGCGAACCAAGACAGAGGCAAAATTTATTTAATTGCCTACGTGAAGATGAGCGGTGACTGATTTTGGTAGAATCTGTGTTTGTTTCTTGATTATAGTCAATAACAAGCCGACCTATCAATAAGTGTCGATAATACTGCGATTGAGGCTCGCACTTTGTAGGCTAAAATTTTGCAGGCCAGCTTGACGAAAGCGCAAAAGGGCCTAAATCAATTCCTGCTTTTTTTACATGGACGCAATGCAAAATTTCTTGACTAACATAAAATGCTACCCACTAGGTGATCCAAAACATTAAATTGGAATTAGATGAATAATTCTGCAACAAATTGCTTTGTTTTACCTTGCAATCGTTCGATTTGTTTGTCGCTTGTTCACTACAACCGTCAACCAAAATGGTCGTCAGTTTTCGTTGCTATGTTTGTAACTATGGACAATGATACGAACAGAGGGAGAGGGTTAATAGCGCTGCGCAGCATCGCGCCTTATGCGGGGCCATTATGCTAAAAATTGCCATGGTCATGATTAAACCTTTTTCGGTACTCAATATCAAATTAGATTTCCAGCACCTACTTATGAGGAGTTTCCCTAACTTCTTTAAGTTCGCGATTTAAATAAATTTTTTGTGCGAAATTCATTATTTCTTGAATTTTAGGCATCATGTACTGAACGTTCTTAATCTTCTTTATCATCTTCAGCCGTTTCTTTTACTAAGTTACTTTCAAAGCTGGAATGGAAGTAACTGGTGTAAACAGCGTTATTGTTATTAGCGCAATTACCCATTAAATCAAAGGTGCTTCCATTTTCATGCCAGCAAGCTACATAACGGTGTGCAAATACCCCCGCCTTTCGAGCAATCCAATGCTCCTGGCTATTTGGCGTCAGGGGCGGCGCTAGGAAATTTTGTGGGGGAGTTCAGTGCCAAGTGCCGGGTAATATAAAGAATAACACTCAATATCATTGATTTACTTCTGGCAGCATTGACTTCTGAAGTATCAAATGATTACAAAAGGATTTGGGTTAAAAATACGCCCACAAATCAAAAACTGTAAAAGAGTTGAGGCATAAAAACATATAATGCTCAAAATACTGATCAATATGTTCCGTGATAGTTAAATACTGAAATTTACATTTACGTGTTTGAATGCAATTACCTTTAAACTAGAAGTCAACTTAAACAAAATGCAGTAAGCCTAAGTCAAAATACCGTTCATGCTTACGACAGTCTACGATAAATTGCAATTATCCCAAATACTTACTTGATACCGCTTCGAAACAAAAATTAACAAAATTATAATCAGAATGATTCTAACAACTATTGAACGCCAAGTTGAATGTGCAAAGTTCAAAAAGTGCTTTAACTTCCTAGACCAAATGTTATAAATCCTTCTACTGTGTCAGGGGTCTTCTTGACATCAAACTATAACGTTTCTGGGCCCGGGATAATGTATCCATGGCCGCTTTGATAGCCATATTACAGAGATGGAAAAGAAGAGTTCCCCTTTCATTAGTTCCTCTGCAGTTGATTACCATGAATTGGGGGGTAGAGTTGCGAGAGTAATGCCGAGACTATGACACCCAAATTCAAAACGTTATTTGCAGGATCCTGGTAGCGCGAACGTCCTCTGACACGACGTTACCAAAATACGAGAATACTTTATTGCACAATGCATCATAACTAACTCAAAATCATGGGATCCTAATATTCTATTTCCAGTATTTATGGAATTTCCAAAAAAATCTATACGATGAGAAGGTCTAAACGGCTATAACATATCATGATCAAAATAATACTGCTTTCATGCATAGACAGTTCAATACTGTGAGGCAAACTAAGCCTGGCTGTAAACACTTTAAACTGACGTGGAAGGAGAAGAGATTTATTTTGAAGAGAGACATTTTAGAGTTGTTCATTCACAATTTTCAAGTTAAATAACCAACCCTGTGAGTTTGGCAAACCGGATAATGGCAATAAGCTCATTTACCACTTTTATGAGTCTGACCTTCAACATATTTTCAAACTAAATCGTCTAACAAGAGCGCAAGCATTAAAAACTGAAACAATTATAGGTTTCAAGATCAATTCCGTAAACAGGTCACATAACAAAAAGTTTATCATCATTCAATTTATCGAATTGGGAGGCCAAGAAAAGACTTATAAAAACAGCAGTGTTAGGAAAATCTTGAGGTAAATCTTTGGGCAGGTAAAACAAAACGGAATACTAAAACGTCATCCTAAAAACTCAAGGTGTTTACGTAAAAGTACCAACATTTGTTGTGGCAGATATAACTTGAGTGCTTTAAGAGTTTGGAACTGATCTGGTTGTCACTTGGATCCAGGCGAAGAATAGCGCGGGACGTTTTATTAAGGCCGACTTGTATTTGACTTTGACTTTTTTAATTACAAAAGATGTTTTGAATTCTTGCATATGCCCAGTTAGCAAGAGGTGAAGGTCCTATTATTTTCACGATGTGGTACAATAAAAGGATAAAAAGATAGTCAAAAATACAGTATGAGCAACCAAGCTTGCCAACATTAAATACTTACAGGAACATCTAAAAATAAGTGCGGATTAATATACTAACGATCATAAAACTGTTAAGAAAAATAGAAAATGTAATCCAAGTCTCTTTGAATAGCAAATAGTGCCGATAATAGATGCAAAGTGCCGAAATAAAACAAACGAAATCTAAAGAGATCAGCTAATGCTCCTGATAAAAAGCAATTTTTGCAAATATCTTAGTCTAGTCAAGATGACATGACTTCAATTGTCGCATCTAGTAATGATCGATCGATTCCAAGCAAAATGAAATCAAAGTTTATGTGTCATTTCTTTAGCCTATAAGAATAAGCTAATGTACAACCATCAAAATCGTGCTTTCCAAAAACTGGATGCCTTCGGGATCAACTTTCTGCTTCAGACATATTCCTTTCTTGACTTCTCAAAACCTGCCGGCTGCGGATTCTCATTTCTTGGAGCATTGCTTCCCATCATTGGCCTCTGTTCAACAGGTGTAGGTTTAGCCTAAAATCAAGCAAACATTATAAATGATGATATTTATGATATCATTAGACCCTTCCAGAAGTTGAACAGCTGTAACACACATTAAGTTTATGCGTAAAATACATATTATCACATAGCTTAAAAAAGTCATAAGTTGACAGCAATCCAAGGCGTTAAAATCAATGAAAAGGAAAGGTAGCAGTTACAAAGCTTGCCAAAATGAAAAGGGATTAGGGCCCCATTTACAAGTGTGTAGTACATGGACTCTTAAATTATTGACTTTGAGACAAGCTTGTTGCAAACCAAGTGGTCATGTTAATAAACATCACACAAATAAATGACCGACATTGGATGGGCGTAATCAAAATACACTACATCCTATCTAATCTAACAGCCGTTGAAAAGAAAAATTTAAAACCAGGTTAAACTTAATCGAAATATATTTCCAATGAAATCATACCAACCTGGTGGATTATATCTGGGTACCCAGATGTTGATTCATCTGCACCAGAATTCAATGGTTTCTTCTTGTTCACATGAGCATACATTGCATTTTCAGTTGGCGGGTAATCAACAGCCTCTTCCACATAACTAGAGGTAAAAATAAAAACATTGAAAATATAATTGCAGCCTTACAACACTGACAACAAGCAAAATGAAAAATGGAACAAGAAATGAACAAATCACAGTGTTATTACTTGCAGTCTTTAAAATTAAAGGAACATTGTTGATTAATTGTCGAATTCATAAACAATTTAATCAAGGGGCTTCACCAATCAAAAGCTTAATAGAAAGGCAATTAAGGATAACAGTTAAACTGTACATAAAGGGTACAGGTTCATGATCGTATTTTTTGAAGGTAGCAAACTACCACAAAACAAACTCTTTCAAGTTGCTGCAGTCAGCTTCAATCTCTGGCTGAAACACAGGTTACCAAGAACTATGTGGGTGGAAAATAATGCAATGATAGTGATATGAAAATGTTTTGAGAAAGAAAGATAGGATAAAAAATTAAACGTTTTCTTACGATTTTGGATATCTTGCCTCTGAAAAAAATGAGGTTCACATTAGTTGAGTAACATCAATATTGAAACCAATTAACTACAACATCAAAGCTTCATCTAGTTAAAAATAAGTTTAAGCCTGGTGAAGTTGGGAACTATCATGCCTCTTCATGTTTTAGAAAGTGTTTTCATGAGCTGAACCCAACTTTCTCTAAAAAAAAGAATCTTATTTGATATCATGGCCCCTAAGTCCCTGACTTTTTTTACAAATAATGAAATATGAGTGTAAATGGGATATCCCAATTTGTTACACTATGCTGTTATATTGTACTCAGATGTTGCTGCTGGGTCATTCCATGCCAAATCATCCAGAATTTCTTAAATCTGTAACCATGATGTTCTCAGAATTCATTCATTTTTATATAGCCTGGAAGTTATCATCAAATGTGAAAAATTCCAAAGTTTCACTTTGATATCTTAATTCCTTCAAAAGTTATAGCTGTTTAAAAATTTGGGCGTTTCCTATTAAAAGTGAATAAAAGGGCGTGGCTTTTCCTCAAATGACCCTCTAAAAATAAGCTTAACAATTTATCTGCTGAAGTTATAGACATGAAATGTAGTATTCTGACTAAAGAGACAGTGCAGATTTCAAATATTAGCTTCATTTTCTTATATTGTAATGCTGTTCTACTCTTTAAGTAAGCTCAAAATTTAATTCAAAAAATTAATACATGGAAATGTTGGCGGCCATTTTTAGGGTGTGGCAGAGCAATTTGGTAAAATCTGACAAGCAATAGTGAAAGCTCAAGAGTTAGGCTGCGTTCATACTGCACAACGCTTTTAAGCGCGTTCACACCTTTTCAGGAATGCGCAGTACAAAGCCCTTGAAGTGTTCACACTGGTTAAAAGTATTTAAGCTAACACGCGCTTGTTGACTTGTCAGTTCCCGACAGATTTGTTGCACGCTTACAAGCGCTTGTAGGAAATACAGTTTTTGAAGATTTATCCAAAGAAATCGAGAATCGATCTGCTATTTGGAACCTATGGACCCAAAACATTGCAAAAAGGACTTCATAAGCAAATGTTGGCTAGTAATACAGTATTTTACTATGATACAGCTACCTTTGAGTAATTACGAGTCCTTCCTCTTGCGATATCGGTCGTTTGAAATTGGTTGTTGAAATATGCGGGCCAATTGCATCTAGCATTAAATAAAATGTTCTCTTCCACTTTCGGATACAAGGGTAAAACTTTTCTTCACAACTTTAATTTCCTGAAAAAGGTGGTGTTATTCACCAAACGTTTCTCTGCCCTGGTTAATTGGGTGCACGTCAATTTCTCTTACTCTTCTGTTACTTAATCTGGGATAAAGATTTCTCTGCAAATCTAAAGGGTTCTCTCCAAGGCCAAAACGATACATTTTCCTTGCTATTTTGAAGTGTGAGAAAAGGTCTCAGCTGGATATTTACAAGCGTTTAGTATGAACAGGAAATTTGGTTTTACTGACGTCGCCAACAAGCGCTTAGCAGCTTTGTGCAGTATGAACGCAACCTTACTCTTCTTAATGCTAAAACATCTAGTCTTGGTATTGTATGCCCAAGAGTTTATAAGTATCTCAAAGTCAGACAAGTTTCTACTGTCAAATTTCCATCACAAGTTAATCAATAAAATTGTTAAGCCCGGGTAACTCAAATACATACACTTATTCTTTTTTACCAGAAAAATGATTGCTAATGGTGTATCATTTTAGCTCAATTGCTGCCTGGCAGTAACTTCTCCTATTAAAGGGGGTAAAAGTTGGACTCCTAAGCTTCTACTTGAGTACTGCCAAATTTTCATTTATCAAAACACAGTGGCTCCGAAGTACCTTGAATTGCTAAAGATATGAAGTAAGGTCCATTTAAACTTAAGGTGGAAGGTACTTTAAACTGTTCTACGTGACGTTACTATCTTATTACACCCAATCATTAAAACATTGTTGACATGAGTTATCTTACATGTGCTGAAATTTTCTCCATATCGTCTTTATTTATGGTATACATTCTTCCAGACTTTGTAGTTGGTGTTGCTAATGTGCATATAACATGTTCAATGGGAACCCAACATGTGTCTTCCCTGTTTGGCCACAAAAATGAGTTACTTGGGCCGTGGGGATGCATGAAATTCACCTTTAACTCGCTGCTGTCTCTGTCAATTTCCATGACCATGGCCAATCCACCAGAGGTTGTCATACAAGCAAGAAACATATCCCATTGCCTTGCACTGATCAATGCTGACTCGAGGCTCTCTAATGTTAAATGAGTGCTCCCCAGTAAAATTGGGGTCCATACTAGTACGCTTATACAGCAGTCGCTTATCTTCAGTTGGTAAAAAGTAATGAAAGCTCCTTGTTCCAGGAATGGTTCTTCCAAGCTTGAATCTTTCATTTTGTTTTTTGCGAATGGTATCCATATCTTTTGACAAAATTACAAAGAATTTGATTGATATAATATGTTCAGTGACATAGTCACGAAACGAGTTGAATGTGATTATTTGGTCAGATAAGGGTCGTTGGAGGCTCGCACGTGCAACTAATCGTTTTACAGTCCCACCAATACCATCGCAAGGAGATTTACAATGACTACTAGCAAAAAAAGTCCAGTCTGCATTAATGCCAAAGTCATCTTTATGAAATGTTAGGTTAAGAAAATTTTTGTAATTTTTATACTGTGCTGCACAACCATCAGTAAAATAATTTACTTTTTTTATATTTGGAAGATTTGCTTTAAGGTAATCTGTTACTTGATTTTGAACGTTATAGACAAAGCAGGTGTCATGATCATTGTCATCGGAAATGAAACATAGGGAAGCTGCTTTTACTGAACTTGTCTCATCGCGATAATAACATACAACAGGATGCAAGGTACACTGTTGATTGTTCCAATGAAATGCTTGTATTTCATCTTGGATCACATATTTGTAATTTTCAGCAAAATTCATTAAAACGATGCATGTCTCTCTGTCTAAATTTTCTTTGCATTCCTTCAGATATTTTGACTGGCACTTTGCTATGAAAGAATGGGTAGTCAGTTCATCTACTGCTCCGGTCACGAGAGTGATATATTCACTGACCCTTGCTGTAAGTGAAACTAAAGTGGGACGATCAGTGCTTTGCCATTGTTGGAAATGAACAACCTCATCATCTATCTCCGATATCTCTTTTGTGACAAAATCAATCAATGCATCTTTCCCAGGGCATTTTGGACATCGATGCACCATGCATTCACGATCATCTATATCGCAAACAATGAATTTCATTAAGTCCTTGTACGAAAAACTCCAATTAATTGCGTCAACCAAAAGGACTGCATTTTGGTGTTGAGAGCACACACAAACAGAGTGAGTACCTGAAGCACCTGTTAAAATACCACCATTTTGGGCGCAAGCTACAAAACTTAGAAAATCCGATTTTGGCATCAGGGTGCTTCTTTTTGAAGGCAGAGTAAAGCTCATGAAGATTGCACAACAGAAGACGTTTCTGTGCATGTTGATTTCTTCCTAGGCTAACAAAATCCTTTTTTGATGGCATCATCCTTGAGAACTCATCGTCTTGGTAGAAATCTATAACTAAGGAAACACTTGCTGCAGCGAGAGATCTGCCTAGTTTGCTTTCAGGCTCTCCCAATATTCCTTTATTCTTTTTTAATGTACGAGAGGTTCGAACAAGGTATTCACTTACATTAAAGAACTTTGCAGTGCGCTCCCGTGACCAACTGTCTGGTGCAAGCGTTAAAAGCTTTATTTTATCACGTCGAGTGGCTGAAGAAATTTTCTCCTTTAATAAAAAGTGAAGCTTGTCGAGTTCCATTGCTTTTTCTTTTTCTTCCATCTTTTCTTGGTTTCCTTGCTGACAACTGTATTCCACTATTGTGTCAGCAGAAACACCAATAACTTTTGCTGCTTGCTGTGTGTGATACTGCTGAACCCTTTTAATCTTGCTCTTTGCTGTTGAGATTTGGCGAGATTTAGTGGCTCCATGAAGCTTTAAAGGAGAAACTCCAGAAGATTGAAATGACAAGTTAAGCTGCTCTCGTGAAATATCTAATTCATCATCATTATCTCCATGTACAGAGCTGGGCAATACCTCATCTATACCCTCTTCGTCGAGAAAATTTCCTGTGCTCTTTTCATTTTGTTGTAAAATTTGCTCGTGACAGTTTCTGCAAATTTTCAAGCCTGGTTTGATATCATACCCACTAGCCTTCAGCTTTTTTGCCACATCTAGAGTTACTGTATGTTGACCTTTAACTCTTTTTTGGTGCACTTTGAAAACATCACAGCATTTGTCTGACACACGTCTTTCAAATAATCTCCCATAAACCATTTCATGATGAATACAGATGGTGACATTTTCAACAGAGAAAGTATGATCTAGAAGTCCACATCTCCAAAGGATTTTTTCTTGTTCATCCTTGGCTAAAGCTCCGAACTGCTTGAAACCAATTTTTCTTGTGTAAGTTTTTTGGTTGCACTCATCCTTTAGAACATCTCCGATACTACACTGTCTGTCCATAAGGCAATTTGATCACAGATGCAAGTTTCCAGTTGCAATGAAGCGTTAGTGAAAGTGGTATAGAAAGGTAGTGTAAGTAGTATACTATAATACAGGAAATATCTAAATGTCAATATTGCCAATGACAGGAAATGTTCTTAATAGTTGAAAGCAGGGCTCAATACGTGTTAATCGCTTGCTATGTATTAGATCCTGGGAAAGAGGAAATTACAAAAACTGACAGGATGTTGCATTTATCTTGCATTGTGAGAAAATATTTCTTCTAATTCAGGCACCGCCAAGGACTTTGTAACACCTTTCAAAGATTTATTCACATCTTTCTATTATCATTTATCAGAAGTTTAAGTAGGGCACATAAAGGGTTCCTTTTAACAAAGCCACTGATGCGGCACATGTTCCCAACAGGCTCCACATCCCGAACCATTACTGAAGGGAAAAATGTTCAATTTGCCTCAGAATTTTGAGCCCCTTGTGTCGCAAAAGAACTGCAGTGCTTCAAAAGGACAGACCTTCTTAATTATAATTTGCCTTAATCAAGCAGAAATATGTTTCTCAGCAGTAGATAGTACAGTGTTAAGATTTCTTAGATTTGAGCGATTTGTACACTGGGTTCCTTAAGAATAGAAGCAGGGATTTTGGATTTTTCTCACAAATCAGAAATCACAATAAATTTCTTAAACCAGTAAGTGGTCCTTTGGTGTTTTTTTTAAATGAAGGATACGTGGGAGTTGAAATTAAAAATTCGGCAGTATTCAAATAACGCTTTTTAAAGAAACAAAAGTTTGGTGCAATTTACAATAATTTGAGTGGCCCACCCAGTTCCCTCAATAATATTAGCAATTACAACCAGTTTCAAAGTTAACTGAAAAAATACTGTATCAATAATTTTGCCATGAAAAGAAATTTGTATTAATTTGAGTTAACCGGGCTTAACAATTACATTGTTTAACTTGTGATGGAGATTTGACGCTAGAAAGTTGTCTGACTTTGAGATACTTATAAAATCTTGGGCATAGAATACCAAGACTAAATTTTTTAGCATTAAGCAGAGTAACTCTTGAGCTTTCACTATTGCTTGTCAGATTTTACCAAATTGCTCTGCCACACCCTAAAAATGGCCGCCAACATTTCCATGTATTAATTTTTTGAATTAAATTTTGAACTTACTTGAAGAGTAGAACAGCATTACGATATAAGAAAATGAAGCTAATATTTGAAATCTGCACTGTCTCTTTAGTCAGAATACTACATTTCATGTCTATAACTTCAGCAGATAAATTGTTAAGCTTATTTTTAGAGGGTCATTTGAGGAAAAGCCACGCCCTTTTATTCACTTTTAATAGGAAACGCCCAAATTTTTAAACAGCTATAACTTTTGAAGGAATTAAGATATCAAAGTGAAATTTTGGAATTTTTCACATTTGATGATAACATCCAGGCTATATAAAAATGAATGAATTCTGAGAACATCATGGTTACAGCCTCTGGATGATTTGGCATGGAATGACCCTGCTACCCTCTTCAAAGATTAGATAATTTCTTGATTGCCACACTTTTTTCAGCTTCTGTTGGTACTCAACTTGCCAATAGTGACTTTAGTTACAAAGTGTCAACACAATGTATGCAGAATAGCAATCAACATGTTAGAAACAGACTTCATTAGTTCTTATGAGAATTAGGTAAGAGCTTGCTTATTGGGAATAACTTATAAAACTCCGGAGCCCAGTGAACAAAACAATCTGTAATAAGATCGAAGCATTAAAACGGGGCAAAGAGCAGTTGGAGAATACAGCTAATGCAAAGTCCTGTTAGATAAAAACAAAGCCTTGCAGTGGCGGCACTTGGTCAAATATTGGGAAAAAGAGGACAAGCCTATTGTTTTGGTAGGATGACATCGTTCATTTTCATTGTTTAGAACAAAAGACTATTATCGTCCAAAATACATGGGGGCCACAGCCCCCTTGTCCCCCCCTAAGTGTCTGCCACTGATGTCTTGTTAAATTAAAAACTCTAGCAAGGTCAGTGCCAAACCCAAAAAGAATGCAGAAACTAACGAAAATACATTCAGTAGTAAACCATTGCAAGCAAACAGGTAAGCTGTTACATTAAACATAATTAAACTTTTGTTCCCATATTTCATCCTGGAATACTGGACTTTGTAACAATAAAATGTGTAGTGACTATGTTCACATTACCAGTTCGAGAGAGAAATCAGTAGTCAATGCATTTTGGAAATCAAGCTGAAAGCATACTGGAAGGATAAACTAAAATGGACAAGAATGAAAAAAGGAAATGGGCAACTTTTGCTTCCTGTTTGGCTAGTGTAGGAGTTTCTGTTATCTAGGTATCTACAAAATTAAAAAAAGTGGCATCAAAGCATATCCTTTTGAAGCAGCTCAACAGGACAACACATTCTACTTCTTCTTAATCACAAGTTGAGAAGAAAAAGTGACAAAAATAACTACCCTCAGAAATTAAATTGAAAAAGAAAGTATATAAATATGATGACTCACTCTCTTTCTGTTTCTTCAAAACGAAGAAAACAATTATCAAGATCAGCACAATGGCAAAAAGCACACCAAAAACGATACCAACAATTGCACCTGTGCTGAGCCCACTGCTATCAGTTCTGGCACTGGTACCTGATGAACAAAAATTAATGGTTATGTACATTTAGAGATTTTCCTACTAGAAATGCAGAATTTCAGAAAACAAGAATATCATTCAAATTTTTAAACTGAAAAACCATAATGTGGAGAAAGTTACAGCAAATTAGAGATCTGAACCAGACAGTGTTTCTCATTCAGGGTAAGCATGATTTGAAATCAAATTCCAGATCAATATAAAGCTGCAAAAACTGTGGAAAAATACAAAATGAAAATCAAAAGTTGGAAGGGATTTAAATCTGATTGCTGTGTCTGTATCTAGTTCTCTTTTAATACTGTTTATCTTAGTTAATTTAAAAAACTTTATAAGTAGTGTAGGGGTGGCCTATTTAAAAAGTATATTTAAATACATAGACATAGACGTAAACATAGACATAGACCTAGACATTATATATATATTTTTCTCCCTTAACTTGAAAATTAAAATGTTCCTGGTTGTTCGCAAGCTAATGTGTTCATATATATATATATATATATAATACACATTTGAAGCTAAAGAAAATAACAATTGGGTAGCACCCTTGTGGTTAGATTTTTGCTTCATGTCAGTCAATGCCTAATTTATATTATATACAAATACATAAGTCTAAAAAATGCAATAGATTGAAACTGTTTAATCCATTGTATTTCTTGCTGTGGTCAAAAGGACAGTACTACCTAATAGCTAATGGTTGCAAGCAACATAAAATGGGATTACACATACAAGTAATTGGTGGCATAGAAACACTAAATATATATAGATGTATGCCCACTCTGATGTGAACATAAGTTCAAAAAGGCCCTATTGTAACAGAATTCAATTGTTATACTTTACGTTCCCTTTCTATGTATTTAACAAGGATAAAAATTTAATTCACAAACCACTTTTATTGATTGTTTCAAACTTTGCAATCTCGCTGACTTCACCTCTGCCAACAGCATTGTAGGCTGATATGATAATATCATAAGTCAATCTAGGATTCAAGTATGAGAAAGTATAGTCAAGTACAGGATTGGAGGAAACCACAGTATAGTTTGTGTATGTTCTTGTGCCATTTGGGTGACGCAATTCCATGTAATAATCTGTGATCCTTGATCTTCCGGGCTGAGTAGGTGGTTTCCATGTTATTCTGATAGATGTAAGCGTTGATTGCACCAACTTTATCTCAATGGGTGCTGAAGGTAGATCTATAAGATCAAAAGCAATCAACTGTTAATGGCAATCTTTATGTAAAATGCAGAAAATATCATGCAATACCAAGAAAATCTGGTAGCGTGGACCTATTCTTGGTTAATTTGTGTATTGTTAGATTTTATATAAAGAAAAAATATCAGATCAGTGTATTGGAATAGTGACGACTTACAATCAACTTGAACATTTTGCTCCAGAGTTGCCCTTCCAGTAGGTCCACCATCTGCAACACATCTTACTTTTGTTACTGCACGTTGGACGTTATATATCAGCATACGATTTTGCAAAGGAAAGGCTGTATAGTTGGTATTTCTTGATGTTAATGCAAATTGTTGCCTATTTGCAATATCATATGTTGCGCAAACAAGAGAAGGTACTGGGTTTCCATAGACAGTGCATGTTGAATTAAGCACTCCACCTTCTCGCAGTGCAAAAAAGCTAACTCCATTCTCATTTGACAATCCATCTGCTAGACAGTTAATGAAAACTGGTGGTTCTAAAGTTGAAAACAAAAACATATTCTTATTGCGATGAAAAGAAAAGATCACAATTAAAACATCAGTTTAGGAAACAGGAGTCTCTGTGTCTAGATAAAAAGTCAATGAAAGCTCTCTTATTACATGACATGCTTTTTCCCAGATGCATGAGCGATTGAATCATCTATCAGACTAAACTCATCTTGACTGACAAAAGCCTTGGAATTTTTTCGTTGGTTTTTAACCAACAGTTTCAGATGCAGGGATACCTAATGAGGAAAATGTAACACATGCAGTCAATAAGGAAGTACCTTTATCACTAAACATCCAAAGCTTCATCTTTTAATGAAAAGGATGGCTGCTTGACATGGAAGTTTTCAAAGTCAAGATCATATTGATTATTTGCATTAAACATCTATATCTTTGCCATGCTTGTTATAAAAATTCTGAGAACGTTCTTTTTGAAGAGCGTTTTTAAAATTTTTATTCAAACATTTTTAAGGAAACCTGGATATTCTAGAGCATGTATCTTTATGATAAAGTATTTTTTACCATAATATGCAGTGTTTGTCCCTACACAGAGCATTTATATGATTTTGGATATCTTATATCATCAGTGAAGTATTAGACAGCACACTCCTGTTTTACAGGAAAAAGAGAGATGACATTCTTTTTTTTGATATTTGGATATGTGGAAATGTAAAGT
Organism: Catostylus mosaicus; assembly: GCA_964019065.1. Lineage (NCBI taxonomy): Eukaryota > Metazoa > Cnidaria > Scyphozoa > Rhizostomeae > Catostylidae > Catostylus > Catostylus mosaicus. The sequence goes on along the minus strand of OZ025190.1, from coordinate 6,522,080 downwards.
TAATGTAAAAGAACACAAATGAAAACTTAAACAATTTCAAAAAAGATATACCATATATTTTGAAAACAAAGCTGTTGCTGTACACTGGTGGTGTTCCAGTAACTGTTAGTGAACAGAAATAGCTATTGGCATCAGTGAAAGCAAGATTTCTCAATTTGAATCCAATGCGAAATGGTGTGCTTGTTGTATCATCAATTACATCAGCTCTTCCATTATAAGCTCCTTGAACTGTGGCAGTGGCACTTGGTGCTTTAAATATTATGTTTATCTTGGTAATACCACAACTAAAACTTGTTGCTGACAAATCTACGCCTGTATATGTCCAAACGAAATCAACTGATTGGGATCTATTTCCAAATTTGTCCTCGTTGGCAACAGCTGGAGTCAGAAACTGTTGAGCATCTAGAATTGAAAAGATTCACCAAAACTATTTCTTGCAACATGAAACTTTTTTATGGAACTGACAATATAAACTGGTCTTATCCTTTTGTTGAAAAGGTTGTGTTCAGAGATCCTAAAAGCAACCTTTATCTCTAAAAGTATGCATTGCATACAGTAATTCAAAATAGATTTTCAGCTCCTGTGTTTGAAGACAGCCTGTGAAGATTTCATCCAATAATGACTGCCAGTGCAGCTTCCAAACCTTGGGATATCTGGAAGGCCAAACATGGGCATGCAAACTTCACAAATCTAAGCTCAATCAAAATAACTTTTTCCAAAAAGCAGCTAAAAAGTCAACACTTTAAGCATCTAAAATACAGATAAAAAATACACAATTGATCCACATAAAGAAAGCTGAAATACAGCATAGCCACTTAAAGAAAAGCCAATATCCAGTGTGAAAACCATACAAACTGCCCCATAAACAGTTTTGGACCAATCCCTAGAAGGGGCTTTAAGCATAGACTATGCTAAAAGTTTCAAGATTCCAGGCATCTAAGCTGATAAAAGTTTATTTAACACTGTAGAGAGATGTTTAATTCCTCCTTGGTTGAAGGTTTAGAATGTGACACTTTAGTTATTAAACTCAAACATCAAGGTAAAAGGTTACAGCATTCAACATTCATTTCAAAAGCTTACAATCTACATATTTATACGCACAGGCTAGGATTTGTTGTATTTGCTTTGTAATATGATTTTGACAAAGATTCATGAGTTGTTATTTCTAATTCTTTGTACATGAAAACCTTTTCAGCTACAAATTTAAAATTTTAGCTAACAAACTTCTCTAAATCAAAACAAAATCAAAACAAGCAACTCTAAATCGAAACAAAAGTACAAAAATTGGACCAGTGCCTGCAAGGATAAGACCTCTTTAAGTTTACTGAAACGGTGTCGATCAGAAAAAATGGCCAACTTGAATTTAAATTAACATCTTCTCTGAAACTTTCTTAAAATTTACATCACCCCTTCTCTACACACAAAATCTAATTTTAAACATCTTTTGCATAATTCATGAGATTTTTATCAGACTCTTATTGTTGTTTGGAACATTTGCCTAAAGGGCTCATGGAAATGATACGGAGGCAAAACCAACCACTAACACTCTGTACGAAATAGCTATTGTAGGAAGTTTACAATACTGATAGACAAATAAAAATGGCTGTGTCACAATCAAAATGCATGATGAGAATAAAATGGTAAATTGTTACACAATTTCATAGTTTATTCATTGTAAATCTTAATGAATCAAAGCTTATGTCTTGATTTACTCATTCATCAAAAATATTATTCTAAAACTCACAAAATCAAACAAAATATAAAAATTGTGTATTGTGTTAAGTAACAATGTTGTCGGAAAACAGGTCTTAATTACTCAAGGGTTGGTGTAGTGAGATTGAAGGCTAGGTATTTTGAACTCATCTTTTGAATTTTAAAATTAATGAATGGTCTGAAAATTAATGGTTTGCTTGACCAATAGTTTGAAAAATTTATTGATTTTTCATGGTGTGATATCTTACTATTGGCAGAGCCCCCACAGAAAAGCAGAAGTAGAAGATCCAAGAAAAGTCTCAAAAACCTAAGCAAAAGTATCAGACCATTTTGTCATTGAAAATTCAATTGCAGCCTTTTCACTTAAATAGTCCCTTAGATGCTCTAAATCAAATAAAACTGCAGCAAAATGGCTACAGTATTGACTGTTGACTGTCTGGGTACTGAACAGAAAACTGCCAGCACACCTCATTAAGTGTGTTTCTAGAGCTGGAGATTTTCACCCCATGCTTTGCATAGACAATTTTTTGAAAAATGGTATCCTAGGAATATTTCACTCAGTTGATTTCTTACTGATACTAGTGATTTGACATTCTTCTGCATGACCACCTTGGTGACTTCCTAATAAATGTTCTTGATCTTTAAATTATTTGCTTTAAATATTAGCAAGTTGTTTTCTTTAGATTTTGCTTGTGTTTACAGAGATTTATGAGCACTAAGCTGCAGAAATAGTGCAGAAAAATGAAATTTAATTTTATTAGAGCTCAAAACCAGTTCATGAATTATTCTTAAAGTGCTTGTAAGGTCCAAAATTAACATCTTATTTTGATGAACCTTTCCTGTCGACAGAGAAACTTACAAAATGGAGGATGATCCACTCAGTGACCGCAGTGACAGCGATGCGAAAACAGATCTTACACCACCGCAGACTCTATATTTGACGAAGGCAAAATTTCTTACGGTTGCAGCATACAGCATACAGCAAAGCAATTGGGAGTAAAATGCAAGCTGTAAATTGTTGAGTAAGGCGATGGCGTGGCAAAATCAACTTTTGTAAACTAACACATTTCACCCATGCATCACAGAAAATCGAATTTTGAAGAAATCTATAATGCGATACACCTTCCTTCTTTGCAACCCTGCAACCTTTCAAGACGCATCTTTGAGGCATTGTCAAAAACGAAAATAAAAATTTTTTGCAGTGGGCCTAGGCCTATGCAACCTTATGATTTAGATGTTGAACTTTTTAGTAAGTATTTTAATAATCTGTTGTGTTACAATTTTTAAAAATAAACAACTTGAAGGTTAATTACAAACGCTTGTAAAACTGCTGAGAATTTGAAATTTAAAATTGAAATTACGATTAATTACTTGGGCAGCGATGTTCATCTATTTGGCTTTGACGTGTGTGAGATTACGTGATAATATGCCTCCAGTTACATCACAGGAGCTCATATGTGTGGTGCACTTTTTTCTCTTTTCAAAGCACCATAAAAAAAGTTCCAAGAGATTTTTCTTGCTTAAACTTGGAATAATGTTTTTAGATTGATAAAAGGTATCTTTTAAGACAAAGTTATTTTTGGACCTTACAAGCACTTTAAGTTGTCAAAGACATTATCTTTTGCATTGCCTGTTCAACAACCAAAGCATTATAAATGCTATATATCTCCTTAGAAATTCACATTCTCTAGGATTTCATAAACTACATGTCCCATAATGGTTGAAATATATGTACATAAAGGTTTTTAGGTTTCCTCAGTCAACAACTAGAAAATAAGATGAAAAATAACGTCTGAAATTTAAAAACCAACCCAAAGACTGTCAAGACCCCAGTCTGCAGAGCATGGCAGAACTTGACTACTTAATTTAATAAATGAATACTTAATTTTTTGCTGAGCCTCAATATTCTTAATTTTTGCTATTTTGAGCCTCAGGATATTCTTAAATTATTCTTTGAAATTACAGATATGGCAATGAATTGATATTGTTATCATCAATGCCAAAAACGCACACCTATTACAAGTATGGTGGCTAACAGAACAAGTCATCAAAATAAAATCTAAAAAATAGACTTATAGAATATCAAAGAAGAAGGAGTAAAGAAGTACAGTAATTAAATGTCATAAAAATTCAGAAGCAAGAAAAGCTTATAATAATTGCTGCACAAGATCTTGAGCCTGGCAATTTTCTTAAAACATTCTTAAATTTCACCAATTTTGAGCCTCATTATTTTTATAAAAATTATTCTTATAAAAAAAGGAGTGTATTGTAACACACCATGAGAATATGATGGGAATATGACCTTTGAAACATTATTTAGAAGCCTCCAAGTAGATTAATGGCTGCAAGGGCTCTAAAATTAATGTAATTAAATTAACGAAAATGAACAACAACTTTTAGAAAAGCTGTCATTTTTCACATATTTCTGGGGAAAAAAGAAAGTTGTTAGCCAACTTTCAATTGAGAGGAACATACAGTTTACCAGGCTGTAGACCGAATATTGTCCTGTTTCTGAACGGAGCTCATAAAAGCAATCGGATGATGTCATAATAGAAGCGTTCAATTATTTAGCAAGAATGCATTAAGGACTTATTCATTACATTGTCCAATACAAATAATGGGCGATCGTTATGAAACAGTCTCTTTTATCGAGAAAACAACTCATCAAGCTACAAACTTGGTTCATGAAACCCTTAATTTTTTAGTAATAAGTTACTTTTAATATCACCATCTATGATGACTGGGAATTTTTCAAAAGTACTAAGTTGCATGCATGATTTGTTGCGGGCAGCCTGTCGGCGGTAAACACTTATTCATGTGGAGGAAAAATCGCGGAAATAAGATAAATCAAGTCCAATATGACAATAAAATCAAGTGCTGAACACCTAAACTTTTTAACATTTGGGTCCTTTTCCAAATTCCGTTAAAATAAGATTTAAAATAGAGGCTAAATTAGTTTCTGTACTTCCGAGATAACTTTTCCAAAGAATCGCTGATGTGTGGAGAGAAATATCACGAGCAACCGCCAATTTCTCAGATTCACACGCCATTCGGCGTTAAACTCCTACCAAGGACAAAATGGTGAGTAAAACTAATACTGCATTTAACTAGGGAATAGTGCTGCATAATATCTAAAGCTTGCAAGAACAGTCTCAGATAGAAGATTTGCAAAATCACTCACCAACAACCATTTCTCCCAGCAACAGTGCAGCAAGTGCGCACAACAAAGAAAACTTTCCAGCTAGTAGGAAATTCATGTTTTGTTGACGAGAATTAATATTCAGCTTCTCAAGAACGTGTGATTATCGACGTGGCGTATATAAAACCACAAGGCAATCCTAGAGGCTATCAGTAAACCTTTCAGTCTGACCCTTCCCTTGCAAGGCCGCCTACTCCTCTCGTTTGCTTTCAAAATAGAATTGTTAGTGCCTAGTCCACCTAAGAACATGCCCGGAATATGTCATGACACAGAAGGAGCAATGCAAATATAACTCAACTTAGATTGTAGGATCGAATCATTGGGGGCAAGGCAGGTTCACTGCAATGTTACCCCCAGTAACTAGTAAATTCAGGTGGGATAATAGGAAATGATAGGGGGCCCAGACTTTTGGCTCTAAAAACTGAGTCATTGTTCAAAGAACCTAAAACCGAATTTGACTCAGAAATCAATCTTTACTTTGGCAAGTGTTGTAAAATTCACGCTCAATTGAAAAAATGGAAAAAGCCTTGCAATTGATTGGAAGTATTTTCTTCAAAGAAATTAACTTTTTCAAAAAACCTTCTGGGAATCAGAAATAAAATGAGTCCTCATGTGCACAATTTTTTCCACAATAATAGCACCTGCTATAGCATGACATCTAAAGTCTACATTGTTGAAATTAATATTCAAAGGGTGGATTTCATTGGATATAAATAAAGAAGTTATTGTGGACAGGCAAAAGGCGTGACAGTCGACAGTGAGTCATTGCAAACAACAGGATTGGTATTAATGACAGGTAGTATTGCTTGCGCAAGAGAGGATGCGATGCACATACTCAAATAAGTCTTTTCGTCCCCCCAAAAGGATTCATACGTAATAAACAGGAATGAATTTTAATCTAAAAATAAAGAATCTGGGAAACTTCCTGGTTTCACGGTTGGCTGTGAAAAGGTCGCTGAAAAAAAATTGATTAAAATGTTTCATGAACCAAGTTTCTAGCTTGATGAATTGGATGTTTCTCATCCAACCGATGAATTGGACTGTAGCTAGATATCTTGCTTTAGGGGCGTGTCCAGGGCAAATGTCCTGACAAAATGGGCGTAAAATCTTTGAATTTTTTGTCACAACACTAATCCTGCTGTGGCTGTGCATCAGGAAACCATATGTATCATTACGTCACTTTGTAGCCTTGTTATCAATATTTTGAAAAGCATCCTCCCTGTCAAAATGTCAATCATCTTTTGTTTCTTAGATCATGTAAAGTAAGATATTGTAACTTATGGGAACTTTTGATTTGGAGATCACGATGTAAAGATTTAAATCTGTCTCCACTTTGTCATAACATCTTGCATCAATGAGTCGAAGAAAGACTTTGATCATTACAGCTACGGCCATGGCCCTGCTTCTCCTCTCGAGGAAGGCTGTCAAGCAAATGGAAGGTTTACGCAAGCACTTGTGTGAACAAGTGGAAATGTGTCCTACTTCTGGGTATTTACTTATTCGCCTTTGAACGTCCGTGAGTCAGTCATGTAACCCTTGCACTGGCAAAAGCTTCTCCCACCTTTACTGATTTTGCACGAGTTGTCAAGGAGGGGACGTGTAATAATGAAAGTTTTCATGTTGCTAGGATATTGAGTTGAGTAGGTAGTTACCAACGCAGAATGTAGTCGTCCGCAAAACTTCCTTAATCCCCTCAATGGGGATTACAACAGCTAGCAAGTTTGAATTGTTGCTATAGCATATAGCTTTTTAAATGTAGACAGGATTGTAGCAGTGAAGGCCCGAGGAGGCCCTGCAAAGAGTAGCGGAGCGACGGAGGTGTTTGGGGAAGGTAATAATCCCTAACAATTCTGACAATATTGATATCAATATTCTTGAAAAATTTAGGATAGAGGTAGGTCGTTATTAAGTTTCGTTTTTTAGTTACATATCATTTTGCAAATTGAACGCAAATACAATTCGACCTTCCTGAACTTTTCGTATCCAGTATCATTATTTTCAAAGGGCGTCCCCTGGTCTGAAAGGCGTGGCTGCAACCCATCATCATCAACCCCCACCCCCCACTTCGCGGAGGCTGTCAGTGCCTGCAAATATTTTTATGGAACTTTGGAGTTTTGGCCATTTGAAGGATCTGGCAACCTTATCAGCATCTAAAGGATGATATACCTATTCTTTGCTGGCAAATTTGCTCGGACACACCCCTGAACAGTGGCGTAGCTAAAGGGTGGCTGAAGGAGCAACAGACCCCCCACCAAGGTTCCAAAAAAATTTCGAAAGTTTGTCGGATTATTGAGTTACGTTTTCGGGTATCACCACTGAATCGTTAGTACGCCCCTGCCTTTGAACAATAGAAAGTGATGGCTATGAATAAATAAGATTTTTGCATCAGTCATAAGGCTATATATTTTGATAAAGATCAGTAAAGGTTTTCGAGAAAAATCAGGGGGGGGGGCATGATTTTTTGCGTACTTCTGAATACGGGTGCAAACTAAATTAGCAAAGATAATCGAACTCGATGGCATCTGGGAAATAATGAATACTCAGAAGCAAGTAATAGCAATAAACAGATACCATGCGTGAAAAAAGTGCTTTTAAATTATCTGTTCTGAATTTAACAGTGCAAAAATAAGAAAAATAATCTTTTTAAATTATATGCTAAAACACTGCATAAAGGACTTGGACATAAAATTTTCACACAGTTATAGCTTCCTTTCGTTTAAGGTCATATACTCTACGTATACTTGTATATGTATAGTTCGTTTTTTAATCTATAAATCTAATTTCAAGATAAATTAATTAAGGCTATTTCATTGTCTTCGATCATTATATCGCAGGCAGAAATGCATTGCTAAAACTAATTTGACTGCTAAATACTTAGCTAAAACTACGGGAGCCATCATTCATTAGATCTTTCAAAGGTCATGATCCCTGGGCGTCCAAGAGCAGCAGGGATGCCACTTGAGGGGGATAAAGGTTGGCTCACCCTATGAACTGTGAAACAACTATGAAAACAATTTGTAAAACTGTAGAATCAAACAAAAGTTATGTCTTATTGAAGTACGGTGATGGTAGACATGCCATCAATATTCACAGAGACTTGAGTTGGCAAAGTCAACTAATCTGAAATTTATGAAGTTTTGCATAGGCACAATTTTCAAAGGACAAAATTTATCTCCAACATTAACGGTGTCATTGTCCATTCCAAAACGGTTTGTGCTCTTTTTCTGACTGATTATCGAAAAGTATTTATAGAATTGAGGAGGGCACTACTCCCCCCTTTCAGCATCGCTGGGCGTGGTCCAAGAGGAAGTGCGTGGGTGTTACAGCAAATTTGGGCCTTGTTTGCATTTTTTTGGGATTGAGCCTCATTGGTAAGGCTATATGTTGGGGATAACGTGCCTTTATGATACGTTTTCTACGGTTACTGGCAATCACTGCATTGCTGAGCAATCTATATGGTGAATATTGCTAAGATTGTTCGGAGACAAGAGCTCAAACCAAAACATTCTGGGCACAGCCCTGATTATGATATGAGGCGCATACAGACTGCTTCTTTATAGACAGCTTAACGAATCTAAAATGGCAAAGTACATAATTTTGTTTCATACAGCACGAAGATTCTACAAAATTCACCGGGGTGTTCTTCAACAGAAATTATGGGTAGATTTTTTAAAACTATACTCTGATACATTAGAAAATGATATTCATTCTCTCACCGGAACTCCAATACAATCTTCTACCAGGAAGTTTACTTCTCCCTTTAGGGTAACAAAGGTACGATAAAACACGAAAAACTCTGCTAACTTGGAGTTTATAGAGAACAAAATCCTTGATTTTCTATGTCCCAGTTTTCAGCTCTCTATGACCTCGTATCTTCCATTGAAATTTTCATTAAGTAGCTCAACAGGCTCTTTCAATAAGCTAGGAAAATTCCAAAATTTCCAGCAACGGGACAAACTGGTCTCAGATTCTATGACAATGAAGCAAAGCAAGAGCTAGTTTTCCTTCATGCAAGGTTTTCTGCAGATATATAGTGATATTATACTGAAGTCCCATCGAATTGATCTATGAATTCGAAAGGGAAATTGCTGAGTCGTACATCGGACAAAGAGCTCAAAGAACTTTCGCTCGCCATGAAGTCTTGAGTATCAGAGCTATTTCCGTGCACAGCTTGAATGCTCTTTTGATCTATGAGCCACGTCTCAAGCTCATTGATAATGCTATCCACTTTACTTGGTTGGTGTATTTCGAGCACTGATGTCGAAACTTGACGTTCGAATTTACTAACAAAAAAGGAAAAAAGCAATTCAATTACACACATTTTTATATGGATATCTAATGTTTGCGGAGCCTCAAAATTCTAAAAAGTCTAGATTTTGAGCCTCAGATTATTCTTGTGTCATTTTTGCCCCATTCAAGGTACAAATTTACCATTGAAAAAACAGTAAGGGTAAATACAGGTTGACGGAGGCAATAGACTTTTTAAGTGTATAGAATTGTTTTTTATCTTATTGTATTGTATTGTATTGTATTGTATTGTATTTTATTGTTTTGCATTGTATTGTATTGCATTGTATTGTATTCAATTATTTTATAGTTATGCACTTTAATCTTAAAACATAATAATGATAATGCAAATAACACCGAATAAGTACTTCAGATTGCAAGTACTTCTCTCATATATAATTACTTTTTTCGTCCGCCCCAGGTTCAGAAAACCATCAAACCTTAATAAGACCTTAAGTTTTGCTTAAAAACCTTCCTAGTGTCTTTCAGTTCCAGCCATTTGTAACCTACCCAAATCATCTTGCTGTCACCCAAATTATTATTCAAACGCTGTGCTGCAAAACTGGTTGGAAAACATGGAAAATATGCAAGAATACGACCTGTTCTTCATTCCACTTAGTCATATGGAAAAAAAGAATTTGAATCTCTTCTTATCACTTGTATTACTACTATCTTTTCTCTTAGTTTTTAAAAATATTTTGGTCAAAATTTTCCTCACTAACTTTCCAGCAGAGTCGCGTGGTTTCGTAGCCTCTGCTCCAACCCCGGCACTATTCGACTTTGAACCAATTAAGGCCCTCAATTCATCACACAAGAATATTTCAAAAGCGTTAGTATTTTCTTACATTTACACGATCCAAAAAAACCCAACAGTGGTCGTGTATGCGCCTGTTCCTCGATGCATATTTTAGCATCATGATATGTTTGTATCGTTGATGTTTAAACTGTGTAATGTCACTGAAATCTGACTGAGCTTATTTACGTAGTATGACTGGGAAATAAGTTAGTCAGAATTAGAGCAAATTGAGACCAATGCGGTTCATTTTCCCAAGGCCAAGTGATGCAGAATAAACATTGGATAAAATAATCTAGTTTAACACGGGACCTTAGCATAACCACGAATGTCTACGGCACGCCAAGGCAGGGATGTCAAGACAGTGAAAAATAAGGGCAAAACAGCGGCAGAATAAGAGAATATGGTTTATCTTGTGAGGGCAGGGGGGTGGGGGGAATTGCCCTTAGCTGTAGGCGTCCTTGAACAAAACGCCGAGAGCGAGCAAAGTCAACAAATGTAGTCAGCAACATCTACAATTTTAACATCAAACACTGCATAAGAGATCTACCGCTCTTGGTACCTGTTCGCAGTCAACATAGACAGAATCAGTTTCTAATCGATTTAACAGCTCTAATTTGAATTTCAGCTAATCTGTTCTGGGTTTTCGTCTAAATTTTGATTTAAATTGTATAACTGCAATCGCATTTAGCAACTCTAGTAAAAACCTCCAAGTCTTGTCCAAATGTAATATATGCTCCAGGCCCGGCTGAAGCCCCCCGCCCCCAATAATTTGCTCATGCTTGTTCCTTATTTTTTTGAAAAAATGCAGTAAAGAGCAACCTTTCAGCTGATAATTATATTAGATAGTGTTCCTTGTCAATTATACATCTAACTATCGTCATTTTTTCATCATCTTACTAGTGCAGTTGTTACAGCGGAGACAATTTCCAGTGATCGAAAGGGCGTGGTACCGAAAAATTTTTGGACCCCCATTTAACCTCGCTTCGCTTGCAGGCCCCCGATATCAATTTCGTTCCGACGGGCCTGTGTCTGGCTGCATGGCATTGAGCACTGCAAAACAGACGGGCCAAAGGTAATTCTCATAGTTATGTTACAAACTTACAAGCCAGTTGCAATCATTTACTTGTTCTAGGTAGAAGTTCTTATGCAAAATCAAAGAACAAAGGAATGAAAAGAAGCACTTACCTATTCGCGAAATGTTTCGTGAGGTCTTGCTCAGATGTACTTTTTGATTCTAAAACACCACAGCTACATGACAACAATACCTTTTCTAATTCAAAAACCTTCCTACGATAGCGATCTTCTAACTTCTGATAAGCATTTGCAACTTTCTTTTGTTCTTCCAATTTACAAAGCAAGTCTTCCTTTTCTTGCAAAAGTGTGTTTATTAATTGATCTTTTTCAGACACTTGCTTACTCAGTTCTAGCTCTATCTCTGTAGGTAACGATGTATCGTTCTCATCCATAGATGTGCTTTTATCAGAAAATTCAATCCTTTGTTGTCTATACAGCCCCCTCTCTGTTGCAAGGTACTCATTGCTATTTATATCAATAACTACACTTTCTGCTACAGAATGTTTTGCTTGTCGCTGCTTCTCAACTAAAACATCTCTCCCTTTATCAATATCTGGTGGTATAGTGTCATGTATCGGTTCCACCAGATAGTCATCAAAGCTACAAGGATTCGAAAGAGTTCGTGATTCATCGTGTTTTGGCCTTTTCGCAAACGCTTTTGGAGCACCTGCCGCTCGGGCAATCTCCTCTTCATGTAGTCTTATCAAATCCCGTAAGCCTCCTTTTGCACGGCGATAACCTACATGTTTCTCTGTACTGTTGTTCTCTTTACTGTTTGGTTGTATGCTTAACTCGTTATCCACACTCCACCGTTTGTAGTTTATTTTGTTATGTGATGTGGCTTCGTTGAGCCTTTTCATTCTACTAGTTATTGAGCTTTCCTCTAGCTCAGAAGCTTCTTTAGTTTCTTCTAGCAGTCTGCCGATTGAACGACCTAAAAATGATTGCTTGTTTAGAAGTGGTCCTTCTACCTCGGCCTGCTGTTCCGCGTTTCCAACAACATTCATCCTACTGCTGCCTTGGCAATCCACTTGAAGAGTCATGTCAGAAGAAAGGAATGACTTTGGCCAGGACATCGCCTTGTTTCTTCTGTATTCTCGCCATTGATCATCATGAGTTGCTCTGCGAGCGACGCTGTTACTCATCCATTGATCCTCTGTTGTTTTATGAGGAACCATAGCTTCTGCTGTTAACGCCCAATGCGACATGAAACCTCTGGCAACACTTGTCATTTCTACACAATATCATAATTAATCGCAACTATGGCGCATATCAATTAAACGCAATCGCTGTAAGCTTCAAGTGACGGCAGGTTTAAAATTTCTTCGAACTACCTGAAAGAAAAATAATTAAAACGTGACATAAGATGAGGAAAACCGCCCCCCACAAAGTTAAATGAGACATACGCCTTAGGCTCTATGGAACTTAACTTTTGAAAATAACAGGGAATGACAAAGTTAGTGGTTTCTAAAATTCCCCCTGTATGATGAAGAAAGTGATGTAATTGGACTTGTATGATTATTTTAGGTTGAAATCGAGAAATGCACGGAAGTTCCAATGCTGATAAAATTATAATGCACATGGCTCAGGAACTGTACTTTGAAGTTTTTCCTTATATAGGCAAGGTTCAAAATTAGATTAAAAATTAAGACAGTAGTTTACAGCATTTTTTATAATGAAAAAACTTCTGACAATTAAAAAAATTTAGACATGGTGGAAAGCATAGTCCTGAGAAAATTCATGCTATAGCTTTATGACTAAAATATGATAATCATCAGAAAATTTCTCTCAAAATATATGCAAAGTTTTGTTCAGTTTCCCTTGTAATTTGCCACATTCACTCAAATTGTCAGTCCACAGAAAGATTGTTCAATCACATTACACAGGTGTTAAAACAGCAGAGATGGAAAGAAAATATTTTATGTAAAACATTTTCTTGTACACAAAAATGTATCTCAAAGTTAAGTTAGTAATGTTAAAAATTGACAGAGCAAATTTAATACCAAACTTTGTAAATATAAGGATTGTTTATTGCAGCTTTACATTCATTGCAATCAATTATAATTTCTTTGCAGCTGGATGCACATGAAGAAATTTAGCTGAGAAATTAATGATGTTATGCTTAAAGGAGATCTTCCTGATGTATTTTTGTAATTTCCTGTGATAAGGTTGGATTACATTTAGTAGCTTATTGAAATCTTTTAAAAATAAAGGCATCTACAACACTGCCACATTACCCTGCATCTCTCCAGAAGATCATAGGGCAAGCTCACTAAAACTATACTATAGACTATGAAGGGAACAAATGTTGCACACTCAGTATGAAAGTATTGCACTTTTTGGTTCCCCAACAACTTGTTACATCACAGTTGCTGTAGCACATTGGTTCATGACATTATATGCATTCTTTCTACAAGTCCTTTAGGCATCTACTTAAGTCTGTTTTTTTAGGAATGTATCAAAAACAACTTCTCAGCTTAGTTCTCCTGATGCTTCACAGTGTGTATACTTTTGCACAATTCCACAGTGAAGTTTATTGCTAGCTTTCCCAATACATTCACAACATTGTCACTATTTGAAAATGATCAGCTTTAAAGTTTATAACAGGTAAATGATCTTTTAGCATAATCAAATGATCAAAGGTCATCCAGACGCAAGTGATATCTGGTACCTTTAACAAATCATTAAAATACTGATTTAATAAATAGACAATCATTAATTGTTCTGGAATCATTATGCCTTGCAAAATTCCCTTTCAATTTTTCATCCCTTTGTGATTCACCTGTATGTTACATACCATGTAGAAAAAGGCATCTCAATATTTCACTTAGTAACTTATCAATAAGGCTTTTAGAGGGATTTAGATCTTTTGCAATGATTGCTGTTGCTGTTTCTTTTGTGGAGATGCTTGAGAGTGAAGATCCAAATTTTTAGTTGCTTTTACTTTTCCTAAATTACACATTCTACAGCTATTTGGTATAACTGATGAGAAATAATATCTGATAAATATGACACAACTAAACTGCAAAGATCAATGCTTTCCTAATGCTGGAACTCCTCATCCAGTACAGTTCAGTTGCTATATATTTTAAAATTTGACTACATACAATCATATAAATGAACAAGTTATACATAGTAGAGAAAATCTTAGCTTTAACATACAAACATAACTTGAAGTAGATTGATGTGGAGGAATATCTTAAGGAGGAGCTCTCCCAGTAGCAAGGCTAATCCTGAAGAGAGTACCCCCCCCTGTATTCTAGAGACAGTCAATGATCATTAATAATAAAGAAAAGAGTGCATTTACTTAGGATTTGCAATAGCATATTTTGATTGGTCTTATGATTGGTAGTTATTTTGGAGAAATGCTCTCTGTTGCTGGCAAAAGGAACAGACAGATGGCAAAAAATGAAATACATGGGGATTGTATTCCAACATTTGACATCTAAGTAACGAGAGACCAAAGGACACACAAAAAAAAGAAAAAAGAGATGGCTTAATTTAGGAAATAAAATTTAGATTAAAGGTATTCTGTACAGGTAAAGAAATCATGCAGCAAAAATGTCAAAAATCTGCAAAGATAAATGTGCTTGGGTGTATTTTGTTGTAAATGCAGATAAATCTTTTCCAAGGTTCATAAGTTACCAACAAAAAGTATGTACTGATGAAGTATTTGGAACAGCACCCACAGATTTGCATTAGGCAATCATGTTGCAACACAGGTGTTGATAAAAATTCAAGGGGTTTATAAAAGGAAGATGCATTTGTGCTTTATGCATTAAATTTAAGAAAGCAACTGGGTTCTTTTTCTTTGCAAGAAAACAGCTCCTCCATCCTGGCTTTGATTCAATGTAAATTATAGAAGAGATCCATGAAGTACAAAAGCAAATAGTTGGGGAGCATGGATGCAAATGACATGTATGGAGATGTCATTGTACATGAACAAGATCCTGATTCCAACCTTCAAAATGATAAAGTTATAATACTAAATCATGTATCTTCCTTTGATGATGTAACTTTGATCTGAGGCCATATTCATAGCCAACACCCTAATCACATTTTAGAGGGTACCTTTTTCAAAACAAATTTCTTACTAGTATCATAACAATTTGATAGTGCCTGGTCCATGGCCTTATTAGATAAATTAAACTAGATAAATCACACCAATAGGAAATTCAAAAATAATCCAGCACGAGCCATTAATGAACCCAGACCGGCAGGCTGGTGGACAATGTGGACGAGGCAAGAAAAACATAAACATCATCACATTCAGGGGTCGGCTGGTCACTCACTGGTCATTAACACGCTTCATATTAGTATCCTGAGATGTCGTGTTATCTTTCCCTGCAATTGATTGTTTTTATCTATTGCTGTGATACAGTAGGGATATGAATATATGAGCGATAAAAGAAGCATCATGTTGCGCTCGAAAAATGAGCAACGAACCTAAATTACAAAATTACAGGAATTATAATAAATAACAAGCAACTGTAAATAAAAGCTAATCCTTCCTCTAATGATTAAAATAAGTAAGAGATTGTAACAAACGCCTGCTTGTAAACAAGTGTCTTTGTTTTCTGAAAAAAAGTGATTACCAAATCAGAAAGTCCTTCCTTCAAAAAATTAACATTACGGTTTATAGGTAGGCCAACCTCTGCTCGTCTGCATGCTGGACCCGCCGAAAGCAAAAACACCACTTTACATCTGACGCACTGAAACAGTCTTCTTGCTTTGAAATTTTATACTCTGCTATGCTTGCTTAATAAAACACATAAGCCATTACCTGGTAGCTGCATCATTTCTTCACCGAATCAATGTTTCTCTCCATCACCCAGCATTGACGTTGGTCTTATTTTTCTTCCACCTATACTTCATCCCGGAACCTCATTTGTTCAGACCAATTCTCAACTTTTGTCTCCTCCACAGAAGCAATATAACCACAAAACCAAAGATACAACCACCAGGTAGAGGGGTATACACAACTAGAAAGACATCTATAGAGACTGAAATCAATATACAGCGATGCCGAAAGAGGGGGGGGGGGCAAGGGGGGCAGCTGCTCAATTCTATACATTCTTTTGGACAATCAATCAGAACAAAGTACAAATGGTCTTGAAATGGAAATTTGAATGGACAGAGAGGTACCTACACATTTCTTCAATAAGACACCTACACACTCATTTTTTTATTGATTTTCTATAATTTTACAGGATGTATTTTGTGGTAAAGTGCCCTTCAAAGAATGTCTGCCCCCCTGTGCACTTCAATGCTTCCGGCATCCCTGGCAATATACAAAGATGCCCTCGGGGATGGGGGCGTTGCAACAGCAAAGATAGAACGAACCTTTGTATTCCTTGAGGCCAGAAGTCTGGATTTTCGGTAGCATGATTGGCCCTAAAAATCACAGTAAGGTTGTCATGGGCTACTGTGATGGAGCACGAGCCTTTGAGTCGATACCATCATGTTACTTTTTGATAATTTTGAAAAATGATGTTAAGATAAAGGAGGGGATGTCACTTTCTGCTCTATTTTTGCCACCCAAGCAAAGTTTGCAGGTTTGAATACCATACAACTGGCGGTGCAGTGACGCTAAATTTGATTGGCTATTTGACTTGTGGTCAAGATCTTGGTTTACATGGCTTCCATTACCCCCTCATTTGAACCGATCATAAAATTTTCATTAAAAATCACATGGTAGTTTGCTTTAAAGGCTACATGTTATAAATCATGAAAATAGTAATAACTTTTTCAATTTTTAACCTATTTGTCCATAAAAGTTTCATTCTAGTTTTCACCTCCCTACGTTGCATCAATTTTCAAACAGAAATCCGACATCAGTTTGGTAATGTAACAATGAAATTTTTTAATTCCTGCATTGATTTCAAATAAATCCAGCGCGTAAATTTCCAGATGCACTTTTCTGCTTCTTGGGATGTTACTTTTCATTGAAAGTCCAACATTTGCACGGAATCGAAAACAAATTAGCCATAAATAACTAAATGCTATTAGAAGGTGATATTTATTCACGTGGCAAATACTACAGGGTAGCATCGAATGGCTTCTATGACTCTCTCCCTGTCCAAACGGTCTGAACTGCACGCAGCGGTGGCGCCAGCCTCAAGAAAGTGGGAAGGTAAGATGACGATAAGGTTCTGGCCTCGCCTATTGGTTTTTGGAAACGCCCTCCTTTAACAATAACGTTTTAGAAAAGTGTGGAAAGCTCCCATCGTTCTTGCGATCAATGTTGAAGACAGTTTGTGACTATGAGACCAAACTGAATAAGGACCTAACCCTAAAATAGATTTTTGAAAAATCTTTATCAGCATAGGTTTAGAAAAGTGGGGAGGGGGGGGGGTTATTACCCCACCTTCTAAACACCCTCGTGGCTCCGCCACTGACAGCACGGGCATATGATAGATTTGGTCAATCCAACATTAGTAATTTTCATTTATTTGATTGTGAACATTATTGTAAGATGTCCGTCTTTAAATTTTAGAAGGTGCCCAAATAAACAAAATTCAAAATCATTGCTTTGCAAGGGAATGCAAATAAAACACAATGCACATCGAGTTAGAAATTTTTATTAGAACACATTCATGAATATATTCTTACTATAAAACATATTCTCATTGAATAAATAGATGTTAAACAGTCTGTTAATATAAATTTAGTGGTTGCACATGAATCGATTCGCCAGCCAGAAAACAATCTGATCCAATATCATAAGAGATTGTAAGGAGACCACAAAATCGATTCATATGCGACCCACGTAAAAGTTTATTTAGTTCCATTTTCACAAACCACCATAATAAGCTGTTAAAAAGATGTTGCTTCTGAACATGATATACGGCTTAGATGATCATAAAATTTAACCTTGGTTTTAACAATACATATCGCAGGCATGAAGCCTATCTGCCCTCAAGAGCAAATGATACGAAAACACGCAAAAATAATGCATATTCCAGCTTAGGATTTGTCAGTTCTGGACTTCCTAAGTTTTGAATAACAGGTTTTTGCTTTCGCTTCAGAATTTTTTAAAGCCGAGGTGCTACACTTTAGCAGCACAAGCAAAGCCTGC
Organism: Catostylus mosaicus; assembly: GCA_964019065.1. Lineage (NCBI taxonomy): Eukaryota > Metazoa > Cnidaria > Scyphozoa > Rhizostomeae > Catostylidae > Catostylus > Catostylus mosaicus. The sequence goes on along the minus strand of OZ025190.1, from coordinate 6,503,933 downwards.
GGTACAGGCTAAAAAGTTTCACATTGAAAAGTGTATACAAAGAAGAGTGCATTAAAAGTTAGTCTTTGATTATTATTGCAGAAAATTAATTGTACAACACTATTGAGACAAATTCGTAAGCTGAAAAGTTCCAAAGCATGGCGAATTTTTTTCGACATAGTTATTCGAGATAAGGCGAATCGCAAATGTGAAGAAAATTCCGTGACAAATGTTTAATGAATTGTTTAATGAAAATTTCGTGACAAATGTCCAACTTTGTTAGAAAACTAAAACGGGCCAAAAACATTGTAAGAATCTCCAACATTGCAATGAATTATGCAGATAGAAGTCACTTTACCAAATATTTACCCATTCTTTGTGAAAACAAAGTGCATGTAATGACCCGGTTCTTTGGCCCTAATTTCTTCAAGAGAACAAATTCTTTTCCCAATATAAAATTGACTGAAATACCCGAAATCGTAGTGCAATATACGTCAGTGAACAGTATAGACAACGTTTTCTTATATGAAAGTTCGGAATGATCACAGGGGCAATTCAAGGATTTCAGTGACCAACTCTCATGACCAACTCTCTCATTAAAGAACACGCAAAGCTGCCCCTGTTTATGCAGTATATCAGACGTATTGCGATAGCTCATTTCGTTTGAATGTTACAAGTTAAATTAGACATTAATTAGACGTCACTAGAACATTAAGAAATTTTGAAGTAAAAATTTGAGATACTTTGAAATGTAACCAGGATGTAACCAACTACCAGTGTTGTGGCAAAATTTGGTAGCATCTTTAATAGATTTCGTCATCTGACATGAATACAATGGCAACAAATGCAATGATGGTCAATATGAAAAGAGCCTAAAAAAGAGAGAAAAAAATGATACTTATTTCGATGTGCATAACCCTTTTCATATAACCATGAGCATACAAATATATATAATTTGATTATCATCGGACAAAAAATTACTTTCGGCCTTTTCTCTTTTGCACGTCGCATTCCAGCATTACAGAACAAAAAAAGGTTTTGAAAAACAAGTCAAACTTCACAAGAAGGCAGAAATAGCAAAAATATAAGAATGTGACAATAAAAGAATATTCCTTCAATCTTGAGAAAATTAGAAAAATAACTGAAATATTTTTAAAAACTGACATTGCTTTTACCCTTTCCCCTTTCCCTTGCTCCCTTAATGTTGACAAATTGGTATGGAGTTGTTTCGGTATTACCTAATTTTAATCCAAAGAGGGAGATGGGATCAATTACTGCTGTCTCATTATATTTTGTCCATGATTGCAGTATATTACTGAATAGCTAGCCCCACGGCCTATCACTTCCAATGTACTGCATACGAAATCAATGTCAAAACTGAGGCTCAAGCGATAAGCCTAGAAGCTGCGATTGGAAATTCAATTAAAATATCTTACGTAAGCACTTATAGCGAAGGCCTCATGCCACTGAGATGAGCGACAAATTTTCCAATAAAACGTCACAATGAAAACAATTGATAAAACAATTCGATTTTGCAGAGTCTAGCACATAATTGACAATGTAGATTAGAAAATAGCACTTGAAAGCGGGCAGTTGCATTTAATCTTTGTATCGAAATCAGTGGGACGACAAGGCAGGCAATACAACGCAAAAACCCAGCAGTCATTTCTGTAAAACTAAAGGATGAAATAATGAATACAGCAACTCAACGGCGAATATACAAAGGTAGCATTGCAAGGAGACAAGCATTAAGATACCGATCGCTATTTCTGTTTCGTGCAAGCAACACTTTTCGATACAGAAGTGTAAAACTTGTGAACAGTGTTGCTTTTGAAGCATTCATCCTCATCTCAATAATAGTAAGCAGCTGCATCATTTCTGCAGAAAAAACTACGGAGATAATATGTGTAGATATGACATTGAACTGCATTTTTCTGTTCGAGTTGATCGCCAAGGTAGTTTCATATGGACTTTTGTTACATCCTGGTGCTTACTTAAGAGATCCTTTAAATATATTAGATGCAAGCATTGTATTGGCTGGTAAGTTTGTTGCCCTTTTTTATGACTATACGTGAAAGGCAAATGCACAACATATTGGATAATTGCTCAAAACATATTTAACTAACAAGAAACAATTCAACGCCCATTTTAGCTTCATTTTTTCACAAAACACTTTAAACCGACACTTTAAAATAAAACTATGGATACAACAATAAAGAGGTGAGATCAACGTACAGGTTGACAGATGTGTTTCATTAGGACCGGAGCATCCAAAGTCCTGTCCAATAACTAAGCAAATAAAGGAAAATTTTCCTTTGGATGTGGCGACATACTACGTCAGAATTTAGCATGAAACTCACACACATCAAACACATCTCTTGCCAGATCTTCTAATAATTCGAGAACAAGCTACTATAAAATTATTTTGCCAAACATCAAAAGTTAACTACTAAAACAGATTTTACAAACAGATTATAAAACCAATAGGCAATCTGTGCATCTTTCAACAGGCTTTGCAGAGACTACAAAGACAATTTTAATGGGTGAGAAAGAAGATATAGATATACAGATTTTACGTCTCCCGCGCATTCTTCGACCACTGAGACTACTCGTAATCGCGAAAGAATTGCGAGTGGTCGTGGACACAATTGTGAAATCTTCGAAAGCTCTGTTCCACGTTACCGTATTCATTCTTCTGCTGCTGACATTGTATGCAATCATTGGCCTGGAACTATTTAGCGGTAAGATGGCTGATATGGTTATTCTTTATCATCCTTTTAAGGAAACATGATCTACATACGTCAAAAAACTCGCCAATCCACATAATACCATAGTCAAATGTCAGATGGAAGTGTTACTGAATATTTGATATTTACGGTGCTGAGACCTCACAAAGGGAGATGGCATACCCAAAAATGTCGAGTTATTATTGTCAAGCTAAAATACTATGGGTGGGGCAAGTTTTAATCATATGACTATTATTCAACAATAGAAATGAAATGACCATAGCAAACAGAAGTTGCTACTTTGAATATTGTTCTCGTCAAAATCATCACCCATAACCTGCTACTTTTCGATTAAGTAGGGATTTTATTGGTGTTGAAGTTAGGGTACTTTCGTGTTGGCGTATCACCAGGATGGTGATGATAACACCAAGATATCACAGTCAAATGAAGAAATATTCACTTAAATTTACAAAACTGTCCACAAGTTGCACCCAGCTACCATACCTTTCGAAATCGCCATGTTGCGTTGCATCGTAGACTCATTGCCAAAAATTATCTGATATGCATTTAGACACCTTATACCATAGATATACGTTTAAATATAGGTATCTTCACTGGGAATGATTTAAAATGTTCAGTTTTCAGTAACCCACACACAACAAGAAAATAGGTTGCAGATACATGGGAAGGTTTCATCAAATTATTTAACTTACAGGAAACAAATTTTATCATGTCTGGCTATGTCAGAAACGAACATTGACTTTTTACTCCTGTAATGGTTTCGATCAAGAAAACAAACAAAATAAATCTTAAGGTTCTAAGGACATAAAACAGCAGAGAAAGTTTTATTGGTCTCAATAAGGCAGTTATTCAGAAAAACAAAAGCAGTCAAACTCAAAGTGCTGATTTGCCCTGCGTAGAAACCTTTACCAATTAACGCCTCAGATCTAACTGCACGAAATGGAACAGACACTCGAGAGTCACACCAAAGAAAGTAGCTTTAATACCTATGTTTTGAAAAGTGCAGTTGATGCAAGATTAACCGCATTGCCTATTTCTAGGTAAGCTCCACACTGCCTGCTACGATAACATAACTATGGTGCTATCAAAACCAACAAGAGCCTGCAGTGCCAGAGCTACATGTGCACCTGGCTCAATCTGCATTGGGAACTGGACAGGGCCCAACGATGGAATGGCGTCATTTGATCATTTTGGATATTCTTTGTTATCAGTGTTTCAAATAATCACTTTGGAAGATTGGGTTCCGATATACTACAACGTAAGTAATAAACTTAATGCATTCCCTTAGCGTTTTCATGACAGAATACAAATCAATGGGTAAACAGGCCATGAGCCCTGCTTCCAAATGCGGAGAACAAGGGTATAATAACAGCATAAACTTCTGTTATGATCTTTCATTTTCATGCTACTCCACTACATCCATCATATAGTGCATCTGCTCTTGTTTAAAATATATGTTTTCCTAGACTAGGTTTCATCAAATGAACAAGAGTGTATTTCAACTCTATTCAAAAAAGTTTACAGTTGCACATTAGCTAAACTTTTAATATCGTTATTTCAATCCAGCCTGTTTGGGCTCCTACGTCATCTGAGACTGCGGGAGTGGGGTCTGTGGCAAATGGCGTAGATTTTTGTTAGTAGCAAGTGTGGTTCTTTGCTTTTTTGGTCATTTATTCATAAGAAAGAGGAATGACCTGTATCATCTAATGCTATTTGTTTTCTTTTAAGCTCAGCGATGTTCTTGGGTCACAGTGGCATTCAATTTACTTTGTGACATTGATTCTGTTCGGAGCATACTTCAGTCTTGATTTACTACTGGGTGTTCTAACCAACCAGTATATTAAGACTAAAGACATTGTTATGATCAAGCAAAGAGCTAACAAAACCAGCATGAAAAAAATCCACAGTAAGTAGTGATTTCTATGCTCAATGCACATAATGAGTGCCAAATGCAAATGCCAGTTTCTTCCTGTATTATTCTTAGGCAACTTTACAATCATAATATCAGAAATTAAATTTTGGAGAGCTTTGATGCATTGATGCTTCTACAACGAAATTAAATGTGCCTGACTAAATGGAGACTTGAATGTCACGTGAGAAAAAATTTCGCCAGAGGCAGTGGAACAAATGAAATATGCGTATCTTTAAAAAGTAACAAACACTGCTATAAGAACTTTATGTCGAAAATTTAATAACACAGTTTAAGATTGGATAGAGAAAATGTGCATTTATAAAGTGGGGACTCCTAAAGTGGAAATATCAATCGAGAAAGAGCCCTATTCCCTGAAACAGTTAAGGGTTTCATGGAGAACAGTCCATTTCTATTTGAAAGGAAGATAACATATTCCTTATAGCATTGAATGAAGTCAGTCATTTCTTATGATGCTAGTTTTCCATGATAATCATTGATGATTAGAGATGATAAGCGTTAATAATTGTATCATGTTTCCTCAAGGTATCGTCAGCCAGTTAAAAAATCGCCTATTTCAAAAACCGGCCAGTGAACTGAAAGGAACTAGAGCCAGAAATGAAAGCGAGGCAATGGGAACATGTTTAGAAAGTGACACAAAAAAGTCTGAGACAACGGAACCTGAAACAAACGTCGCTGAGCCAGCTCAGACAATCGATGGCATCGGAAAAAGGAGCAGAAGCAGAAATAGTTCCCTATGCACCAAATTCCAACAAGTCATGAGGCAAACTGCATTGTCCAAAAACTTTTTCTATACTACCTCTTTGATCATTATTATAAACACAATTTGCTTGGCTTCATCGCAAAGTAAGTATTCAGATGATGTGAAAAATGGCCTAGAAACTGTTAACATCATTTGCAACATCTACTACGTATTAGAAATCTTAATCAAAATCTGCGGACACGGAATAGCCTACTTCTGGGAAGTGAAAACAAGGCTGCTGGAAGTTCTGGTTATTCTCTGGTCTGTCATAGATATTGTATTCAATAGGATCGGCGGTACCTACAGCATTGGGATTAGTGTTATGCGAACAATGAGTCTGCTACGTTTGCTCAAAGGAACAAAGGCGGGGTCATCGCTGATAAAGATACAAGCCTCGTTTATACGAAGCTCACGGTCGATTTTGAGCCTCTTAGTCGTCTTGTTACTTATTATGTTTATATACGCAATGCTAGGCAACGATCTATTCAAGAATTATTCAGAAGCCTCTGATGACAAAGTTGGCTCCTTCGCAACAGCAACAGATTCAATGCTTCTAGTATTTGTACTGCTAACTGGCGAAGGATGGCCTGGTGTCATGGCCGAATTGGTTAACAAATTCTGGAAAAAGAATAAAGCAGGCACTATTCTACCAGTCACTTACTTTCTTTCCTTCATAATTCTTGGAAATTTTATACTCCTCAACATATTTCTTGGAATTATGATTGATAACCTTATAACAGAATCTGAAGAAGAATTAAGAGACGAAACGGACAATGAAGACGACTTTTGCAAGTGCCCAAAGGACCGGCCATATACTGGGGAAATTGTAGAAAATGAACAAATCTCGATAGAGCTACAGGATAAAGAGGCTCCCGTTTTTTTCGAGACACCAAGTACTTCAAAAGTAAACGAATGGGGAGAAACAGAAACATCACCTTCATCAAGAAAACAAATTACATTTTCTACAGCTATAGAAAATCCTAGGCCAGTTGAAAGACGAAAGTCAAGAGGAATACCACAACACAACTCATTGTATATCTTCTCGCCAACAAATAAATTTCGAATGATTTGTTTTAACATCGTGAGAAGTGACATTTTTCAGCACTTGTGCATTGGATCAATAATAATCAGCACGATATTATTAGCATTTGAAGACCCATTAAACAGAGACAAGCAGATAGCAAAAGGGCTGCATTACTGCGATTTTCTCTTCACAGGTATGTAAAATATTAAAATTTCGTACAAATTTTGTAAAAGTACAGGCGATAGAAAGGTTGTGTGCGCCATTCCACATCCAATCCAATTCTAGAGACTTCACCAATGTAATAAATATATATATTTATATACACTAACCATAAGGGTGCTATCCAATTGAAAATATCTATTAGCCTCGACCGTTGCTCGAACCGCTAACAACAACATTCAGAACTCCTCGTTCACTCAACTGCGCAACACAGGCACCAATTCTTATATTTATACATATACTGCATTTTAAAATATGTATATAATTCTGTTTTACTGAGCATATAACATTAAGACCCTATCACTTGAAAAATTCTTAAATTAAAGCGAGACAGGGTCTTCAGATTCAAAATTTGCAGCCCCCTGCTTAATCTGCTATATTCATTTTACAGGAATATTCATTGTGGAAATTTTAATCAAAATGGTAGCATTTGGTTTGGCCCTTGGACATCCTGCTTGTTATCTGCGTGACAAACTCAACGTCATTGACATACTAGTTACATTAATATCACTTGTAAGTCTATGCATCGAAGCAATAGGGATAAACCTGCCGCTACAGCTGAAGGTTCTTCGCGTGTTGCGAGTACTGCGTGCACTCAAGATATCACGAAATATTCGATACGTCGTCGATTGTTTGGTTGTATCGATTATGAAGATCTTCAACTATTTCTTGTTGTATCTGCTACTGCTGTTCATATACTCAGTGATTGGTAAGTATGCCTGGTATGTTTCAACTAACCCGAATTTCGTTTCTTACGAATAGATCTCATACGTTGTCATAGTATGTTATTCGATTCAAATGTATGAAATCGCGGGGTCAAATAAGACCAAGGGAATTCAAAATTTGTTGCATGTCACTTCCAAGTTGCGATTAGGATGACAACTAAGCACTGGTTGGTTTTTCGGCCTTTAAAGAAAAAGGAAAGGAGAGGCGAAGAAGCTTTTGCATTCAATTCCGTCAACATTTGAAAGATTTGATGTGGTAGGTTTTAGGAGTAACAAAACTAACGAGAAAATTTTTTACTTACTATCAGAGTCGTGTAAAACCTAATCTAGAAAGATTCATATTCATTTCGCGTGCAGTATCGCATGCCGGTCGTAAGTATGCCATGCGCTGCAGTGCAGTAAAATGGGTAGGATAACAAAGATTCTTCATGATGTGTTGGGAGTTGGGGGGGGGGGGGGGGGAGGGGATGGAGGTTTTTATCACTGATTGTAACTACCCACTGGTTGGATTGAAAATTCTTATGTCTCGTGTCTTATGCCTCATGTCTTGTGTTGCTTGCAACAGAAAACAACCGTAAATGAATCAAATAAAAAGTGTTAGCCTGGTATGCAATATCTTATAATCTTCTAAAGTTTGCAATTATGTAACATTTAATGTACATAAAGAAGTCCTTTTTACTTGGTAGGCCCAAGAGTATGAAACATCGGATACCCAAAGGGTCTACTTTTCTATTGGCGTAATTAGAAGAACAGTATTTTGTCATTTTTAGGAGTGAGGCTGTATTCTGGAAAGCTAAAGAACTGCGTTCATGGCAGTGCAAGCAAACTAGGAAATGTGACCATCGTAAAGACTATATGTTCTGATGCTGATTCTAATTTTAACCACGTGTTCAATGCCATGGTGACGTTGTTCTCAATTGGAACATTGGACAATTGGATAGAGGATATGAATATCATTATTAATCAAGTAAAAGACGTATCTTTTGCAACGTCATATTTCTTTATGATATCCTTCTTGTTGATGATGACATTTATCATGCTAAATGTATTCGTTGGTTTTGTTGCTGTGGCATTTCAAATGGAGCGTGACAAGAAAGAAGGATTCTGTATATTGGATAAACACGCACAAGACTGTGTACGCATGGCACTTCAAATGAAAATGGAACCTAATAAATGGAACGGTACTGAATTGCAGAAAAGGATTCGAGTCTGGTTGGACTCACATCTATTCGAATACACTGTCCTCTTTTGCGTAATACTTAACTGCGTTATTATGATGACAAAGCATTACAATCAGCCCGCGATTTACAACACGATTCAAGAGAATGCCAACCTGTTTTTCACCTCCTTATTCACGATCGAATCTCTGCTGAAAATTTTCGCAATGTCACCAAAAGGATTCATTCGTGATCCGTGGTCAGTTTTCGACTTTCTTCTGGTAGCTGGAAGCTGGATTGACGTCACATTGCAATTGTTTCAAATTGACATTCACATTAACTTGACAGTCTTCCGGCTGTTCCGTGCTATTCGAGTGTTCCGGGTTTTATGTAAGAAAGGCAATCTACGACAGATACTTGCTACGTTCATCTCTTCAATCAAATCTGTGCCTAATATTGTTTGCCTGGTTATACTGGTACTGTTTATATACGCGGTAATGGGGATGCAGGTAAGTTCTAAATCAAAGCTCAGCGTATTCAGGGCGGAGGCAGAAAACCAGCTAAGACTGTGCTTTTACATCACAAGAAAATTGCATAACACTAGTTTCTGTGTAGTAACAAAACAGATACAGTTGAATATTTTGTAAGCAGCTACTTTTCCAGTTTATCTACGTTGCATTTGCAACTTCTTAAATTTTTTTTGCAGCATTTGAGGGGAATTCGGAAGTCCTTACCAATCAAACAAATCTGAACCACGTAAAATTTTTTGTCACATCCATCTTCAAGGCAAACTATTTTCCAGTTTCTTTACACTTCGAAAATAATCTTCCTTTGCTCTAAAAGTTAGGCATGCATCTCTCAGATAATATCGTTTTTCATTCTTAGCTTTTCGGGAGGATTCAGCTTCAAGATAATCAACCATTAAACCGTCAAGTAAACTTCCAAAATTTTGAAACAGCCCTCATCGTTTTACTTCGAACAACAACGCTGGATAATTGGAGGGAATTGATGATAGCATGCGCTGATGTTAAAACACTGAACTGTATCGATGATGCGTCAAAGAACTGTGGTACAATACTCAGCTACCCCTTCTTCACATCGTTTATTTTCCTTAGCGCCTTTATGATAACAAATTTGTTCCTTGCTGTTATCATGGACAATTTTATGTACCTTACACTGGACTCATCTGTCGTATACTGTCAGCATATACATCACTTCATCGCGATCTGGCGAGAATTCGACCCTGGGGAGACAGGCAGAGTGCACTCTAGCTACCTGGTTACGTTGTTGCGAAGGCTACCTCCTCCGCTAGGGTTCGGGCAGCACTGTCCGCGAAGAACCGTATACGCAAAGCTCGTAAATATGGACGTGCCCGTTGATGACAAATCAATGGTTTGGTACAAGGAGCTTTTGCTGATATTGCTAATCAGATGCTTGAGGCTTCGCGGAAAGAACGAGTTGATGCGAAAGGACATTCAAGCTATTGACAGTTGCGTTGATGAGAAAATCCTAGATAGTGTGCTGCCAACTAAACACAGCAAGATAAGAAAATCAGATTTCAAGATATTTTGTGCTTCGAATACGATAAAATATCACTTTAGAGTGTTTGTTGAAATGTTGAAGAAAGTACGGCAACAACAAAGCGACCACGATCTCGTCAAATGCTGGAAAATGTGTATTGGTAAAAATGTAGATCATAAAGATTTGGTGACAGACGAAGGATCGAATGTGAATATTGAAACAGATTATGATTTTGAGAACAAAAAGAAAAAAAAAGGCCTGAACGAGAAAGTTAAAGGCTGAACTGGTGAAGGCTGTCTTGGTGATAAGGTCACAATAGATTTCTACTTGTTCTTCTTTTGACACATAAAGAAACCCGCATTGTGATTGTAAATGCTTTTTGTTTATTTTGATTAAGAATAATCTAAAACATAAAACGTTGTGTCGCTTGTATCATTACTTCAATTAAAAAACCTTAGGTACAACAACTTCTCAATTGCATTAAAAAAAAGGGGAAGCGGGCAAAATTATGCTACAAAATGGAAATACGAAATCTCATTGCACTCCTTTTTCACCTTGATATCAAACTAAACTACAAGTCATACTTAGAGCTTCTTAATGAAACACGTAAAAACGTCAGTGAAGCTAACAGCTTGTCTCTCTTATCAGTGACCATAAATTAACATCAAAACATTTTCTCGTGCATCTAGTCGCCTTTAGATGATCAGAGAGACTTACCTCATAGCAAGAATATGTTAAAACAAGGACACTGGAAAAGTCTGAAAAATTCTTCTAGTGAACATGCATCAAGGTTAAACAAAGAAAAAAGTTGGTCTTTTGCAAATGCAGCCCTGTTTTGCATTTAATTAGCAGCGTTTAACTCATGTGAACCTACAGCCTAAGGCTCACATTCTAAAACGTACCATGACACATCATTTACGGATATTGAAAGGCCGAACGGCTTGGAATGCTACTGGATCGCAAAAGTTGATTCTGATACAACGCTAACGGCCTTGATATCAAGATCGTTGACAGACCCTGTTGAAAAATTATGGCAGCAATGAAGTTCCAAGAAGCCCGATGAGCGTTTCTTGTAATATTCATTGCTTTATGACGAAATAGACTTGTTCTTTCAAGTCATGAAACAATGCAGCCCTACTCAACAAAACTGTGTTCTCTTTCACGTTCCAAATAACAAAGGTACACATTTTTGACTCCAACAGCAATATATTTAACTTTTTCTGTGAAAAGCAAACTCCAGTACATGTCTTCTTTTCATAACGGCGTGGCAAATTGTTTTTTGCTCATTATCCACATGTTTTCTACGTAGTTGATAGAGGCAGTGCCATAAGTGTGGTAAAACCAGAGATAAATTGCATTTCATTAGGAGCTTCTTTGACATAACCATTTTACCGCAATGGAAATTGAAATAAGAAGCCGTATTAACATTATCAAAAGATAAAATATTTTGTAAATGCAACCTTCTCTGTAAATCAAGCATAAAATTACCTCACAGAACTCAGAACGCATTGGAGATAATCATGAAACGAACTATTTCAGTATGAAAAGTGTCAAGATAGAACTACTTTTAGAATAAAACAAAAATCTTACCACAGTCATCATCTGTTCTCGAAAAAAGGTTTTCAATTTCAAATTCACAAGTGCAATTGTACAAGGGAAATACCCGTTTCCATAATCTTGCTTGGCAAGTTGGCATCTGTAGAGATAAATGATGTTACATAAAACAGGCGAATACATAGAACTTCAATTTGCAAAAGGAATGTAATGAAAAACTTCAAATGTGCTGGAAATCAATGTAAAATGATACAGTACCATTGAAAATATCACATGACAATCGCTTCGGAACCAAACAATTCAGCAAAGTTGTTAACAGTTTTAAACACGAAAACAAAGCGTTAACTAAACGCTTAAAAGTTCAAAGGGTTCTTATCCAAGCCGCCTTACTTTAAGACGATCTCCCCCACTCTGTTGCGAAAAATAGTGGTTAGTATGCGCTGTATGAATTGCACAAAAATGCACGAGAATGAGCCCACGTACATATGGCACATTTGCATGTGCTAAATTACTCATTTTGATTGCGTGAGACTAAACTCGTACACATTTCATGAAAAGATTTTTGTATCAGTAATGAAAGGCAGCTCATTGTATAGTGACGTGTTAAGTTTATTGCATCGAAGTTTGTCCACATCATTATTCTATAAGTCTCGTCGGAGGCCATATACTAAGAGCATTTCATTCGTCCGATGCTCATCTTCCAACCATGAAACGTTGCATATCGATTAAGACGAGAGGAGAAGAAAAGCCAGACGAAAATCGAAACAACGCGAGAAGAAGAGCGATAAAACAAGTGTTGAGCAACATGATTTTCACAACCTGTGCTAACATGGTGCCTTACATTGAAAAGTGGGCAAAAGAATATGATCTTCCAAATTGAGGATTTCAAAACGCGAAAAGACTTCAAAGCGAACTTTCTAACTCTGACTAGTGTCAGACAAAAAGTCTTCATATGCAACTTTTTGCTTTACTATTTCCAAATATATTCAGCCTGTCCCTAAACTTTTCCACACATGATAATCTGTCAAATGCCACATTCTTGTACCCTGCCTTGAAGAGTTGCCCTGCTATTAGCTGTTTTGATTTGATAAGAAAAATTCAGCTCAGGGCTTCAAAAATACCCAAAGATCGTTTTCAAGAAATGTTTGACGCTGTTACATGCAAGGCAGCTGATTGTAGGATCTATGTTTCTTGCGAATCGAAATTTTTCTGACATAAATAGAGAGTTAACACCCATAAAATTTGTAACTATCAACATTATGCCTGCATATAATCAGTGTGTCTTTAGGATAGTAAATACAAACAAGATTATCTCGTTCTAGAAAAATATTTAATCATTCTCAAGATTTCCACAAAATCTGATTGCAGCACTAGTTTCAAGGAACATGAAAAAATTATCTTTCGGCAAATATCCAGTCAAACATAATTATTTAATTATTTTTCAATCAAAGAAAAAACCGCATTACCTTTCGTAAAAAATTTTTGCAAGGGTAAGGTTTCCACGTTTATTTGTCTTCTTATCGTCGAAGTTTATTCCATCTAAGGAATAGTTGTTTTCTATCATGAACCCAAGGTTGAATAATGCCTAGAGAGAACAGAGTATATTTGCAACATAAGTAAAAAGTGTAAAATACGAGGTGGCTGGGAACCTGAGACAAGTGGTTCACATTCCCAGCATCACGAATTTTGACTTCGTATAGAGCAAACTAGTTTCTAAAGGGCAGTTTTTCTAGCCAATCTTCACTTTTACAAGCAACGGATCATTGCCGGGAAGAAAAAGTACCATCACTCTCTCAAAAATGTTCATTTCCCATCATTGTCACCGTCTGTACCACTGTCGTGCTCATTTTCTAAGCCTCAACCCCGCCTTGTAAAAACATTGAATAAAAGGTCTGTTCTTCATCAATCTCTTATCTTTAGCAAGTTCTCTTGGGAAGCAAATTATTGCACCAGTTTTTGAGGATCTGTGTGACGACGTTTTTTTAATGCTTGTTGCTGTATGTTACATAACTTAGAGCATGCTGGCATCTTAACCTTTCATTCTTGGAAAACTAAATGGCCCTCACAATGTTAGCCATAAATGGTTGCGTCTTAGGAAGGGGGGTAATGCTTCCATAGCTTCTTTCATCTGTATTTCAACAATTTTGTTTGTTCCCATGCCACCAATTATAGCACCACTCTTGCAATCTGAAAAAACGCATTGGCTGGTACTGTACAACTGTATAACCACTGAGGGGGAAAGGATTAAGTCTAGCTCTGAATTCCTTCATTTAACACCTCCCTAAAAGCTTAAATCAAAAGAGGCAATACATTGCGGCTTTTTTTGATTGTTCAAATCAAAGAAATTGGAAAATTTTCCAATATAAAATACAAAAAATTATTACCTGTGGTGATTCTTGGGTACTTGCTATCCATGCATAGTTGATAGCTGCTTTTGTTCGGTTAACGGGTACTCTTTTTCCATACCAGTACTCATCACCCATGCGAATTATAGCTAGAAATTCAGTCAAAGCACAGTTAGGTGAGTTGTAATTCTACACGAGAAATGTCAGTCAATCTTTTCAATTGAAGCCGGCAGTCAGGGAAGTAGAAACCGGAAGGCCAAAGAGGCTATGGGCCCTCTAAGTGTCCCAACCCCACAATTTGACCGTTTGTGTGTTCCTTCTTTGACCTGAACCCCCCCCCCCCCATTTAAGATGCCTTCTCACCCCTGCAGTTTTTTATACAATCTAAAAAAAATGTATCCTCATATTCGTCCACTATTTAAACCAAAAATCTACGACACATATGCAGTCAATTATCAACCATTTCAACATTTTACACCTTCCTTCATCAGCACATCTGAGAATATTCCAATACAAGACAAATAATTCTACAACACAGGCTGAAGATTTCATTAAAAAATACCCTTATGATATGTATTTATTCAGTAATGTCATCATATATAAATAACTTACAAGCTGGCCATCCAAGAAGAGACGATAAATTGTAGAAATGTAAAGAGCAGTTTTCACCCAAAGTGCCAACGTTCATTTTATAAGTCTACAAAAAAGAATAATAAGCATTATAGGCATTTCAGGTGTGCACAATTGTGGATTTGCACTTAAACCTAACCTCAAGACCTAACTAGACAAAAATGTCATATTTCGACAATATGTCATATACATATGTGATTTCCTTTTTTTAAAAGAGCCATGTTGAAAGGATCGCAAGTAGGTTGTGTATCTAGCAGTAAATCAAAGCATAAGAGTCTAAACATCACCGTACTAGTTTCATTGACTCAAAAAAATCGACATTAAGTAGTATCGAGTATCTTCTGCCCTGGCCTCCTTGTACTGCAGTAAAATCGCTTATAATGTTGTTATTCTCATGTAATTCTGCGATTGAAATGGAAAGGCTTTATGAACAGCCTGCAGGTGCTACGTGCTTTTTCAAGAAAAACATGCGTTGTCTACACATTGATAAGGCGACATACACAAAACATTTCTGTCTGATTTCTGAAGAATAGAGGGCAAAGGTGAGTCTAGATCCGTTCCCTACTAAGTTGGAAAGAAGTCTACTGTAGGCTACGAATGTGTAATGACTAAATAGGAAAGGTAGAATACGTTCTTAATCAATTTTCCCTCTCAATAAATATGACCGAACCTGTTGACCTAGGGCCTGTTGTTTCAATGAATGAAATACATTACTAGAAAAAATATGCAACAGAACATTCCAGGAAAGACATAGGAAAAAGGGTATAAAGAAAGGATAACCAACGAAAGGGTCGAGAAAATGATATTCTATTTGCCTATTTTCTACTTGGACAACAGAAAAAATCAAGTGAAGAATAAATCTAGACATTATAAATGTGAAAATCACACACACAAAGGGAGAGAAATAAGTTGGCAATACATCATGTATGACGACTAAAATCTAAATTATAGGCGATAAGAGGCATAAATTCAAAATTAACTAGCACAAATCTTTTAATTCTTTCAGTACTTTATACTCCAGACTCTCCAGAGCGTATCCAGTTGCAAGTCAAAAAAAGATACGAGATGATAGATGATGAATCTTAATGTTTAGTCGTTTGATAAATCATACACTCTCTAACCTTTTTTCAACTGATGAGTCCATATGATTAAACAACCTGTTTTGGCGCACTCAAATAGGGCTTCCCTGTTGCATATTTCATGTTCAACCTCCTATAGGGTATCATTTTCCGTTTACCTATCGTTCAACATGTTCGAAATTTCATACTCTTAAGAAAGGTGAACAAAGAGATATCAATATTTCAGCAAAGCTTATGCATTCTCGCACAAATCTAGCCTTCACGTTGCCGTAAAATGTACATTTTGAAATCACAAACCTGCATTTCATCGCATAAAAGTGCGGTGTTAAAGGACGCCAGAGCGAGTCCGGTCTCTGATACAAGCATATACATTAATAATGAAGTGTTCCTGAAGAAAAAATTCGAGATCGATTAGAACAGATAAAATGTCACAAAAATCAAGAAAAATAAAAGAAAAGATACAATTTCAATATCATCTATAGCGCGATCTATAAAATTTACAATGCTTACTTTGCTCTATATAAAAATATAGATGGAAAAAGAAAGTTTTTATCTAAAATTATTTAACATAACCATTTCAAATTCTTGCAATTTTAATAAACGAAATAAACTGTCAGGAAGTGCCCTTTTCCTGGAGGAACATTGTGTATTTCTTTACAAAAAATAAGAAAAGTTCTAAAATTCTATACGAGAAATCATATATGACAATCTATCGTTAGTTATTAGCGGGGTTTATCTCCCGGCAAACGCACACCATTGTCATCTTCAAAGCCTTATTTAGACCCATTACCATTATCATTACATTTTTTAACCCCCTTACTCTACTTATCGCGGTAAGAAGGGGAACACACTACTAACTATTCCCCCCCCCCTAGAGAAAATGACGTAAGTCCTTAGCAAAAATATAGTCATTGTCAAACACCATTTATTAGCATATAGAGCATAACTTGAACAAAGCTGTCAATATTCGCTCAACTATTCAAGTAGTCATTGCACTGATTTACTCTTACAAAAGAGGCAGATTGGACAAGAAAATAACGGAGGGCTCAATGCATGTTGGCTCTGCCGGGATGTAGTTAAATGACAATCAACAGGAAGTTCTCAAAGATGCAGAATGGCTTAATTGGAAAGATTGAAGATTTAATTTTATGATTAGAATGCAATTCAATGAAAGTTAATCATGCTTTTTTCAAACGTACCAATTCCCTTCTTGATAAGAATCAAATCCATTTCGCAAATACAAGCCAATTGTTGGCAGCTGTTCGGCTACAAAGCGATAATATCTGCAAATCAAAAGGAAACAAATCGATGCCTCATTAAATAGCACCTCATTCAATCTGTTGCTTTCTGGTATTGGTCAATACAATGAAAAGAGTTAATTCAAAAAGCATAAAGTTAAAGCATATGAATAAAACAAAAATTTTTCAAAGTTTAAAGCAGGTTGAAAGAATCGTTTATCCAGCAAGTTACAATATTTCAGTTTGGTATATTAGCACTAGAATAGAATGAGTAAATTTTCAGTATTTGATGACCACGTAAAGCTAAGAAAAAGACACATTTGTAACCCAAAGCCTGAACATGAAAAAATGATAGCAGGTAACTTACTACTAAGAATTGCAGGATCTAAAATTCAATGATTAAGGGGGGAATATAATTTATACTGATAACATATATTATACTGACAAGGAATTTTATTCATCCGACACTTTTTAAAGTATGGAGGCAACGGAGAATGACCAAATGGGGAATGGAAGAAACCAGTCATGCACTGAAAGTCACATGAGAGAAAATGCCGTGCGTGATTGGCTATATTCTGGACCACTTGGAGCCGGTTTTGCAAAAATACTGCCAAGAAGCCCCTTATACCGGGTTGGAATATAAATTAAGATACACCGATATTGCGTCCCTGCCACTAAACGTTGACCTTGAATTATCATTTGCTAATAATAAGTAGTTGTAATGTAGAGTACAGACCAACATCAAATACTTTCTCCTTTTGTAAAACGTTTTAAATAAATGCATAGGGAATAAGTGGCAACGAGCACCTTTCCTGTCACATTTTAGTTATGGTAAGGTAGATTGGTAGCAAGTAATCGATTGAATCGCAAAGAGTGTAAGACGAAATGAATTCCAAAACTAAAGGTTGAAATTAAAGCTGTTGTAGTGAATTTTATTTATTGTTGTGGTGCCAAACTACCTGAGCTTCTGTTCTTATTGCCAAATGTCATCCAAAGTGGGAGTCAAATGAATTCGTGTTATTTCCCACTTTGGATGGAGCATTTAATGATAAAAATACAATTTCAGTTTAGGCCTTTACCAGCCTGTTGGTTCCATACCTAACTGCTGCAATCTCATTTTGTTCTTCTGCTTCACCGGAGATCAGGTGATCTGCATATCGTATGCAGCCATCCTTCTGTCCTTTATTAGCTGCTTTCTTGAAGAAACCAAAAGCTTTTTTCTGTGAGAGAAAACTGCGGGTAATGAATACTTTACGGGAAGCAGTAATTAAACAAAATAACAATGTAGTACATATACGAGGAAAAGCTCTGAATGAAGCTAAAAACATGATTGGTAACTCTTGTTAGTTCATTGCTTATATAAGAAAGTACTTCTAAACTGCATATTTTCTCCTTTTGGAGTTCACAATCATTAGCTGACGGAAGCATATCGAAGGTAATGCATCCATAAGGTTTCTGTAATACCAACGTGGTTTACTGTGGGCCTTACAGCACACAAGTGCCGACAATCCTTGACTATTCTTTGTCTAATGTTGAAGTTTAAAGGACAAATAAAGTCTGTTCTTTTCGTGCCTGAAGTACAGAAAGATAACAGAAAAAGAGACCAAGACAATAGAAATGAAATTAACTGTCGCTGTATGGATGAGAAACGGTGAATGCAAGGTTTTGCACTGCGCCCTTGACAATAGGTCATATTTGCGCAACTCTTAACATAAATTCCTGCAGCAAAAGAATCTCTAAAATGCCGAAAGCTTTCTCAGTATAATGGTATATTGTTGTTAGCTAGCCTAGCGCATTAGAATTCACCTTATCTGCCTCCAATACTCCAGGCACCCCGTTCTCGTACTGGATCCCGAGATTAGCCATGGCGTCTTTATCGCCCAAGTCCGAGGCAATTTCCCAATAGTGTAGTGCTCCTGAGATGTTTTTTCGGTTGACTAGTTCATGGTATCCAAGACTGTTGAATGCAATGGTGAGGTTCTAACATGAAGATGAAGGAAAACATAATGAGATGAAGGAGAGCTAAATAAAGGAGGGCATAAGCAGAATTAAAATGAATAAATGAGTAAATAGATGAGAGGATTAATGAACAAACAAATATAGGGATAAATCAGTAAGAGAAATGTGTGAAGCAAAGGAAAGGAGGGATCATTATTTCAGAGGATAAATGCTCGGATGAATGAGTGAATGAAGTGAATGAGCTAATGAATTAACGAATAACCCAATGAATGCTTAAAGGACAATAAATTATCAATGATTCATCTTGATCGAACGTCCCTGTAAGTGTAGTATAATAGTTTTGTAGTGTTGTGGTATTTCGTCTACGTAACTTTCAATTTTGAATAGAAAAAATAGATCAATGAATCCACCACTTAATCAAGTGATAGATTAATCATAACGCATCTTTTATGACTTACCTTTTTGGCGGCCTTTTTAAACAGGTCTATAGCAATGCTTTCGTTCTTTTCAACTTCAATCCCCTGCAAAAACAAAAATTCTCAAAATCCTGTCGAAAACGTCGAAACTCTAATTTTGGTGGCTTCAACTATGAGAGCTTAATATGATCAAATCCTATTGACTCATCACTCCCTTGAATGGCACGGCAAAAACTATGAATCTAAACTCTAAAGCTAATGAAAAGCGACAGAAAATAGATTTTACCTGGCTGCCTTGCAAGATTGCATTTTAAAAATTATGCCTGGCATACGGATGCTAAGCCACAGTATAAAATATCGAATAATTAACAAATGGTGAAGGTAAATGTAAGGCTTCTTTGGCATAAAATTTTACGAAAACTTGATAACTTGAAAAAACTAATAAGCTTAAGCTTGAAGCTATGTTTTCTAGACAATAAATAGGTAGCATTTCCTAGCTTGCCACCTTTATAAAATGGTTGGGTCTAAAATAAAAGTATGTCATAAACACAGAACGTCTGTGTGCGTTGAATACCACAAAAGGCCCTTGAAAAGGTTTCTAAGTTCAACCAACAATTACAATAAGGTTTTTAGACTTTTTAGGTTTCGCTCCTAGGCTATAAGGTTTTAAGAGGCTCTAATCTTCAAATATGTCCATTTTTTCCCCAGATCTAGAGAATCGCATCTTGCGCTGCCTTCAGAAAAGTCCCTCAATATATTCTATTTGATTAAAGGAACTGAGATGTAATCTCCGTCGTCGTTTAAAGGTACCTACTCGCAAATGCAGTACTCCTAAATTGTACATAGAGTTTGCATCTCCCTGCAAAGCCCCAGCTCTGTATAAGTTGATTGCTTCATTTCTCTGCGCATTTACACCATGCTGTCCGTGAAAAAGAATCTCGGCCATTTGACTCTGGGGATGAATGAAAAACCATTAAGCATCTGAGAATGAATCAAATATTTATGTCTCACCGTTGAAGGAAAATCAAATAAGTCACCGTTTTAACTGGTATTACTTCGAAACTTTAAATAGAGCATAACTTGATATAGCATACTGCATACTACAAACTTACTTAAACGTGATATGGCAGACGGTCCAAAGGGTGAAGGGAAATTAACCCATTTGCCACAGGTGATTATACGGCTGAACAGCAACATCAAACGCATTTGCTCAGATTGCAAGGGGGTAAAGAATGGATAATGCTGGAGCACGTGGAATTTACGATCATTTAGAAGGAGGTGTATTCCAATGAGGGACAGGTCTCCCCCTTCTAAAGTCATTGGACTAAATGGTCCATTCATGGATAAAAGGGTTAAATGGCCAGTTGCGGATAAAAACCACGCGAAAAAACAAGTATCACTTGCAAAATTAAAATTCAAAAGTCAGAATTATTAAAAAAAACTCTTTATGTCTACAGAAATCAGGGCTTTGCAATTTTACACAAAGAGATTCTATAAGTCCTTAATGAAACAGGAAACTGGCCTATATATTTTAAAACGGCCTAAGGCTGGCAATAGCTTATCAATTTGAAAAAGAAACTCAAAGCAACTTTTTGTTCTTCCGCTGCAAGCCAATTTTAATCGAATGATACCAGTGACACAAAGTTGAATGACAAGAATCTATGTTTTTCTTCACTAATTGTTAAATCGTATCCCAATACATTGCATCTGTAATCACGGTGACTCGAAAACTTCGATGTCAGTGCATCTCCGCAGACGATATACTATATAACGTAATAACTTTGTATTCCTTAAACAATCTGTGGCTTGAAAGAGGTCATGTGTCTTGTACCATTTTAGTGCCTTGTTACAAAGGCATATTAGGTTTAAAATATATTCAAGAGCATAGAAACTGGGGCTCTCATTAGCAATCTGAAAAATGCTATACCTGTGCCGACATAGATCCCCAGTCAGCCTGATGACGTAACCATTTCATGACGTCAGAAGACATACCACGCTTTCCTGCAAACAAGTGGGCTTCATCCAGACGAATCAATTCTGTGTGAGTCTGTAAGAAGGTAAGATTTTCAACTGAAATGCTTGGTTGGAAATAATGATGATAAATAGACTGGAGAATCCTAACTGCAGCCAAAAGGTATTTGTCCGATAATGTTAGTTTTTATCTGTCAAAATATTCGCGCAAGAGTAAGAGGTGTAAATGTGAACCAACAGTATGTGGTGATGATAATAGATCATTACCAACGTTGGTTACTTTTTAGATTTCACCTGTTGTCTTGAATAACCCACAATGATCACAAAAAATACAAGTGACTGAGGCGGAAATTGGAAAATCAAAGTGCAACCGAAACCCATGAAAACCATGGGTAAGCATTCTTGTGACCTAAATTATAAGCCTGCATTTAATGACAGGGTTGCAAGATTTGCATGGAGAGAATAGTAGCAAGTCATGGAAATAATCAAGCCAAATTGGTCACAAATTAGAGTGCCCTTAGCTCATGCACACTCGATGTAAACTCGATTTATTGGGTAATCTACCTCGGCCAGAGAAAGTTTATGATGGAAAATCTTCGCTACTGTAGTCTTAACATTAAAATATTGCGAATTCTCGAATCGAAACCTTTTGTAAGATAATTATTCATCCATGCTTGTCATAAGATGCTCATTAGCTATAATACCGAAATTGATTTTTGAATAGAATTTGTGAAAAATAGTATCTATTAAGTGGAATGAATGGAACGAATGAATGAAAAAATATAGCTTAGTTTGCGTAGTTTTCAGAAAAAAGAAAAAATTAAATAAGCCATGCATAAACTGCACGAGCCAAAAAACATTGAAATAAGAAAAGTACCAAATTTGCAATTGAAATGTTATTTGTCATGTCAATATCATTTGGTCTAGTGTCATACTCTAGGTCTACTTTTTAAATTGTTGCAAATGCAATCATTGGAACCCGGTCAGACTCTATGAGTATTAAATAGGGCTTAAATTTCAAGGTATGATCATAATGTTTCGATATCTTTACGAGCCATAACATGTTGGCAAAATCTGCAGTTCTATAGAAGCTGAGCAAGCTTGAGTTTCAGTAAAGGTGCCCCCTTGGGCAGAACTGATCGTCCTTCCAAACTTGCCGAGCATAGCATTACTTTCCTATGGATTCTCTACTGTGGAAATACCGTGCTGCTCATGTCCTAGGTCTACTTCTAAGGTATATCTGATTTTTGTTGACCATCAAAACATGGAACATTTTAAAAGGCCAACTTTGTAAACATTGATTATAAACTTTTTATTTACGCTGAATATGTTTAAACAAAAACATGTTTGCATATTTTGCTTGATCATCAAAATAAAGTGTTTTTCTTTTATCCTTTTAAATAATTTTTAACGATAAATCCTTGATTGATTGGTATTCTTGCACCCCGGGAAAGCCCGGGTATGAGCGCTCAGAAAATAGGGGTTGATAGGGAATATGAGGAGATACGTTGAAAGATGAGTAGAGAATGAGAGGCAACCAGTGATACAAAACTTGAGATTGCATGTCTGCTTATTTTTAACTTGATTTTTAACTCTATTATTCTAATTCATAATTATAAACTAGATGGATATCTAATTTATCCCTCAGACATATGTTCAGACATTACTACAGAGAAAATTATTAAAATGCTTGTTTTGAAACGTTGTCTCACTTTCCTGTGTTGTTCTTAGTTTAATAAATAGGCATTACATCTATCTAGTAATATATTAAATATACCGTTACAATCACTGGCTTCTTCTTACCGTACAAAGAATGATTTAACTCTACGTACGTGTATATATCGCTCTTCATTTTCCAATATCTTCTTTACTGATAGGGCGGCAGCTTTAGCATACCCTTTGAAAAGGCAGTAAATAAATAGTAAAGGCTTCCCAATATCAATAAAATCAGTTAAAAGTTTCGAGAGAATGAAAGAGCGAGACAAGACGTTACTTGCGTTCTTTTCTGAACACAGGGGGCTAAAATGCATAAACAACAACAACAACAAGAAGGCATAAATGATGTCAAAAATAGAAGCATAAGAAGTAGGATTGTAAAGGCCTTGGCTGGTGATAATGGGTAGGATAACGTCTGGTTTACACTGCAAGTGTTCCTGAAACGCAAATTGTTTTTCAGCTAAAAACTAAACAAGTAAAACTATGCATTAATAGAAAAAAATGCATAATAAAAGAACAATCCGTTTTAACTTATTATAAAATCTCGCTTTTATAAAAGAGCTTGTTAACGGTCTTACCAGCTGCAATGTAACCATCTTGTTGCATTCCGCCACGTCCAAGTTGATGCTTGTATGACAATGCGAGCTGAGATAATTCATTGTCATACATTGCTGCATAGAGTTCCCATGAACTTACATGCTACATTAAAGTAAGAAAAATATAGAATTAACAGCAGTAAAGGCAACTCACCTTATTCAATAATGACAACATAAATAACCATAAAAAAGTTTCGAGAGAATGAAAGAGCGAGACAAAAACAACACCATTGTAGAAGGGTCTCATTGTAAGTAAATGAAACAAATCCAACACTAGCTGTCTTTTAAATGTATTATTTGCACTATATTTGTGCGGCAAGAAGAAAAGAAATTTTTATAGAAAACGGATAATTTGCAACTTCAATAGCGAAAAGTGCATTTGTGCACCATACACAAAAGACAATGCCGCGACATATAGCAAATATAGAAGAAATCAAATTTTCTCAAAACTGTCACAACTTTCACATCTGCATTTTAAATCATATAATCTATATTCAAGCTAACTTATACTTATATAGTTAATATGTGATAGCTGCATTCAAGGGTATTTGAAAATAAGATGCACTTACTAAGTCGCTAGCAGATGATATATTTGGCTGAAAATATTGAGCTAATGATGTAGCAAGAAATGATTCTAAATAGCCAAGACAGCCAGATATCTCAAACATGTGTGCAGCCAAATTTGTAGAATACATCTGAAATACGAAAAAGTCTAATTAGGAGGAGTTTAAAATCGAACATTTAATTCAAATTCTTATGAAGTAGCATTATTACAATAAAACAACGCACGCTCGTTTTGTAAAAAGAAGATTTCCAAAAGAGCATTGCAATTGAAAGTGTCAAAAATAAAAAAAGTTAACTGTTCCATTAACACTTGCTTTGAATTGCTACGTTCTACAATTCAAGAAACATTGAAAACTTAGCTCCATAGCTAAAAATTGAAACAGCACTAGGCTGTAAGCTGTATGCTAATCGAAATTGTAAACTAAACTTTATCAATGAGAAGAAATCAAAATGTAACAGTTCAATTTTGAAGAAAATTCTTGTTTATCAATGGCTATTTGCATACGAAAAAATCTGAAGGGATACAGCCACATTATATTGCAAGTATATCTTTGGTCTAGAGCTGGAGTCCTTCAACTTAGATTATCTAAATAAATTTAAAGCTAATCTTCCATAAATGCTACACTTTTAGTTACACATGAATTTTTCCTGCAATGCACACTGCAATAATGGTAAAGGGACGTCTTCAGAGCTATTGCCATGCCATTTTCGGGTCTAATAACACATAGAATTCAATACTTCATTAAAACTAAATATTCATACACCAAGAATGTGCCTGATGCAGATAAGTGACGCTTGATACTTACAACTTTTTTGAAGCCAAGGAGGTTCAACTCTTTTGCAATCACGTCTCTTTTAAGCATCTTTCCAGAGTCTAAAGATTTGATAAAGGTCTCAAAAACCTTGAAGCTTTCCTTTAGATCCTTTGACAATTGTTGTTTTCGTCTAGTTTTTGAGAGACTTTGATTATTCTTCAAGTAACACTGCGCAAAACTGTTAGGGTAGCATACTGCTGTATGATTAGAGTACTTCTTCAACATTGATCGATACATTCCACGAATCAAAGCACATCTTTTAACTAGCCCTGGCACATCTGCAAGACGGATCAGAATGGTTTTGTAAAAGTTTGAATTATATTAAAGTTCTCAGCTACATTATTTCGGAGTAATTTCTAGCTAAAATGCACAAGCCGTGTCCTGTGTCACATAAAATTGTTTGATAACTACAATTCAACATAAGGAGAAAAGCAATAAGAGAGGGTACACCACGCAGCTTCAATTGAAACACCAATGTACAGATGAAACTGTATTAGAAATGGTGTAGGTGTCCAACATAAACAGGTATAAGAATTGGCCTCAATAAAAAATAAGGGTGTATTTCAGTAAACATATTCATCAACTATCTGCTGAAGTATTTTTTGTGGAGCCTACATGAATCACATTGCAAGGGTTTCTGAAAAACCTATAGGAGTTTGAGCCTATGGGCCACATGAGCACAACCTGATCGGATTGGTAACAGATGACTTCTGGTTTATTTTGCCATGATTCCAACCCTTAACGACTCTGTCAAACAAGTCTTACTACAGCGGCTTAATTGAAAGAACGCTAAGATGAAATTTGAACAACAATTTTTTCTTTTTCATCCATGCAGGTGCAGCAGTTCCCTGAGGTTCATTGACGTCTGCAGGATCAGCTTCAGTAAGTGATGAGTATTTCAAGAACTTACCGAACTCTTGTACACTTTTCATGTCTTCTTCTTTGTGTGGAAGCTGAAACATAGATTTAATAAAATTTACTTATGGTCACCGAAGCAGAGAAATTCATTTTATTGATTGGAAAAATTTTCTTGAGAAGAAGTGTTTCAAAAATGATAATTTTGAAAGGAGGAGCTTTTTTAAAAGGCTTGCTCACTTTGTTAAAATATAATGAGCGCAGTAAATCTTGAACTAAAACATCCAAAAGAATTATATTAGTTTCATTAATTTTCTTACTCCTTTTATTACAGCCACTAAACTGGACTCATTGTTCAATGAAGAAAGTGGAAATTACATAATGCTTCAGTTCTACACCCAGAATAAGTTAACTGTGGAATTTCTATTCTCGTCATGCATATACATGGAATTCCTTCTCACAACTAAATGATGTACAACATGCACCGAGTAAATCATTTTCAATTTAAAAGATATGGTATACATACGGATAAAAAATGCGATAATAAGGAAAATTTTAGATTGCTAGCTACCTCTTCAGGTTGCAGAGACTTTCTTCGGTGCATCCGAACACAACAGATCATTCCTCGAAATCCACTGAACCCATAATAACCACCGATATTCCAAACACCCATTTCGCTGTTGAAAGCGATTTCTCGGAATCTGAATATCAATAATGATGAAAACTAATCATGGTCACAAAATCAAGCTTTAAATATTCACATAGTGGGCTTAAGCTCAAATAGGTGTAAAAAAATATTTTGATGTCCTATAACGAATATTTACAAGGAAGGGTGAATTTCAGCTGTTTCAAATTGAATCGTAAAATTGGGCTATCAATAATTAATCTTCCTATCAAGACCTGTAAAAATATCGAAATCCGGCACTTTTGTTTTCATAAAATATCCAGCGACAGCACAAGCATTCTTAACGGCAAGCTAACAAAGATGATGCAATCAAGGTTCGAATATACTGCAATACCTAAATATTGCACTATATGAAGTTACTGCGATCTCTTGGAGCCATGGGAGAGATAGGCGCATTGGTATTTCGCGATCGGATGGTTGATAAAATGAAGGTGTTTAATTATGCCCCCCCCCCCCCGACTGTTCAATAACCATCAAAGTTGGATAACAAGGTTTTATACCATATCAGAAACTGAAAAGCACATATATTACCTCTGTCCATATTTTTGGTAACCACTTTCAGTTGATATACTCAGCTGTGTCTAGCAATACAATTTTAAACTGAAGTAGAATGTAGGATCTCCAAATTTTAGTATTATTATCTGCATAATGTTACAAGGAAACTGAAAAATCTGATCCAAAAAACATTGAAAACCCCTAAACTACTCCCCTTTTAGCCACTCGCGTTATTTTAATTTTTTAGCTTATCTACTTTTAACGACAAATAAAAGTTTCCGTAGCAGAGGCGTCAAGGTGTCTTTGTACATCGCCATCAGTTTTACTGCTCAAATTAGCCTAGTAATAGTTAATTGTCACAATTTCTAGAACATAAGAAAACATAGGAAATCAGGAAGAATGCTTCATAAAGTTTAATATTAGTTTCCGCTGCTCTTGCATATGAATATAGGAAAGTTTCAAAAAAGTTAATATCATCATCAATATCTTTGTTATCATATTTATGTTAAGTTGGCTGGATATATAACCAAGTGCTAATAAAAATCAATAATGCTGACAATAACAATAGTTTTAATAGCAAAGAAAAATTAGATATAAATAACGGAAAAATGTCAACCCTTTGGTTGTGATGCAATTATCTTATTAAACAGCATTGCACATGATTTGATTGCTTCATATCATTTGACATTTTATTTTATCGACATGTTTACCAAAAGAGCATGTATAAAGCTACCTGATTTCCATCTAACATTAACACTACATGGATCCATTGTCTCAAAGGCACTGGGGAATTTGTGACAAATGCTTCACCAGCATCATTCCTGTCATGGATTTGAACATGAAGCAAACCTGGAAAGGGAGATGCTCTTTATATACTTAAAGGAAAAAAGAAATTGGTTTGAATGAAAATTATCTCGAAAAAGAAATGTTACCTAAGTATGCAAAACATCAATGGTGGGAAATAAAAAGCATTCTTGATTTACAAACATTACAGTGTTGAGAATTCAAGCGTTAAAGGAAGAAAAAATTATCTACAATAAAAAGATAAAAAAATAGCACTAAAAGTTAGCAAAGAAAAACATGTGCAAATAGATTTTGGTAGGCCTGCACTGTAGGTGATATCTTTCTAATATAATGCAAGGATTTTAAACAAGTGGGTGAAAACAACATGCTTGAAAGCAGGCTGGCCATAAAAATTTGAAGAGGCGGGCGGAAAAACGCTCTCTTAGTTTTTATCAGGTAGGTGATTTTTACGATACAGAAAAAAGGTCTGCAAATGCATTGAAGCACGTGTAAAAGAAATCGCATGTCGATGTGGATCGATTGTACATTTCTTCCCGAAATAAGTCCCTTTGATGAAGGATTGTAAATCAGCCTCACCACTCCCTCTACAAAGAATATTCGCAAGAAACATAGTTTTAGGTATTGAAAAACTGACACCAGCGGAAATCGCAGCTTCGCGATGAATTTCAGGATAGGAACGACGACAAAAAAGGACAACATGATTTAATTTAAGGTTCTTTCTTTATTCCATAAATTCAACTCTATCGGATGTGTCAATAAAGAACCATAGATTAAATCATGTTATCCTTTTTGTCGTCGTTCTCATCCAGAACGTTATAACAAGTTACGATTTCCCTTTTGGCCAAAAAACCAAGAGGGTGGAAAATATCAAGAAGCGTATGATTGACGGAGGTTTTAAAAAGACTCACTGGGTAAATAGCAAAAGGAAACAAAGGCAGGCGGTTTCGTTAGCAAATGATCGACAAGCGATACAGCGCCCGCCTCGGGCGATCACCCGCCTCAAACGGCTAGGCCTGAATAGGAACCATTCTTCTTGGTAACAAACAGCATACATATCTACATACAAACATAGCTGTGGAAAATTAATCAACAGATAGTAACAGATAAAATACAAACTGCATACCCTTTCGGTTCAGTAATATTACAGGTGAAAGAAACTTGAGTGAAAGACGGTGTGCTAGAATTTCACAGAAATCACTAAGGCACTCCTCCAAAATATAGACTCTAAATTCAACAGTGAACCTAAGAAATAAAAATAAAACACGTTCTGTTTTCAGGAATGCAAAAGCAAAATGTTAATTAGCAAGTATCGCAAACGTAATTGCTAGTAAATATCTGATTTCTTGATTGTTAGTTTGGAGAGTATAGAAAATCTTATTGAGCTTGAAATATGATTTTTGCGCTGTTTTGAACAAACAAATATATATACATATATATGGTAGATAACATTATATAATGACTTGGTGGTCTGTTGTATTAAATGGCCACTGTTATTATGAATTTCATATTGATGCTAACAAGTTTGGAATATCAACTCAGAAACTCATTTTTAAAATCAAAGATAAGTTGGGAGTTACATCTTACAAAAAGGCACTTGGAAAATGCAAGTTATATATTTTGTCAATACACACGTAAACGTAATAAAAAGTTATATTTTGAATTATACTTGAAAAGAAGACATAATCTGAACTGCCATTGCCAATATCAATTTCCAATTGTTGTCTTCTGCAATTTTCTACTTATGAGGAGATAGTAATGTAATGTTCAAATTACACAACAAATATATAAAAAGGCAGACAAATTACTTTGGATGTGAAAGCACCTGGTCCTTTACTTGTTTTGGAACATGCTTTGGCCATTTGAGTGGAGGCAGTGTCCTAAATAAACAATGTTCAGTTCAGTTCAGTTCACTGCTGGACATCATTTATTAGAGCAAATGCAACATTTTTAACAAGCAAAGGAATTTTTAAAAAACTTTTTCAAGTGAGAATATGAATCACGCCTTTAAGTTTGGATTATTATGCTAGATAGGTACAAAATTTCTGCTAAATAAGCGGATTTGCTAGGAGCTATTGTTTTAAAAAAGACCTGCCCCTTGACTAATGAAGATGAAGGTGAACTTAAAGAAGGTTTGAATGGCAAATTCTAGTATGTCAAATTCAATCGAAAGAAAAAAGTGTGCCAAAACATGGAATAAAAAAAGGATTAATTTTTTATTAACAGAACAGCTTCTTAAATATCGTCATGGTTCTCACATTGTGAAAGAATATAAAAAAAAATTTGAAAGATAAGATTATCATACTTTACAAAACCATGATCCCTTTTTCCTGAGACTGCAAGTTGAGTTCCAGTCAATTTTATAATATCTGCAAAATCAAGCATTCAATTTCAGTCTTTGTCTGCAGAATAAGAATTCATGTGATTTATTGAAAAAAGCATGAAAACAGGCATATGTCCTAATTACAGATAAAAAATCTTAACTATGGTGCCACTATGGT
This sequence comes from Catostylus mosaicus, assembly GCA_964019065.1. Classification (NCBI taxonomy): domain Eukaryota; kingdom Metazoa; phylum Cnidaria; class Scyphozoa; order Rhizostomeae; family Catostylidae; genus Catostylus; species Catostylus mosaicus. The sequence goes on along the minus strand of OZ025190.1, from coordinate 6,473,669 downwards.
GATGGCTGGGATGGCACATTGTAACTAGCCTATCTGTATATATTAAGATATATATTATGTATTAAGATTTCAAAGGTAAAGTGACCATAGAGAGCAAAATTAAAGAAAGAATGATAGAAAGTGCATCTATTGAGTCAGGGTGGCCCCCAAGTGGAGCCATCTTCCAAGAGATGGGGTAAATGCTAAATTTTTGATTTCTTGGGAAAAGACTTGATAACTAATATGGGGACAGAATGTGACACAGTGTTTATGTCTTCAATAAAAACATAAAAGCCAGCTGTAACTCATGTCTTTGATATACTAGGCTTTTAGCATAAACAAATGTGGTTATGTTTTGTGGTGTTGTTATATTAAGCAAGGAAATATTATGTTTTGTTATGTTATGTGGTTATGTTACGTCATGTTACATTATGTTACGCCACTTTAATTTATGTTAGGCTATGCTATGTTTAATTACATTATGTTACATTGTCACGTCATATTACATTTTAAGTCATGTTACTTAATTTTGCATTATGTTTTGCTCAGTTATGCCATGGTGCACTATATCATATTACTTAATGTTACCTTACATAATGGTATTTTATGTCACAATACGTTAAATTATGTTGCATTATAATACTTCATGTTATGTTATATAACATTACATTACTTTCCATTATTTTATATTCTATTATCTTATGTTTGAACAGATAATAAAAAAATTCCATCACATACCAGCAATATTCTGACATGTTGGAAAGATTTGTTTCCTGCTTGATTTTTTCAAATGCAAACTCCATGCAGGGCAGTATGTATTTAGTTTGTTTCTTCTCAAGGGAGGATTCAAAGGGATTATGATTTGATCTGCAAGGCCTTCCATGCACTGCCTTCTTACAGTATCATATATGCAAGATTTCACTCTGATATTCTTTGCAAAAAAGTCTGTAGGGTCTTCTAAATACCTTGAATCATAATATACTAGTTTGGTAGAGAGTCTAAATTTTGAAGCTATTGTCTCTGTAACACCTTTCTGGGCAACAAAAAGATTCCTTCTTGCTAAAAACCTCTCAGCATCTAATGAACTTTGTAAATAGAGCCAAATTATAACTATGTGTGATGAATCATCAATAAATGTTGATAACGTAATTGTAACATCACCATCTCTAATGAGGCTTTCGCCAGGGTCTATTGTTATAAAAGAGTTGCATAAAACGTGGCTTCCTCTGAAAATGTGTTGCAGAATATGCACAAGTATTAGTCTCATGAAAAATGAAATTTCCATTCTTAGAATGAAAGCCCCGATCCTCTCAGAACAAGTTATGTGCTACAGTTCAAACCAAATAGTAAATAGCCATCTTCACCCACAAGTCAGAAGCTCGAGTGGACAAAAACGCTGCTTCTTTGACACTCTTCTCAGTGGTATTGGCCAGCACTGCCCCAAGTAATTAGGGCATGACCCAGTTACACAAAATCAAAAATAATGTTCAACTTTATGGTCAGCCTAACTGTTATTTGGAAATTTTTGGCTAATGACCGAGCAGAAGTCGTTGTTTGAAGTCGAGCATCCCCTTCAACATCAAGAATACCGGTATAGCTAGCTATAACAAGGTAACTGTCGTTTCTTGGTACGGTCGGTTAGGCCAAGCCTCACAGCTCCACCACAAACTTTGCTACCATTGTACATTCACAAAGTATATGATCAACTCTTCCCGTGGAATTGGTATATAACGATCGATTTGTGCTTCTCTGCAAATATGGATGGGCAAATCTCTCGCAAACAGCAAATTTTGTTAGTATGGCAATGTTTCTAATTTTTCTGCATTGCACATTTGCTGCTGTGTTGTTGTTCGCACTGGACGCGTGGCACAGTTGAATTGGATTGAAGTTCGTTTCTAAGTTACCCTCAACAATGCGTTACGTCGCATGTGCAAAGCCAAAACACTTACTGCGCCCAGTTCATTATAAAAATTCTCATTTAAAGGGGCAGTTGCACTGAAAGCGCGTGAAGGGCGTTTCTGCGGGTTTCTGTTTTCATGGTAGTCGGTGTATGCGCATGAAAGATGATCTATTGTTATGGAGGCGAAGCCCAAGAGGATTCTTACGTGAAAGACCCTTCCTTGTTGGTTTTTCCTTGCTTTGTTGTCAATTGCTATTCACCTTGATTGAGCTATATGGCTGCAGTGGCTGAGAATAAAACAAAAGTATTTGTTTTGATTTTGGCCTGAGGCCTTCACCTGGCCTAAATAAACATAACAACTGTTTCATGATCTCTCCGCCGCCCCATTTCAAGAGAGAGACGATGAGCATTAAAGCTGCTGTGATTCCAGTTTGCAGAGTATGACCGATCTTGTCAAGATCTTGGGTGCGCCAACAGTACCGCACCTCAGGTGCGGGTGCGCAAAAACCGAACAAAAATCGTCAGGTGCGCCACTAAACTATGGGTACCACTGCATAAACATTAAAACTTCAAAATCTGAGGGGCGCCCAGGTGCGCTATCTTACACATTAAAAAATTTTCTTGGGTGCGCCACAGCCATGCTCTGCAATCTGGCAGTGATTGAAGAAACAGCCCTATTTTTAATTTTTTTCCATGCATGCATAACTTTCAAATTCTGCCAGATTCTTCGATAATTTGCCTGCCAAACTTTCGTCGTCGTGTTTCGTTTCTTTGAGGCAGCAATTGACAATTTCGCATACCTTCTTTTCGGTGGCGAAGGCGCCATACTTAAAAAGAAATTTGTGGCTTGAAGCAGATATTCTCTTTCCCAATTCTCTTGAAGATTTACCTTTCATAGGGGTTTTGTGGCGACGATGCAACTGGATACTTCGTCAAGCTATGAAAAAATTTGCGCTGCTTAGCCCAAGCAACTCAGTACGGCTGTTGCTCTGTGACCTGCGGGCACGCACATGCAACTGCCCCTTTAATATGGCATAAATTATGGGGCTCGAGCCACCCATTACGATCTTTCATACACTATAACTCGTCCCCTCCTTTTAATTTCAAATGTACTGCCGCCTGCTGCACTTGAATGCCTTATCCCCGTAAAATATAGTCCCAATTTCCCACCATTGTATAAAAGAGGCTGGAAAATTTTTCGGTCTCTTACCTACTTTTTTGCTAGAATTTGAAGGAACTCTAACAGGATTGAGGAACTTCACCCTTTTTTCTTTTCTCTCACGTACTAAAGCAGAACTACCACATTGCCTGCTTTACAAGATACATGCTTAAAGAACGCGTGATGGACATTGTGGAAAGTTGAGTGCTTGAAGCAATAATCAATAGACTGCAAAAACGCAGAACTCTGCCAAAATATTACCCATACCAACAAAAGTGAAATGAATTTATAGAATAGTCGCAAGGATTTGGTGAATATAGAGAAATGGATCAACCTCCTGTTCTGTAGCAAAAACCAGGACTGTTTCCAAACTGGACCATTTATGTGAACAAGTAAAATGAGTTGGGGTTGCTTTGCGGAGAGAGTGGGGCTTCGACGCAATCATTATCTCTCAAATTGTCAAGAAACAGGGTGCCCATCAACATAAGATTTCATCATTATTGCAATGTGCAGCATGAAAAGGAATGGTTATTCTTATATTAAGGTGAGATTTAGTCTCATAAAACCCGAAAATATTGGCACTAAAATTTTCAATGGCTCACCGTCGTCTTTTGCAATTAGATGCATCGAGCATTAGTGTGGAACAACAAGTTGACAAACTGAATCCTCGGAGAAGGAGATTTGATTCGGTCAGGCCTTTACTTTTACCATGCAGCCTCTATGATTTACTTCACTTGAAATGAAAAAACCTTATTTTCAGAGGTTTAGCAAAACTCGTGATTTATTGGCCATTTTCATAAAATCATTCGTTCTTGCTTACTTTGAAATTATCAAAAATATTCCACGTCTGGTTTATTGTTGTGCTGTTGACATGACCTGCACATCCTTCCACCACCAATTCTGCCTCTATTTGAATTATTCATCCAGAGTCTACTGAGGGGGAGGGGGTTCATTTAACCCCATTTTGGATGCGGGCAAAATAAACAATTTCATCCAAAATTTGGAGCGAGCTTTTTTGCAGAATCAGTTTATGATTCACAAAGTTTATATTGTGTTTAATGATATTTAGGAGCATTTACACACAAATAGTACAAAACATGTAAACAGTTTTGATGGCCATAAGACGCGACCCTGGGATCAAAGGCAGGCATGGCACCATTGCCAAGGAAAGAGCTTTATGTCTTTATCCCATTAATCTATTATCTGTACATGTCGCTACTAAGATTAATACTCTTGCTCTGCAAGCAAGGCTTGAATAAACCGAGAAGCTAATAAAGGGGGCCTATCATGGGTGAGTGGCGGCAAGGCCTCAGTAATATATTTCATTACAGCTAACGGATATTGCAATTTTCTCCAGAATATTTCGGTTTTTGAAAGGAAAATTTGCAAATCATCAGCCTAAATTGGCCTCCTTTTGGCTGCATAGAAAATTAATTAGTTCATTTTAACACCAAGGCCTGACCGTTATTTGACCCCATAATAGTCTCCCTTGATGTGTTTGGAATTAAACAACACAATTAAAATCGAATACACTTGTTTTTCGTCCTTACGCGCACAAGCCAGCTCAAATGTCATTCGAACTTCGACGTTGCGCTCGATTATCAATGGAATCTCGGATTCCAGACTGGCAGAACCCGCTGCCACATACGACAATAAACTAAAATGCCTGCACGCTGAAGCTGTGGGGTCATGGGTCATAAAATGGGGCCTGTAAAAAAACTTTGTTAATCAAAAGACTGCTTTCGCCCTTTAGTCATTCGATCATTTCTTTCTAACAACTATTTAGTACAGAAAAACGTAATGCATAATAACATAAAAAGTGGAATTACATCTTATCATCTTTCAAGTAACTTTTGTCGGACACTTATCAGAGCATGAAGCGTCTGATTGTGATCAAAAAATAAACGGTTAAAAGTAGACAAAAACTGTATATCGGAATACATGCATGGAAAGGACTAGCCACTGATTGTTTGTAAATTTTGTCAAATCGATTTCCACAAAACCCTGTGCTGATTGATTTCAAGTGATACAACAAACCTCTAGGTCTAAATAAATTCCTTTACTACGAAATCATTCCTTGGTTGTGTAGACTATATAGTCTTGTCTCGTGTCATTTTATTAGTCTATTTGTTTTAGGTTTTGTTTCTATGTATTTGTAATTTTTTTTTTGCAGTATTTGAATTTCTAACGATAACATACAAACGGGTTTTTGCATTTTAATAAAAGTAACTTGAATGTTCCTCAGATAGAAAGCGACATTGCTTGCTAAATGAGTCGCAAATATGACGTCAGTCTTTGTTTCTTCGGAATCTGGATCTATATTAATGTCATAAACTGATACAGGACCAAATTTACCCGTAGCGGTAGCAATAAATATGATAATGGCGAAAACTTAAACAGTCATGGAAATAATTCTAAATAAAATGCAACCTAATAAATGCAGTATATATACCACGTACAAAAATGTGCTCTGTTAATCTTTATTTGTACGAGCCAGTAGTAAGTAAATCCTATTAAACTATTTCTTTGAGAAAAGAAAGAAGTCAAGAGCTGGCATTCCAATTGGAGCATATTGCATCTGTGAATAATCGTTGAAAGGCGAATTGATTACAGACTTTTGTTCAGGAGCGCTTGAAGTGAAGGACATCTGAAAGTTTTAAACTAGGAAAATGGTTGGTAATAGTTAATCTGAGGGACTTTTGCTTGAAAAACCAAATAGAGCGTAAGGGCTTCCGTTCCGCAACTGACTATCTACATGAGCACTAGCAATAAAGCTGCAACAGATGCAGCTAAGCTGGATTAAAACGCATGGAATCAATTGTTAAAATTATCAGCTATCAGGAATCATACACATTATTAGAAATTGAAGAAAGGTAGATGTTTCGCTAGCTTATCACATTAATAAGATAGGAATTCAACTGTTTATTAATAAAGTTCAAAGCGTCATCATGCATCCTGAACAGCTTGTCTTTGAACAACAGCAAACAAAATCTTGGTTGAAATCAGACCTCCTTTGAAAAATGAATGCAAAATCAACCGCAGTCTAATACTAGACGGTTTTCTTCTCTCCATTCACCAGTTCATAGTTTTAATGGGTACCTCATAATCATTGACCACGCTAGTAATAAGTTTTTAAGGACATTAACAACCAGAAGATGCAATCGATCCCGTGCGTCTGCAATATCTGACTTGTGGCATAAATATTCCTTGCCTAGCTGCAAGTTTCCCTACTGTCTGTTGTGGTTTGTTATATTTGAAGAATTCTTTAAAAGTACATCTCTATATTTGACGAATGAAAATGCACATTTGTCCGTTAAACAAACCAGCTTCGTTTTAGGATTATTCAATAAAAGCAAAAGAAAACATTTCGGCATTGCAGTCATTCGGTATTTGCCACTATTTGCTTGGTGTAACCAACAAAACAAAAAACAAAATTACTCTTTCCCTTCTAGTAGCAAATTTATGGCGCTTTCTATCCGTGATAGTCTGTCCTCCTGTTGGAGATTGTCTAACCTCGATTTCATAAATATATGATTTTCCAATTGCTCGAGTCTCTCATTAAGTTTTTCGTCGTTTCTTTGTGACGTTGGTGATGCAAAACTCTGTTCAGCAATGGCAGAAGGCCGCCTCGACCTAGAAAGAGGAAACTTGCTGTTAATTCTAAGCTCCGTGAAATTAACAAGTATATATTGCTTTATCAAGAGATAGTCAGGAGAATGATGGATGGCAAAGGTAAGTTCAAAGAGGTATCTGAATCAGGGCAGCACATTGTTTAATTTTTGCTAAACTTCAAATGGATGTAGCAAATCTGTTTTCACAACGTATTGTCTTACTTTTTTAGTTGAAGACAATCCAAAAGGCTACAAAAAGGAGGTGCAACTGTTGCGAAACATAATAACGGTACATTTCAGCTGCTATAACAGCTATATGTCAACTCTCTACCAACTACAGAGCTTCATACGCCCTTAAGCACATATTTAATAGTAACTTGGTACATTTCCTTAGCTCTCTTTACATTCGTAAGCAATTTGAGAGTCTGATCACCTATTGCTCTAAGCAAAGCCTAAATTAATCGAGAATGATAATGTGACAGAATCTAAACGCTTGGAAGATGCTATTTAACTAAGATACTAAGTAAAGATCAATTTCTTTGAAATTAAAACCTTTCAGGAAGCACCATCTACATGTGCAATATATTCACATCGAGTTCTTTAAAGTTTAGGACCGATTCCTTCTCTCCAGTCGTTTCATGGCGTTCTTAATAAAAGTTACTTTATAATCGCCATCATAAGAATTTTAAGCACAACGAGCACTTTTGTTATGAATTCAAAAGAAAATTACCTCTGAGGTGTACTTAGCCCAGACACTGTCTCATCGGTTGTTATTGTTTTTGGTTTACCATCACGTGCTAATCTCTCATTCGCTAAAGCAATGATTTTGTCCTTAGTTTCTGGATACTCTCCCAGGATATTGTTCAAATCTTGCTTTGTGATTACAAACAATTCACTAAATCCGACCGATCGCACGTTCGATGTCCTCCGGTTGCCATAGGGACCGATATTTAGCAGGCTTATTTCTCCGAAATAGAAGCCGGGCTCCAATGTAGCATATACCACGCAACCATCTGCGGAAACAACTTCGACCTTGCCACGATGAATGATATACATTTCATGGCCAACATCTCCTTTCCTGCATATATAGTCACCTAGGACGATTGAAGTACATACATAAATGATAAAATGAATACATTAAGCAATGGAAGAAGAGAACGAAATACCAAAAAGGTTTAGGGATAGTATATCATTTGTGACTGGAAGATGTTCATGGCAAAAGCAGAATGTATTTTCTATATTACAGCATGATGTAAAATTTCATACGATGCAAAAGCATGCTGCATGACACGATACGATACGATAGGATACGATATAACATACTATGGAATATAGCAGGAACCAAGTACACTAATTATACTTCGGTGCCAAGGCTGGGGTCGTGACTGCTAGACGTGACTGTAGTCTAGAAACATGAACTTCAATGCTCGATGATGATACAATACTATACGCTGCGATGCAAAACGAAACGAAACAATACGATACGATACGATACGATACAAAAATACAATAAAATTTAACGCAATGGAATAAAATAATATAGAGCACCATGCCACACTAAACGATTCCACACCTAACTACGCTATACAATAAAATTTCAATGTGTATGAATTTTATTTAATACCTGGTAAAAACAACTGAATTCTCAGTCGAAGGACTAATTCGTACAGGAAACCGGTATCACAATCTTGTAGCATATTGCATTTGCGTAAGGTATCAAGATGAACGTGAATGGCAATTTCAGCTTGAAGCTTTCTTGGTAAACAGTTAAGGACCTCATCACTACTTTGATGCTTGTTATTCGACCAGACATAGTCAAACCAATGGATTACACGCTTACGGATTCCATATGGCAATTTGTGATACTGCATGTACGCCTGAAATTGAATTGAAAGTCAGTTAACAATAGTGAAGCATGCGAGCTAGATAGACTTGATAGAATCTTTTGCGCTATCCAGTGTCTGAGCAAGTGGTCTACCCTTAAAATTTGTTAGGCCTATCCAATGGACTCTGAATCACACACCATCTTCTGCCTGACCTCAAAACATCAGAAAATTGTCTGAATTGACAATTTCAACGTCGATCTTTCAAGTGAGGCTCAAAATTTAAACAACATTATCAGAGAATGTTTATTAATTGCTTCTTCTAATTATTTTCCCAAGCTACAAAGATATGTTTAAAAATATCATTGATGGCCCAGATTCATATTGTTTCCCTGGCCAAGGTGCAATTGGCCTTCTGGCCAGCGTACACTTATTGTGGCAATGTCTTTCTTTGGAATTATATGATGCTTGCACTTCAAGAAGAGGCTTACCTTTATAGCATCAAGACGATGTTGAAACTGAGACCTTGCAACTTGTGTGTTTTGAACAACATTTCCAAGATAACCAACGACAGAAGCAAATAACAAAATACCTGAAATCAAAAGACGTTACTTGAACCAGTTTATCTCCAAAAGACTATTGCCAGGACAATATCTTGCAATTAATAAATCATTAGAAATTCAGATTATATTAGCGCGCAATGTTTGCGAATTTTAATCAAAGTATTGCACCAAAAATGTTCTCTAGCGTCAAGGTGAGGACATATAAGCTCTTTCCATCTTTTGCTTACATTAGGGACAAGGCTGTTGGAAAATAGCAAATACCGAATTTCAATTCAAATTGAAATTGGCAGGCTGCAAGCAGAGTTTAACACATCAAAGTATACCTAGAGAAGAAACTATGCCTATTTTGCAAAATTTTGCTGCTATCTGGAAGCGCAAAATCCAGAATGCAAAACTTATAAGAAATGGTACTGATAAGGCATATAATAACATGGAACTTTCCGTCATGGCTGAGGGCAAATTAGATCAAATTAGAGTTCTGTCGAAGCTCTTTCTACATGCGTATATACTACTATCTAATATAATTGTAGTTTATAGCCCACGTTACAGTCGATCAAAGTTTGCAGATATCATGCCCTGAACTGCCCAGTCAACACGGCATCAGTATTGGTACAAAGCAAGGAGTTGTTCCTGTGGCCATCTAAGCCAACAAAACAATTATAATTATAAAGAGCTTGGGGGCCATGGTCCATCTAGATATTATGTTAAAAAGGCCTTTCTAAGCCATAATTATCAAAGGGCACTGCAAGCCAACCACTAGAACACTATTTGAAAAGTTTTTATGGTAAATTATGCTTTAATCAATCACATTTATTGCCAAGGTTCTAGTAATTAAAAGTCTTTAAACAATAAAACTACCACAGATCTTTATGACCTTTAGAACTAAAACGGACACTATTTTGCTACTGTAACTGTAAGCTACATGTATTAGTTCAACTTAACATTTCCAATGTTACGTCATTCGAGTAACGCTGTGTGACATCACATGTGAATGAATCTTAAATGCGGAATTGCATCAGAAAAGCAAAGAGCATTGATTGTTCAACCAGAAAAGTCTGGCGTACAATACATTGTATGATATGTTATTGAAATCTGATAACAGGCGTTGCAAAACACAAATATGTTGCCTTTGTGTTAATTATTTTCAGCATTACCGGGACTTGTCCATATATTTTGCGATAACCAACGCTTTTTTGCTTAAAATACCAAGAGAAAAAACGCAGAGCGCTTCACCTGTGGGAAAAAGCGTGCAAACTGTAAAGGATGAAAACACTTTTGGTCGCCTACGCAAAAACAAGTGCAAATTGCACTGGCTTTTGATCAGCTCTTCTTGCAAATTTGACAAAACAAACTTGTTCGACAATAACTTTCATCTTTGAAGCAGCTGCAGCGTAAAAAATGATTGAAAGCTTTTCATTAGAATATCGAAATTTTCAACGTATTTTGCACTAGATACCGTAAAAGTTCAGGGAATCAGGCACAACAGTTTAAAAAAAAGATGCACAGCGCATATTTTATTAATAGTGCAACTTGTAAAAGTGCATGTTATAATATTGCTAAAGCTAAAACTGCACAATATAACACTGTATTATGATTTGCCACAGTTCTAACAAATGCAATTGCTATGTGTTGGAATAACAATAATAAACATTATCCTCTAAAAGATCGCAAATAGCTTCCAACCAGTTTATACGATCATTGTTACAATAAAGCATGTAAAAGCAGATTGGTTGCGTTTGAAAGTTTATATTAAGAGTTAGAAGGGTGATTAGTGAAATAAATGTTCGATTAAAAATGTGGAAAATGATAAGATAAAAAAAAAATGGGGCAAGAACGAGCCTGCGCCACACAACATATCAATGGTGGTTATAACATAGGCTAGGCAATAACACAAAAGCAACAATTAGCCAATATATTTGTTAAGAAATATATAAATAGCCAATAGCAGGGCTTCTTCATATACTTATCACCGCTTCACACCTTCAATGGCAATTTTAAAATTTAGGTCTTGTTTTGCACAGCGGTACAATCTCTCCAATGCCATTACGCGCTTACCACCGATCTTTAAAACTTTAAGCTCTTAATGTATAAATAAGGAAAATATGTTGAATTCATAGAGTGTTAAGATATACTGACCCAGCAAGAAATCCAGAATAACAAAGGAGAACTCGAGTGTAGTGTGAGGCTTAGTAAGCTCGCCAATTGTTGTCAATGTGAAGGTTGACCAATAGAAGCACTGGACATATTGCCTTGTTAAAGATGCAAATGTCTCATTCAGCTTTGTCATTCCAATCACCCCTGGGTACACCCATTCATCTGTGCCAAATCCTAGGCAAGAAAAAAGGTGTTGATCACTACTGGATAAGTTTCTACTGAGCAGTGCTCTGGACAAAGTGCTCTGTCTCAACAATTTCAGTAATTATTAAAGAAAGTTTTTCCTTGCTAGCCAACAGATTATTTCTGAATGCAACAATGAACTTTATTTTTGAAACATAACGTTTTTAATAAAGATTATCCTAATCCCTACAAAGAACAGCTAAATGTTATGTAGTTAATTGCCTTAATATACTGTCTGTATTTAATGATTCCTTTATTGTAATTGTCATATGAACCTTTATGTAGCTATTAATTACTTATAGTATAGCCGCTAACTATATATTATATTTCACTTCTTGTGGTATCGTCTCTGTAGTATTGTTTAATAGTTTGCAGTTATTGTAATTAGTAACAAGATTGCAAAATATCTCAATGGAATATGACGAAATACTGAAAAATCTTACCGATTGCTTCTGATACCTTGAAATACAGGCATGCGTTGAGGTGAATTACAGTGAACATGAATATGACCAGAATACTTAATCGTAGAGTATTCGGGTATGTCGTTGAGCTCTCAGCTTTCTCTATAAACTTAAGCATCCTGTGGATCTTAAAAAGCCGGTTGAGACGAAGAGCTGGTTGTGACTTTGAAGATGTGAAAAATAGATCCAATGGGATAAGTGCAACAATGTCCATGGCAAACGAATAACTGTGCATATAATGTCTCTTGATTTTTTTAATATTTGTCTCCAGAATCCCATCCTCCATGTATGCTAGCCTCGTATGCATAAATATGTCCAGAAGGTTGAAAAAGTCTAGCAAATAATCTAGGGGGAGCCAAATCAACAAATGTTTGCGATGTATTTCGGTAAATGCTGCTCTAAGAGTCAATATATTAACGGAATACATCAGTAATATCGATAGCCACATATGCCAATAGTAGTTCAACCTTCCTGAAAGGAAATTGCAGATTAATCAATAAAGATTTAACTAAGGTGTATACATACATATAAAAAAGTGGCTAATATGGGTGTTTGTGATACAAATGGCTTTCCTTGTGGTCCTGATAACCCTTAAACTTAGTAAAACTTTGACTTCAGAACTTATAAGAAGGGTGCGAAAATCATCTAGGCATTGATCAAAATATAAGAGCTTTTGAATGTCTAGGCAAGTAGACTATTAGTCCATTTATAAGTCTACCAGCAATTCTATGAATGAGGAATACCAGCAATTCTTTTGGTTGGGAAAACATTTATATAAAACCTATAGCAATTGATGTGGATCTTTTTTTCTCAAATTGATAGCGAATATTTTCAATTTCAAAGGCAGACTAAGGGCCTGTTATAGGGGACTCCAAAGTTGTAAAGCGATGAAACAATGAGCTCGAAGCTTAAACGTTCAGTCAGGCAAAATTAAGCTGCTTGCAAATTAAACTACCCTCGTTGCCTTGTACGCTTCAATTATCTGCTGTCCGGGCCAAGAGTGGCTTTTATTTTTATTCACTCCCCTCCTATTGACAGTTCATGTCAAAGGAAATTGGCATAGAATATTAATTAACTATCCTCTGTTACTAATGGGTCGAGTCTGGTTCACCTACGTTACAAGATACTCCCAAAAATTTGTTACCATTGATTGATTGTTCTAGAGTATTGTCAGGGGTATCAGTTTGGTATCGACGCCAGAGACGAAGACTCTTTGCTAGCCATACGCTAGCATTGTATTCTGCAATCAAGGATTTTACTGCCAAGACATTGATGGCAGAGGTCATGGAACATCTTGTATGTCATGGCATAGACAAAGGAGACACATACTTGATAGCGAAGCATGTACATGCCCATTGGCCTGTTGACTGACAAGAATTCAGATTGTTTGGATGAATTAATAAAGCGGCTATGGGAGTTTTCTTCGGTTTTATGCTTTTGATGCTTTGCAAATTAGACCAGTTCTAGGCACACATTGTCCGCAAATGAAACAAAACAATGAGCCAAAGGTAAAAAAGTGGTCCTTAGGGATTTATTTGGTTGATTTATCCTAAGGGATGACGCCTCCATTATTAGAAACAAACTGAAAGTATTGTAAAGTTACCAACCTGATGGATCAATCACAAATCGATTTTCAGGACCTTTAAAAGCGATTCCCCATAACTTCATTCTTGACGGTTCCTCCTTATTTGGTGATATTGTGCTGACGAAATGGAGCTTCCTCAAGAATCGCTTCTCGTCTTCTGTGTATTGCCTTTCCTTGCCGTTGTCAAGAACATTGAGAAAGGTAGACCTTCGTCGCATTGGCTTTGATGGAAAAGTGCTGAAAGATCTAAAACGGCAAAAAGAATCAATCAAATTGACAACAAATATTAACAACAATAAAGACCTTGTAACGGACAACAATTGTGGCAGATACTCAGATATAGGTTCGAGGACGACAAAGCGCAGCAGGATTAATCTGGCTTTAATTTCGTCTAGCCTACTGGAATCTTCATACCCGGAAAAGGGCCTCCGACGGGAACAAATAAGTGGGGGGGGGGCAAGCTTTGATGCCAAAAATTTACCACGAAACAAGATAATAAGCTGCCTTTTAAAGGCAAAATTTGAAAAAATAATGGTCGTCGGAGGCCCTGGGAAATATGTTTGAATTGGAATCCCTTTCTCTCAAAAAACGTGTTTCTGGTCATTTGTCTTAAATAAAATATGCGGTTTCCTGCCAATACCTAATGAAATAACGAATCTTTTAGCTCATTTGATGCTTCGCTACTCCCAGTCACTAATGCACTTGGATGGTCCACAGTAAGGGAAATGATTGATCTTGAATCTGCTAGGATTGTCTACAAATCCATGAGTGGTGATGTACCGTCCTATAAGAGTCAACACGGTCTCTCAGAAATTCGGATTTTGAATTACGAGTCCCTTTTCTAAGGACGACCACAGGACAGAGATGCTTCTCTTACCAGGGTGCGAAACTTTGGAATGGTTTTCCTAAAAGGACTAAAAGCACGCCAACTCTAAAGACTTTTGTGCAAGCTATAAAATGATCATCTGTTGATGAAGACTCAATGATACCTTCCTTTTCGTTTATTTTTAATGTATCTTTCTTTTAGCGAGTGTCATTACATTGTCGATTAGTTTGTATTTGTAACGTTTATTTTGATTGAATATCATTTTGTATATTTTAGCATGGCCCCCTGTAAATCAATCCTTGATTGAGGGGCTACCATGGGTAAAAAAGTTAAAATAGAAATATAGAAAATAGAATATAGCTGTTTCCAATATCTTTAAGGTGAGGAAATGAAGAGAAAGAAAAATACCTAAAATATGACTATTTTATGAGATGTGATAAAGATATAGAATGCGAATTGATAAGAAGTGTAAAAGAAGTATGTGTTTGTAAATGAATAAATGGATGTAAAAAATGCTAGTTTACCTTTGGTTGCGTTTGGCAGTTCGATGCCTGTTGTTGCTATTGTTGTTGTTGCTGTTTTTATTCCCTCCGCCATCTCCAATAGCTATCTCTGGAGGTGTCTGCGGGTCGTTATTTTCTTCCCTTTGCGTAGACATTGCACGAATTCTTCTAAAAGAGTTGACTATCGTTGACTGAGTACGCAGTTTCATGGTGCAGGGACTGTTTATAAGCTGTACTTCCTGGCAGATTGAAAAATATAGAATATCATTTGACTTTGAGCAGTTTACGTTAAAAATAAGCCATTCGATGAAGTTTTTTACCCCTAGAACAGACATGCATAAAGCTTAAAAAGGAAAGTTGCATTGAATCTCAAGAGATCCATTTGCTATCAGCATTTGCCACTAAACAGCCAAATAGTTACCCCACGGCGTGATAGCAAACTGCAAGCCTGGTACGCTCTCTTGCATTGAATATAATGAATTGCCTACGACAGAAATCGTTCCACCTTCAATGAGAGGCAGGTTCCCACCCCTTATACAAATAATAAAACTGTTCAAGCTTAATTGATCGTAGCACAATGTTTTTTGAGATAGATAAGTTACTCTAGATCTTTGCAAGGAGGAAATCTTTTCATATAAGCGCTAGGCTGCGGCAAATTGGGACGAAGCAGTGAGTGCAAATTTAAGAGACTGAGATGAAGTGAAAAGTAGCATGACTATTACATGCAAATAAAGGCTGATTTTTTTCCATCGTTCAACTTTCACAATATCAGCAGAACAATGGTTTTAATAAAAACAGCTCTAATAGTACCTTAATCGGTATCTGATTCTCAATTTTAAGCTAAAATGTGGTCCTACTTTATTCTTAAGTTATACGAACGGAAATTTGGAACTTTTGTAAAATTATACTCATGTTGGCAATAAGGAAAGCTCGCTTCGCGTGGATAAGGATGTCCAATGGAAATAAAAAATTCACAAACACCTTAGCGTCTAGAGTCATTAGTGAGAGTTAGTTACGTACTATACAGATAAAGAATATTCAAAAGGCGGATCCAAAAATTAACAGTATTCTAAAAAAGAGAGAGTGTGCAAAAAATGGAAACATGGTGAAGCTTATCAATAATTTTTGAAAAAAAGCAGTAAATCACCTCCTAAACATAGTAGAATAGCTTTTTATCAAGTAGCTCGGTAAAGACAAGCCTCGAGAAAAAAGGTGGTAACTTAGCATAAGGAAAACAAGAAACTTGATCACTTGAATACCTAGGTCCAAGATTCCGGGATTTTGATGAGAAAAGTGTCGCAAAGGATCACGGAAAGGTGACGTAATTCGTAGAGTATCAACATAGGCTACTATAAGGTTATTCATAACGATCGTAGGATTGCTCAAGTTGTCTCAAGGTGTATCTCTCAAGTTTAAGTCGATGAAGATAATGTATCAACAATATGATTATGTCTCTTTTTATCGTCGTCTTAAAAAATCAAAAATAAAATAATGACACCAAATCAATATCAAGTGTATGCTTATCAAGTACATATATATTCATACGGTCGTTTCAAAAATTTCGTAATCATAAAACAAAATATGAGTACAGGTGCACACACGGGGCAGCTGCGCTTTCCTTTGAAGTGAGAAGTCTTATTTGTCTTCGTTTTTCAAAGGCCTAAACAAGAATCAGAAAAAGAGAGCAAAATGTATCATTTTTTCCAGTTCTTGTAAAGATACGCTCATTAGAAACACACGTACCATTTGATTAGAACTGTAATAGACCTGCGCTGGTGAGAGAATGTGAGATAGAGTGGCTGGAGTGTGAATGCTTTATCAATTCTGACGGAAGTAGGATGCTGTTTGCGTTAATTGATAAAATGAACGCTGTTAAAGTTTATCTTGATAAACAATTTCAAGAACAATTTCTATCTATAAGAACGTCTAGTACACAATCAATGAGACTGGCTATATTATCGAGACAGGCTACAACACACAACCGTAAAAACGCTTTGGCATGCTTGGTTTTAATTGTAGAATGATCTAAAACTCCCACCACCTTTACCAGTACAAACGACAGTCAGCTGCTCTGAATATGCCGAAATACATAAATAACTTAACAAGCAAAGTATGGAAGAATAATGGTTGTATGAAATAGAAGAACAGGTGCACCAAGAACAGAGCAAAAGGAGACCGTGCATAGTAATGTAAACAATACTAAAACAAAAGAGTTAGTACTAAATAGCAAATATTAGCACTTAAACATGCCGCTGTGAACAAATATTCCCATTTTCTAATAGTCACAAAAACAGTTGCCAAAAATCCAGTTTTTTTGGCTGTGGAAAATGCGAAAAAGCGCCCAAATCGCCTGACTGGATCTCTACTTTTTAAATGTTCTGGCTGTTTGCCAAGTATTTGGGTCCAAATTACTCCAATATTTTCTAAATCTGGTTCAAATGAAGCAGTTGAATCCTTTCTTCCGACAAACCAAGGAAAAAATTCTCAGAAGCTCCAGCAGAATACCAACATCATTGGCCTGAAGAAAAGTTTTCAGAACAATATGTTGCATAATTTACCATAAATATGTCAGGTTGAACTTTAAAACCGTACAAGACGTGGGTAGTCTCTTAAATGGTTGTAAAAGAACACATTATTAACTACAATGCGTTGTTTCCTGTACATAATAGTTATCAATAGAATAAATGTCTTTGGTTACTTCCATCGCATGAAACTATGAACATGTTTAGGTATTTATGGAAGAGACCAGAAGGAATCCAACCGTAATAATACAAAGACGATGAGCGGTGAAAATATCAATGTAGAAAATACTTTTAACAATCTTTCAAAAACACGGAACTGTCTATTCAGCACATATATCAGTATATTTTATGTCATACTATTGTAAAAATTACAATTATATTTTTTTAGATGATAATTTTTACTTATAAGATTGGAGTACATACAGACAGAAGCACTGTATCGATAACTGAATTGGCTCTTTCTACAGGTATTTTGAAACCAAACGTTTCAAATACTGTTCTCTCCAACACACATTACGCTCCATAACTATCTTATATTGCGAAATATCTGTGCTTCATGCTCAACAACTTGCACATGACAATTTTTTATGCATTTAGTTCTATCTTTCCAAGAAAAGCCATGGAAAATTTTACCAGGAACAAAATAAAAAGCATATTTAAAAGTAATATTTATATTTTCCCTTTTGGTATCTACAATGAAATGGTATCTTTGATGCCTTCTGAAGGTCCTAAGGTTTGTTGTTTGCGAGTCTCTTCCAAATCAAAACCTAATGAATCACAGTATAAGTAACAGTGTTTTATCCCACAGTTGTGTGTTTGCATCAGTCAGAAGTATCTGGGCTCATCTTCTGTTTTATGTCTCAGTTTACTAGGCAGAAGGCCAAATATGCATCACTTTAGAAGCAAGTTCACTTCCAATTCACACGCTTGTCAAAACACTTTTAAAATATGTGCATTGTACTTGATCGTAAAAATTTCAGATTCTACGTTTAGAGAGTTGAAACGCAAGAAACCAATATGCAATGAATAATAGAAAATGCAGAAAATATCAAAGATTATAGTAACATCCCGAGTCCTTTTTTTAATAAATAGCTTTATGCTTTGTAAGATCAGAGAGGTGAAACGGCGAAATTAAAAATTCTGATTTAAGCTTTGAGAGTAAGCTGGTGATATATGTATAAATATGCATATTCATAATACTATCAAGGACATGCAAAAGAATAATGGATCAGAAAAATATCATTGATCAGATAAATCACCGAAGAAAAGGAACAAGTAAATTCGATGCAATTTGTGGAATTGAGACATATCATTATTAGCAAAAGTAGCAGAAAACAAACAATGCTTAACGGCATTTTCTAACTTAAAATTAAATAGCCCTTACCAGCAAAATTGTAGTTACTACTCAATGCAAATTCGTTCTTTTTCTGCAATCTGCGAAACTGATTTCAAATTACGTCGTCAATCCAAACTCTACGGTTCTAGCAACCTAACCAACTTTATGAAGCTTTTAATAAAAAAATTCGGTTTTTTTCTTTCGATATCTATCAAGAATCTAACACTGGTATTGCTCAGTTGTTGCTTCTGATTTGAATCTTTCTGTAAGACGAACAGGTGAAACCTATTTCTTATTAACATTTTTCGCGCATTCACTCAGCCGGCTGTCGACGGTTATGCAAATGAAATCCATTTTCATTGCAAAAAAATACTGTTATTTCATACAAAAAAAGCAAAAGTCAATAAATAATAGGTCATTTGGCCTCTTTTATAACAAACAAAGCATCCAATAAAAACCACACTTGGCAAAACGCGATATCAGAAAGAAACCAGAGATGAAGATGAATTTGTATGTTAGTTGAATTTATGCATCCCCCAGCAGTTTCTTTAGAGCAACACATCCCCCACAATTTAAAAAAGGACATGTGGCTATCTATTACTTAGCTTCAGTATGATTACTCTTAATTAATAGGGAAAATTGATAGGCTTGGGTATTATAGCAAGGTGCGCACTAGAGCATTTTGCTATAATACCACGAATGACATTTTGCTTTAGCAAGATGCTCTCGTGTTGGCTGGTCTGGATATGGGAATTAAATCACTCAGGTCAAAAAGCTCTGATGTCAAACATGTTCGAAAATTTTGTTCATGCGTGGTACTTTGCTTCTTGTAAGCGGCGAACAACAGCAATTTGATTGAACAATCAAGCGCATGCGTAGATAAAAAACATATCAATCTTTTTAACGCTCGAGAATGAACAACAGTGGCGGTTTAATTATGGAAAACAAATTTATCAATGATGCTCTTTTTGTAGAAAAACTTGTGGGCTTTTGGCAAGACTATCCGTGTCTTTATGATATCAGATCGTCGGATTTCAAAGACAGGCACAAAGGTGAGAGAGCGAATTCAGAAATTGTGGAAAAGCTGGAGCAGAATAGTGAGCTATCTAGGCCTTTCGGTCGGACATGCTTGTTTGCAGTTTAGCTTGGCCTTGCAATTGTTAACAGTGGGGGAGCCATGGGGTTAGGGGATGGGGTGTGTGGTGATGATGATCTCATGTGCGAGGATATGTGTTTTCCCTTGCGGCAAATTGTGAATTTGGGTATGGCCATTAAATGTGTGTCAGAGGTGTGGTGTTACAAACAGCTCTTTGCCGAACTTTTGTTGAAAGAATTTGGCTTAAATCGAAATTGAAATTCAATTGTTTTATCAAGCCTGTGGCTAGGAACCGTAGAGTTATGGATATTCTTTCTGTAGCTCTGAATGGTTATCGCATTCTTGTACCAGCCTTCGAAATATGTGGTTCCGCATAAATATATCCGCAAAATTAAGTCTTTCTACGCGATGAAACTGTCGAAATTTTTTAAGGTCCTATGCATCCAATTCTCGCATTTAAGTAGTGAATGCTCCTTTTACCGACCTTCTGGAAACCCAGTATTTCTCCCAGAAACATCTATTTGAAGGCTTGAAGATGCGACGATGTCTTCTTAGCAAAAGTGTAAGCAGTAGAAGCATTTGACTAAGCTCTGAATCTTGATCTTCCGCAACATGAAAGGCCACCATAATTCAAACTCAATTCAGTACGCATGCGTTTTTGTTCAATGGAGAGCGTGTGTATGAAGAATTTGAAATGAATAAAAGATGATTGCTGTGGTGTGCGCTTTGCTCATGGCGTCAACCATGTTGTCAAAGCGGCTTAGGAATTTGCATGAAATTTCCCCTACAAAGGAATTGCTTCAACCGCAATAGTATTGCAGCATTTTTTGACTGTGTCTTCCACCGTTGGCCCTAAGTCTTAGGCAGCTTTCTGGAGTGTCGACCTCATCGCTTCGTCTCCTTATAAATCAGTCAATGACGCGGCATCCCATACCATATAAGAGAAAGCCTATCTACAAAGGATTAAAAGTGTCTCTATTATTAAAAGCTGATGTCTTCATTACCATAGAGATCATGTCAATACATTTCTGGTTGGTTTTGATTGGAGGAAATTTCCACATCCAGAGGTAGAATCTGTTTGATTTGATCTGACGGGCCTATAACATGACGGAAGCTGATTGTCATGTAAAAACAAGAGGTGGTCGAGAAAATAGGAGGGTAACAAATGAGTTCTCAAATTTTAATGAATTGGTAAAGAATCAAAACCTAAATATTTTCTTGCATTAATTTTCTTAACTCTTGCAGTCATCATCGATAACGGTAGGCTCATAATTGAGTGGCCGTGCACCTCTCCACCATAATCATTGGTGTCGAGGTTTGTAAGGAGAAAAGAAAGTTGAGTGGAATCCCCTAAGCTCCTTCTCAACTCGCAGTCTCCAGCTAAATAGGAGGGGTTATCTCCGCCGCTTTGGAGCAGTTGCATTGCAATACGCCAGACATATTGTCTGTGAAACCAGTAATCAGTAGAACCGAATGTGTTTTCACCAGACATTCACTGCCCTGCTGCCGATAGCTTCACCGTAACCCTGGCACGGGGAGCTAATAGGGTGCTATCCTTGCTCAAGGGAACCCCAGGGTGCAGTTTAATTGTCTTACCCAGGACATAACTCTGGCAGTAGCCTTTCTCAAATTTGTGCCGGATGATGCTGGTTAAGTAGAACAGTCCGTAATTGAAAAGTACATATTATAAGCATGATTGCAATAGATAAGAAGTGGAGAAGGAGAACCAAATAGCAAGGAGCGATCCAATTCTCAAATTATGCTTCCTGGAATTTTCTGTATGACGGGGCAAAATTTTAGTTAATGGACAGTATTTTTTTCGAGTTTGCTACATGGTCCTGCCGATCTTCTTAGCTTCTGATCTCTTTGACAGAAATAACTTGTACCTTTTTGACAGAGATATCCTGTAGCTGTAATAAAATTTATGTGAAAGTACAATTTTGTCCTTTCTAAAATTCATTGCATTCTTAATGACGTTGCGTGTCCAGTCAAAAGAACTTTTCTTCTCTAGAAATAAGAAGAGAGCACTTTGCTTCTGAGCTAGTAAAATTCGACTACTTCACAGATGACAGTCATCTTATCAGGGCCATAACGATTACTTATAAATGGTACATGCTTGTTTTATAAAATAAAGCTGACTCGCCAAGATTGTGCTGTTAGTTGTAGGTAATGCAAAATTGAAGAGTTTTTAAATAAATGCGAGTCGTCTTCTTGCGGTTGTCATTTATTCAAATGAAATATCTAGGCTCGATGCCCGATTGGCATATTATTTGAAATAAATCAATCAAGGATAAAAGAATTTTTGAGTATATGCGGATCATGTAATAAGACTTTGGCCTTTCAAGCCAATTTGGTTTGAGTTCAAGAGACCTTTTTGCAAAAGTCTGAGAAACACTTAGGCCAGCTTCCTCATCGCCAGCGCTCTTGAGTTATAAAGACGAAGACATCACGAGCTGCAATCAAATTAGACTCCAATCAAATCAAATAAAGAATTGTTGCGATCGCAGAAACACTTGCTAAGTAGAAATCAACTTATTTCTCTTCATATATTCAAACTTGCCTACATTGCTGAAACTAATTTGAGTTAGATTAAAATTGTCTGGAATTCTTGAGTTTGTTACTATGGGTTGGCCAAAACAGAGAGTTACAATTTGCATAAAACTCAACGACTGAAAACTGTAATCTTTTGATCTAAAGTATAGCACCATTCTCATAATGTGAAGTGTGTTTTTCTGTTCCTGATCACGAAGTCATCTATAACGTGGCATTTGAAATCTCCCAAAAGGAACCGTGGCCAAACATAAGACCAAATGACATATGCTATCAATGAATTTAGTGGAGCACTTGTCTATTTGGTCTTGTTTATCTAATTGGGCTGTTTTCTCCTGTCTATATATATATCTCATATATCAGCATGAATTGCAAATTTTTGCGGGAACAAAAGGAGCAAATATTGTAATTTCTGACTGACAAACTATTTTCGAGGCTCCTAGCAAGTTGTTTTTCCAAGCGCATATGGTTTTCAAGTTTAAAACAAGTTATTTTTCTCAAAAATACTCAGTCGGAGGGTGGAAAAAGTAGCTGTATCATTTTTGTTGCGTTTCTACTAAACTCAATTCAACAGGGCTACATGTTAAAGAGCAATGGTAGAATCATTATCAAGCTAGACCTCCAACGTTGGTTTCTCATAGATTTCGAGTCCTTTGCGAAACACACCAGAGAAAAAAATCACCTTCCAGTTATTTCTATTCCCTTGTCATAGCAACAAATCAGCGTCTGAATTCTTTATTTTGTTCCTTTTCATTTGAGATTTCGAGAAACAAATTACATAGCTCGTTAGTTAACATGGAGCGGTTTCTTAAATGAATTGGATTGAGATTGGAAAACCCATGATGCTGTATACCAAGGCCATTCATAACAAATGATATTTTTTGCAGCAAGACTAACTTATCTAATTCTAGAATCCCTGCATCTACCTTAATTTCGCCCTCTTTATGTAGCCACACATGCAAGCATATTTATCAACAAACAAAATGCCTTTTAAATTTAGCATTTTAGAATACATCATATTTATGCTGAGGTTAGATATCATTTTAAAAAAAAGTTGTCAAAGCAAAAATTTTGAATGTACAAAGCCGTCCATGGAATTTTATATTGATTAATACGGATCCTTATACTTTAAAAAACCTGAAAATCCATTGTTTTACTCCATGCGATGCCCTCTACTCCATGTATACAAGCTCTGAACGTCTTATAGATACTATTAGATAACGATGCACACATCCCACCTTTGCGAATCAAGTGATGCACAGCCAAAGAATTGTTATTATTAAACCTTCTCCGCATTACTACGACTAACTGCGCAAATCAATTTTAAATTAAACCGACCGGTAATAAAATGCTACCTGCACGATAATGACTTTTCTGATGATCTTGTCAGAGGTATTCCTCAATTGACCCCAAAATGTATCCAACGACTTGTGCGAAGATACTTTCTCTCGAAAATCAAATTAGCCGCATGCAATGATCTTACAACACTTACATAAATCAAATATTGTATTTTTAAGATGTGAAGGCTGTTAAGGATTTCTATTTAGTCTTTAGTTGTTTCCTAGTTTTTTCCTCTGCCCTTAAAAAAGCTGCTCCCATTTACGGATTCACATATCTGGTAAATTTTTCCAATATTTGCTGTAGTAGTTACTTCTTTCTCATCGATTTTCTATTCTATTCACTGAAGAAATTTGTCACCATACTTGATGAATTGTAATTCATTGTAAAAAAACATTTAAAAACTAATTGATGATATTTTAAAAAATTCCACAAATTCAACGAAACTATGGCTTGACTTACCTTTATAGAGAGAAAAAACTATGCGCGGCTAAGAAATGAATGAACGGAATTAAAAGTAATCTTTGACTTCAATTACTGCGGCAGACCGTTAAAGTACGTGAACCAGCAAGTGGCTGGCAATAAAGCACTAGGAACTATTTAATGCTGCAATCACTAGGAGAGCATTCATTAAACATTAAAGGACACATTGAATTTTCCCATAGAAAGCAGCTATTTGAATTTCAATCCTTTTGAAGAGAGCAAAATCTTCGCTACGTACCTTGGTAGAAAGTTTTAAGCCATACTAAAATATTTATGCATCGTCTTCTGAAGCTCGTTAGGCCAAAGAGGCCTCTCGATTATCATTAGTGTGTCTCAAAATGGAAAGCTTTTGAATGAAACATTTGCCAAAATGCTACAAGAAGCAGCTTGGTGCGCTATATCCGCAAAAGAATAGATGTCTATTTTGCAATGCAAATGGCGGAGCGTATTCAAAAAACACCTATTCGATTCTCTGTTATTTAACATTTGCTTGTATCGCAATGGCAAAGTAGATCAGAATGCAACTAAGAATACAACGGAGTAATGCAGAGTCTATAAAGCAGGCTGATGTACTCAAGAGCAAAGTAATCATCACAGGCCTAACATAGCTGTTTCCTCCTTGTCATAACGATATCAGTAGCATACTTCAAGTCTCTTCAAATTTTAGGCCTTCATGGCAACATTTTTGTTAGTTGATTTGAAATTTCTTTAAATTCCCAGGCTGTCGTTTTCATTGAATGAATAAATTACTGGCGACCTAAAACTGTCTGAAAGATAGCAGACGAACCACAAACTGCGCTACCTTGTCATTTAAGTTTTATTGGACACTCTTACAGCAGTTCAAGGTAACGTACATTTCTAACTATATTTGAAAATAAAAGTTTATACTAGCAGCAACTTGCGAAGGCTGATCAGATGCAAAATGGCTAGCTACAGACACCAGTATGCCAAATTATAACATAAAGAAGAATTTTTCTCCGTTCCGTCCATGTAATAGTTACGCCTTAGTTTCTAGTAAGATTTCGTGTCAAATTCCTAGCGCTCTCCCGCTCAACTCCTCCCCAACTCTACTACGAGGCTATCTAAATACGTACATACGTTCAATAGATCAATGTCTCTAATCAAATTAAGCGTCCGTTTCGCAACATAACACAATAAATATTAATAAGCAATTCAATTCAACCAGCGTAAAAATGTTCTAAACGATAACGCAAGCAGTCTTAACGATAATTCTATACAACCAGTTACAATACCATGTCAGAATAGAATTACAGCCATGTGCCTTTATTGAGAGATAAAAAGTTCAGACAATGAAACACATTTTCCTCGATCAACCTATAACGCCTTACTATAATTAGAAGGTATAAAAACTGTTGCAGTCATTCAAATGGTACAAATGCTTGATGATGTGAAGGGTATCTGCTATATGCAATGAGACGTTGAGTATGTCAAGATATATTTAAGATATACACGAATTCTTTTGCAAGGCAGTTGGAGTCCACACAGATAACCGAAGTGGCAAAGCTGAACTTGGAGATTTACCTGGGAGGATCAGTGATTAGTTAAACATTTTAGACAACAGCCTCGAAGCAATAAAGAATACCGTCACAGTTGTATTAACAAATACTTTGAGCATAAGTGGGACTAGCACCAGACATGTCTGATAATGTTTAGTAAGTCACTATCGAAACCAATAGTTACAGAAGATAAAAAAACTCTTGCTCAAATAAATGTCTAAATCAAGGGCGTTTGATTGATAATAATCAATTCAGTACAATGACATTCCTCACTGTGACCTCAGTGCATGTGATGAATATAAAGATTTTTACAGACAGACGTCAGGGTCTTTATAAAAAACAACAATTTTTCGTGAAAATATGCAGATAATCTAGACAGATCACGAGGACCAATCGGCCCTTTATCTCATAAGTAATAGGAGTTTTGATTTGCCATTTCTTAACAAAATCACCATTATCTGACTAAGTTCTTTTTGTTTGCAAATTGGTTTGCGAGATTAGAAAAGCAGATGCAGTACCTGAGAGGACAATATTTTTCTTGGCAGGTAAAACAGCTGTACAGGCCACACGTGAATGACCATTTTGAGCACGACTCATTATGATTCATTTGCCGTGCAACGAAGAACCATTCACAAATTATGTAACATTTGGACAGGCTGTAGAACTTAGTATAGTGCGAATGCAACTAGAGGGCAGACGGTTTTAAAAAAAAGCTTGACAAAAAATTTAATATTCTTAACATTACTTTAAACACAATTAGCAACACAGTGAAGGACATTGTCCCCAAACGCATAATCTTGAAAAGGCACAGGTTTCAATATCAATTCATTCTGTGTTGCATCATTTCTTGATTAAATCCTTCAAGTTATGATCAATTTTATTTTCATGCTATTTTGCAAAGAGATGTTCTGAGAGTAGCCACTAACATCAGCGGAAGAGCTTTCGAATTTGTACAAAATTTGATTATGTATTGATGGTATTTTTCAAAGAGATTTTTTGAGAATAGCCACAAAAATGCGCTGGTTAACAAAAACTGTTACAAAAACCAAAATACTCTTATCAGCATAGCATTAGCTTGAAATTTCACCAAGTTGTTGGTCAGTTCTTCAACATCGACAGGGAGTTTCTGTTAACCACTGCAATGGGTTTCACAGAAAAAGAATGCCGAGTGTGGAACAAACAGAAGATGCACTTGGGCTTACAACGATTCCTGTTATAACATGCTGGGAGAGAGACCATTGCTAAATTATATGTTGATCAAACTGCGACTAGCGGCGAAACATATATGGCCTCATTTATGGTTGGTAAGGTATAAAAAGAAAAATAGGCCGAAAGTTAGAAAAGCGATAGCAAAGCAATTCCGAGGGATTCAAATGTCTGTTACAGTTACAATCGCCTAGAAGATGTATTATAGATGCAGAATACCTTTTCCTTGTAGAGAAATTTCTTTACTGTATCACAGAGCTGCTTCTATTTGATAGCGCAAGCATTCCAGACAAAATGGCCTAATATTGACCTACGCTCGTTGTCTTAATATAGGAGCGGGTAAAGGCTATCATTGTTGAGGAAATTGGGCAAGGCCAAAGGGTTTTCTTACAGTGAGATGTCGCCCTACTGATATCGCCTTGTGTCTGATGCTAATATTTACAGTAGAGTATGCAATCAGGCTTTGAAAGATTACATTGTTACATCAAGCACTGCATGTGGGTGCCTAATGGGAGACCAACTGCTGTATCCGAACGGTTCACGCCTGCATTTCGGCTTCAGATCAAACGAAGCTTCAGATAAATATAGATGGATTTCCAATGCACCATCTGGTACTTTTTCATCCGCTAGTACGGCAGCTGCAGGGAAATGTAAGGCATATCTAATCATCTAATGAGAGGTATATTGTAACTGCTGTTTCGGAAATTTAAAAGCAAAAGTATCTTCAATGAAAGGAATTGATCGAAAGGTTCCTGCGATTCTTGCTTCTGGTTTTGTGTGCTGCAATTCCGAGACAACTCCACTCACACTGTCACCTCTCTTCCTAAATATGTACCAATCATTGTCTACCTTACTCTCGAAACCTGAAGCTACTGGAAACCACAGCAAAAACCACACTGATGACTTAAGCTTTTACTTGACTGAATCTCTAGAATTTTTCCTTTTTTACCAGTCAAGCGTCATAAAAACCACAAAAATTGAACCAAATTAAGCTTTCACACCGCCGACGACGGGGAGGAGCAACGGGCGTAGCCACAGCAGCGATTTTGCTCCAACAATCTCACAAGAGTGTCCCATTACTGGTGCAAATGTGCACGTTGGCGGTATCCCTGTCACAAATCACAAGCTGGCAGATTACTCCGTTGATGAAGATAAACAAGCACTGAATTTCTTCACGTTTGTCAAAAACAACCATCCTAAGAATGTAGGAAGCGATGTAGTTGGGTTATACACTACCTTCTCTATACCGGCAGGATCTAGCATGATAAAGCAGACTTAATTGCCATTATGAAAGAAATCGAAATGTTCAACTGGTACGAGTACCTTGATAAAATTAGTTGTCCTAATGAAACATTTTCCAAACTGCTATGAAACATATGAGGTAAAACTGCAAAGCAAATTTCTATCAACCATTTGTTGACATTTTATTCTAACGAAGAACTCGAATAAAAATAAAAAACTCGATAAAAATCCTCGAAAGAATTAGAAGTATGATATCTGAAGGTGCTTAGATGATTGGGAATGCTAAACAAATTTATACTCCGAAGGACAGGTCAAACCATAGCGAACCCTGAGACTTCTAACAAATCTGACTAATGGGTAATCAACAATGTTCTTAATAAAGCTAAGTCAACCCTTGTCCAAGAATGGTGTATTCTTTGACGTTTTCACTAAAAAGGCTCAACTAATTCATGACTTCTGCATACTCCAATGTACAGCAATAGACACAGGCAATGAGATTCCACCTTATGGGTACCCCATCCTAAAAAGTGAGTTTGTTATCCCTGAGGGATAATGTAAAATTATTAGATCACTTGCTCAAAAAACCAAGCACGTGGCTGGGATTAAAGGTCTATAAAAATCATTAAATCAAGTGATGTTACTTTTTTATCCCCCTAATAGTTTCATTCAAAAACTGCCTGAGACAAGGAGTATTCCCTCGAATATGGAACTGTGCAAATTAAGTCCATAAGGAAAACGAAGAAAGTCTTAAAAGCAACTACCGTCCTACTGCTCTTTTACAAATTTTTGTAAAAAGGTGCTCGGAAAACTCATGGACGATTCCTTATAATCTCATCTTGTTTCATGTGAATTGCACAACACCAACCAAAGTGGTTTTCATCAGGATGACTCTGCAGTTAGCCAAGTAATTTCCATAACACACGCAATTTTCAAAGAATTTGTTTAAAGAAGTTCGCTTCTTGTATCTGGAATTTCTTAAGCTTTTGATTGATGTGGCATGATGATCTCATCCATAATGTGGTGTCTCTTACAATTTACTTAAAATTCCCTTAAAGATCGCAAACAGTGAAGTGTTTGAAGAGGCAATGTTCTAGTTGGGGTGATATATCAAGAGAATTGCCCAAGGGTTCTATATTAAATCCTTTGTTATTTCTTGTGTTTCTAAATGATCACACTGCTGGCTTAAAAATTGACTCCAAGCCTTTCGCCCATGATACGCTCTTATCTACAGGCGTCCAAGTATCTAATGCAGCTGCCGAGGACTTAACCCATAATCTTGAGCTGATCAGCAAGTGGGCCTATAATTTGAGGATGTCATTTAGTCCTGATCCAGAAGAAAAAGCTGTCAAACCAATATTTTTCTTTGGGGGGGGGGGGGTTAACTCCAGATGGATCTTTTACCTTGTCTTTTATTTGGGACCGACTGGGTGTAACAAATAAAAGTAGTAAGTAAGTATATTTTTCGTCTGATGTGTTCTGGATTGACTTTCAAAAAATTGTTCTGCTTTTTTGTGTTTTTGTTTGTAACTTGTCTGCTTTATATAGTGAAGGTTCTTGGTTTATTATTAATTTTTTCATTTTAAAGACATTTTTAGACTGGCTCAGAAAATATTTATCTAAGATATACTTTTTAATGATATAACTGTGAAGGAAGTGGAGGAGAATAAAAAACTTGATGTAAACCCTGCACCCGAAGCTTTAGTTTACAGCTTATACCAAATCTTTTATTTCGAGGACGAGAAGGGGTATCTGTTTGCTGAGCTATGTGCCCTGACATTCTCTGAATGATTTATAAAAGCCCTTTGTGTGGCCCCACATTGACTACGTGGATGTTATCCATCATTTTGGATCCAAGGTAAGCGAACCCAGGAAAACATAATTTTGTCAAATCTAATGCAAAGCTCGAATCTATACATTTATTTGTTGCACATGCTGTAGCGGGAACACGGGGGGAGGGGGGAGACAGCCCGGAAAAAGCTATAAGCGAAGCTTGGCTAGGAATCATTAAGTTGGGCCTCCAAACTGTAAACCCTACAAAAGTTGCAGAATCGAGCGGCGAGAATTGTTACCAAAAGTAAATTTGATACGTCTGCTATGACACTAATACACAGTTTAAATTGGCCGATTATAAGTGATATTATTAGAAGCGAAACTAATACTATCATGTACAAGTCCATAAACGGCCTCGTACCGGAGTACCTTTCAAACCTTTCAAACTTGTTTGTCAAAAATTCATCTCGAAATGTCAGAGAATTGAGAAATACTGAAACTGATCTTTCAATACCGGATCAGCGGAAAACTAAAAATGGGCAAAGGGCAATATCCTTTCGTGGACCTAAGCTTTGGAATGATGTTGAACTTGATCTTAAACAGGCACCCTCACTTGCCACCTTCAAAAAACGATTAAAAAATTAAAACATTTTTTTATTATCAGTTTTAGTAAGTAAGTAAGTACGTTTTAATCAATCAGTTTCTTTAGATTTATTATTTTTTTTATCTTTATTTTTGCCACGGCCCCCTGAAAAGCAGTTGCTAATCAACTGACGGCGCAACCGTGCCTAAAAATTGAAAATGAAATGAATGAAATGAAGTTCTCGTAGATGGAGTAGATGTCTGACCTTGTTCTATATGTTTTAAATGATTTTACCCCTTGTGCACAAAGGAGCAAATCACTGATTAAACTGATATCAGAAATTTTCCTTTCTAAAAATTACTAAGTCCCTTTAATCTTTTCAAGAGTGCTCTACATCTACTAATGTAAAAGAGCTGCTAGTGCATTTGATGGGATGTCGATAACTAATGCGCCTTCGCAGTTCCCGTCGTACAGAGATCAAACAGGCTATTCTCACACCACACAGCCACAAGCCCTCCTACTATCAATCATTGTTTGTATGCAGCTCTTTGTAATGCATATTAAGATGTAGTTTCAAATTGAGTTTCAATTTATCTAGTACCCCCCCCCCACGGGGGTTATCGTTCTTGTTATGTATCTGAATAGTCTTAAGTAAAGTTTTAAGTATCGCTTTTTTGTATTTTTTATATCAAATAAAAAGAGAGCAAAATACAATAAACTTGTAGCAGTAGCTTGATGCAGTGTAGCAATAACATTTACACTTTTCAATTTTTCATGTTTTGCAATATCAACAAGATTTATATGTTTTGTCATATATCCTGAGCATTATCCTGTTTTCGACTTTTGATTATTTTCGCTATCCTAAATCACTTTCTTCAGTTTCATGAAGTTGCCTAATAATGGCGACTTGCAGCATATCCAGAATTTGAAAAAAAATTATGCTGGCAATTTACAAATAAGTTCTCTACGCATCTTTTTAATTTTAAAAGGCTGAGTTAAAAATAATAGCTTGAGGGGCTGCTCTCCATTTGATGAGCAAGCAGAAGCCCCCAGGATTGTAAGTAAAAGGGGCAGGAGGCATATACCCGAGTTTTTAACAGTTTAAGGGTATCTAGTCGATAAATTCTCCTTACTCTCTAAACTGAACGATGCCAAGCTAGCTTATCCGGCATGTTTATCCTAGGCTTTCTCCTAAAACACAAAGCTTGCCATGGCCCTCTCTGGTGTTTATTTATATATTGTTTATGCAGGGTAAAGGCTTCAATGGCACTTCATTCAAATAGCTAACTGTTTTTATGTGTATAACCTTTGGTAATTTAAGCAATATTCGGGTATATGTATAAACATATACGCAATTTGCAGAAACATTTTCCTAAAGTGCCTATCAAGATAAGGTTAAGAATCTGTATTTAATTCAAAGTCGAGTTTTTTGTGCCCTTTGAACAGTTTAGAAACAGTTTACAATTTTCAATGCAGGATAAACTCCTCTTAGTTTTCCTAACATTCCAAAATAAAGTGAATTTTTAACCGTAGCTACTTCATACTCATCTAGAATACCTTTGTATGGTAATAAACTGTATCGTTAGATATTTCTTCGAATAACAAACCCGGTTGAGTAAGAGACAGAGTTTCTTAATAATCGCAAGGAGTGTGCAACTCTGATTAGCAAACAGTCTCGTTCATAGGCGCCGACTACGTGGGGGCTTGGGGGCTCGAGCCACCCCTGGAAACTGCTACGGGGGGGCTGAGCCCCCTCTGAGAAATGTTCAAAAATTTGCTCTTTATCGCTTTTTAGCTTAATTTCCCGAATAGGCATAGTATCTTCATCTATTTTTAATGAATAGGATACAATACATTGTTAATCAAAGAACCAAACTGCGCCTTTATAACTGATAATGGTATGTAATTTTTGGTATGTAATTTTTTTTCATTTCTAGTTTCAGCCCCCCCTGCTAAAATCAAAAGTCGGCGCCTATGGTCTCGTTGCTGATGCAAGAAAGAGTAACTTAATCATCACTGCATCAGACTAGAACTATGTAAAACGGTCCAGACAATTGTTGTTTACGATAAAATAAATCGTCATTATTTTATAGATAGATTGAAAGATAGTGATGAAACGCGATAGTTATATTCCATGTATGATGAAGAAATATCCAATTCAAGCAAAACAACAACCAACACGATTCGAGCTCCTCCTTAAAGAAATTTCCTACATACAACATATTTTTAGCTCCTGTTTATATTCGATTATTTATCCAATCTATGTGTTTTGGTAATTTGTATGAGGTATAGATTTAGAAATTGCATGTAGAGAACCTAAGTTGTATGGAACTGAATATAACTGATATCGATTCCGTTTTTGTTTTTAAAGCTATTTACAGATATGCGTAAGAACCATTCACGTCGCACGGGGATCATAACTTGACGACGCTTTCATTAGGAAATAACGAAAAGTTGATCGCAATGCTAGAAATAGCCAAAATGCTAATTCAAGACCTTGTGCGCAGTTAGCAAAGATCACATTACACATAATTGTTAAGAAATTTAAAGAAAGAGCCCTTAAGAATTCTTATATTCTCATGTAAAAGAGCAAGAGGTTTTCCATGGATACAAAAAATACACCAGTTTGCGGACAAAAAATTTTAGGTGCATAAGTATCAAGTTTTTAAATTTTCAAAAAAGGGTGTCATTGTATGCAATTATAAAAGAGAATTCCTCTGCTAAAAGATTATTTTAGCAACATCATTGTGCAAATCTTGTTAGAAGCGTGCAGCTTATATTTAAAAAGAGATGCGCGCGTGTTTACATAAACCACTGAAAGCAAAATAGTACCTTATGAACAACAACCACGTCAATAATAAATTATATTTTCTATAACACTGAAGGGGAATCGTACTAACAAATCAACAAAACGGGCTGCCAAAAATAGAAGTGTAGATCTAGATTTTGATTTCATCCAACAAACTGAAGAAAATAACTTTGGAAAACATACCTGCCATCTTGTTGAAATCTTTTCTTTAGCAGGATACTTTAAACAACAGAACAGTGAACATCAGCCAGCCACTGGACTAAAAAATAGTATTAATAAAAACGCTAGCATATAACACCAGATATCTAATAAAGTAGTTTCGATTATCTTGTTCTATTTAGTGCGGTCAACGTGTTCAGCCTATCTCTGACGAAGAAACGTACTGCTAGGGAGTGGATAATAGCAATCACCTGCTCTTACTAGCATTTGCATATATATGGCCCTACTGGACATCTGGGTTGGCAGATTTAGGTGTTTTACGCCGGCGACTAGCTAAAAAGAGTATCAAGCAATTTTTAATGCATAATATATATGATATTCACAGCAAAATTGCGTAGATTTGTTGCACTTTGAAGTTGGTTGAAAAAACATCCATTAACAGAAACATGAAAAATTATTGTTTTTATTTTGATCTTCATCAGAATTGTGGTGATTGGGGAAGTAAACATAAACATAAAACCAGTGGTAAACAGTGATTGATTATAAATATAAGTCAAATCGATCAAACGAAAGCAAAACTTGGACTTGTGGATAATTAAAGATCAAGGGGAATGCAGTTAGATTACGCAGAACTGTTATAAAATAAATTGGAAGAATGTTTATCTGTGAAAGAAGTAGATTCTAAGGGAAAAATATTGGATGAATAAAATATGTTATGGTATATCAAATGTGAAAAGGAATGGCAGAAATAAACACCGAAATAAACAGAATGCTCGATTGTACACATATTCATATAAAAATATTCATACAAAATTATTTACACACAAAATCCCTTCAGCATGGATTAAATGAAAATTATTAAAAATTAAAATTACATGATGTAGGAATGAATGACTGTACACATGAATGAATTACTGAATGAATTAACAAATGATTGAATGAATTAAATTAATCAAGTTAATCATTAAAATTTATTAAAGTGATGTTTGTACACTGCTACGCAAACCACTCTGCCTAATAATGATAAATTTATATTTATCATTGCACAATATATAAAATGATACTTTTAGTTCAAGCTTACACCAAATTTTAGCTGTGAAAATAGAGCAATATAATGGTGATGATGGTTTCGACTTTGCTAATTGTTGCAAGCAGCTCCGGGTAGCCCGCCCAAAGAAGAAGTCAAAAGGTCAAAAGCCACTGATTCAAACAAGGTCACTGAAATAAAAGTAGGAATGATTACTTAAATTCGAATACCCTAGCTATCATTTAATTAGCTTTGTTGGTTTTAGTTATAAATGTATTTCATCGTTGTTCTAGTATTGGTAAATTCATAAAATTTGACATCGTTTTTATTCCCTTGCAACTACAGGTAAGTTGTAACTTCCTTGCTGCCCTATCGATCAACTGATAGTTTTATGGATAGCCTTGGTAAACAGGATGGATATTATAATAAGCAAGGGAACGTATTTGATTGTTGAGGTTCCTGAAAGGCTCATTAGAGAATTAAGGATAAAGATTGTTAAAACAAGTCTTAAGTGAGCAGTATAATGGTTGTGCACCATATTTCAATTAAGGCGTATTAAGTGACAATGCCTCTACCTTCATCAGAATCATCAGGGTCAACCATTTGAAACAACTTCTTGACGCACTTTGCCTTCTAAAATAGCTTTGAAAGGTTTAAAATCGGTACTTCAAAAACATCTTAAACGTTTAAAGAAGTCTTCAAGAATGACAATAGTTTAAGGGGAGGCTTAAAAGCTTGCTTCAAGGGATGTGGTTGATAGAAAGGAAGCCTTATTGGCAGGGCTACCGTGAGGTTTTCGAGGCCCAGGGGCAAAACTGCAAAATGAGGCCCCTTGTGTCTGTGATCTAAGCGAGCAGAAGGGGCAGAAAGAAAGGAAATGTGGGGGAAATAAATCTGGAGGCACTCATAGAACCTTGTAGACTGCTCCTATTGGGAGGTTCCTTGAATAAATCTAGAGAGGCTTTAAATTAAATTTTGATATTAATTGATGATGCTCCTTGGACCCTGATGCTCTGGGGCAAACTGGCGGCGATCCTGCCTATTGGAGAGAAGGATAACAGAGCTTTGTGGTATGTGCATCAACCGCAAAGCTCTGTTTTCTGCTGCTAGGAGAAAAGTTCTCAACTTCAATTAGTTCTAATTGATTTCACTACTACGACGATATGTTGATGCCACTGTTTCAAAAATCCTCCAACATGATCTATAACCTCAAAAATTTTGCTTTCAACACTCTAATTTGAAAATGTGTGCCTTATTAGTAGGTAAGGAGCGAGGGCCTCACAAACTAGCACTTAGGCTGCAGATTTATCTTCTCAGCTTGATTATATTTCTTTTATATGGATTCTAAAAGACTTTAAAAAAGACAATATTGTAGCATCTGCCCTGAGTTTGAGGCAAAGCCGCCTACACTCTTGCACACTTCTGCTTTTCTCAATGTTGTGGGCAGCTGGTTTTAGTTTTGGTTTACAATAGGTTTATTGTGAATTGTGTCAATG
Source organism: Catostylus mosaicus (assembly GCA_964019065.1). Taxonomy (NCBI): domain Eukaryota; kingdom Metazoa; phylum Cnidaria; class Scyphozoa; order Rhizostomeae; family Catostylidae; genus Catostylus; species Catostylus mosaicus. The sequence goes on along the minus strand of OZ025190.1, from coordinate 6,437,788 downwards.
GCTATGAAATGAAACGCATTAAAAACTTCGAGCGATAAAAGCAGCAAATAAAAATAGCCTGTTCAAAAGAAAAGTATCAATCTTACTTAAGGTCTGGTAACAAATTTCAAATTTTGACCGTCGATATCAAATAGGTTCCCAACGGCCCTGTATTTTGGCTTTTTTATTTATTGCCTTTAAATAGACGTTGCCATTGGGCTGATAATAACTGAATTCTTCAAATTGCCAAAACTGTGCGGATCAACTAGCATAAAAACGATGTTCCAATATCCTAAAAGAAGTCAGTTTATTAAAATATACTAAAAAACGATTCCTAATAATCATGCAAATTCGAAGTATCTGTTTCGTGTTTGCTTCGTTGCAGCAGAGCCAACAACTGCAATAATATACTGGGGGTGAACGCCATCAATTTTCCGACGATCATCATCGTAATTAGCCCGTAGCCCATCTATGGCTCGTAGAAAATCCTTAAATTTTTTTTCGACAAGCATTCAGGATTTCCGACAAACAGCAGCACCCCAAACGCTAACCGTGGTGCTAACTCCGTGATAAGAACAACTCACACGGTCAAAATCATTCCCTAATCAAGACTTTGTATAACTCTAACCATATCAGCTTCCCATTACTTGCAGCAATAGTTCAAAAATCAATGAGGACGAGTCTGAGACAACTGTAGCGTTATAGGTATCCTTTTCGATTAAACTGAAGTCAAAACATTGATTGGAAAAGAGTACAATTAATTTAGAGGATTAACAAACACGAAGTTAGCTATTTGGATTAGCTAATTCATATTAGCTATGTTACAATTTTCTATGGAAAGATTATGTTTTGGGTAATCATTACAAATTAAATTCAAGCAAAATGGAGTAGCAGCGTGGTCTTAACAATTCTTAGTCTTTTCCATAATATCCCAGGTTATGAGTCTGAATACATTAGTCAGTGATTAGGAAAGCCTGTCTATTGCTAAAAAGTACGAGTTTCAAACCTTCCTTGAAAGTGGGAAATAGACAGGAAAGGATCTTAGAGTCATAAGGTAGCTTCAGCGATAGAACAGACTTCTCTAAAACCAATTCATCGCACGCTTTCGATTTAACAAGCGTGCTCAGGCAGGGACCGCGCAACGGTTTAAAGTGGAGGGGCTCATCGAGCCACAGAGTTGGAACCCTGGGAAATTGTATTTAAGCCATGCCCCTTTCAAAGAGACTTTGCTTCTTTAAGTCCTTTTTTATATACACAATTTCGGTTCAGAAAATATTTCAGTTGAAAATGCCATATTTGTAATAGCTTTTAGGACTATCTTTGAAAAATTGGAGGGGCTATAGCCCCTGCTAGCCCCATTGGCTGCGCGGTGCCTGTGCTTTGGTACGAAACGGAAACGAAAAGTTCAAGATGTTAAAAACTGTATCAAAAATGTTAGTTCTCTTCCAGGGACCTTACAATAACTCTATTCCAGAGGCTCAATCTTCCAGTTTTTCGCTCAGATTTCCATACGTTAACTTCTCTTCGTTTCATTTCACTTCGCTACCGAGCCGTCATTCGCTGTCAAGCTCAATGATTTCTCTGCAACAACTTTGCCAACATGTAGAAGACTCTCCATCTTTTAGATGCCGGCAAGTTAAAAAAAGGTTTCGATAGAACGTTAAAGAGCGTAAAAGTAATAGGAGATATTTTCCCAGGGGGTGTCATGCTACTCACGCATATTTACAGTCATTTCTGGCAACAACACAAGTTCATAGAAGCATTGTATGTTTGCTTGTCTGCGCTTAAACAGACTCAATTTTGAAGATGATAATGCACTCAATGCTTAGCCACTCCAGAACTTAGACTCTAAACGATAGCAAATTGGTCTTTGATGTATAGGGGCAAAACAGGACTTCATTTTACCGCATCTCTATTGCATTCATCATAACAGGGACCTTGAGAGTGCTTTTTGCTCCCTTTCCACACATTGCAAAGGCATCTCAGAGTCAGATGTTCATACTTAGAAGCCTGTAGCTAATCCGATATAAAGCTCACGAAATATAATAAGGTATCGTCTTCTTTAAGTTCAAAATCGACTTCTTCTTTTAGACCTTGCAGGGACCCATGGATCTGAAACCCCGTTTATCAAATCGGGTTGTACATCTGCAGATATATTCATATTCGCTCCAAGATCTCAAATTATCAGTAGTCTCGATATATTCTGCCCCTGAAAAAGGCAGATATGGGGCCTAGCCACATGAAACCGTTCAGCAAAAGAGCAAAATTGGCCTTTCATCTGAAGACATGTACTCTCATGCTGAACTTATGAGTTTATAATAAGTATGTTGCATATCTCCCATTAATTGTGAAAATCATCCTTTGCATGCATCCCAGTCCCGGTATACTTTTCATTACGTATCGACCATTTGGTGAAAACCAGCATCTCTGCTTATTAGAAACCCCTTCTCATGCTAATAAAATGTCAGTGAATTTTATCATCTTATTGATCTTAGTATTGAGAAAATATGTAAATAGATGTAAGTATGTAAATAGATGTGCAATCTATTTACAAAATCAAATGAGAAATAACGAGATAACCAAGTACTCCATGTCTATAAAACGAATCGCGTATCTCAAAATAATTAACATTCTAAGGCACAGTCTGCATTAAAATGACGCAGTGAACAGGCCTCGAGTCAAAGGGCCGACCAAGAATCTTTCCCAAAGATTTGGTGAAGAAGATGAGAAAATGACATATGCGCAGTTGAATCATATTGTTGTTCACAAACGAATTCGTCACCTAACACAACCATATTGCGCAAACTTCATCGTCATTTGCTCTTTATCTGCTGCTCGACAATTATCCACTTCAGCATTCCAGTGATTAAGAAAAATTCATTCTTTTCTAGCGGACGGAGGCGCGTTCTATAGATCTAGGCTATGACAGTTTCCAGAGGCTATCTGGAATCATATTCGCAGGATGGCTAGCAAGCTCAAAAGAGCCCGCCTTAGGGCGTTTTCGCCATCGCGGGAAAGATCTGTTAAATTTTTACACTGCATTTTCACAGGGCCTGGATGGAGACTGCCCGCGCAAGACCGCCCACGATCGTTTCTCGATGTTGCTTTAGTTATGCTGTTGTAAAACTTTGAGCATAAAACGCATTGCTTTTTGCATTCGCCTCAAGAAGAATTTTTCAATCAAAGGAACTTTTAATTCGATTTTATCTGAGACCTTTACTGAAACTCCTTATACAAAATAATTAAATATTCTACCGCCCAATAAATTCAAGATCTTTGCATCGCAAGGTTGTGTTCGTTTTGGGCCAAAATTAGCAGGAAATTGCTGAGAGGAAAAATTGAGGTCTCCATATGCCTTATATAGAGTGAGACCCCCCCGGGAATAAATTGTGGAATCAAATATAAAATCACGCACTTAGTTCAGTGGAGACACTAACTTCGCAAATTAGCGAAAAAACGGCAAATTCTATAAGAAACTTCAATCAACTTTCTGTACTAAATATCAAGCCAATTAACAATGCCAATTAGCTGCAAGCAAATTTTTGTAATCTGGCAACTGATTAGATTTAGGGATTACATATTTTATTGCTGCTTGAGTTCTCTACATCTGAGTTGACAAGAAGCAGTGCAGATTAATTTAAATAGACTAAAGCGATTTCATTTTAAGCTTAGTTTGATATGTTCGAATCGCAAGGATTTTCCGGGCAAGCTGGTGGCAACAGCAAGCAAGATAGCTAAGAGAACATGTGGCAGATATTCGGTTTTCATTATTGCGACATGTGATATGGATATAAAGTGCAGTGAATATGAATATAATTGTTAACAGGAAAACCTAGACCATTTGGCTTTCTGCGCTCATATTAAATTTGACAGGACATCCATCTATTTTGAGGAACATTCTACTATTTAAGTTTAAGTTGAAATTTTGTTTCCTTTGAACGAAGTACCGATCAATGTAAACTACGAAATTCTATATACACGAATTTTTCATTCTCTTGGCCAAAACATTACCTTATCATATCACCAAATCGACAAAACTTCACTATTTGAAGTTATATCCGTAGTTTTTATGGGGAAGCAAGAAGTGCATTTGCTAATGACGTCAGTGCAGATATAGACTAATGGCAAATCAAATAAATGCCAAATCTGAGTGATTTTAATAGCTGGGCAGTAAAACATATGTTACGCAGTACAAACAACGCTTAGTAATGGAACCGTTTTTTTTCGGTGTTAGGTCAAGAAATTATGAAAAATGAAACACACAATTGGATAGTTGTGCCATTTGTCAGCGGTGTTCGCAAACTGATAGGTAAATACGATATAATAAGCCAAATACAACAGCTAACATATTTTGATTTACAGTTCCAATATGGATCATGCGTCAAAAATCGAATTTGATTGGTTTCCTATCTCTTGCCTACTCTTAGGTGCTCTAGCTTTGGTACGAAATTGCATTCCAATGATTGCACCTATGATGTTATACTGTTCTCCTGTTTACCTCGGACTCGCTCACCAAAAATTCACAAAACTTGAAACGAGAGCATGCCAAAACTATCAAGACACGGCTTCAAAATACAATCACAATTAGCAGTTGAAGTCTTCAAATGCATACATCAACAAAAAAAAATGAAATAATTAAATTCGATGTTTTCCAGCATAATATCTCCACACGTGGAAATGGAAATAGACTTGTTATACCAAAATCAAAAAACAAAGCAGGAAGGCCAACCTATCAATACGCAGGGAGCATTAGTCTTCAATTCATTACCCGAACATATGCGACGTGAAAAATCTATTCTTATATCTAAAAGCTTAGTAAAGAACTTTAAATTTTAGACTAGCTACTTGTCTCACTAGGATTTTAATTTCTATTTCCATCCTTTTCATTTAAACGCAGGTCTTTTATTGATAGCAGAATGCATTTTCTGAAAAAGGTAACCTCTAAAAATGTGTTTGATAATAATAATAATTATCAAATAGCTTTTTTATTTAAATTTTGACTCCACCCCGTATATTAAGTGAAATGCGTGAAAATTCCATGGAGAAATATTTTTCTTCAAGGCTGAGAGGTTTCTAACTGCCCCGCATTATAAGAATATCAAACCTACTTGCATTTTAGGTATTTTGTCAGCACCTTGAGGGTGGCACGTCTAATATCTTGGCATAATCGTTCTGCCCCCCCCCCCTCTGAACGCCACAAATAGCAACCGCTCTGCCCCTTGCAGGGGTGGATTAACAAGATTGAAGATTGGAAAGATTGAAAGAGACATTTAAAAGATTTGAAAAATTTCAACCGCACCCATTTCTGTGTCTACCCGTAAAGTCCCATTCCTCAGCGGGGCGGTTAGAAATCAAGTACCTTAGCGTTATGTTGTTGAAAAATAACAATTGCTACTAAACAGACAAAGTTTCTTACCAATATGTATAGATACAAGCAAAAAGTAGTGGGAGGCGCATCATATAGGCTAAAGCCAATTAACAGTAAGTAGGCTAACAAATTTAGATTATGAATGAAAAAAGAGTTAGTTACCCCTGTTGGTGAATTTCAATATTTGCATCATAAGGAAACAAAGTGAAAAGACTGTTAACAAGTTTTAATGAGTAAATCACAGAAAGCACATGGTCCGTGAACTCTCGTGAATTCTATCCATGTGCTCGTCAGCTCCCTTTGACTTGGAGGTTGATTACATTAGTTAATTTTTTGTTTTTTTTATCCCTTGTGCCAACATTTACAAAGCAACATCTCAAGTTGGAAATTGAAAATTTTTTGCAAATTTTTTGCTGAAAACATGGAATACAAAGAAATGAAGTCAGAGCCCCCGGGGAGACTTGAAAAGTAGGGGGGGGGGTAGGAAAAGTAGGTTGAAAAGTAGAAAAGATTTCACCCGTCAAAATATGATAAGCTGCCTTTCACAACAAGTCTGAAAATGTGCCCTGTTGCTATATAATTGACTAAAGGGCACTAGTCTCGAAAAACTAAGGGTTTACCTCAGAGTCCTTGACAGCATTTACTGTAATTTTGTTAATCTTTTACTATATCCTCTAAGTATACTTAAAATGATTATCTGTAAAATTATTTTTGAAATGAATGAATATGAATTTCAATTTGAAAAGACGGGCTAAAAGGCGAGGTTCTGAAATTGGCCGAGGAAAAGTACAACAACAACAACACAAACAAAAACAGCAACAACAACAACAAGAGCAACAACAACAAATCGGCAAAGAAGAACAACAGCAACAAAAACAAGCCACTCACTGACCAGTCTTCGCAAGCATTTGGCTGCATTTGGTAGTAAAACCATAAGATGAACTAAAAAGATGCCTCATGTTGAGGTGTCTGTTCAAAAAAGAAGACCCTTTCACTGCTACAAGATCAAATCTACACAAACAGTACTTTGATGGATTCTTAAACATTTCTTCAAAGCAGGTGATTGGCTGCCAGAAATTCAAACAAGAACTACAGCTAATAAACAATTATATAACACATTTTTTTTTATTCATTAAACTATAGAAAGCAAAAAAGAAGTGATAAAATACCCTGCCTGAATATAAAGATAAATAGCAGGCACAAATATAATAAAACAATTATCCATCATGAAGGACACCTGAAGAGTCAAATGCAGCCCCCCCCCTCCTCCAACAGCTCTCAATATGGAACCTCAACATGTTGAAGTTGAAATGTAAGGTTTTCTGACTGCTCCTTTAAATGTCAATGCATCTATATGACGGTGTATGACATAAGACATAAGTCATCAGAACATTCCAAAAGTCAGTCAATTAGTTGAGTTCTATCATAATAATAGGTAGTTTCCTAGTACTAATGGTTACCCATAATAGAGCAAATAATTGTCTGTTGCATAGACATAAATATCCAATTAATTTCATGAAAAAAAACATAAAGTATCACCATTTAAAATGATCTCTTAGAAATGCAAGGGTGCTAAAAAGACATTAAAATAACCCACATGAAAGTGCAGGGCACATGTTGCCCCTGCAAAACTGCAATTAGGGTTTGCAAAATATTCTTCTTTTTGTAAATTTAGCATCTTTTAATTAGTGAAAAAAAGTTTTTGAGACCTCAGTCATGATTATTAAATATGGAATTGCATTTTATTAAACATTGTTTTATCATTAGACATACTGCAAAATTCCTTTTTTTTTACCTGTACTGACTACATGTGAGTGGTTCTGCCTTACAATCAGTTCTCATTAAACAAAATAAAAAAACAATAAAATTAGCCAAAATTGCAAAGACCATAACAAAGTACACAAAACATTACTTAGCTACTGTGAAAAAACTGTACTGAGTCCTCTCCATACAGACTGTTCTTATATTCTTGTAGTGAGTGTTGCATCATGAGGATGGTAAAGTGACAGGAAAAATAATTAGGAACACACTCATATCTAAACACAACTTCCTGGCAAATATTGATTTTTATCTAATTGCAAGGGTGAATTAGCCAGTACAGCTAACAATAGTATAGCCCTGAAAACTTTAATATTTGCACATTTCACTGGCACAGTTCACCTCTGTGTCACCCAAAAAGCAGGGATTGGAGAATGGGGCATCAATTGTGTGCCTCTCTTCGAATATAATGAAAAGTGTCCCTATTTTAGTCTCATTACTTATCCCTCTCAGCATTGGCAGCTCAGATACCTCCTCATATCATCATTTCCAAAGCATATTATTAGTAATCACAAACCAACTTTTGCACTCTCGTTGCTTATAATAATGGAGTCCAATGAAATGGCAAAATGGTCAATCAATATAAAATATATAGAAAGTGAAGATTATGATGGTAATACCTTATGGCGATTTGTTGATTTTGTTTGTCCATTGTAGCCAAATATGAAGGATAGCAATGCTTCCGACCTCTCTGCATGCTTTGGGTATTGAATTGGTTGGGAAAGTAGGCCCATCAACAGCGGCCGCTTACAGCGACTGGTGAACATTTTCGATTTAGTTTGGTAAAACTGCAATAATCTCTCTTTATCTTGATAGATTATAAAATTCCTTTCAATTTTTCATAAAAATTTACTATTTACTATCTTCTATTACTTTTCATTCGAGTAAAATCCTTTCTCTCACCAACAGACAAGCAACCGAGGTTATCCTCGTGCTCAAAAGAAAGGAGGTCAGGGACAAAGTTTTTTTGCAGGAGCCTTTACATTTAGCATTCATGGCACCTACAATTGCATAGTTTGCAACGCCCTTTTTCCCATTATCATCATACAGAGAGCTTTGTATAGCTTTATAGCATACCTCATTTCTACACTTGCAAACCTCATCCTGATATTCGCAAATTCCTATCTATTAGCTAATAAGCTAACTAAACACCGTAATAGAAATCAATCCAGGTAGGAGAATTTCATATTTGGTAAAAAATCTCTGTGCAAAATGAACCGGGGGTGTACAACTTTTCCGTAGTCGATTGAGACGTAAATGAGGTGCCGAGTATGAGTGTTATCGAAAGACGTCAAAATCTGATATTCTAAAGCCCGACCTTCCAAGTGCTTGGACCCCCTTGCCTGCTGCGCTATAAAATCCCTGAGCAGGCGTTGTTAATGGATTTATAAAGGGCAGTTTCCAAATAATTGTTCTGCTGGGAGTGTGTGCTTTGCTACACCACCCCGTCTCTGCTCTTGTTATCAGGCTTTACCGTTAAGGTATCAAACAACCGTCTGTGCTTACTTAAAAGATTTCTCGTTCTTTGAACCCCCCATTCCTCCATGATGATAATGAGATTGATAGGCCAATTAGATAGTCATCGCGGGGATGACATTTGGGGCTCCTTTGATGGTTGTATGAGGTGCACCTGTGACTCTATTTCCATTTACCGTTGTCACTCACATACGACACTTCCTTAGAGACAAACCAATGAAAGTTGACTAGTATTAATTCTATAGAGACGAAGGATACTACCCCCTCCCAAAAGACAATACCGGTCGCTCCATAAAGAGAGTAGTTTGTCACATGGCAAAATGAGCTGCGATAAATATTGGAAGCTACGGATTACGCATATAACTGCACGTAAAAGCTCAATTATTACTTGCAATACTATGTTGTCCAACATCCCTCTGAGTATGACACGTTGATGAATGTAAAAGGCGACAATGAACCATGTGAAAAAAGATGAATAGCGCGCGTGTTTAGCTACTTATTTAGATCAATCAGCGCTAACTTTCCCATGCCATGCTTAAGGAGGCCAAGCAAGAAACGAATTTCTTCTGTATAGATCAATTAACCAGAACTGTGCGTTTTAACACATGCAGATTCTAAAACTGGCGAATTTGGAAGATGTCTTTGCATGCTGAGTGGTTCGCTTAGATTGTTTTGAAGATGGTTTTGAAGATGGTATCCTATGGCTGAATTACATTTAGCCTGGGCATTGCCAATTTGGCATGTTTGGATGGCTATTCTGGTTCTAAGTAGAAATGAATCAAGACAGGAGAAACATAGAAATGTCTGAAGATTAACGAGAACAATACTAGCGAAGATATTAGAATAAACACGATATATATCCAAAATATCAAAACGAGATCGGGATTTAACGATTTGTAGCTAAATCAAACGGAAGAATCCACAGAGTTTGATTAACGTGAACCTCATTATAGTCCATTCGATGATAAAATACGTTTTACATGCTCAACGGACTGATCTAGGAAGACAATGGTTGCTAGCTATCACCTATTGCTAACCATTTCATGTAGGTTCAATCATCTTGGCTGTTACCTCCAAAGCCTGCATGTGTTATCTTTGCTTCCTAAAAATGCAAAAAAGTAGCAGAATAGAAATTTACTGATTAACCCGACGCGTAGAGTGACTGAGCCAAAAGCCAGTCATTCACCATGCGCTAAATAATAGGTTTAAGCTACATCATCTTTAAAATATAACACATGGAGCAGAGACCTCGATCTGCAAGGGCTCAACTTAGAATGCGTAAAAAAGAGCTTCTTTTCTACCGGGGCATGAGCATGAAACAGCCTTCCACAATCCATCAAAGATGCTCAAAAATCAAGATCAATAGACACTCAAAAAAGTCTGAAAACTAATTTTTTAACTGAAAAAAATTTGTTTTTTTAACCCGCAGATTCATGGAACGGCAGTACCTAGTGTTAGTTAATAAGCTTTTTAATGTTAATCTTGTGTATAAGTCTATTTTATTGTAGCTGAATAAATTTCGTGTATAAATATAATTTAGATAGAAATAAAAAAACAAAGATATTGTCATTTTATTGTTGACTTGACTACAATCTATATAAAGTTAAAGCAAAATTAAGTACAGTGTTCTATCTTAAAGTAGCTGGTTTTCCAGGAAGTCGTGTTTTGATGTTGCTTTTAGCAGGTATACCTTTTCAATTGCTTTTTGAATTTACTAAGTGTAGGGAGCTTTCTGATATTAATGGGAATATCGTCCCAAGCTTTCAGAGCCGAATAGTGAAAGCCTTTCTTGACATATTCAAGGTTATTTCTTGGGATTTGTAGGTCTCTGCAATTCTTTGTTCTGTAGTTGGAATGCTGAGTCATATGATGGTTATCTATCCCAAAGGCTTTTGGGACATTGCCTGCTGATTATTTTATTTGTCATAACAGATCAACGGTGAGCCAGTTATGAGACCACTGGATCGCCCTGAATCGCTTTCACTGAAATTGGCCTTTACACACTGGAGTCTTGATGTCATTAATCCGATGCAAATCGGGAGCATGTGCTTTACCTTTATTGGTTATTATTACCGACGGGAACTTCCTGTTATTATAATAGAATTTAGCCAGCGATGCTTAGAGAAACATCCTTAAGAAATTCTACATAGTCGCTGAGAACGAAAAAGAATGCCGTGTATGATGTTGCGAATCAATTTATCTCGGAAAGCAAATCACTTCCTAGTTGAATATTTAAGAACATTCCCAGTAGTAAAAAGTGTTTTACCCGACTGAGGCAAGGTATTCTTTGTTTTTTATCGGCAGATTAAACGCCGATCCATTATTCTCACATCCCATTAGCTTTGTAATCGGAAATTTTCTTATCAACACCATGGTTATTGAGTCGTCAAGTTAAGTTATAGCATGGCTGTTGCATATTGGTTAACCATTTTAAGTTAATCATTAGCCGTCATTCCAGCAGTATAGTCTAACTGTTGAACGTTGCTATGTATTTTTCGATACGTAGCCTAGGTAACATAGAAGATCAAATATAGCCCCGTTTGCGTAATGAGCCGGGTCATTTAGAGTTGCGCAGCTGTCATATCTAAGGAAAATACTTTCACAGACGCACACTTTAATGATGCTCCTTACATGTAACTAATACAGATGTTTCAACATCAACATCAAAGGCAGAACTAGACTGAACGAAAGGCCCAACACAGTGAGAAGGTCAAATTCAATGCATTGACACAGTAGCGTGCACCTCCAATGAGGTTCAACATAAGCCAAGGCCTTATAATACAGTTTGCAGAGTATGGCTGATCTTGACAAGATCTTGGGTTCGCCAACAGTCTAGCACCTCAGGTGCGGGTGCGAAAAAATCGCACAAAAATCGTAGGGTGCGCCATTACACTAAGGGCACTAGATGCGCTATCTTAGGCCTTAAAGAATTTCTTAGGTGCACTACTGCCATGCTCTGCATTCTGGGTCATAATACTTCGTATCTTGTCTACAGTTTGGAATCCTACAGATAAAATCCTCATACTCAGCCTGAAAGACTTAGTATTAAATTCTATCAGCATGAGAAAATTTCTCATGTAATCATGCTGCAAAAACAATGGACAGTTACAAAGTGTACGTTTTAAATGTCTCACCTGTTAGTATGATATCACCTTCATAATTGAAAGCGCAACTGAATATTTCATCTGTATGCCCCTCGAGAACCTGTTGAAAAATAAAACAGACTAATAAGCAGGTTTTAGCTACTTTTAAAACCCAAATTTTCTATAACTAACTGTATCGTTTTTTGTATCAATCCTGCTATTAATTCATTCTTTTATTATCAACACGTGGGTCATATTTGTGAGAAATAGATGATGCATGTTTGCACAGAACATTGACGACGTGGGCTTTCCCTTCGCCTCAATACAAGGCTTTCGTTTTGCCTTTGGCGAGAACAAAGCAACTCAAGAAAGGGATAAATTTAAGATACAAGCAATATAAGATAACATCATACGGACAAACGACTAACGTATTGAATCGGCACACAAGGTTCCTCATTTTATCCCCTCCCAACTATCAAATATGCATTTATCATATGCAAGAAAATTTATTTTAATCCCCTTCTTTCTGCCTCGCGCATTCCCTGAAGATCCAAGGTAACATAGAAAGGCCTGCGACCTACCAGACTACAACGGGCTCATCAGGAACACCATAAGCAAAAACATATAGATGTCATTCATTCATGTTTTGCAACAAAAAAGTAGATTCGAAAGCATTATTTTATTAACGCATGCTGAAATTAAATGTAAACAGCGAACTTCATGACAAGGCAAGACGATGAATTAGTAACAAGGAATTAGAATCCAGATTCTTATTTAATGATCAGATTAAGACAGATACTTGTCAGGGCGAAACTCACTGCATATTTACATCCAAAAATGAGAATCACATTTACAATTAACCGCAGAACACTGGGTTCCCACAGAGAACTTGGAGCATAGCTAAGACGTTCTCAAAATAGCCCATTTGAGTATATTTTGTTCAAATCAATAGAAAGGCTTTAATCACCATGTATCACCATTAATCAAAAAATTTGCATCAAAGCATCATCTGCCAGGTTAGCGATTTGTGCAAATGGTCGTAATAATTCTGCAATTCCAGCAACAAGAACTCCTTGTTGAACATCAAAGGGAGGACAGAGCGACAAAAAATGCTCCATATCCTCACTGCCATCGCTTGTTTGTCACAAGGGTCTATGGTATCCCTGAAATCATGCTGGAATTTCCGAAGATTTAAATTGCTTAGACCAACCCTAAGTTGGGTAAGTTAGGATAGTCCTGTTGGATCATAAATTCCAAAAACAGATTTTGCAGAGGAGCTACATCTTGATAAGAAATAGAAAATCCATACCGAAGGTGGTTGAATATTTTCAGTATCACAATCGAATTTTGTCGTACATCTTGTACGTTGTTGCATGCTGTTGAGTATATGTATATTTAAAACCACTAAACTTATTGCTCTGATCCGCAAAAACACAATGCAAAGAGATAAATTGCAGTTAAAACCATTTGACAATAAAACTATTGGGATCTCCACCAAGCTTTCTTCGACAAAACGCCTCATGCTGCGACATGTCTAGGCATAGCTGAATAAGGTGAACAAATGTTGAAAACCTTCTCCATTAAAAAATGCTGTAAATTGTTTCACAAAAAGCCGACATTGACTGCCAGTTTGCAGAGTATGGCCGATCTTGACAAGATCCTGGGAGCGCCAGTGGTCCCCCACCTCAGATGCGGGTTCGCAAATACCGTTTTTGGGTGCGCCAGTAAACTATAGGTACCATTGCAAAAACATAAAAACTTCAAAATCTGAGGGACGCCCAGATACGCAATCCATGGCATTTAGGAATTTTCTTGGGTGCGCCACTGCCATACTCTACATTCTGGTTTGACTGAATGATGTCCGCGAATTCTTAGTAAGAAGGGAACATCAAACGAGCCTTAGGGCTTCTTACTATTCAGGGTATGCATCTCGCCTGTCGCGCTACAATAAACTGACAACTGATTGTGGAGGCAACGTCTCACTAATGTGAAGAATCTCTTCTATAAACAATGACGATGCATTGTCACAAAATGAAAATCCGTCTAGTTCGATACAAACTAAGGCTATGCCTATGATGACGATGCTGAGATGCGCAGGGCAGCGTCCCTTGGCGAGAAGTCCTGCTGTTCGACGGCAAAGCAATGCTGAGATAGGCACAGGAGAGACCCGTTGCCAGAACGGATGCCGTTTTAAATGCCGACTGCCCGTCCATGCCACAGGCAGGTTAGAGCAGAACAGCGATAATCAATCTCCTTCACATTTTGCCGTTTTCTCGCAATGATTGCCACAGCCTTTTTTAAAAAGATTAATTAACGGATTAGAAGTCAATTTGTGCTGTTCATTGAAGTTAGAGTAAAAATAGAAGGACACGTGAGGTAGTTTAATCTGCTATGGTGGAAAAAATGAAAAAATAACCTAAAATCAATCAATGCTATTTTAGAAGATCTACCAGAAAAAAACTTGGCTAAAGTGGCGCATGTGGCATTGAAAAAAAACTGTTAACGAGAGATCAATGCCAGGAAAAGATAATGTCGAAACTATTATAGAATTATTCACGTTTCTGCTTGCATATTTGCGAGTAAGACTCTGAAGAGTGCTGGCCTTCATTTTGTTGATAATGCATTAAATCAGATAAACTTTTACATGAAATATTAATTGTTTCGCACAGCAAACTTAAAGGTTCACGTAATCCTATAAAAATCTGACCGCAAAAGAAAAATAAAATGAAAATAGTTCAGCTGATATTTTTCTTCATGGATTCTAACTTTTCGTTGAGATAAATGGGCAAAATTTTCTAATTATATAGAGAATCGTACGTGACACGAAAGGAAATTAATTGTCCCAAGCTGCGAAATCTGAGAAAAAACAAAAGCAATGAGTAGGAGCGGTAGATTTGTAGATAACAGAAGAGAGAGCCTATTTCACTTTATTGATTTTATTTGCATGCAATGTAATAAAATGCTGGATTCAAAGACTGATAAATAGGGGCTGCCTTAGGTTTGATAATAATTTAAATACAAATTCAAAAAACTATATCTCTGAATGTAAAAATAAAATGATAAACTAAAAACAAGGCTAGATTTTAAAAACAGTGGCTTAATGCCTGGACTTCCGCAGATACTCAGTACGGATGAGTTGTTTATTAGTGAAAAAAGTGTAAAGTTTAAGATGAGTCAAGATGATTAAAGTGAAGTTTTATTATTTACGCTTAAAGTTTACCTGTACACACTCCCCAATGAAGGGATCCCAAAGTCTTGCAGTTTTGTCACTGCTGGCTGTAAGAATTCGAGTCCCTTGAGGATTGAAAATTGCCTAAAATTGAGAAGAAGAGTAGTGTGACAAACATTGACATGAAGGACGAAAATGTCGAGACTAAAAACAACATTAGAACATAATCTAAAGCACCAATATAGAGCTAAGGGTTCTATTTTCGAGGAAAATGAATGAAGTACAAATTTGAAAATGGACATCAGTTGGGAAGTTGGAAAATAAACCATCATAGAAAGGAAACGTTTAGAGGACAAGGTGGTATTAAACCAAGTTGTAATAGAAATACTGTAAAAGGACAAGGTGATGTTTCTATCTTTCTTTCCTTACAATAACTGGTTTTATTTAACTTTTTAAAGTAGCATCTCTACTTTAAATTTAATTCTACATCATTATGGAGTGGCCCCAGGGTAGCTGGAAATATTGCTCCCCTGGGTATCGTATTGGTAGTGTACTAAAGGTTTCAGCAAGTAGTGTCGTATGGGAAATTTATCTTTGTAAAAACTTCTTTATCGAGAAAATAAAAACTTGATTCCAGCGCTGTGGTTGTCAGCTGTTGATGACCGCAAGAAAAATATTATAGGACAGATCAGAACAGAACAGAATACAACAGAACAGAACAGAACAGAACAGATCAGATCAGATCAGATCAGATCAGATCAGATCAGATCAGATCAGATCAGATCAGATCAGATCAGATCAAATCAGAAAAAAAGAACAGAACAGAAAAGAACAGAAAAGAAAAAATCACAACAATAGACCAGAACAAAATAGGGCAAAACAGAGAGAAGAGAACAGAGCTGAACAGAACAGAAGAGGACAAAACAGAGGAGAAGAGAAGAGAGGAGAACAGGGAGGAGAAAAAACCAGACCAGAGCAGAACAGAACAAAAAGAACAGAACAGGACAAAATAGAGCAGAAGAGAGCAAAAAAGGGCATAACAGTGCAGAACAGAGAAGAACAAAGCATAAAAGAACATAACAGAGCAGAACAGAGCAGAATAAAAGACATCAGGACGGAACAGAGCAGAACAAAGCAGAACAGGGCATAACATAACAGAATAGAGCAGAACAGAATAGAACAGAGCAGAACAAAACAGAACAACTTTCTGCCACTAGTGAGTAATTAATAAGTAAACACCTATATGTTATCCTTTATAAATATATATCTAAAATCATCATTGATATTATCAGATGATGCAATTAAAGTAGAATAGAAATGAGAAATTAAGGTTGTCTTGGAAATACATCGCTTAAAGGAATTGACATTGTACCTTTGAAATCTCACCATCGTGGCCCTCTAGTTTACAAATACATTGGTGCGTCACTGCATTGTATACTCTCCCTGAACCATCAGCTGAACCAGTTACAATGTATTGCCCAGTATAATCGAATGAAACGTCTAGGATTTCATCATCGTGGCCACTAGAAGCAATCAAACATAAGTAATTTATAAAGTATGGGACAGTAGAAAATGCAGTCTGATGTAAAAGGCTTTTACGGCGCAAAAGTTTTTATTCATCATCAGTGTGAATCTTCCTGAAGTATGCTTTTAAATCAGTGATGCATCATAATAACAATACCAAAGGGATCCAATACTTGGTACATTCTGCGACCATAACGAAAAGCGTTAAAAACTAAAGGAAAACAGAGTGTAACACTAGGCTATGATGTTAGGCTATGATCGTAGGGCTTTATTAAAAAGGTCTACATAGAAAAGTATTTATCATTGTTGCACTCCAAAAACACATTATTCAGCACTCTACCAAGTCAACCAATGAAACGGGAATCATTTGAGATACAAGGAATCCATACTAGTGGGGAAAGTAACATGGGCTGTTTCCTTCAAGAAGAGGTGGTGGTGTCCGAAAACTATATCACAATCAATTTTTACCGTAATGTTCCAATGCATTTACCACTGGCGGCATCCCAAATCTTGCAAGTTTTATCCTGAAAGACCAAAATTAACATTCTGCTAACTTACGAATGAATTGATACCAGTTACGTAAAATTGCCTCATAAATGCCTTCATTCATTCGTAAAAAGAAGAAAGAGGCGTTTATGTTTAAGTTTCAAGTTTTGTTACTTATAACAAATCAAAAATTTCTCTGCTTCTTTAGGCGGAGACTACTCCAAAGACTACCCCGCCGACGACAGGTTTTGTAGCAAATAGTAACAGCTACACCAATAGGGGGTGTTTAGAACTATGGTTCAAGGACACAATCATGCTATTAGGCGGAGAGCAGCGGGATTTATTTCATCAACTTGCCCAATGGAGGTGTTTAAAAAATTGGCATGGGTCGGCACTGTTTGATTGAACTTTATTTGGAGGTTCTTTCAGTATCTCGTTTCTGAAAACGATTTCTAAAACCTTTCATATAGCCAATGTATTAGATTTTGCCCACTATAGCTTCCTCTTAATTAGTTTATCCCCAGGTTAGACAATACTTGTAAATAAATACTGAGCTTTCTGCTTCATGTAAAAATTGTTTTCAAAACAAACGTCAATGAGTTATGACACAAACATAGAGGGTATTAGTTTCAAGGAATTTGCGGCACGACAATGATTGGTACTATGTTCGTGGGTACGAAAATGATCCACGATCTGAGAATGTTGTCATAATACAGGTAAATGAAGTTGTTTATTGCAAAAGCGGATTCCTTTGTGGCGTTACGCCCAAAGCTCCTCCACAGTCATTGGCTATAGCACAAAGGAGTGCAAACTCTGTTATCGTACAGTGAAAGACCTTTTCCGGCATTTCAAATAAAAGGTTATCAATAACCTGATATTTCAGACTGTTGCAATAAATATGCCTACAAATACTACAAGTTTTTAACATTAAAAAATCCTAAAGCATTACAGTTTATCATATTTGCTTTCACTGTCGAAATTACATTTTAGGAAAATTTCAACTTAAAGTGAATAACTTTAGAAGACATATGTAACCAAATTTCCCTATTCACCATTATAACCCGTTTTTCATACGCTGTTAATTATCTGTCATAAGTATTAGCATACAAGTCAATCAGTGTTAATTAACCATCACTTATGTTACTTCTACACGTAAGTTTTTGCAGATAAGTTCAGCTGGTTCGATGTCGTTGCTATACCATCAGTACTCTAGTTGATATTGGGTCAATTGCAAGTAATTCAGTGCCTGGAATTGTACGAACTGGCCCTAACTTTACACAAACTCTTACGAATCACTTATCAACACCGAAACTTCAATAGCGTATACATTGTTCTAATATTCAAAAACGCAAGATTTATTTGGCTCCATAAGCACAGTCGAACCTGCGTGAAAATTCAGGCCAATGTCGGATAACATTTTCAAACTTTTCGTGAAAACTTTTAGCCACATGAGAGCAATATAAATCATTACTAAATACTAGAGCAATATAAATCGTTACTAAATACTAAAGCCACAAATCTGTGATAGTATTGTTTTATAATTAGAAACAATGCTCGCACATTTTTGTTTGAAATAGCATGTATAGTACCGATCTCTAAAAATTGAACAAGCAGGTTTCAATTTTTGGCGAAGATTTCCCAAAAGTAGATTTCGGCTGAAAACCTTGGAACTTCTGTCTTCCTGTATAAAGATCAAAGTCATTTAAAGCTTACGATTTCGGAGTTAAAATCTGAGTGTCTGGTGTGTGAATCTATTTCGATCTGGCATTCAGTTCAGAGAATTCAACTGAACTGTAGATAAACTGTTCCTTCAACAAAAACAAGCTCTAACTAAAGACAAACTGTATCTTCAACAAAAACAAAGACAAGGACAATTAGACTCTTTTACCATGGATCCGGATACGATCAGGGAACAATCGAAGTTGAATTGTGCATTGGAAATTTCTCCTCTGTGGCCAATGAGAGTATGAGTTCTCCTGTCAACAAAAATGAATAAAAGGTATATGATATACAATACAAATGAAATTTAAGATGCCAAGCCTTAATTTTCAATTCATTAAAAGGGAATGGCGATTTATGCGCACGTGCTCATAGCTACCGTTCAAAAATCCATCGCTGGATATTCGAACACTATATAAGCTAAAATAAATATATTGCACAGAAAATATCATACTGCCTAAAATACACAGCTTCTCATTGCTTACTGTCGCCCGGCAGATATATCTACAAGAAATATTGCAGTTAATATCTAAGGTCTGGAGTATAGATGATCCTTACAATGAGGATTATATTCACACGTAATATACGCAGTATAAGTATATTATTATCTAATTAAAGAGGCATAGGGTTAATCATTGTAACATGCCTACCTTCCGCTTCTGACGTCCCAAATGCTAACAGTATGGTCGAACGAGCCAGTCAACAACTGATCACCAGTGGTATTAAAAGAAGTACAAATTATCTCTGCTGAATGACCCTGGAACAAAAGTGACCCACATATGCATTTAAGAGCATATTACACAATTCTTTGCTTGAGACAAACGGCGGATATAATGCTGATGCTTTCTAAATAATTAGATATGTACGAAAGTCAAAATGTGAAACTTGATTCCCATCATCCTGTGAATGATGGAAGCAGTATGATGGGATTTGACCATATTGCAAAATTCTATTACAGTTTTCCATTGGTTGCCCAATTTTAGTCATCCTAGATCCTTGGCTAGAGTAACGGTCATTTCGGTCGAGTGTCTTTAATGAGAAATTAATTCAAAATAGTTTAATTATTTGACAATTGGTTGCGGTAATTAATCCTAATCAGTGTGCATCAGCAAAGTTCTTACCCTTGCTGTTCTCTTTAGCCCCACGAAATATCTTGGAATTTAATTTCCGTATGGTCTTTCTCATAAATCATAAGTAAATAAATACTTCTGCTGGAACTTAATTACGCACTGCTTAAAGTATTTACTTTTACTTTGCCTTCTTGCAGAATTCGCTAACAAATTTGAATAAGATTTAGTTTATTCAATCGTCTTTGGTTCACTTGGTTTACGGATAACCTGCACGCCCTTTGCTTAATGCAGGTGCAGCTTTCCTCGAATTTTCCCAACTGGGAAACTATATATGAAAGCGAGTTTGAGATTTACTCAAAGCCAAAATCCCATTAGGTCTAAGTAAGATTCTAACTGCAAAACGAACCAGTTATACAGATAAGAAGCTCTGGAAAAAAGCAAAACAATAAAGGGAGAGTATCAAGGCAACATTAAGCAGACTATTTTGGAAAGGCAGCACGCGAGTTGGCTCTCTAAGATATGTGTCAAAAAAAACTATGTGACAAAATAACAAGCAAAGCCTTCAACAAATATTTTAGAATTCTATGTAACAGACAGAAATCCAAATAACTAAAAATAAGAACGCTTAATACATTTATATATCTAATGCTGCTGCTTTAGAATTGCGAGATTTGGATTTTAGCCAAGAAACTGGAAGAGTCTCGAAATCGTCCAAAAAAGCTGCTACGCAGGATGTTAAACATCAAATTAACGGATTAAATAAAAAATAAAGATCACACAAAAGTTCACATCAAACACCAATAACTGAAATAAAAAAACGGCGATTAAATGGATTTGGGTGCATCTTAAGGTTGCAAGAAAGAACAGTAGCTAAATATGCAATCAAAGAACATTTGAAATTGGTGAGGCGTAAACGAGAAAGACGAAACATGCATCAATCAAACAAATGAATAACGATATGAAGCCAATGAATAAAACAGTGGATTATGAATGAACTAACTGGGAACGATGAGCGAAAGGAATAAAAGAATACGGATGCAATGCTAGTGGAGACGAGGGAAAATCAACAATAAAAAGAAGAAAAATCATATTTCAATCATAGAGTTTCTATTATAATTAGTATATATTCTATTGAAAATAGATGATGTTTATTTGTTCAAATTAAAACTTTTCTTGTCTTAAACCAACTGTAAACTATGAAATTATAATCAAAAATTTTCTTTTTCAATTTCGATAACTCTAGAATTACAAAACTCGCGATTACAATCAATATTTTGTAACTTGCTAGCCTTGTTTCACATCGAGAACGATATTGCAATTTTAAAAGGATAAAAAATAACAACATCTCTGTCTGAAGAGCGCATCAAGCGTGAATTGTTAAGTTACAACTTTAAACGTCGTGTTCTGTTATTAAGTCTAGTAGCTATAGCTCTGCTTCTTCGGCATCGAGCACTATTTTTAGCAGACCGGTAAACAGTAATTTTCATTAAACATTACAAAAGGTAATTTGTAACTTGTTATCATAGTTTCACATCAAAAACGATTTACAATTGTAGAGAGAAGAAAAGGAACGAGAAAAGAAAAAATAGGTGAATAATAAAATTACAGTTACTAGAGTAAGTTATAATAATTATTATTATATAAAAAGGAAACACTTCATTTTATATTTACATACAACACAAACCCCACTATTTAGGTAGTTTCATACTTAGGAAGATTTAAACTAGAGTTTTATATTTGGGAAGATCACAAAAAATTACACAATGCAGAGTCAGAAATAAAAACTGCAAATAAAAATATCAATTGATGCAAAATAACAATGGAATAAAAAATAGACCGACAAGCCAATGCTCAAACAAGAACAAAATTTTAAAATTAAAATGTATTTTGTAACAGAGATTACATTTCTAAAGTTGGCTGATATGTGCATGCGCGTGTTTTTATGCATATATAAAAACTTTTAAGGCTTGCGAGATTCGTCTAGTAAAGGCTATGAATGATTTTGCTAATCATGTTATGACGCAGTTTGAACGGAAGCGTGGGACATCTTGATTTACATAAAACAGAAGTAGTTTAAATCAAATGCGCCGATGCAGGGACATGATTTCATTCTTTGTAGCACGAAATTATCGACTTGTTATTCCTTAACCTAAATTATTCATTTAATTACGTAAATCTGGTCTGTAACTGACGAAGAAAACCTCGAAATACAACTAAAGTTAGGAGACTGTAATCGGATCATATAGGGAAAAAATTATTCTGCTCGTTTCCTCTACATCAAAGTTGCACCAATCCTTAAACACAGAACAAAGAGAGATTAGGCAAGGACTGCTCATTGCTTCATGGCAAAGGCGTTCGCAGCTGTCAAGAAAAATATCGTCCAAAGTAGAAGGTCGTTGGCGTGAGATAAATGGCACCTGAAGTGGACAGAACTTACAGTCAAAGTTGCAACTTCCATTCCTTTCTGCAAATCCCATAGTTTGGCTGTGTTATCCATGCTTCCAGTGGCAATTAGTGTGCTTTGTAAGTTAAATGACAAACATACCTGAGAATAAATAACAGGCGTCAAAAATGAACTCAACGACGAGATCTTCTCGCTGGAGTTTCAGTAGTGTTACGATCATTTGTCCACATCGACACCCTTACATAGAGAGCTCTAATAGAATACTTGCTGTATGGTGATTAAAAAACCTTACTGGCGACGTTAATAGAATTATACTCGAGCTAACTCTCGAATTCATTCAGCGAACTGGTCGGTTCGATAAAGGTAACTCCTAACTTTTGGACATTGACCTTAATCGGCTAGGGTTTGGTTGCGCCCGTTTCGGGTTGTGTGACCAATCTCTAAAACCATCTTTTAATCTGATTTCTCCTACATAATCCGTACCATGCAAAGTTGTGTCACGAATACACAAAAGTTGGAATTATGTTAAATTTCCCAAGGATTTGGTCACATGACTTGGGGTGAGTGTGACGGACCTTGACCGATGGGTCCAATTAATTCCTCTTTTAGTAAGCGTTCTTTTTATTTTGTAGTAGTCAGGTGTAAGCAATTACGTGTAGTTTATGTGCGATTATTTTCTTTTAAGTCGCCACGTGTAGTGTTATGTTTGTGTTTCCTGTTTAATGTTGCCATGAGGTAGAACATGTTTTGCACTCCAAATAGTACTGTTCTACCAGTAGGGTAAAGTATTATGCAAGAAGTTGTATAAAGTAATATGCATTGTAATTTTGTAGATGGATATAAAAAAAATTCTCTTGTTAATTTATAACGCTTGTAGAAATCCCATCTACGGGAACGTAAGAAGCATTTGAAACTTAGGGGAGGGCAAAATGTTTCGGAGGACATTTTTCATCGTCACCATTATTGGTGCCAAATTGCTGACAAAAAAGACGTTTCAGCGTGTATTGAAGTTTGGGGGTTAGCGGCAGACGGAGCGACCAGGGGCAAAGCCCTGGGAAAATTTCTGCAATGGTGTCCTAGCTTTATATTGCAGAAAATCCTTAAAGCTAAATTGTTGACTTGTACGAACATACACAAAAAAACTTGTATTTACATATATCAATTAAAGTTTTAAGCAACGAACAAAAAGCCACTATCAGGGGTTATCACAGAGAATCAAGGATAGATTTAGGTTTGGCAAAGGTTCCAATTCAGCACTTACTATCTCAGATGTATGGCCTCTGAAAGTATGATAGCACTTCCCAGTCTCAGAATTCCATAACTACGATGGTAAAAACGATGCCAACATGAATTATAGACAAATCACCTGTATAAACAAGTTACTGATAAACGTATACCTTGCAGAAACACGTCTGTCTTTGATCTTTCAATTAACAATTATGTGGAAGAAATCGTAATTCTAAAACGACTTTGAAATAAGTGCTATTAGGACCATTTTCATTTTCCAGAATAGTACATTGTTCTTGATCACCATAATATTTGACGAAGTAATCATAATAGGTGAACTGCGATTTCTTCATCAATTTCATGAGGTCAATATGTTGCAAATCTTTGCTTATTGTCAATAAGAAGGATCCTGACCCGCTCACTATACCAGCATATAAATATGTCGAGATACAATACGTCAGCCCTGACTGCACCATCCAACAAAAGAAGAATTCTGCGGAACATTTTTTAACTTTACGTACCTTGGCGGTTTTGTCAAAAGATCCAGTTGCAATTTTGTCCCTAAAAAGTGTGAAAAAATTTCCAACAGATATCTATTAGCTCTACAAAATAGCATGGATGAAAAGTTTCAGAGAAGAGGATGAAATATTAGAGCATCATTTACTATATGAATTGACAAAATATTTGAGTTATCTATGGGGTTTATCTATTGTTGCTTTGCGAAACTCTTGCCAAAAATTATCGACTATTCTTGTTGTGAACATAACCGCATTCCCTCTGATTCTCCCAAATATATCACAAGATTTTGAACATGATAAGACTCAGCTCAGTCTTCTGGAACATGTTCTAGCAGAGCTTCAATAACCCAGTTGCCATATACGATTAATAAAGATAAAAGCTGAGATACAAGCTTGAGTATATTTAAAAATTGTTCTAGTTATATAAGCTCTTATGGTCTGGGGCTAAATCCCTATTTTTATAGGAGAGCTTCATGCTTTCTATCGGTTTAAACAACAACAAAAAGCATTCTATGGGTCAGACAAGTAAAAACACGACTTACAGGTAGAACATCTACTTTATAAATATAAAACGCGACATAAACTCATAATCATGTCTGTATGTTAAACTATTAACATGAGTTAATGTAAAAACCTTGGTATGCAAAATCAATTGAAAAAAGTATCGTGTATTAATGACATCAAGTAAATGTGAATAAATTATATTAAATGAAGCAAATGAAATCTTAAAATAAGGGCTACAAAGGCGTTTTATCTAAGAAGAACTGACATAAATATCATCTCAACGCACTGTGTAACAAAATTGATTCACGTAACATGCGTAAGCAACATAAAACTCAAGCTCTAATTAACCAACTGCCTACCTATCAAGGCGTCTAAACGTGGCAAGCATATGCGATAGACTAAGTCTTGAATAAAATATCAAAACAGCACCTAAATGCAGGGGTGGCGCCAGGATTTGCCTGACGGGAGATGGGGCTAGGTTCCCCGTCAAAAGGGCTATATAACCGAATAGAGGTTATCTTTTGAGCACAAGGACACAATTTCCCATTAAAATTTCCCTGACAGCCATAAAATTTCTCCCTCGAGCCAGCCCTTCTGCCCCCCTCTTGCGCCACCCCTGCTTAAGTGTGGAAACTTGATTTGAAATACTGAAAATATTTAGCCTTATCACGAGATCTCCATCCTGAAACTCAGAGAAGGAAACGTCGGATATCAGGCACTAAAATATATTCTATACATTCTTAAGCTTGAAAGCACTTGACTTTGTAGTGAACCGTAACTTACCCGTAAGGATTATTAAAAGCCACGGCATAAACAACATTCTTGTGACCTTCCAGTGTGTGTAGCTCCTCTCCTGACGCAGTATCCCATACTTTACACGTGCGGTCATAGCTGCCCGTAATAAAGCTAAAAATTGATTAGAAAAAACTTTGCTTAAGCGGGATACAATGTACGTTCATGAAAGAAAACTAATCTTTGGCATTCTAGAATTGAGCTGAAGTGTGACAGAAATCCCTTTTTAATGCAAAAAAAGAAAAGTTTCAAGTGATTTGCTCCTCACTCCTCATATAGCGATATATAATCTTATGTAGGATGAAAATAAAGAAGGGGCGTGTTTTCCCACAATGTGGAATACTACATAGCCCAAACAATATGAAAGTTCCATTGTTCATGGTTGCGTGAAACAGGGGGTAGAAAGAAAAAATGAATTTGAGGTGAATATCACAGCAATGTATCATACCTTGAGCCAGACTTATTAAATGCAACATTGGTGAGGGGCAAAATGTGAGCACGTAGAACCTTCAAAGGAATAACAAATAGTCTATAGCATGGTTGCATAATCATTAAAAAATTGTGAATAATGGATAATACATGGCAACTTGATGAAATATATATGACATTATGGTGTTGTGTCTTGGTTTGCTATATATATGTTTTAGAACTAGACTAAAACTGCAGTGAATTGGCTGGGATGAAATTGATGTTTGGTTTTCTGTGCCTCAGTATATGCTAACCATTCTCAACTCAAAGTCACTCTTGGCTACTTCCTTGCAATATTTAGTCCATGTGGTCAAACCTAATAACTTTATCAACCAAATGTAGGATGCTAGCACAGAGGTACTCTTCAAATAGACAAAACAGAAACTGTTCGACATACATAAATAATATTCATTCAAATCCTTGAGCAAAAAGGTTTCCATCAAAAGGATATGTACACTGGATTTTCTTCATTCTAGTGTTATATTGCTATATTCAATGTTTGCATTTAAGGTCAACATAAACAACAAAAAGACTGTTTATTTTACCTAATAGGAAAAACAGTTACACTGAACAAAGGAATTCTGTATTCTTACCTTGAACAAATAAAATTTACGACTTTCTTCTTGACTCAGCTTTTCTTGAAGACCTTGGCAAGTTAAGGAAAATACTTGGGGCCATTCAAGAACACAGCAAAAGCATGTTGATAGGTAGGGATCAGTTTTATTTGTTCTGAACACGGGGTGGGTTACACCCCCAGTTATGTTAAACATGATGGTGAGCATGCATTTCTGCCATGGTACCACTGCAGATATCCAGCAATTTTTATAAAAAAATTGACTCAATGCAATATCTGAATCCATTTCATTGGGGTGAACAGAATAACTGCAAAATTAACATTTTCCCACAAAACTCTTCACTGAATCAGTTGTAATAGTGCTCTAGAAAACGTGATTTGTAAAAATCCCTTTCTAATCCAAGATTATATGTTATACAACAACTGAAAGGTGTAGGAAAGTCTACTAAGACATCTAAACTAACTCAGCAATGAATCAAAAGAAAAATCCAGCCTAGAATTAACACAGGGCTGTCCATTACTACTGAGGCAATAACTGGTTCTTTGATAATATCAATCAACAGAAAATTGTATACCCCATCTTTAAGCAATGTTCAGTAGAATATAATTTTCGAATTTGCTTGTTAGATTCTTATAAATTTAACATGACATGTGTTATCATGGTTGAAAGCCTTTGCGGGCAATCAAAGCATAATGATATTAAGCTGCAAATGTGATTTTTCATTATAGATATTTAAAGAAGATACGAAGAATCAGCTTCCTGACTTGTTCCATTTTTGAAGAAGTAACTAATGGTTCTTTTGTAACAATGTCTTCCAAAATAGCATCAACATCTGATCTAAATTAAAATGAAATGATAATCTGAGAACATTTCATCTTTTGTTTTATTGGATATATGAGTCCAACAATACAAAATGTTTCAAACAATTTAGCTTAATCTGCCACCTTTAACAGAAACTTTTTGAGGAAAGATTTAAATTGCTCTTGGTATAGTTATAAGATTTCCATGAACCTTCCAAAACAAATAATGATAAGCAAGGGTATATTGCATGGCAGTTGTATCATGGGTTAGGCTAGTACACTGTCATAGAAATATCAATATTTTTGCTGCAAAAACTGGCCTTAGTATGCTCTGTAAAAAAAACACATAGACAGCTGCAATGTAGAGAAGTCAATTGCTTTCTGTTACACCTCAGAATAATCAACAAGCCATCAACAGAGAGAGCCTGAGGCATACAAACTACCAAGAACATTTGATATAATATGGTTGTAGAAAAATCTTATGTGCACAGTTGCTTAGACTTGAAAGGCAAGAGTCTAAATGTCTGCAAGCAGGCAGAAATATTAATAGATCTAGGCAGATTGAGGCAGTTACAATGATTGTGAACAATGCTGATGCTAGCCACCATGGTCAAAGGGATTACAAACAACTTTGCCTGTAAACTCGGTGCATCATCTCTGAGATATCAACAAGATGGTATTTTCCAAACAAATTACCCCTTTATTGCCAAAAACTCTTGGATTGTTGGGCAAAATTGTAGTTTTACAGCAGGTGTGGTGCCCCCCCTGCCTCCTACTACAGTTGCTCTGCCATCCAAGGCACTCTTTTTAATAATAACACATTATGTTTTTTGAGGCACAGAACAGTATTAATGTTTTACTTACTCTGGCTTAAGATCAAGAAGATCAATTGACTTTGTTTTAAGTGTCTTTGACTGTTCATATTCAAGGATGATTCCTGGTGATAAAAATGTCAAATTCAAACCCATCCTTTTAATTTTACAGAAATTGCAAATATGAAAAAATGAATTATGAAAGCTGTACAGGGAACAGTTTGTCAAAGAAGGGCTTTCTCAGCAATTGGGTTAATCATACACATCAAACCTCCTGTTTCCTGTTTCCTTGACCTTGCCCTGTATGACACATCTTGAAGTGCATGGCCCCATGGCCGCATGGCATCAGTTTTTTCATGAGAACTGTTGGGTAACCTCAAGTTTTTTTCATGTGACCTGCATTTTACATGACCTGGTGACCTGCGTTTTACAGCTGCCGGACAAATATTGTCCAAATCTCACCTAATTGAGTCCCATCTAATGTAAATATACAGTGGAAGTATTACATTGAAATTGATAAAGTAGAAAAACAAACTGATCAGTGATTCCCAGATTGCTATGCACTTATAACATAATAAAACTATTGCCCTGTTAGTGTTTGTAATTGCTTCCTTATTTAATACAGTAATATTTTCTTTTCTGAGATTTAATTTGAGCTACTTTACTTTTAGAGCTACAATATTTTTTCTTACTGGATTCATTCAAATCTAGTTCCAATTGCATTTTGTGTTTCTGTAAAGTCTGTGATGACAGAATTCTCAAATAATGGAACATTTAAAATGAATCTGGCTGATAGCAACTGTACAGGACACAAGCAGGAGTAGGTGTCAAACGTAGTTTTCAGACTTTACTTGAGTAATAGGGATTTGATTATGGTACCATTCCTTCTTTGATATCTTAGGGGGGGGGGGTATTCTGACATCCAGTGACACACTGACTCTATGTTATCGTAGTCCGGACTGGTGGATTCTGCTAGCCTTCAGGCCTAGGACCCATGCAAGATTTCAGAAGTAAATATTTTCTCGCATCTGTAAAGCACATCCATAACTACAAGAAATGTTCATCAGCAAAATATAGCCACATCAAAAATATAAATCATCATAATATTGATATTGTCTAATGATATGTTGACAGGTCTTGTTTAACACAAAAAACTTGACAACTGATATGAGCAGATGAACAGGAAAAATTTTGCTACGTAAGAAGTGTTTGAAACGCTATACTCACCTGGAGGATAATACCTCAAAAGAAAACGTCTCAGTCGCATTTTTGAGCAATGATTTATAGAGCAGAAGTCGTATATCTGGATAAAGTCAGGCCATATCAATGCTCCCTCCCGCCAAGGGTTACCAATTGTTTAGGCTTTTTCCGTCAATTTATGCAAATACGAGGCTATAACAAAAGGTAGCATTGCAGAACTTGTCTGAATCTTGTCAGGCTTGTCTGAATCTTGGAAAGGCAGGGGGGGCGCCAGGATTTTCCCAACTGGGGGCTAGGATGCCTTACAGGGGGCTATAACACTGAACATGGGGCACCTTTCTGAGCAATAGAACATTGCCAGATTTAAGATAAATAACCTCAAGAACACCGAAATTACAGCATTTATCGATTTGCCACAATTAGAATCGGCGCAATATAAAATAGATGAAACCCAAATTATTGTTTTTGTTGTACATTTTCAGTTTCAATTGCAGCCAGGGGCCGGGCTACAAAAATTTCTAGAGGGTAAAACGTTGAGATTTGCCGATATAAGAGCTTGGCGCATGTATTCGTTCCGTTAAAAGCAGTGAGTTTCTTTAGTATCAGAACATGTATATTGTTCATACTAAACATCTATGCATATTGTTCATACATGTATATTGTTCATACTAAACATCTATTACGCATTTTATTGAAAACGCGCCCGAAGCAAAACAAAACAAGACAGTTGCAAAATGCCACAAGTATGTATGTAAAGTTGTTAAGGTGCAGTTACCTGTTAAGACAGGTTTTTTTGGCAGCATTTCAAGTTAGAAGAATTATCGATAATCAAAACCAAAAGATTTCTTCGCTATCTAAAACAATGTCAAATAAGAACTATCCAGTAGCTTTCAACTTAGTTTTCAAGCCATACATTTTTTGAGCATTGATTGTAACAAGGAATACAGTTTGGATACTATCACAAGAGGGATAATTCATTCATTGAAGAGAAACATAAAGCAATTACATGTATTTAAGCAAAAAGGCCAGTTCATAATCACAATTAAATCTCAAATAGTTTCGTCTATTCCGACTTAATTCTTTGACTTGTCATACGATAGATGATACTATCTCTTCCAGGATCCATGTACCACATGACCAAGGAAATGACATAGACAGCAAGGAAGAGCACAACCAGCAACCAGAACCATATGTTGAAGATGATGGGGAAATCAGTTCTATACAGCGATGCCAGGTTCACCGTATCAATATCGACAGTTTGATTCTGAAAGAAAAATATTATGCCCTTTACTATTAAGTCGCACGTCATTTATGTCATATCATGTCATGTCAAACCATATATCATATATCGTATATTATATATCATATATCATATATCATATATGATATATCATATATCATATATCATATATCATATATCATATATCGTATATCGTATATCATATATCATATATCATAAATCATGTATCATATCATTTCAAATCATATCATATATCTTATATCATATATCATATATCATATCATACCATATATCATATCATAGGCAAGGTATTCCGTAAATCTTCAACAAAGAATTTTTGGGCGATGCAGGGGACAAACAGGTTTAACATAAAACAATACAGTTTGTGTCTACAAACTAACCTTTGCTGCCAAGAGTGATCTTGAAGTTCTATGGTGCTCTGATCCAACAGCACATTTAAACTGAAAATTTTAATCAGATATCAGTAAATATAGAAAAATGCAAAAACAAATAGATATTGAATAGAAGCTATTGCGCTAAATCGTGCCCAAGAAGAGCGACATCAGCACCTACACCAAGTTTCCAAGGCAAGCGAAATGCTTGAACAATAATTCTGACGACGATAAGGACAGTGAACCTGAATAAACTTGAATCAGAAATCAAACAAACCAGAAAGGAAAGAAGAGTGTAGTTGGACAAACAAAGTGAATGAGGAAACGAACCAATTAAGAAAAGGGAAAAACACATGAATTAGCAAACACGTAAAGAAAAAATCAAACAAACAATCAAACAAACAACAAACAAACAAAAAAACAAACAAACAAACAAACAGGGAATGCACTGTATGAATAAATAAAAACCATTAAATGAAAGCGCTAAATAGTAAAGGAAAAAGAAAGAGCATTGAAAAAAGTAAAACCAAAAAGAGCACATGAAGGAAGCATCAGATGAAAATTAAGAGGAATGAAAATGGATACAAGATGGTAAACAATAACGGGGTAGATTTAATGTGAAATTATTTTTCATATCAAATGTATGGAAACTAAGGTTTCAAAATCTAACCTCCAAATTTAAGCCAAATCCTGACAAAACACCGGACATCTGCTCACAAAGAGACTTCTTAACATGGTTTTCCTGCAGAAAAATGATAAAGTTAATCGAAGGGTCGTTTCTGCGTAGTAGCATTTAGCTGGATTCTCTTCCCTTTGAACGACTTTGTACCAGAAATTTGATACGAGTGCGCACTTAGTTTATATAGTGCCATAGAGGAGCATTCTGTAAAAATGGAAAGCAAACGGGGTAAAACAAGTTTCTTGGTGACATTTCGTTGAATAAATCGGCTGGCCATCTTACAATCTTATAAATTTTGCCGCTTGCTGCCGAAAATTAATGCGCTCATTGGTTTGAAACAACTGACTTGTGGAAAAGCTGGTTACCGTAATGCTTCGATTGAAAACCCCCTTCTTTTAGACGCCCCCCTCGAATAAAGGCCCCTTTATTCTATATTTTCTTAATAAAGGCCCCCCTCAAATACACGCCCCCTGCACGGTAGCAAAGATGCAAAACTGCAAAGATCGGGTACATTCGATGGTAGCAGAGATGATACGATTTCCTGTTTTAAAGAAGGCAAAAGTGTGCTGATGGCAGAAAATCCTACACGAAAACCCACTCGAAGTAATGGAAGAAGATTTGATGTAACCGAAGCTGTTGGCAATGTTGATGATGATTTTGAAGTAGATATTTAGATATATTTAGATGTTTAATTGAAGCATTACGGTACAAGATTTTTTTACTGAGCAAGGTGTCTCGAAGAAGTGCAGTGGTGTGACATTCGAGCCAAATCTTATAAATAGGTTAGCTCGAATAACAGAGTTATGGGTAAAAAACTCTCAAAACTTTAAAACCTAAACGTCAGATCTATCCGGGAAGGAAGAGCTCTGGCGGTTAGTTCACAGTGCCTTACCAAATTAACTGAGGATTAACGGTTACTGATTATCAACGCCGCTGTAAAACTTTAAATATTGAAAATAGCGGTTTCTGCAAAGTAAAATTACGCAGTTGCAGTAATTTTATAATCTCAGATACAAAAGCATTATCCAATAGGAATTTCTGTGTAGGCTTTATATAGGCTGCTCATGTTATATAGGCTTTATCCAATCAAGCCTTACATTACAAGAAAACAGAACTAGGGTCGTGCGGTGACGTTGGGCAAAAGCAACTTTCTTTTCACATTTTGCCTATCTTACGGGCATATTCATTACTAATCACCATTAGTTACGATTTCAATCTGAATTTGGTCTGGTCTGAATTCGCTGTACAGTTTGCAAGCCAGGGCAGTATTCATTTGGAAATTAGCACAAAGGCAACCTTAAAAGTTCGCATTAAAAATGAATCTTACAGCAAAAACCTTCATATGGTAGGAAATACAACAGTTAGCAAGCATATTAAAGCAATTGATATGAGAAAACCTTTAAGCCTGGTTTCCACTGCTCGATAAATGCGAAAAACGCGAATAAATTTTTGAAATTCCTTTGACGTTCGCTTTAATCGCCCAGTGGAAACATAAAATAATCGCTTTTTTTGCTCTTTTTGCGGAGCGACGTAAATCAAGACGAGCATGGACAAAGCATTTCGCCATTTTAAAGAAAGTACTGATCAAAAGATGTCAAATAATTGTCATAGAAAGTGCCGCTATACACTTTACAAACACTACTTCCTCAAATTTAAATCTTAGTTAAAGCACCGTATTGAGTTAACATGTAAAACCAAAGCCATGCTACACTAAAATATATCTAAACGATTAGCTACCGTCAAAGGCAAAGATATTTCAAAAAGAACAATTCAAATGAAATCATTTACATAGCAATACACAACAGTAGCCTCTTCAAAATCAAAGTTTAGTTAAACTGTTGTAATACTTAAGTTTGCTTAGTGAGAGGGGGAGGCTGGGAGAATCAGTAGATATTTTGTTGTCGCTTCTAATTTTGCAGTTATCCATCGAATGGAATCCATTTTGATAGAACGAATAGGCTAATTCGAACAGCGCAAGTAAAAATGAATTGTAATATAGAAAACCAGCTTATAAGTAATATATAGGGATTTTATTTAAATACTTTCATACTGTTGCTAGACACAGTTCAAATTTGGCCAAGCTTGAAAACCCGAGCCAATCTCCTTGACGCTATTTGGACTAATATATGCCAAATAGACCCTAGTTACGCCATGCACACAATATGGTTCGTTATGCTGGTAAAATAGCAATTAACCTCACAACATGGTAAAATAGATTTAAAATAATAACTGTTTATACTCACAATCTCTTTAGGAATATGAAGTTCCTGATACTTGATGTAGAAATCTTCAATTCCATTCTTTCCCAAGTGAGTCTTTACTTTGTGGTATATTTCTTTACCTTCTTCAATATCTGAAGATAGAGATCTACAGCGAGAAGAGCAATTAATTGTTAAGATTACTTGATGTGTAAAGTCTTGTAGGAATACTACCAACATTGAATGTCTTCATTAAAAATGGCTTATGGCCAAAGCTAATAGCGCTGCACAGCACCCAAAACACAAGCGTAGAGGATTCGATTTATTTTAAGGTACCTTGCTCCAGTATAAAGACATTTCATTTTTAACTTCCGATCAAATTTAAGTATTGACGTGCATTAGAGAAGTATATCATGGAGATAAAATTAGATGATACTCATGATGTAAAATTTCATCCAGAAACGGACGGGGATATTTGAAAACTTTAAATTGCACGAAAAAGGAAAAACATAATTTAGCACACTTTAGAGTACCTAAATGTATAACCAATGAAGAACCTAAATTTGTAGTAATTTCATATCTTTAATCAATAATAATCTAGCAAATTCTTTGAGCTAACAGTAACACACAAGGCATAAGTACATCTCTAAAAAGACACAAGAATTTAAATTGTCAAATAGTGAAGAAACATACTCGTCTGATGCTTGGAGAGAAAGCTCCACCGCAAGAATATTACCATTGTACAACTTGACAAACTTCTCAGTTATCTACAACAAAAATTAAACCAGAAAAGTTCATTAGACTCAAAAATTCAATTCAAAGAATTATTCAAATTTCAAGCTATATTTAAGCATCAATAGCTTCTACAGTTCCACATTTACAGGCCACCAAGCCCAGGATATCAGGCTTTTAACGTGGATAAGCTTGTACCTATCAATGACGTTTCTTCTACAAGAAAGCAAAGACTTAATGTGCGCATTTCTGAGTCATCACTTTATATTAATCCTATGCAAGAGCAAGCAGAATTTGACAGGCCATAGCCACAATAAGAATACTGTGAGATGAAAAGACCTGGCAAACCCAAAAAATGACACATAGAAAGCCTCCTTATGATGTGTAAATATGGAGAATAAAACCATCTAGAATATTACTTGAATGAATTTTTGTCAGACGCCTACCTCTGGAATAAAAGTTTCCAAAACAGTCATTGCCGCTTTCACTTGAGGAGATTTTAAACCATACTTCTTCTGCAAATCCTGAAAAAGTCATATGCAGTATCAAACATCAACAATTAGCAGTTTGAAAAGGAATTCCATGGTAATCTATGTTCTCCTTGTTTATGACATACCGCAAGAACACTTTAGCCTAGGGGTACTGCCAATGACAATTATATCAAGTGAGGCGATGGTGTAGACAACATTAAAATCGGAGAGATTATTCATTCCTTTTACTCAATGAAGACCCCATGTCTGTGGATATGTGTGCCAATGGTATGCAACTGTCTTACCGGATTAAAAACTCTCTACAAAAACCCACCGTACCAACTGCTCAAATTACCCATCGTACCAACAGCTTTCTTTAAACTTAATGTGTATCCCTACCCTTATTGTATTAACAACTTACATTACCCATTCCTTCTACAATACAAAAATGGCGTCCCCATCAATCGCTTTACAAGATTAGCCATCTGTCTCTCCTTGACGTATACCATGTCGCAAATGATCACTTCTTTCAGCAAGCTTCGGTTCAAAATAAACCAAAAATCTGCTTCATCTATCAGGTGACAGACTCAATTATCTGATGGCACCAGGCTACAGCAATGAAAATAGCAATTTCATTACAAAGGTCCCATGGAGCATTTCATACGACTATAAGTGAAAAATGAAAAAAATAAACCATGCATACTTTGAGGGTTGAAATGCCAATCATATAAACATCGGGATTATCATCTTTGATATTGTGAGACATTGATTCAATCTGCAAATATAACAGCAAAAAAATTTAGAAAAAATATCCAATTCAGTTTTATATATAACGATTCTATAGTGCAAAATGTATAAAATTGCACAGAAAGCAGGAGCAAGATTATTATGCATATGAAAAAAAACTTTCTTCTTTTGCACACCTCATCACATGATTACAACTTCTGGCTGTTAGATGCTAATATCTCTGCACAGATAATTTTTTTTTATTTTGCTTGATCATTACTGTAGCTTCTTTATTGTCAGCTTGAACGATTACCACACAAGGTGCTAAATAAAGTGCAGTATACGAACGCAAAACTGCATAATATATCTGCCGATTTTGAAATCTAGAGTGCTCCTGACAAAGTTAACGTAGAGTAAATTGACTATTGAGGTCCAAATATATGTCAAATCAAAAGAATTAAAAAAATGTAATTTTGATAAATGGGTTTCAAAAATAAATATTGTTATGTTAAAGGGGTCAACTGAATTTGTTAATTACTGAAGAGCTTTAAACCATCACAACGATATATTTTAAACTCACAAGTGTCTCATACTTAAAAAAACAAGATACCTCTGAGAACAGTAATTGTGTAATCGCCAATTCAGAGAAGAACAAAAAGTCAGCCTAGAAATGAAGCAATTGATGTATGTTACTTTGAACGATTCCCAACAGTTATAAACAATTATTTCTCCCATTATATTATTAATGTTGTAGTCGAGATGCAGCCATTTGTATAAACCCAAATGGGTTTTCAAATGTTGACTGACGAGGTTCAAAGTAAATCATAAAATGAGGAAAACCGTTTGCAAATTCAGTGCAAAATAGTTCTATAAAACTTCCACTTATACTGTTCCATTCATCACATCGTCTCGATATATGCAGCTTTGCTTTATCTTATATTTGTATCGTGTTGAAGTTTTATAAATTGTTAGTTGCTATCAATTATTTAGTTGCTGTTTTCTGTGAAGTCAGTTCAAAAAAGTTTTGTTTCTCTCTGCTTAGGCCGTAGGGCCAATTTTCGCTACCCAACGAGCCCGTAAAAGCTAGATATTTGATACACTATCGAATATTATTGCAAGGAACTTTAGATCTGGCAAGCAGACCTATTTTCCATTACATTTGTTTATTCAACAAACTTTGAGGACAATTTCAAATCAATAGAAGCATAAGCAAAATCTTCAATAAAAAGAAACAAGTAACCAGCTAAAATTCAAAGTATTCAGTTCAAAATTAATAGGATGAAAATCGGCTGAAGGTCGGGCTGCAGTATGCAAAACTCTGCCATACCCCAGGAACAAAGTACTCAGTAACTGACAGCAAATATTCAATTCCTGTGAGACAATGTAATGGATTTCCATATACAGTCTCAGGTCATTCCTTTATAGTAGAATTGTCCAGAGGATTTTTATTTCCCTCCTATATAACAAAAGGGAAACTACTTTGTGAAATTTTATCATCAAAAAAATTATTCATGGAATGGAATAGGAAAATCTTGGTCATTTAATATTACCTTTGTATCAAGGTTGAACTTAACTTGATCGTTTTTCATCTCCACAACAATCTGATTCTTCTTTGGATAATACTGTATACCTGTAGTTGTTTTTAATTGAGATTAAATGACTTGCGAGATTATGAAATTGTACAGGTATATAACTTAGTTTGTATATCAATCATTACAAACATTATGTATAAATACTGTCATCAAAAAATCCATGCAGAGACACATAAAGAGACATAGAACCAAAATTACTGTTAATTCAATTCAATATCGAAGATCATGGCAGTAACTGAAAATCTAACTAAGACTATTGGGTATGAAGTGAAGATACACAAATTGCATCACAAATACCTAATGGTCAGTGTGTGCTCTCTAAGTTTTAAAAAATACTTGGTGTTGTTTCTTCATCCAATACATTCCATTGACATACATAAAATTCTTTCAAAATTAAAAAAAGATCTAATTTCAGCAAAATTCTAATTTCCACAATAAGTATTGTTGAAAAAATTACCTTTTTCCATGAAAATGTTCTTCATTTCAGAAAGGATCTGTAAACCGAAAATGCAAAGTATTGATTGGGCAGCTTTTTCAAAATTGTTACAATTGTTGGGGCCATAAAAATGATAAATTGGACTTTTATTAGCAGCAATCTATAGATCAAGTTTAAAAGTCGTTCTTGCTATGCAATAAAAAGTTAAAGTAATAAGCATGGTTAAAAAGCTTGCCTGCTCTTTTGTAAAAAGAATGTCTCCTTTTGGGTGTTTTGCATCTAACATAATCCATGCATCTTTCTGTAACAAAATTTATCTAATTTTGATTAAACCTTTTAATATTTCAGTAAACACAAATTCAGGCATTGACGTCCCCAATATTCGAAATGAGATTACTGTACTTTTCTCCACGTTTTTGTTGTTAACAACAGATCAGGATGACAGTTTGACAATTTGTTTGACAGAAAAGGTATAATTTGAGATCTTTCAGCTTAACATAACCATTATTTGACGTAAAATATAAGCATATTTGCTTTGAACTGGAATCATTATCAACCACACAGCTTCCTAGACAAAATGCCTTATGTTGACAGAAAAATTCTAAGGACCTGTGCACAGATTCATGAAAATAGATCTATTATGTGAATTCTCCCCTCAGCTATCAAAGATAGAATAATTTGCAGAAAAATAGAAATGTTTGTTAGTAAATAAATTTGTGGCTAAAAAGCGTTATGATATGTTATGTTTACAGGTTCAAGGAAGGGGTATTGTATGTTGCTTAAACAAAACTCCAACAAAATTTAGATAGAAACTATTAAAGCGCTCTGTCACTGGCAAATGCTGTTAAGTCTTATGCACATAATGCGCTGGGCATATATGCAGTTCAACAGCGAATGTAGAGTTAGGTAAAGCTGTAAAGGCATTCAATGTTTCCCTATGCTTTATCATAATGAAGTGACCCTTCAACTATATAAGAGACAATTAATACAACAACAAAATTACGATGCCATAACAGTCTATAATTGCTGTGATATTTTAACGTATACCTTGTCATTCCATACAACAGTGTGGCTGTTTTGTCCATCACTATACCCAGCAGCTGCCAGCTGCAAAAATTTTAAATAAAACTTGATAACAAAATAAATATAAAACAATGGTTATAGACTGATCTACCAAATATAATAAGAACTTCATGCTATACATTTTTGTTTAAAAAGCATCTCAAAGGCTAGTGTTAAACACTATGTTAACGCAATTGGACACAATGAAATGTTTATTTTGAGCTGAAAATTAGATTTATTACAAAATTCATCAACAAATCTGTTGTCTGTCAAGGCTGAAGAAGGACCTCCTTCTTGTTAGATAACTCATTTAGGAGGTTCCACATAAGAAAACTCCTTTCCTGTAGTACTATTATTTCTTTGGTTGGGTTTATTAGCTGGTGCACTTAATTTCACTTGTTATATTGTTGTATTATTGTAGCAGAATTTAATTCAAGTAAATAAATCCAACGCATCAAAAGCGGTAAAATGTGCAAATAAATATGACATAATACAAGTGGGATACTGAATACAGTATGGTGTAAGAAAAATTAACTTGAAGCATGTTGACAGTCTGGGAGAACAACATAAGGAACTAATAATGACAATGTCACTCCTCTGGAACATAGGCATGAGAAAATTTAATTTGTAAATCTTGTTTGTTAACTTGTTAATTTGTTATTAATGAATAACTGCTCTGGCAGAGTCGGCAGGTTATCATTCAAAGAAGTTCCTCTTTAGGCCATAGAATCATCAAATAAGTTAATCTTCTAATATTGTGTCTACACAAAAATTGCACACAACAAAGTCTAGGAAAAACTACATGACTGATGATGTGGGTGCTATTTCTTATAAAAATCAAAAAGATGCCACAATCTTTTTGTGTATACTTACATCCTCATTACCAGATAGAGACAAAGTGTATGCTTTGCCATCATATACTTGAGACAAATGACTGTTGAGTGTCCTTGTCTTTGATAGGGACAACATTTCTGCTCTTGATTCATCACTATGCTGCATTGTTAATAATGCAAAAATATATAAATAGCTTTAGCAGACAAAAATGTCATAAATCAGCAAAGAAACACTAGCTGCAAGGCAATTTATGAAAAAAGCCAACAAGAGGGATCATAGGGCACGAAAAGATAAGAAAAGTAATTGCTTAATGACGTTACTGGCAAAAAAATCATAGTAATGTAGTAAAAAATAGTAAATAGAAAGAGTTGGCATTTCCAGAGATCATGTATGATAGTAGAATATGGCAATTTAAGGATGTTACATGTAAAGCCTACATAGGAGAGTAGAGTTATGAAGCTCAAAGAAAAAGAGAACAAATGAGAGAAGGCAAATGCATGAGACTCCAGAGAAATCAGGCAGCAACACTGGCAGCATTCTTGAGAGGATTTTTGCATAAATTTTTCACAGTAAATTTGCAGCTTCAATAGCCAATGCTGTTGTTAATTGACAGCATGTAAACTT
Source organism: Catostylus mosaicus (assembly GCA_964019065.1). Taxonomy (NCBI): domain Eukaryota; kingdom Metazoa; phylum Cnidaria; class Scyphozoa; order Rhizostomeae; family Catostylidae; genus Catostylus; species Catostylus mosaicus. Next base: position 6,397,811 of record OZ025190.1, on the reverse strand, counting down.
CTTTCGAGATGTCAATTTTACTCGATGGAAGAAAGCTATTTGTTTGCCCAAGAATGCATGAAGTATCAAAGAAATGACATTTCACTACTTAATATTACATATGTCAATACAAATGATAAAGAATGAAATGTTTGATGATCATGTTTAGGGGAGACTCGGTTTTAAGCTTAGGATCATTTGATTTCCTGACATTTATCAAGTCCACTGACACCAAAGATGATCATTAGAAGAACTAAAACGTTGCAAAAATGCTGTAGCCATCCATGATTTAAAAATATATCACAACACTTATTTTCACCTGAGTTGGTAACACAAGAACAACTACATACATCATTATTGACTTCAATACTTCTTGTTGATGGTACATTTAGTTGTTCACCTAAAATTAACACATATAATCAACATTAAACATGATTTGGTGTTGAAGAGAATGCCTACACTAAATCTTACTTTTTAGAAATCATGTTCTGAGCATAAATTATAGAAAAAAGATAATTAACAGGCAAAACCATTGGATTTGTCAACATGTTCAGACGGTGGCTAGTCATCTTCCATCCCTCAATTTCTTTGTGTAATGGCTGTTAAAATCAAATCAGAAATTTGGGTTGAAATATTGCTTTTGTAAACTTACCGATAGGTACGGAATCTACAGTAACCATAAGCACAGCATTTGGTTTGTTAAATGGATTACCAGACAATAACCCCTTCCATGAAATTTCCTATCATTGTAAACATGTAAAATCACAAATTAGAAGGCAATCAATGCATAAGCTAGTAAGGCACTGAAAAGAAAGCAAAACCTGGGGGAAATTACAACATTTGTCATATTGCTATGATTTATACCAGCAGTAAACTTTACAGCTTCTGAGACATTCAATCTTAAAAAGCTCTATTAAAACAGTTGCCAAATTTTGATAGAACTCTTTTCAAATAGTTGCCAAACTTTTTCCTCTACGTAAATAATGAATATATAATTCATTCATGACTTAACTTCCCCATCTCTTTTCAAAAATATTCATTTTCAAAACTGTTTGAAAATGTAAGAAGACTGTAGTTTCCTTGTGTTTTCTGGTTCTTTTTTTATGTACATTTTCATTTGTTTATCTATTCATTCCTTCCTTCTTTTTCTTTCATGCTATTCCTACATACAATATATATAGGTGTGCTAGATATCATACAAAAATATGAAATTTTTGTAATCAATGGTCATCAAAATAACTACAGCAGAATGATATAATATACGCAAAGCAAAAAGCCAATTATATATCATATATTTTTACGGAGAATTTTTCTCTTACTTTAGGGACAGAGAAACCCAGAGCCAATGACAGGATGCTTGTAATTTCGTTAGCAGCAATTGGTTTTGCATCCCTAGCAAACATCACTGATGATGGTTTATTAATGATGTTCAGAGTAGATCCATCACTTGATGACTAAAAAGAGTAAGATGCATTTCAAAACCTGTATACTGCATGGTTAAATGACTGCTTTGAACTATAAAAACTTCAAATTCCATGAAAAAACAGAAACAGAACTTAGTGTATTAATCAGTATATAGTTTGTCTGATACTCCTCAGAAACATGACAATGATACATAATGATGAAAAGGTAAACAGAAAAATAATAAAATAATATCATTGTATCATATATCTATCTATCCACGGTTTCATTCTGCATTTTGATATATTCATTTCTATTTAACTTATGGAAATTATCTAATACTTTGTACTATCAAAAAGTGTTGAATAAAACTATATTTTCAGAATGCCTATTAACATTTCTACTTTCTCGATTTAAATCTTAGTTTGAATGAATTGGTGCAGGGCATTTAAAGATCTTGTCAATACACATGGTGATACATCACAAAATCCCATCTGGATAAGTGTGAACTGAAATATTGCAATGTCTTATGGTACTCATGAAAACAAGATATTTGTAAAAAATGTAACAAGTAGGGGATTTTAAACTTGAATTTGATTATGGCAAAAGATTACATACATACATACATACATACACTGTTATTACCATTAGCAAATTATGAAAAATGGAGCTATCTATGCAGTAAATTTAAAAAGATTTAATAAGGGGTGACAGAAGAGATTTTCTTTGCATATAACTCTAAATTTATAAGCTAGGAGCCTACATTTTTGCCAAAATTTCAAACAAATGTGTTGTTGAATTACATGAGAAAAATGAAAAACTGTACATAGATGACAGATAAAACCCCAGCCTCAATGAAAAAAACTAAAAAAAAGTTTTAGATCTTAAAACAGTACATAAACGTATACCACTTGCACTCACCTTTAGTGGGACAAACTTTCCAACCAAACTGCCACTTACTCTAAGTCCTTTAAAAAAATAGCAAAATATAAAGATATATAAGCAGATTTGCACAATGTGATAAAGAGTGACATGCTAAGCAGTGAAAAGATAAGGTTTGTAAAATTGGGAACTGAAAAACCTTGTCAATGGTCAATGCCTATTATGCAATGGGTTTGTCTTTATGCAACATGTAGAAGAAGACATCTTTTGAATGGGTGGCAAAGGCTAAAATATTTTACTTACGATGAATTCATGTGTTCATTCAAACTTACAAAGATGCTCTTAATGTATGTACTGAATTAGATCCAAAGCTAAAAATTGGCTTGAAACTCATATTCCCCAATGATTTCCAATTAAGCTAGGCTAATTCCAAATATAACAGCTTAGTTTATTGGTACATCTACTTTGCATACAGACACCAAGTGACGAATGAATTGAAGGAAAGCAAACAAAAGTATTTCCAGATATATTTTACAACATAAAGAAAAAATATGAAGCAAATATGGTAAGGAATGACAATAAATGAAGATCATTCGATCTCATTTTTCAAAATTAGAAATGTCACCGTTGGCTTCAACAGTTAATAGTTAGAGCTTTTAATGAATTGGCAAAAATTGCAAAATTTGCAACATTCATGATAACAAATTGGTATAACAACTAATTAATTTTTTAATGCATCTTTTCATGTTGTGGCATCTGTGTAACTGCAATTATAACTACAGCCCCCATTCCTTTTTTTAAGCTGATATATGTTGTGAAAATTTGAAGTCAAACTTCACTCAAGTGAACTAAGCTAACTGATCTGGCAAAATTTCCAAGATATAAGCTTGTAATCTTCTCTGTTACAAAATATTTTCAGAGCAGTTAAGAGCATCCTTTGTTATAAAGGCTCCATTACAAGGTGCAATGACCCCATAGGATATATGGTGCACTTTTTGTGCAATTACTACACATAAAATCAGAATTATATACTGATTTGTGTGCAACTGGCACCTTTTATTCCACACTGGGTCCTGATGATGACTTGAGAGCAAAGAAAACATCATTCCCTAGGATACAAACTTTTTAGTCTGTGCTGGAGACTTCCCTTAAGAACATTTTACGAAAACATAAATGGAGTGTTTTAATTGACCCCTGGCATAATACCCGCAGCGGACGTTCCGGGGAATGCACTCTGGGTCGTTCTTACTACTCTTATTAGGATACACTCCTTGACCTAAGCGACATTTACTCGCCTCACAATAACATTATTGGTCTACAATTTGTATCAGCATTACATGCAGAGTGCCTGAGTGATAATACTTTAGGTGCAACCAGTGCAACGATGTCAAATAACCGTGAAAAAGTCTCTTTTCTGTGTCAGTAAACTCTAATGGCCTAAATCTTACAGGGTAGTCTTATTTTGATTCGTTTAAAAAGACAGAATTTTCTGAAGTTGTTCTTCAATGAAGCCTTTCATGATGTTATCGTAAAGTTTAATTTGCATACGTTACCTTCTAGCATGAGAAAGAAACAGACCAGCTTCATGGAGATTTGTTTCAAGTGCGCCGCCATATTTTATGAGTTCTTCATACAAGAAATGCTACTGTCACGCGAAGGAATTTGAAGCAATGGAGTCTCGCAGAGGCTTTCCCTCCTCCACAGTATAATTACATTGTGATTCAAAAACCGAGTAACTGGTGTTGAGTACAGATGAAATTATGCTTTCCGTGCCAAAATCCTTGTATAATATCGTATGTATTATTATTACCTCATCTTTATAACCTATCAAGTTAGCAGTATTTAAATCAGATTATTTCATAAAGACATTGTGTCACTCGTAGAGCAACATGTGCCAACTAGAAAATGTCCCAAGAAAGATTAAAATTTAAGATAAAGCCTAAATTTTATAATTGCATCGTAGTATTGCTTAGTTTAGTTGAATTTTGAATACATGAATATGAATATGAATCAATGCTCAAAAAAATTAATTCCCTTGCTTGTGTGAATGTACTACAACAATTAGTATGGCAATCAATTTGGATCGTTAGAATTAGTTCTAATAAACACGAGTCAAGTGTCGCAAATTCAAACTCAAGGTAACAATGAATAACTGCAATGGTCAGCATCTGAAACTTTCTTCAATATCTTCGTCGATATTCTTTAAAATCACGGAAAAGTTGTTGGACCCCCTCATCTATCTGCATTTTAACACACAAAAGTGGAACAGTTTCTGGTGCGTGAGCCAAGTCGGTAGCTCTTAAAAGCTGGTTTTCATTGCAGAGAATCGCGTGCTGCAGAGCGTCAGAAATAATGTACTGTGTGTAGTTTTCGCATTAATAAAGGTTGACACAAGAACAACAATGAGAATGTCTTCGTGCAACATTTTAATGCTACAAATCTTAGAAGGAATTATTTACAATTACCATTCATTTAAAAATTGAACTAAAAAATCTTCAAAAATTAGTTAGCCTTCCTGTACATAATAGTTTTTGTCCATTGGATAGGAATCCATGTTCTTCGTTTGAAGAATTTTGTTGCAAAAATTTTATATAAATAGAAACCTTATCATTAACGGGATCATATTTTTTTCTCCACTTCCCAGAAACAAAAAATCAGATTTTTTAGAAAATTTTCCGAGTCACATCAATCAGGGGGGGGGGGAGGGGCAATTACTCTTCTGCATTAAGTGACCTTATGGCTGTGTAAAAGAGTTTTCTAACTTTTGCAAACAGCAGGGGATGACAAAAATGAATTAATACAGCATAAATCTGTGTTATAGTTATTTTTTGCGATCAGATAAAAATTTCCCCAAAGCTACTTCACGTTTATTCAACCTTCTACATACCGCATGCTCGATTCCTTAGCTAAGAAAGTTTATCTTGCGTACAGCAGCTCATAAATCCTTTTTCACCTTCATATTTCTTACCTGAATTCTAAAATGGGATTAAAAAGCTGTTTCTCGTCTCTCAGTCCATTGCCTGAAGGATGGGATAGTTTTTATCGCGTAAACAGATTCTGGCTGTTCGAGGCTATTTTGTACCCAATGGTCATAAAACAAATCTAGTTCTGATCAGACCGTATTTAACTAGTTTACGCAATATCTATCCTAGTTTAGATCTAGCTTACGTTGTGTATAACTTCTATATAACTTCTATAGGCAAGCGATTTGTGTGTCGTAATGATAGAATGTATATTCGTGGGTTACTTGGAAACGAGTGCCCATATACCATATAACCATATATTGCAAATTCGAGATGTTTCATTACGGCTTGAAGTGTGCCTAGCTTGTCTTTGTTCTTAAAGTTATATGCTCAAAGGTATAAGCCAATCAAAGGACACAGTCTCTATAGGAGTTGCCTTTTCTCTCACCCGAGCTAGGTTTTTGTACAGCTTATGGTAAAAATAATAATAAACACAATCTGGGTGGCATATATTAAGGTAAAGGGAATATACCCATGGTCATTGACAATCTGCCTAAATTGTAAGCAATTGACATAAGAAGAGACACGAGGTTCAAGATTTCGACGTGCTTCTGTTATATCTATGGTGAGATGCACACCTGCCTCCTCATAAAAAGCCTAAATTGTCACAAAGACTCATTGTGTTTGATATGATAATCTTATTAGTTAATTAGTGTTTTTTCCCTTTCCTTTAAATCAAAAAAGTAACTGATACATTTCATTTAAATGGCATATTCAATAGACCACTGTGATTGATAGCATTATGGTCTGGTAAACATGTAGACTGAGATGCATTGATATCTATGAATCTTATGGGGGTATCGATGAAAAATTTTCTGAACATGCGCAATTATCAGCAAGGAAAATAAACATGCTTAGCCCATAGAAAATGATCATAACGCATGCTTGCAAACTGCATGTTCCGTAATGGTTATCATCAAAGATTTGCCTCTCTAAATGCTCTATGCAAAATTGGGGAGTGCCCAGTTTAACGAAGACATCAAGGCCTTCACTGCAACAATTTCCTATCCAAATACGGTATCACAGTACAGTGCATTTAGCGGGCTACAATTGGCTTGGCTACCTCGTCTACATTTTTGAAAACCGGCAAGTATCTTCCATCAACTGTTCATTAATTTGCTGCTTATGCTATCCTGAAGTCGAAAGCTGCAATATATACGGTTTTTGTGTCAATCAAACTGGAACCAGGGTATTACTCGACAGAGAAGTATTAAAGCGAGGGGGGCAAGTGGTCTACACAAATTCATGATCTATAACAAGTTTAGAAATCAAATGTGCCATGACTTTCTCAATAAGCAGCAAACTAATGAGCAATGTCAAAGTTTCATTTTATTCCACCTCATGTTGTTTAACGCGATCGTTTTTCTTCATCCAATTTCACTTTATCTCAATTCATTTCATTCTATTTGATTTAATTTTTTGCATACCATTTTGCATTTTAATGCTTAATTATATTTTTCATTTCTTTTCTTTTTATTCAATTGGTAACCACAATGATAAAATTTAAAATCCATTTTGACTGGACTGTCAACTCTAAAAGATAAAAAATATATTTTGATATGAAACAGAATCACTCGGCAGAGTTCATAATGCAGGAAAATTATTGTAGTAGCGTTTCCTTTATAAGGCACTAAATGCCGTGTGATGATACATGTTTTGAAGATGTAAGGTCTATCTAAGTAAGAAACATTATTATTTTAAGTTGTAAAATTTAATGTAGAAATATTTCATATAAGTTCTGTTCAAAGCGTACTCATTTAACAAATGTAAATTGCTATTTATCCGCCAGTCTTCGAAGTTATTGATGTCATGTAGGCTTAGAAATTAATCATAAACTCATAGCACAAATTATAACCATTCAATAGCACTTACGCCTGCACACGATAACCCGTAACACTGTCTTTGCTCTAGGAAAGCAAGCCAACCGAAATTAAGAAACATAATGAGTGGTAACAGCACGAATCTGCACAATTGCTTCTTCAAAGCCTCAATGAATGTTGTGATGACATTACCAATTCTACCCATAGCATATCATCTCTCCCTGATGAAGATAATTGCAAGCGACTTTCACTTTGCACTGCCAAGGCATCAAATACCTTTTTCCTTATCACTATCAGACAGCATACAAATGTTCCTTATATTTCTTTCAGCCACTTTTTGCAAAATATTTGATTTAACAATAAATACCACTGCCTGTCAGATACTCAAATACTCTGGGATCTTCACAGCTATTTTTACAGTGGTCGTATCAAGTCTTTCAGTTGCAGCTTTGTCTGTCGAAAGATATCTTACATGTATACACAGTTTTCGAAGTCATGAAATACTGGGAGAGTCCAGGGTCCGTTACGGTTCAATGCTTGTGTGGATAATTGGTACAGTACTTGCCGCCTTTGAAACTATTAACAGAAAATACTCGAAGCTACCACCAGTACACGCTAAGTCCATGGTGCCAATAGGAGATTCATTTATGATTATCTTCATTACTTTCGTCCTTTCTGCTTCTTTAGCTGTCATTATCTTCCAAGCAAGATTGTTCTTTTTCAGTAGGGAAAAAGCTTTGCCCAGTTAACCCCACTGGGGCGTTTGGAGCTCAATTAGAGCTTGCCAATTACAGAAGAAAGCAAATAAAAATAGCATTTGTGTCAGGTATCGTCGCATTGGGCTTTGTTGCAGGCATGGTTCCCATAGCATCAGTTTTCCTGTATGAGCTACTACATGGAATACCAGTACCGAATCCTTACAGAAAAGTCACCCTTTTTTGCGGATTAACAAACGCTTTAATTGATCCGTTAATCTATGGTTTGGGAACTACCGATTCAAGACAAATAGTGATAAGAGATTTGAGAAGACTGAAAAACCTCTTCACAAGACTCTTGCCAGAAACTTCCAATAACAGGGTTGTGTATCTGCGTTGAACTATGCATTGTTAAAGATTTCAAATAGAGAGCAATGCTGATGATAATGCATACGCATTGTGGTTTCTTTTCGTTCTGTTGATATAACATTCTATCCAATTTTTATTAAGAAGTAGCTAAAAGCCATCGTTAGAATGTGTTTTTAAAATGTTCCTTTAACTTTGCCACATTTGGACACTTAACTTTGCCACAAGACTTAAGCATTGAGATCATTTATATAAAAATGTATTGTTACATTCAAAATCTTAGTCATAGGAGTCAAATCGTAGTCAAATTTCATCTTGGCATGTGCTACTGTCCTGTGTGATTCCCATATGTGTATTTCTTTCTTTTTCCTTTACATCGACATAACCTTCTTCACCAAGTAGTCGATAAATCATGTAGAAGTAGAGGTAGGAGAGAGCTTGCAAAGATGAGCTTAAAATATAGAGCTCTCAAAATATCAAAACATACTCCTGCATGGGATATTTAGCTAAGAGCATTAGACCAGATGACAAAAAATCTAAACCATATCCTTGAAGGAAAATATTAAGTTTTATAAGATCCTTTAAGATAAATCACTAACAGAAAGTATTTTGTTAAAGAGAAAAACCTGTCAAGGGCTTCATATTTATGTAAGGCTTTTAGTTGTAATGAAAATGAAATGAAGATGAAAGCCTATATTTACAACACTAGAATGATTCGATATCCAGCGTACGGAAAAGATATCAAATATAAAACGATTTTCCCTCCTGTTTTAATTTTTCTATTGTTTAAAAAATCATCAAGCTTCTTTTAGGTTAACTGCAGTGGCGTAGCCAAGCCAGGGTCCTGAAATGGAGGCGGGGCAATATGTAAGCGAGACGTAACATGGAAATGAGGTAGACCAGTATCAAGGTCCAGGTTTTGCCCGAGGAAAAATTCGGAGTCATATAAGCCCTTAAAAATGATTTTAAACCCCTCTTTGCATTCTATTGCATTCTCTGTCTGGTAAAGAATAGATATTTCTCGTTAGTTTGCGCAAGTGATTGGGAAACCTAACCCCCAGCATTTTTTTCAACGGATTTAAAAGAGTTATAAGAACCATCTTAGATGATCATTGGGGGAGGGGGATGGCCACCCCTGGCTACGCCATTGCTGCTGTAGCAGTTAAAGGGATTCAGAATTCACTAGAAATTCTCAATAACATCTTGGTTCATAAGTTACAAAAGTTTCTTAAAAGTTTCTTGTATCACCTCACCTGCGCCTACGTATCATAACAGTTGGACAGTATGGAACACTATTATGATTCAGTTATGATTATATTTGCCAGGTTTTTTGAAAAAATATCGCTAGTACATATAGATGCAAAACAAAGTTCAAAATCTGGCTAGATTTTAAGATTTAAACATTTAACTTGAATATATTTATGTCTCGACTGTTTGCTTTATATAGGGCATGAGTGCCGTGCCAAATGATCTAGCGGTTGCCTCGTAGCTTAATAACAACACAGTTCAACATATAAAATATCATTTAGCGTAAATGGCGGCAGATATCTTTGCTTTTAGTCAGTCTAATCACAATGGTCTGGCTAAGATCTCTGTCTGATAAACCATGAATACATTGAAAGCAACATTAAGAGACTAATGAACTAAAATCATTCTAGTTTAATGCTGGGGGCTACGTTGTGCATCTTCCTTGCTATTATATGCAAAGAGGCAATACCCTCAATATTTTAAAGTTCATTCTATGGACATGCTTCACACTTTTGTTACAAAAAATTGATGGCATAAGGCGGCGATGAAGTGTAAAACGAGAAAAATTTTGATTTTCTTTGAGGACGTGGGCAAGCATTTGCGTAGGCAAGCATATTTTTAACATAAACCTCTTACGGTAACAGTTGCTTTTCTGTAAAAGAGGAGCCATGGAAGTAATGAAATTTTCATGATCGTAGGCGGCGTATAAAGCGTGAGTGTACCATTGCAATAGAAAATGTAATTTGCTGTTTTAATGGAGAGAATAATTCAAAATGACATTAAAAAAATATGTTTTCTACATTGAAATGTTAATTTTTTTTGATTGCACACAAAAATATTCAAGTCTACGTCTGCTTCATACTATAATATTCTCATGCAGCTTAAGCAAACATTACATGAGATCAGGGGTGGATTTAGGGGCGGGGTGTCTACGCCAAAATGGCTGCTGTTTAAATTGCAAAAAATAGATAGCGATCTACACCTACTGTATGTAACTTTAAGTCACGCCCCTTTTAGAAACAAGGTTATGGCTATTTTGGAAGCAACACTCTCAAATTCATTCTGTTCTAGTAGTAGGCAATTTGAAAAACAGCAGTTTGTCGAAGTAGCAGTATTAGCGACGGCAAAGATGGATGGAACAACAAGAATTGAAATAGGCCTAACGGGTATTAGTCAAAATTGCGTCGTTCCTGCATTGAGCCAGTCGGATCAAGAGGGTAGGTATAAAGCCTTTTTGTACATTTTTTATTTTGCTCCTACTAATACGATAATTATGGGTTTAACAAAATAACTGAAAGGCAACAGCTAAAGAACAATAACACACAAGATTAGGATGTATTGTTGTCATTGCGACAGTCCCCAGCACGGAAAAATCCAGTAAGAAAAGTGATGTCACATTGTGGCACAGACAGACAGGCAGCGATTTACGGTTCATGAGAATTTTATGGGTAAGAGCCCTACCTCAACCTTGAACTCAAAGCCTAAAATTCGATTCTTTCATTTCATGGTTAATCGACCTGCATGACGTATGAAAAAAATGAAAAAACTTCCAAAGACTAGGTTACTCACACCCCTGCTCTTATTGAGACGAAGTTCGACTAAGGCGTCGAAGAACCCTGGCCAGTAGGAATAATGAAATGCAATGTGCAGTAGTGTTGGAGTCTCTATTTATCATCTACCTAACTTATTCTAATAAATCTAAACCTCTATACTATTTTGCTGTTTATCTCTCTTAGCTTTTGAAAGCTGATAGGAGGCAATCATCATATCTTACTGATGAACCAGCTACACCAATTTTGAAGCAAAAAAGTTGATTAGTGAATAGGAAATGTTTTCAATCGACATTTAAAAACAAGCTAAGGATAAACTGAAGTCTTGCAGTCCTTTTATCTAATGTGGCCACAGACGAAAAGGTAACAAATTGACAACTTTGAAAGCCCAAATGAAATTTTGTAAGCAACCTCAGAAAGCTAAATACTTGACTCTGTACAGCTGTAAGAGCCAAGATCTACATCTTTCAAGATGTTTCAAGGGCATTGCAACTGTTGTGACATATTTTATATTGCTGGTGAAGAACGTACTGGTTATGAAAATATCACAAAATGATCAGGAACGTAAAATAATTAGATCGAAATTAGATTTTTTTTCGGAGCGAATGCATGACCTCAGTTCTTATTATCCTTCCAAAGGCCTTTTTAAGAAAGGAGGCCATAAGCAAAGATTAAGGTTGTTACATTAACTAATAGAAGGAAGACCGTTCTGAACCGGAAAATTGTATATAAGAACATACACGTTCATTTGGTTGTAGGTATTAACTATGTTCTTTCTAAATAAGATGGAAAATCTTGAAAACTCAAACTGTTTACTCAAACTAGCATATTCATTTGAATATGAAGATCAACCCTAAATTCATCGGAAGTTAACGGTCATTGATAATGCCTCTCTATGGCGCTCTCTAAAATACTAATTTAACAGCTTCAAGTACAATCTACATTCAAATAGGCCACATTGAAAGCTTGTGCAACAAACATAAAGGCTAGATGCGAATTAGCATACTGTGCGTATACGCAAAAAGGTTTTCACGTGCAGCCCACGCATATTTGGTTGCCATGCAGAAAATTCTATCACACCGGAAACAGCAAGTTTCACAGTGATGCTATGTACAACGTTAGAAAATCCAAGTATTGTAGTATGCTTATTCAAATAACATACTATTAACATGAATCAAATCAGAGTAAAATCATCAGTATTCATATCTACAAGTGTACAGGGAAACCAATGACAGAGGCTGTCAGGAAACGGGAAAAGCTAAGTGCAATGATCTTATGGTGTAATGCAAGGTCTACCATGAAAGTTTACACTGTCCACAGCAAGCTATTTCCAATTATCGACCACAAATAACTTTTAGGAGGTTGAATGATATCTTTAATAATGTTTCAAGAGGCTGAATTATATCTATGAATTTGTGAATCTTTTCCGTTTCGCAAATATTCATTCGAATTGTTCATTTTTGAAAAAATATAAAGAGATCCCAAAATTCATAACTGTCATTCGACTGTTTCAAATCCAAACAGCTAGATACGAGTACAGCAATTTTTCATTGAACAATGCCCTTATAAGTAATATTTGTACGGTATGCTCTAGATATTGATGATCATTCGATCAGAATATCCCGAGTTCCTTACAGAACAAAATCAGTATGACCAATGCTGTTGCCACCATTAAACAGACATCGACTCATATGTTAGCAGTTGCAGTGACATGGACAAACGAATGCTGTTTTCAATTAACGTTGAGAATATTTCCTTACACAGACAGAAACCGGTTTGATCTTGGCGATATGACCCAGGCCCTACTACTTTTCTGTTAGATAGAAGAATTACGCAATAAAATGGAATGAGATACAAAGGGAAAAGAATATAATATTTTCCACTCAAATTTCGAAAAACATCCTTAGCTTTGATCCAATCCAAAAGCTGCATTAATCTTGAGTGAATATTGAGAGTTACAGTTCAGCTGCAAATGTTAATTTCTTCATCATACCAGTTACAAATGAGTTTAGTATTAAATCTTAAAAAATCGTCAAATCTTAAAAAAACAATCAAGCATATTATATCAACCTTGAAATGAAGCAAAAACTACTAAAATTATAACAAATGACGGACATATTTAACGCTTTACTGCGAAATTGCAGACGTTTTGGAAGTTCTAACTCTGCTTCTTAGTCGTTTACCAATTATACTTTGATTACGTTGAAAACTTTCATTGAGTGTTACGATTTGAAAAATCATAGGGTGTCATTGCAACTGGTGCCTTCAATAAAACAGCTTCAATTTTTCACGAAAAAGAAGCTATGTAGGTGTTTGAAGAACAGAGTCATTACTTTTTCACAATTGCAGCTGTACCTTTTATTTTTTTTTCAACAAGAGAATCGGGAAAAGAGGAAGATCCGAGGGCATGATCCAATTAAGTAATATAGACTTCAACCCTTGTCTTACAGCGAGGACGAGACCAAACTGCATGGATCAAAAAGGCAACGTAGCTTTTATAAGAATCCGATTAGCGAAGCAGCACTAGTTTAAAAATGCGGAAAAGTTATTTGCTTTTCCGTTTCCCAAGTTTAAAAATTTGGGAAATGCCCGCATTAATAATTCATTTGAGTAAATAAAAAACGCACGGGCATTTCCAATTAGGATAAAAATGAAGTATGAAGGAGCAAATAAAACTGTCAAGCCATTTGAATATCAAAAGAAAACTAGTTTCTTACTACACAAAATGATTGCAACATAGTGTACCATACTTTACCTCTTTTTGTGCGGCATTGATCAGTGAATAAAGCTTTCGATATTGGTCAAATCACTGATTTATGCAAAGCTGTTTTTCTTTTATAAAGTACTCCTTTGACTTGATTCTTTTTATAGTAGTATTAAGCTCCATTATGAATAATTTATCAAAATAACCCATAAAAGCCATCGGTAAAGATACAGGCAACGATTCTACAGTAAAAGCTGTGAAGCTAAGATCAGAAGAAGAAGAATGAAAGATTTGTTCACAGGCATAAGTAGCTCAGATATCAAGACATGATCAGTGGTAACAATACAAACAGTTATCCTTGCCTTACAAGGACGTTGATTGTAGCCATGACTTTGTCGCTTCTTGCCATCCCATGGCAAATCCTTCTTATGAAGATCCTTGTGAAAGACTTTCGCCTTTCGTTGCCGCGTCATATCATCTTATTTTCCGTTTCATTATCGGACGGGATCCAGATTTGCGCCGTGTTTATATTACCAGCAATAGCAAATACATCCAATTTGACAACAGAAGATAACGCTTGTCTCTATATCAGAAAATCTGTAGTTTTCTTTGCTATTTTAACGTTTACGGCTTCCTGTCTTTCAATCCTTGCAATGTCTTTCGAAAGATACATTGCTTGTCTTCACAGCTTTCGCTTGCATCAGATACTGACAGAACCAAGAGTGCGTTATGGTTTCATTTTTGTATGGATCATTTCCATACTTCTTGCCTCAACAGAGACTTTCTTGCAATCTCATTCAACGGGGGAAGTAGAAGCGAATGGCGTTTTGTTCTATATTATATATATTACCTTCACCATTCTTACCTTGGTAGTGATTATCTTCGTCCAAATTCGTTTGTTCTTCCTCAGCAAGACAAAGATCTCCCGTGTTAATCCAGCCGGGGCATTTGGAGCTCAGTTAGAGCTTGCCGATTACAGAAAGAAGCATATAAAGGTAGCATTAGTGGCAGGTATCGTAGCCATAGGGTTTGCATTTTGCTGCGTCCCCATTGCGATTGTTTTTCTCTATGAGATGGTAAACGGTGTAGAAGTTGCTTCGAATTTGAGAACAGCATGCATTGGTTTGAAAATGGCAAACGCTCTAGCTAACCCATTTATTTATGGATTTGGGACTGCCGACACAAGAAGGATTTTGAAAAGGGATATCAAAAGAATGACGCAATACCTCATTGACATCTTTCTCAGGTGAATTTCAAGGCAATAAAGTGAAGACAATTCATCGCACATTAACTCATGCTGCTCGCAAAATAAATGCAACTCCATTTCTTTTCTTGAGACATTCTTAGACACAGAAGATACAGCACTTTTAATATAGTCAAGTTGCACTTGATTTGAAGAATGCCTCCCAGATCATAGAATGTAATAAAGATTTTTTTAACATATTAGACACATGTAAATACTATTAAACCATTAAACTACAGAAAGATCCGTAATAAGGTCAATGTCCTTAATGTTCAGTTGAAGAAGCAGTATTATACAAATAGGATCTCTGCATCTAAAGGTTATATGAAAGAATCTTGGAAAGCAATTAATGAACTTCTCAACAAGAGATCTACGTCAAGTAGCATTGATTGTCTTAAAGAATCTGGTACTGAAACTCGGATCAAAAAGGATGTCTCTAATGCAATGAACAATTATTTTTGCACTATCGGTAGTGATCTAGCTGATAAAATACAACCTGCAGCTAATCCCCTTCTATCAGGCGGATATGAAGTTAACATAGATAAGGCTAAGTTTAACTTCAAGATAATTGAGCTGAAGGATATCAGGGATGCATTTGCCAAGGTTAGAACAACAAAGAGCTTTGGGATCGACAATATCTCTAGTTACTTTTTAAAGCTTGCTTTGCCCTATATAGGAAACTCTCTGGCTTACCTGTTTAACACATCCATTGAAACTAGCCAGTTTCCAGATTCTTGGAAAGTGGCTAGAGTTACTCCGATTTTCAAAGATGGAGATAGCACTGAAAAATCTAATTATCGTCCCATATCTGTATTACCTGTCATCTTAAAGCTCTTTGAAAAGCTTGTTTTCAACCAGCTGTACCAGTATATGAAAGAAAATAGTCTCTTTACATCTGACCAATCAGGTTTTCTGCGGCTACACTCCACTCTAACTTGTCTGCTTAAAATGAATGATGACTGGTACAACGGGCTTGACCTCGGTAAGCTCGTTGGACTGGTATTTATTGACCTGAAAAAGGCATTTGATACGGTCGACCATGATATTCTCTGTAAAAAACTCGAACTTTATGGCATTCAGCAGCGAGAGCTGTCTTGATTTAGGTCTTACTTATCCAATCGCAAACAATTCTGCAGGGTTAATGGTGTTGATTCAAATGTCGGGAGAATAGAGGTGAGTGTCCCACAGGGCTCATGCCTTGGCCCTCTTCTATTCCTCATCTATATCAATGATCTTCCCCTGACCGTACAACGTTCTTCTGTTACTATGTATGCTGATGGTACCAGTCTTTGCTATCAGTCTCGCGATTTGACTCAGCTAAATGAGGCTATGAATAGCCATCTCAAGAAATTGGAGACTTGGTTGCAAGGGAATAAGCTATCATTGCAGGTGGCAAAAACTCATTCAATGCTCATATCCACCAAGCAGAAGGGT
The DNA here is from genome assembly GCA_964019065.1 of Catostylus mosaicus. Taxonomy (NCBI): domain Eukaryota; kingdom Metazoa; phylum Cnidaria; class Scyphozoa; order Rhizostomeae; family Catostylidae; genus Catostylus; species Catostylus mosaicus. The sequence continues at coordinate 6,381,466 of OZ025190.1, read as the reverse complement.
AGCTCTCAGAAGTCGAAATCAAGTCCTGGAACTGAAGATACGTGACAATAAACTAGAAGTTGTTCAAAAGACTAAGTACCTTGGAGTGCAAATTGATTTCTCTTTAGATTGGAAAGAGCAAATCAAAGTGGTTACTACAAAGGTCTCCAGGGCGATCGGCTTTTTGAGACATGCTAAATCCTTTCTGCCTAAGGCAAGCTTGAAAACTCTTTACACTGGTATTGTCGAGCCCCACTTTCGATACTGTTGTTCTGTCTGGGGTTGTGCTGGGTCTACAGACATCAACCAGCTACACAAATACTTCAAAATCGTGCTGCTAGGATCATAACAAGTAGCAGCTTTGATACCCCAAGCAGACCACTTATTGCAGAGTTGGGCTGGAAGACTATTGAAGAACTTATTGACAATGAAACTAAAACAATCGTCTTCAAGTCACTCAATGATTTGGCTCCTCAATACCTGTGTAATCTCTTGACCAAAAACTCAGCATGCTCCTCCCGCAGCCTCCGGAACAATGAAACTGATTTGAGGTTGCCAAAGAAAAGGTCAGCAAATGGACAAAAATGCTTTTCTTTCCGTGGAGCCAAACTATGGAATAGCCTTCCTGCTGAGTCTAAGACGACATCCTCCCTAGGTGGTTTCAAAAAATCAATACAGGGTTGATTATTTTCTTTTATACTGATAGGTTATTAGGTTTTAATAGGTTAATAGTTGTCTAATAGGTTAATAGGTTTTTAATAGGTTAATAGGTTTTTCATAGGTTAATAGGTTTTTAATTTTTTAGTATTTTAATTTTTTAGTATTTTAATTGGTTATCGTACTTAGTTTTTATCGGAGGGCCCCTTGAAAAACAACTTCTGTTGAAGGGCAACCCTCCCTAAACAAATCAAATATGAAATATTAGAGGGAGGGGTAGAGTCCATAAAGTTAATTAACATAGATAAAAGTTGATTTAAAGAATGACTTACCCACCAACCGAGTGATAAGTTACTGCGCTGCATTGCACCTTTGTCAGCCATTGAGAGTTCTTTATAAAGGTTCATGCTCAGCATTGCTTCTTCTAGAGCATTAGAAACTAGAGTAAGAGGTTGGCTGGGATGATAAATGGCAAAACTATTCCACGTCGTTGTGAAGATGGCCGCTATGAATAAGCTAACATTGCTGACAGTTGATTTGATGGATGACTCACCCACCAAACGAGTGGTAATAAACCGCACTGCATTGCCCCTTTCTGAGCCATTGAGAAATCTTTATAAAAGTTCATGCTCAGCATTGCTTCCAGAGTATTAGAAACTAGGGTAATAAATGGGTTGGCGGGGATGGCAAAACTATTCCACATCGTTTTGAAGGTGGTCGCTAAGATATTTATTGATTGAGACACTAGAACTTGAAGTAAAGTTTTCATCTCAGAATTTAGCTAATTTGTGGGAGTATAATGTATGTAAAATATTAGATGTTCTTGCTTAGGAATTTCCATAGGCATATCAAACTATTGATGTTATACTCTGAGATGCTCTGTATGCTGGTGATAGATATCTGTTATATGATATATTGATATCATTCAGTATTATTCAGTAAAATTTGCTGTTAACGCTTGGCCTTTGAACCTTTGAAGCTTTATTGTAAAATCACTGTGGACTGTATTGTGACGAAATGCATAGCATAAAATAACTGAAAGATAAGCATAAGTAAAGATTTACCATAGCAATAGATCTTACTTCTTTTTGTCGGTCACATGACCATACCAGGAGGATCCATGGCAAAACTAGATCGATCATTCCCCGCTCATTGCTTCACAACCATCAAAACTGAAGAAATGTTGAAGGTTATCGAATGATCTTCCGTTCTTCACAATTCCAATTTATCTAAATGCATTGCTTTTTTTCTAAAGAAAAATAGCAAAGATGATACAAACCTACCATATTCTCCTACCAACATTGATGACCACAACGAATCCGTAAAATGAAAGGCAGAAAGAAAAATCAAATTGTCTTTATTACAATATTTAAAGAACACAGCCTGTATTGACTAAGCTAATGTTAATTTTTCATGTGGTCGATGCTGGTTGAACAAATAGCAATCGTTGCATGTACCTTGAAGATAGGACAAAAAAATATATGCAACGAAAACCGATTTTGTCCAATCCAATTTCTTAGAGTGGAACCTGAAGCGATTTCTCTCACATGAATTGAGGCTAAATGTAAATAAGATGAAGCCACTTTCACAGTAGATATCTAGGTATTCATATCAAATAACGTCAGATTGAATACGGCTGTCCTAGGCAGATATCAACAATAAAATAGCATAAACATCAATCAAAATCTCTTATTGTAAAAATTAAACATTCAAAAATTTACAAAACTATTATTAAAAACAATAGGCAGAAATTGGAAGGAGATCATTAGTGAAAAATGAAAACAAGATCAAGGAAATTTTTTATATGTAACAGTCAGAAAGCACTTAAGTAATTTCAATTTTTCTGAGAGGTGTCTAGGATGCATAGGCGACGATAATGACTGCATAGCCTGCGATATTCTCGATGAATCGGATGCACTAACGAAGCATGCACCTATGGCACTAAAAAGTATGAGGCTTTTTCATAGCATTGAGTTTTAATTTGCCAGCCTAAGCAAGGTATTAATTATATTGTTCATTGGAGCTGGTCTCATGCAGATAATTTCTTATAGAAACCAAATGAGTTTACAGACGTCGTTTCGAAACTGTGAGCATGAGCACACATAGACAAAAAAGGACAAGGTTTGAATTCGGGACGACGCAAATTAATCAGAACTTTTCAAGACCTATTGAGCTCGCCTATTAAACGTGTGGACAGGGAAATGTTCATTGTCATCGTATTTGCTTTTTCAAACAACCGAAACAAAATTACAGCATCGGCATCATAACAATTATTGCAAATTAACCATGATTTAACTTCCACATACTCTCAAGAGGCAACAACGATGCAATACAGGCAGTTTTCTATTAGGTGAGGCTGTAGAAGATTGATCACGTATTTTCTTTAATTCTGTATCCAGATACGGTAGACAGGTACAATTAATTTAGGCCAAGGCTCAGAATAGTGAAAGAAAATGCCAAATCACATGACAAATCCGGATCGGCCAAGGCTCTCAGTCCACCTTACATAAGCGATATATACAAATTGAAAAAGAAATTATAAGTAAACTTCACTGAAAAATGTTCGTTATCGAATAACCATCAGCCGGTTCATGCTTTCTGTCTTTGCTTTTGCCTTTGTCCTTATCTTCTCAGCAGCAAAACAGTTCCATACTCTAATCGTCTGATCAGCGCTAGCCGAGGCAACAATGCTGTGATCTGGAGACTGGGTCATGGTCAGGATACGGGATGTGTGACCTATAGAAGAACCACAATTTTATGGAACAGCAGGGGTGAAGTTTCTACGATTTGGCGACCTCCAAGTAGGACCCCAGAAAACATCCATCTACGTTCTTAGCCGAAGCAATTGGCAACGCAAGTTGATTGTCAAATATGTTAATCATTGCTGCATTCAATACATTGGAAAAATCTAAACTGTTCATTTTATAAGGTATGTCAAATTCTAATCAAATAACACATTTACCCCAACCAAAATATCTTCTTATCGTATATTATAAAGTCATTGCAATATGCTTTTATATTCTATCCTACCACTCGTGCGATTTAAATCAATTGGGTTGAGCTGGGGGAAGAAGCTGCCCATGGAATAAAACCTTTTTCACATTAGGCATAGACACCTCTTATGTAAACCAGCATAAATCATTACCTGTCCTCGCCAGAAAGTCCCCCATTTTCTTTCACTTCCCCCCCCCCCCCGTTAAATTTTCCTACTCTTTTGAGCCAATCATTTTCTTGCACCGTTCAAACCTGTTGATTGCCTGTTATTATTAGGCTGATTACGGTAAAAACATAAAAGCTGGGAAGGGTTAACACGCTGGGTTTATTTTTCAAGTCAAGAGTAAACAGTCAAAAGGAAACATATCATATGACCAAGTTTAAAACGAGCACTGAAAATCGATGCTCTTTCTAACAAGAGAGCAATTTTGCTAGAAAAACGAAAATTTTTACAATTTGCAACAAATAAATTCCTGTACATAAATCTAAGGAGGCAATATGGTACCTGGTAGTTCTGCTACTATTTTCATACTAGGGTATTTCCAGATTGTTAATTGATTTTCCGAGAAGCCATGACCAGATATCAACTCTTTGTGCTCTTCAGACCACAGAATTCCGCTAATCTAAAACGCATGCGTATAAATAATCTTATCTTATGCAATCATTTGCACTAACATTACAGTAACAGTAAAGCTTCTGCTCAAATTGCCAGGGGCTACAATAATAGATAATATTGGAATGAAGATCTCTACAAATAGTTAGAAGCAGGAGTATCTAGATATTGAATGGATTAGATTCCTCTATTTAAGAAAAAAACCAATTCTTGCTGAAGGTCATTGGGCCAAATTGTCCTTCCATGAATGAAATGCTTGAACAGTGTTTCAAATGAAGATAATTTTAGGTATTTCATTCAGCACTGTCCTTATATCTTCAAAAATCGTGAAAATCACTTTGGGCAACTATTGAAATTTTTAAACTTAGGATATTTTTTCCTTATAATGAATTTTATTTCATTTTCGATATTTTTTTGCAAGGGGGACCGAATTTACCTAAATTATGACCCTTGCAGATAAAATAAAGGACATTTACCCATTGATCATCTTCTAGATAAAAAATTGAAAACTGCAGAACATTCCAACTCGTGCTTGGTATGCTAGATATTGCACTGCATTATAAATATAAATTTTTGCCTCGCTTCGTGACATGAGCATGATTCGAGTGCCCGTGTTCGTCGGTTTATAGTCACTTGGATGCATGTGAGCTTGTATGTGCGCTCAACCACGGAGGGTGTTAAAGAGCCCGTCTTCTTCTGAAAAAAACGCTCAAAGATGGCATAACAATTCTAGGGAAGTAGTCGTCCTTGTTGACGGAATGGTCATAAAAATGTCCAACTCAAATGGCAAAATGTTACAAAAAGTGGGAACAAATTCCTTGCATACAGAGTTTATATGATAAGGAACTAATTGGATTGAATCTTTTTGAAATTAGGCATTGTAGCTATTTGTACGCATAATTCTCTCAACAATACAAGCATGCACATTTACCAGAAACAAGAATTCAAAGGAATGTAGGAAAAATAATCAAGGGGTCAAGGTAGTGACCATTAAGGAATAAACACTTGCCTGTGACTTAGTATCTGTACTCTGCAAGCATGCACCAGTGCTAGTGTTCCATAATCTAATGTGCCTATCTGCTGTTCCACCACCACTTGCAAGAATATTTTGTTGCCATGGGCACCAAGATACAGCCTAAAGTGAAAACACATTCATTGCCTGGGTATGAAAGAGACCCTAAGCGCAATTGCATAATATGCACAAACAATTTGCAAGAAACTCGATTTACTAGAGTAGCGAGACACCCTGAATCTTTTACTCCTTTAATAATTGCCCTTTTTCAACTAAGGATAGCATTGGTTGAAAACTGATACAACCCAGCCCGCACATGCAAATCGGCATAAAATAAACGGTACATAAATGTTGACGTGCCCATTTTTAGTCATTCATTTATTGTGACCGATACGTTTAACAAACGCTGACAAAAACAAAAAAAAGCAAGTAAACTCCGGAAAGAGAGAAATATGGTTTGGTAGGGGTTGAAGCTGCGTGCATAAATAACAAAACATGTAGGCGTTTGCACCGCGAGGGGAACAAAAGACCGCATTTGCTGCTCATTTCAAAAATATTAAATAAGTTTTTTTCAAAGAATTTTTTTTGTAAGAAAAACATTTCAGTGCATTTTACCTCAATACAGTTTAGGAAAAATTCAAACGTTTCATTCGATGATAGCAGCTTCTAGTCAGAAAGCTAGCTACTTCTGAGTACCACGTTGAACAAAAAACAGATACATTGAAACTGCCCGGTGTCACTGTTGCAACTATTTACTTTTAAAGCGATTACGTCAGGACATTAAACATTGTCTATCATGACATGAAAGATTTTCTACGAGCGGGCACAGAAATGAATCATAAATTACAATTAATTATATGTTAATCATATAATTTTATATTACAGTGCAAATCACAACAACATGCCAATATTGATATTGCAGTGAGTACATACCATGTTCATTACTCGTACAATGCCCTAAAGACAGTTTAAATAAAAAACCAACCTTGACTGCAGCACAGTGGTCAGCCATGGTGTGCAATGGCTCATTAACTTCTCCGCTCGACTGCAAATTGACATCCCATATATTTAGAATATTGTCATTACCTCCACTGGCCAGTTGGTTGCCGCTTGGGGACCATGCTAATCCACAAACCTCTTGTGTATGTGCGACAAGGGAAGCGACATTATGCTGAGCGATTCGGACATCGTGTTGGTGGATAACTCCACTTCTCGAGCCACTACGATATAAAAAAGCGTAGATATGATGAAAAACGAACCCAAAGATAATTTAAATAACAGTGTAATTACAAACAAAGTATAGAATTTCTTCACGCGGAAGTAATGGAACTTTCCAAGAGCATCAGGGAAATTAAAAAGGAGCTAAAATGTTTAGGTGGCAAATAGCAGTTGCTTGATTAGCATAATTTCAGCCCTTGATACAAACCTGACAATCAAATTCTTAAACTTTCAACAACATAATCAAACTTTTTGGCAAACATTACCAATAGGAATATGGCTCATATGAAACTGGATCCAAAGTAACTTCCGAATAGTTAGTAATAATGAAAAATAATAGTCAAGCCACAAAATGATCTTTGTCCTATTTGATTCTCTTCACAGAATTTGCACTTTATCAGTTGTTTTGCATATGTTTCTGAATCGTACTAGGTCCAAATTCGTTTCAAAATTGGTTTCAGACTTTCAATACAAAACAAATAACCAGGATTCTGATCACCAACATAGTCATTTGGGGCACATGAAACAAAAAATGAGTCATCCCAGTTACAGTATGACGTTAAAATATTCTTGCACAAAATTTATATTTTTAATGTCACACTGCTGGATATGAATTTTATGTTGAAACATTAAAAATGCAGTTTGCTGCCAATATAGAAAAGAACCCAGTTTTATTCTTAGCTTCTATGTATGGAGACAATTTCCTCATTTATTTCTCTGACCCTCTCAAGAATACTTTAACATCAAGCTTGGTTTTAAATAAGTGTTCCTAAAGAAAATTTAGGTTTAACTAGTGCTCATAGGCAAGGATATGCAGATATGACTTCGATTATTTTAAAGATGTTTTTCATAGATAAACTGAATGTCTTCCAGTAAAAACAATGGGCAGCAGCATTTCAATAATGTCTTGCAAAAACATTTCTGCTTCCTGCTGCTTGATATTTTAAAGCCCTTGTATAAAAACATGATAGACACCTGCTAAGTATGAATGAATTCCAACTTAGAGAACCAACTCTTGAAGAATGCCCAGTCATTGACCTTTTTCTCTTTGCATGTTCTGCATCCCATATCTGTCAAGTGAACAAAACAAAGTAAAAATAAAACTTTACAATTGAAAATACAATTTCAACTCCTATTGATTAAAAAGCAAGATCAAATGTCCAATCCAATGTCTTTTTAGCGAGGTAATAACATCAATCCTTAACAAAGAATGTGCAATGCAAATCAAGATATAAATTGATGAAAATGAGAACTAAACTGCTTTGACATCAAGAATTCCCTCTCTGCAATCTTTAACATATCAATTGTTATGGCACCCACTCCATATCATAATTACATCTTTTACAACAGATATCTTTTTATTAGCTTATTGTTAATATGAATCATGATGTGCTGTAGTCATACACTTGTGATGACTTGGAAAGGTTTCTTGGTGCTTAATTGAAAATATTTTCCTACAGCCATGTGATGGGATATGTGCTGTAATTGGGTGCTCAATAAATTACACTACCTGCATCATTATCAAGTGTGCTCGATCGAGCATGAGAACCTTTCTAAGCATGGCCTGATCCGTGCAAGTTCCTAAAAGTCACATTCAGCATCTAAAGGAGTTGCTGACAAAATTGATGCATCTAATTTCCTCTTAAAACTGACAAATAATGATGCTACTTTTGAAAAAAGTGCCCCAAAGAGTTTTTAAAACAGAATATTTATTTTGATAATGATTGCGATTGATTGAAAAAACACATACCTCCACTGTACCATTATTAAGTCCAATAGCTAGAACATTTCCTTCACTGATCCACTTAACACTAGTGATAATATCATTATCTTCAGTTTGCATAAGTTGCTCAACTGTGCCACTTTCTGCATGCCATATGAATACCTCGCAATTCAATGCTGCAGCAATGCAGTTGTTGCGACCCCAATCGATGACATTCAAATCTATGGAATGCATAAAAATTAGGGAAAATTGCATCAACAATTATGGTATAACAAATTCTACAGAACAGTCACTGTAAACAAAGCATTTGTAGCTTTTTCAAAAAATATTCAAAACTCTCAAAAGCAGACAAAACAGTGCATTAATGCATGAATATGTGTCAATTTGGAGAGGCATTTGAACTATTATATGTTCAGCCTTTACAAAATAAGACTGAGACATGAATGGGTTCCAACAGACAAAAATGATGATTAGAAAACTTGGTTATTTAAATTTCCAGTGGATTTTAGGCTATTCTGCAAAATAATTTGGCATTTGGGAAGTCTTCATGTAAAAATGATGTGGTGAGAAGGCTAAGTGGCTAAAAAGCCAATAGTCTGGAGGTTGCTTTTGCAGGAAAAACTAATTTGGTAACTTCAAGAACCACTGAAAAACAGCAGTTTGTATTATGTGACCAAAAAACTAGATGAATACATGGAAGGAAGAATACAACTTACAATAATCATTCACTATGTCAGGTGCGTCAAGAATTCTTTCAGGAGTATCTGGAATGTGTCTCCTTGACTTCCACTTTGCTGCTGAATTTTTATTTTGGCTATAAAGAACTTTATTCATATGACCTGTAATAAAAAAGTTATGGAGCTATCATGTTGACAAAAGTTCTTCAATGTGTGTACCATTGATTGATTCATCTCATTAATGGTTAATACAATGTCAAAAATACATTTAAAAAAGCTTCATTTACTTTCATTCAAATCATTGAAACATAACATTTGGTGGAAGATTTTGAATCTTTATTCAGGTGTTTTCTGCTTAAGAAGAGAAATTTACTTCAAGCCTGAAAAAATAGCAGTTTAAAATCACACAAAATTAAGCCCTAACTCACAAAAGCAAAGCACATCACAAATAAATAATAACTCAATATATTCACTGGTGTTTTGCTAATTAAATGAGGCCTTGCTGGCAGAGGATGCTATTATTAAAAGAATTAGAACAGAAAGAATCACAAAAGTGTATGTAAGGATGTAAGGCTATTGATCCCCAACAAAATCAACAACAAAATCGGGGATAAGAGTAAATCCATCTTTAATAGTCATTGTATATAATTACCATCTGAGGCAGCTGGTGCTTTGCATTTCATTGCTAGAATCTTTGAATTTGATGTTCCTAAGTTTGCTTTCATAGTATCCATATATGAACCCTCATCATCTGCAGCATCCATTGTATCATTCTCTTTTTCATCTCTCATGAGCAGGTGATGACTCCTGTCATTATCCATTAATGATCTATTTGGAATAAATCTGTCATAAGTGGCATAACCAGAATTGCCGGTTTTGTTCAGTGAGGTATTTTTACCTATGAGAAAATTATGAAAAAATCAATGTACATTGATAAAAATTTCAAATGAAACCATCTATCTACTTGCAGGAATATAAAAAAATTAGAAGGGTTCGTTTTTAAAGTATGCAGATATTTCTGGGAACAGTAAAGCGCTTGATTCTCCAGTTGTACAAAGCAGACATGCCTCACTCCATTTTACTCACAAAACTATTAATTTGAAGGATCAAGAGGGCACATGGAATGATATGATATTAGCTAACAAAGTAAGAGCCCAGAAATCATTTTTACCTGGAGTTTTCTTTGAGATTACGTTTCCACATTTGGCATTTCCTGGAGTGGTGCACTTAGTTCTTGCTGCTGGAGTACAGGATCCATTGGCTAATGGTGACAATGGCAATCCCACTGATTGCCCTTGCAATTTTTTTTGCCATCTTGGTACTGGCCCAGACGACATAGCAGTACTGGTACAAGATTTCAGGCACTCATTAATACCTGCTTCAAAAGCACTTGGGTCCATGGAGACAACTATGGCAAAAATCAAATCACTTTCAAAAGCATCATAACTCATGCAAATATTGATGAACAGTTAAGAAGCAAAGCAGAACTGAATAGTCGAAATAGTTTGGGAGAAAAACGATTTGAAAAAAACAGAAAAATTTAGTAGCATCAAACAACTCTCAATCTACAGGCAGATCTTTTAGCCTCATAAAATGCCAAACAAGATATTGGGCATAGAATTGCTGCATTATTGTCAAAAACCTCCTTTTGTAGATATATGAAAGAGGATCCTAAGTTGCTATCTGTAAGATTTTATCGTTGTAAAATTTTCCTTTGATGCCATGAATAATCCTGGCAGCTCTTATGAGTGTCTTTTCTAGCTGGTTGAATAGTTGCTCTCCACATGTACCTTATATTGAAATGCAATACGTTGTTGCAGGAATAATTGTTTTGAAATATATATCCTCCAGAATTTGCCTCTGCAAGTATCTTATACTTTTAAGCTTCTTTATCTTGGCATTATAAGCTTTTGTAACCCTACTTATCTGGGGAGCCCAACATAGTTTTTGGCCAAATTTTATCCCCAAGCACTCAGCTTCGTCAACGTACTCTATACTATGCTGTCCCATTCTTAACTCCTCTAGAAGTCCTATAAATTTATATCTGTTTAGTATTAGAGCTTTGGTCTTTCCAGAGTGCAGTGAAAGTTTGTGCTGCATACACCAAGTGTTGATGGAAAGGAAACCCATTTGGTTCTCCCAACGTCTTAGGCAACTTTATCGTTAAAATCTTATTGCTGTGTAAAATGGTGCATTATCTTTATAAACACTTTATTGAAACTTAATATTGATAAAACTGCTGAACATTTATTGAATTTGAAGTTGCTGTACTTCAATATGGGCCTAATAGATCAAAAATGGCGTGCAAGCAGTTTGGTGGAAGTCAAGTCATTCTCGACGAGAAAAATATCAGTCAATGATCTCAATATAGAAAAGTGTTATACTTACATGAATGCAAAAATCTTTAAAATATTTCTAGAGATGATTCTATCAATTGAATTCCTCAAATGTTCGCTTGATTACTCGATTTGATTCTGGTCACTCTCCTCGTGCAACGTTTGAATTTGGAATTTTTCAAAATGAAGACATCTGATTGGCCAATTGGTCGGACAGGGCATAACAACTTGTCGAGATAGAACGAAGTCTCCTCCGTAGCCAAACAGGTCTGCGGACAAACATACATTACCATAGTAACCAGAAACAAACTTATATTTGTCTATTTTCTAGCTACTATAACACAGAAACGTAGGAGCCGGGGATGCAGGGGGCACGTGCCAAATACCCTTTCAGAGTAGAGAAGTCAGAAGTATACTTTCAGCGAATAGAACTGCCCTTTTTAGAGTTGAGAAGTGCCGTTTCAAGATTGTATCTATGTTCATTATGGGAATATCTGTAATAAAAAAGGGACGCCACTACAAACATTTTCACGGGTCTCTGCCCCTGGTCCCTCCAAAGCAATTTTGCATCAATAGCGTCAAAGATGAAAAGTGCCCTTCGAAACGTTGTGCCCCCCCCAAGTTACAAATGCTTCCTAGCACTAAAATTAAGGGTAAGAAGCACGCTGAAGTATACTGCGGGTAGCAACCGGAGGTATGGAACAAGCCCCAACCTTTTTGGTCAAAATATTGAACAGTTAGAAAAAGGAAGGGTAAGTTTTATTTGTTCAAAATACAGCAGATTACAAGTCAATCTGTTATGATAACTGAATTAGGTTGAACATTGCTAGCTAACAGCAACTCCTTACCTGATGAAGGTTTTATCCTGGTAAAATATCCGTTAATCTAACAATTTTTGTTATTCCTAATATAAATGCCAGATAACGCAAAATCTCTTTTGCTATTTGAGAAAATAGGTTGAAAATGTTGCCTTCAGGCTTGTGGGAGGCTGAGCTTTTTTCGAACTATAAATAAGCAATGCATTCTTCTCAGTTTTAAGTTTGTCTTCTTTGGAATTCCATCTGTTGGTGCATGTCCCAGGGGGGCACTTGGCACACAGACCTACGGGGGGGGGTCAGTTCGATATTTTGGGTCAAATGTTTACCCAAAGTGATATTTTCGGGTAAAATATTTGTCAGAAATAATATTTTTGGGTCCTGGAATAAAATTTGATAGAATTATGATATTTCTAGGTATCAAATATAAAAACACTGGTATTTATCCACGATACTTTCTCATCTAAAATTTCAATTTGTGATATTTTTGGGTACAAGACATGAGAAGAGTTGATATTTTTGGGTCTTATTGAAAATGAGCTGATATTTTTGGGTGGGCCGTAAAATTCTTGGACTGGCCCTCCCGTATGTCTATGTGCTGAGTGCCTCACCTGGGGTGCGTCTAGCCTCGCGCAGCGCAGAATGAATAGTCGGCGGTAATAGTTTTATTGTAATTTTATATCTATTTCTCCTTTTACGTTTCTAGTAGCTGTAAATTGTAGGTGCTAATCATAGTGGAAACTTGATGACTAGGGCTTCTTCCACTATGAATGATATCAAGTCGAAAATATGCCGTTAAGCCAGCCTGGAGAGCATGGCAGAACTCAACGAGATCTCGCGCGAGGAAGGTACAAAATGGGGTTGCACGGCGTGCATATCTGGTTTTCGTGGGTGCACCTAGCCACTTTATGTAGTACGAAACTCCAGGTGAGCCTAACATTGAGCCTATACACATACAATGCGCGCGTGCAAGGCCTAATTTTTGGGATTCACTTCGATCTGGTGCAAAGTCTCCTGTGCGTGCAGTTGCCACGCTCTGCAAACTCGCCGTTAAGAATATTTCTTACTATTAAAATAGAAGAAATTTCTTACCAGTTTTCTTACCATCTTTAACGTAAATTTAAGAGCAGGTTGGGCACAAGTTAGAAAAAAGCAAGCACCAACTGCCAATCGACCATTATAAAGTGTAATTTAAAAATGCTATGTAAGGCTTCCTCTATTCATTAATTTTGAAAAAGTTTCTTGCGTATGACAGATGTCTCTCGGTCGTCAAGTCATTACACTATGCTGCACTCGGAAAAGGTTTTTGCTAATCACTGCATCGCATCCTGTGATGACATATTTTCTATGGGAAATGTTTCACAGAGACATATGGTGCTTATTCTTAGAGCCAGAAAGCTTTTCTATGAGGTCAAACATTAACATAGTTATTGTAAAGAAGTTCTCTATAGAAAGTGCAAAAGCTACTTTTAATTGCAGATTGATTTACTGTAAATAAATTATTAAATGAAAACGATAGTTTGCGCATTTGCGAGGAGTCTGCTTTCCACGTTGCTGGGTTATTTGCAAAATTAATCGTTCGCATAACTTGTGACGAGCGGCTACCAAGATAGAGTTTCACGGTTCGAGATGACATTCGGAATCTTCCTTCAAAAGCTGTTCAAAATTTGTAAAACAGCTAAACCAGCTGTCCATTCTTTTGAGGTCAGTGAATATGTACCCATAAGAATTAATTTAAGCATGGGCTTGAGCGCCCCAGACCCAGATCAGCTTGCTAGCTGCCAAAGCTCAAGCCTGGAAAACAAAACAAACCCACCAGCAAACAAACAAACAAGCAGATCTTGGTTAATTGAGCTTTGAGAAATTTGTTTTGATTGCTTTTGAAGACCTGATATATCTTCTTTATGAGAAATCTCATAAAAAGTTGAGAGGAAGATCTATTTGTTTCAGCTTCAGAAAATCTCTTAAAAAAGCACGATTGTAGCTGCTCAAAATGAATGATACGAGAAATCCTGTATTGTCGAAATACTTTGTCAAATACTTAGTAGATAGTAAAGGCTTGCCTATTCATCACCGAGTTTCGTTGTACCCTTTCCACGACATTGTCAAATAAGCTGGAACTCTACGGGATATCATACGACCTCATGGAACCTTGGCCTTAGAGGAAAGTGTAACTGCTCCCGCCTTGATCATCGCACATACAACTCGCATACATTAATTACATTAATATGTAAAATTGCCTACCATGCCAACATTTGTAAGAAGCTATATGTAGCTCCGGATAACCCGAGCCTTGGTTGGTGCCTTGATGCGTCGAACATTTGCCAAGTGGAGCTGATTTTGCATCCCCACTAAGCCTCGAAAATACCGTCATAAAGAAATACCCAAAATAGCTAGCCTGCGTGCAGCCCCTACTGTTTATCGCGAGTTCAAAATTCAATTGGGTTGAATTCATTTTTTGATGACAGAAAATTAATTCAACTCAATCGAATTTGGAACTCGTAAGAAAGAGTAGGGGCTGCATGCAGGCTACAAATAGCTCAAACGTACCAATTTTCAATCCTATGCAGGCATCGAGCGAGCTTGTATATAATTTGGATAAAAACTAAACAAAATTACTGGAATAGTTCAAAAGGATTTGCCAGCGATTCATAAACCAATGACATGAGATTCTTTCTCAGTCTCAGTAAAAAGTCTTTTATGTTTTCAACAGACGTATCCTAGAAAATCATTTCGAAAGACGCGATTGCAATATGGTATCGTGAGATTGTATTCTGTCAAACCATGCATTTCAGTTTTAAAACCTTTCAGTTTCACGTGCATCAGTTGAAAAAACAGCAGAAGCACAACGTGGAATCAGAATTTTGCAATTAAATCCCTATAATGCCTCAATATGCACGCTCAAGCAACTTGGAAATGCCATTTTGCAATGAAATACTTCTCTACAAACTGAAATTCTGCTCAGTATTTGACGGCGCTTAAAGTCAAGATCCGGCAAAAACACCGCAGAACGTCATTTTTCGCTGGGAAAAAGTGCAATTGTCTCAACACGTGGGCATCAAAATGCATAATATTGGATAGGTCAGTGAATAAGAATGTCTTGTAGAAAGATTAGAACGGAACACTGTCACGCTCTAGTTATTTAGCTTTCATACAGCTGCATGAAAAATTTAGCGCACATCATGGGTTTGGTTATCTCTCGTCGCACATCATGCGTATTACTTGCAAAACGATACTTGGCTGTATTTTATATGTGTAGAGTGGCTTCACCAGCCTAAGCCTTTGTAAACTGGCCACTCGGGGTATACTGGCATCACCTCCTATGATCCAACAACCAGGGGTGGCGCCAGGATTTGCTCGACAGGGGGGCTAGGTTCCCGACAGGAGACTATATAACAGAATAGAGGGTATTTTTCTGAGCATAAGACCTAAATTTTCCGTTAAAAAATGCCCGTCATGCATACAAATTTTCCCTGACAGGAGGGAGGGGGACTAACAACCCCAACGGGGTGGGGGGGGGGGGCTATAGCCCCCTGCAGAAAATGGTTGAATACGCGATGCGTGCGAATCCCAATGCAGTCAATTAAATTAACTGGAGCAAAAGTAAATCTGGGCGCGTACTTTGGTTATTATGGGTTGTCCTATTACTTTTCTTGGGTCGTTCTGCCTTTTTCTGGGTTTCTCTTGCTTGTTATGGGTTGTTATAGGTGCACCCACCACTTTTTTTATAATCTGTCGGTAAAAATAAAGATGGTCTGTAGAATGGTCATCATTTTGGAAAATTGTACGTTGGTCGGTAAAATTGCAGTAATCATTATCAATTTCGTTAAAGATACTTTGGTCGGTACTAATGAAATAATTTTTACCACTTTTAACAAAAACACTTTAGATGGAAATAATTATTTTTAGATTCGACACAGTTTCTTTGGTCGGTAAAGTTGCAATAATTATTATCAGTTTTAACAAAAACACTTTGGTCGGTAGGATGGAAATAATTATTATCAGTTTCGACACAGTTTCTTTGGACAGTAAAGTTGTAGTAATTTTTATCAGTTTTAACAAAAATGCTGTGTTCGCTAAAATCGAAACAATTATTACCAGTTTTGAAAAAGACACTTGGTCGGTCAAATGGAAATAACCACTATCAGTTTCGGCAACCTTTTTATCGGTCGATAAAATGAAAATATTTTTATTAGTTCCTACAAAGATATTCTCGTCGGAAGCAAAATTTTCGTCTGTAAAATGGAAATGATTATTATCAGTTTCTACAAAGTTTCGTTGGTCGCTAGAATGCATTCGGCAATATTTCTGATAATGGTTTCGGCAACATTTCTTTGGCCGGTAACATACTTTGGTCGGTTAAATGGAAAAGCGTATTATCAGTTTCTGCAAAATTAGTTGGTCGGTAAGATTGCAGTAATTAGCAATGCTATTCTAGACTTTCTAAGCCTAGCCAGCATAGCTGATTCTTGGTCCAAATTAGAATCACGGAAAGAAAAGATATAATTGAGACGGAACCTTCTTTCAGTGCCTGTTCATTGTTGTATAGATAGTGGTAGTCGGATTTACAGACCAAACGAGAAGCTTATCCAAAAAACCTCTAAGAATAGCCCAAAAACTTGCCAAAACTGGATTTAAATTCAAACGTAGTTTAGAAATCTCCGAATGTAATATTGTTACTTGAATAATTAGCGAAGAATATGAAAGCTTTGCATTTAACGATTTTTGTTTATGTTGCACTAAAAAGCAGTCCAGGATAAGGAATTAATTACCTGGAAAATACTATTTGGTGTTGTCGGTAAGACTTGCATTTTCGTCGATAAATTCTAATCACCACCCCCCCCCCCCCACTCAAAAAGGTCAAGGTACGCCCATGGCTCAATGTGCTTTCTTATTTTAATTCTTTCAAATTGGAGAGATAGCTTTTGATTTACTGTCCATCACACGTTTGGCCATCGAACATGATATTACGATACTACCATTTCTGGCCGTTTATCTTGCTCATTATTCAAACTAGTCCCCTATCCTTTCAAGGCTTTCCAGCTTCAAAAAAAAATTTGGAAATGCCGCTTAATTTACCATTAAAATATCCATTCAATATGTTGCGGTTAAACAAGATGTGTAGCTAGCAGTTATATCTCCTTCCGCAGTTAAATCCAGCGGGGTCAGAAAAATAAACACAATATATGACAAGGTGACATCATCTTGTCTATTGTTTGCTAATGATGAAATGGGCTGGTCCATACTTTTTTGTTCAGTAAAGATAAATGCCATTACAATGTTAGGGGCTACATAAGTATCACCTATTTCTTGCAAAATTTTTAGATCTTTGCTGATTTTAATTAATGCTTTGTATTCCCATCGAGCGCAAAGCAAAGAACAGAACCTGATAAGTAAGTAAAAGACAAATTAAAGAAATCGCTTCTTTTTCCAATCTTCATTCAATAGCTAACAAAATGCTATCTGCTATTTAATGCATTTATGCAGTACCTTTGCTTAAATCATGTACCAAATGACTGGCATATTGTTAAGATATTCTAGCAAAGAAAGTCGAACTGGCTTGCACCCAAGCAATAAGTTAGTTTCAGTAAAATGTTTTACTGAAGTTCATGTCAAGAACTTAACATTCCATGTGTACTATCTACGTTATTAATAAGGTCAGTGAGGTTAGCAGTATACTACAGCCGTTTGACTAAAGGTAGTGCATCGAGGATATTACAGTAAATACTCGTTAAGTATGAGCAAGTTATGATAATTCAGGGGGATAATGCCTATTGACTGCATTGCAAAAGACTCGAACCTCCGTCACTAGTGTACAGTAGCGCCATATAAAACTCCATTACCAGCTGCTCATCCTTCTCAGTTGACCAAAGAAACTCCGAAGCAAGACAAATTCTCATTAAAGATGAATAATTCAAGCACAACAGCAGAAGTATACAGTTGCATTCCCGACAAGACTGGAAACTTTTCAATACTTCTGCAGTTTCTCGCACTGCCATTTCATATGCTAATGACCAAAATTTTAGCAAAAGATCTGCGACTCACTCTGCCACGCCACCAAATCATGTTCAGCCTGTCACTATCCGATGGACTTCAGGTTTTCATTCCTTTTATAACAACTACTGTCATGAAAGCTTTTAAGCTGAAAACTGATAACAATGTATGCATTGTTCTTAGACAGATTGTACTGGCTGATGCGGCCTTGACTCTTCCTGTTTCAAGTTTAGCAGTTTTGGCAATGTCACTAGAACGTTATGTTGCATGCATACATAGTTTTCGCCTTCATGAAATATTTTCAGACTCAAGAGTGGCAGTTATGTCAGGTTTTATATGGGCAATTGGCGCTGTTTCTGCAGTCACATCAGTTGCAATCCATCCAATAAACATCCAAGAGACAATTTTAGGTGGTCTGATAACCTTTAAACTGGTTGTCATAATTTTTGTCATTCCAACGTCAGTTGCTGTTGTTCTCATCCAAGCTCGACTGTTCTTCTTCAGCAGGACAAAACTTTCTCAAATCACACCGTCAGGTGCATTTGGAGCACAAGCAGAGCTAGCTGACTTCCGTAAAAAGCAAATCAAGGTAGCATTGATTGCAAGTATCATCGCATTTGCATTCGTTTTCTGCATGCTTCCCGCTGCGGCCACTTTCCTCTATGAACTTATAAACAACTTGAGCATCGATTCTTCTTTTAAGACAACATGTATAGCAATGGCAATGGCTAATACTCTTGTTGACCCATTTATCTATGGAATTGGTGTTGCTGACACAAGACGGTTGATCATGAAAAATTTGAAAAATTTGAAATTGTACATTTTGGAAAGAAACGGTTAAGTTATAGTTTGCATTTGATCTCGTAGGGTGTTTCGGCTGAAATCTTTCACGTAAAAGGTATCACTCTGCATTGCTGTATTCAAAGGCGTTTTTAACAGAACACTTGTTAATTCATAAATTGATATGTTAACATATCTTTGACACTGAAATTGAAGCATTCTAGCTGCTGGATCCAAATGTACATAATGGAAAGAAATGAACATTTTTGTCAAGTGTTTTAAAAGTGCCTTAATGTGCACATGAAAATGTAACCATACCAGTCAAATTATTCAGCCTTAGAATGGATTCTAAGATTTCCTGAGAAAGTTGAGTCTAAGTATATTTTTTCTATATTAAGTTACCGTGTGAGTCCTTTTAATAGGTTAGGTTTTTTTTGTGAAAAATCACGGAAAAATGCTAGTATTTGCTTAAGGTTCCCAAAAACGCAAATTCACGGGCAGCACTATGTTTAGATTATGATGAAGTTGTCATCAATTTGCAGTATAATAGAAAGCCATAATCTCCTTTATTACATACAGCATAAAAAATTTTGATAAAAATTATTACTCTAAATACTAGCAAACTACTCCTACATCTACGGGGAAGATACTGCAGGAAAAGAGTTGCTAATTCTTACCTGCCTCCAGTCATAAGATGACAAAAAGCTTAAAAGAACTAACTCTAATGACTGGTGCAATGAGGGAATCATTGAAAGTAGGAAAGTATATTAAAGCAGCCTATTGATGTCAGCGGGCTTACCCGGAATTTTACGTTGATGCTTCTTTGCTCTATAGCATGCTGGGAATCCTGTTCAAGCATTTCTTTAAAAGCAAAAAGATGATCCAGCCAAATAACATAATTACAGATAAATTGATATCATACCATTATCAGCTGTCATTGATCAATGTTGTAAGGGTGGGGTGTTACAAAAATCCGAATATATGTTTCAGTCGTCAGCTTTAAGGTTTAATTTGATGGCCACTTCCATTATTTTAGGTTTCTGAAAGCCTTGCGTGGATTGGTTATCATATTCAATATATTGCAGCCATCAATTCATCAGTAGTCTTGAAGTTGCTTCACATCTTCACAACTTTAGTTTATACAAAACAGTTCGAGTTTAGAAAGTTCAAGCCGCCGTTTTATTTTAAAAGGATGTTTGACAAACAAGAATTCATATTTGATATAATCTATATCAACGGCAGGGACGATCAATCTTTTTCTTATCTCGCCTTACATCAAGATCAAGATTCACACATATGCTCTATTGCCATGATTGGTTGCAAACCTAAGATGCTTAAAAGCGGCTTTATCTTTTTCAGCAAGTAGTAAACTGTGTCTGTCATCACAATGCAGCATCATTAAAGAATAATGATGAGAAGGTATCGTCCTCAACCAAAGCAAACACGTTCTCAAGTTCTGCAGACTGAAACGAGTATCCATGTCATTCATTCCATAGTTGAAAATATCATAGATAACGATATTTAGACATTGTATGCTTATCCGTTAATTTTGCTTCATCTAAATTATATCTATTTACATATATCAATATATAATATCATTTACATCAGTCAATTAAAACTTTTTATTTCTTCAAGCTTATGATGTACAATTTTGTTGTCGTTACAAGACTATTCATTGTGGCGTGGGAGTTGACCGTGAACCAAGTACTGACCTCGAGCATAACCTATGTGTGCAAGACTGCTTGAGAGAATCGATATTGTTAAATGAAGCAGTACTGTCACACGGTACTTGCAATATTGCCACACTGTATGGCCCCGGGCAAATTAACATTTATCCATCGACTTTCAAACACCTGCTAAAACCAAACGTTTAAGAAAGGCCTTTTCCCCAAGATACATGAGTATTTTCACACCAAGGATCTCTTTTACATGTCTAGTCTGTAATCAATCATGGAAACTTCAAAGCAATTAAATTTAAATGCAATAGACTGTGCTATCTGTCTGCACAATTCAAAATGCTTGTAAGTACATTCCAATATATTATTATTAATTGTTTGAAAAAAGGAAATAAGCATGTAAGCAAAATGGCAAGCAGCTTCTCCAGTCAAGGCAGAAGCTGTTTAGTAGCAATTCATCTCGCCTGCCACACAGGTATTTGTCTAGCTGTAGGGTTAGCTGTAGGGAACTTTACATGCGATTTTCTCCGCACCTATTATAATAGAAATTTGCTCATGAACATCAAGTTTTTATATTGATTTCAAGATGAACTGTCAAATCGAAAACACGAGCTCGTTCTGTTTGCACAGATAAACGTTTTTTAAATGTTTTTGAACAGAATTCCTTAATGAAGTTAATAAAAAGGACAAAGATAATTCAAAATATGTTATCAACAATGTGTGTTTTTTGCCCAATCTGGGGTGTCTCAAAACATCGTTCTGTTTTACATAAACTAGCCAATTATGCAGCCTGCTTTCTTATACGGTTTCTGATATGCACGTAAATTTTTTAATCATTACCAATTTCCATTTTTCTTTAGGTTTTCAAATGATATTTTTATACAATGAGGAGATTTGGAGTTTCATGAACTACTCAGAAATCATGTTTTCGAGGGGCGGATTTAGACTGTCGCTAAAGTCGCACAGGCGACAGTCAGAATTTTAAGTTTGATTTCTACAGCCAGTGTGTTACAACAAATGATTGTTGAGATACGAAACGTTTTTTTATCCTCCCTGTCACTTTCCAACAATCATCTTAAAATTACCTTTTTCAGCGGTTTTTAAGATTTCTGATCTTAGGTTTTCCCTTTACCAAAAAGTAAATTCTCCAGAGACGCCCTAGTTCATAAGAATTGTTTGCTTGACGTTTGACGTCACGCGCGGCTAGACGGACCTTACGTGCTAAGAGTGTCAAAGTTGCTACGCAGGGGTAGGATAAATTTGCAATGGAGAGGCTAGGGTTTGGCGATAGTTAGGCGATAGTTGGGCGACAGTTGTTCCGCAGTAACAGGGTTGTGCACAGGAGAAATTATTTTGTTTTCTGAAGTTGGGCGACAGTTGCTGCGCAGGTCCGGGGATATGCACAGGAGCATTCATATTGTTTTGAAACGTTGTGCGACAGTTGTGCGAAAGTTGCTTCAGACAAGCTAAGTCGAATGCTTCGCAGCAAAAATTCTTCGACGACATCGGAACTGCACTGTTTCGCGCTCATAGTCTTTACGATATTTCCCATTACAGTAACTTGCAGTTACTTGTGAAAGTGAGAATAAATATTCTCAAACGATAAGAGGCCTAATTAAATCAAAAGATGTCGAAAATTTGCAGCCATTGGTAAAGACATAGAATGCGTCTGTGGGCGACGGTAAGCTAGTCTCTTCTAGCTATTGCCTAGGGCCTAGGCCCAGTGAAAAACTGGCCTGCAGAAGATTTGCTGCGGCCAACAATTTGAGATCGCAGATGAATTCAGGATTCTACGAAGAAATTTATGCTGCCGAATATATTTATGAATTAAATTTTCACACAACAGTGATAGGAACTTGCCTCATGAAATGTTCGTATAGTATATCGTGGCAATATTGTACACACCCACCGTACGGATGGAGCTGCAAGGCCTAAACCATAAACATATCTTTGGGTGGATTCTGTTGAGCGAAAGGTAAGGCTTGCCAGGGGTACACATCTAATTGGTAGTGGTGGGGGGGGGGGGAGCTGTTCTCTATCTAGCTGGACTGACTTTCATTTTATCCTTTAACTTATATGTATCAATTCTGTTTTTTTTTCAACTTGAACCTGAATTTTGAGGCGTTTGTGTAGGTTCGTAGAATTTTTTTGTTACTCAGAAAATATTGGGGGTGTGAAATCCCCTCCCCTAAAGCTGGCTAAGGGTGAAGTTTTATCTAAGGCCACGCCCAGTGCGACAGTCACGCTTCAGGCTGGATCCGCCCCTGCGTGATCATGTTGTACTAACTCCACTTTCTAATGAAATATTATGATAAGGTCAAAAAAACATTTGGAAGTCCACCTTGAAGATCTGATTGGACAAAAAGTAGCAACTTCAGATCAAGAAGTTGAACTGCTGCAGATATCAGAATATGGTGGAAATAACGATAATGCACATAATATCTGTTGATTCTGAAACAGCAAGGAACTCCAAAGCAATCCACAATCTCAAAACAAATCTTTTGCAACGATATGCGTACCTTGATCATGATAATATCAATAGAACCTAGCATAATAATTTATCTAACAATTATCCTATGGATACGAAAAGCAATCAAATCTATCGAAGTTAATTCGGGTAATGCTAATGCTTAGGCTTTGATACTCAAACGTATTTTAGCCTTATTTCAATTATTACAACAATGCATTTGTTTTTTGATGAATCATTGAGGACAACTGATTCAGATTTGGGAAAGTGCAATCTCAATACAATCCTAATGCCAAGGACGAAGACAGGAAAAGGCCTTTTTAATTGTGTTGTTATTGTATTATCTTCAGCGACTTTGATCCAGTGCCATTTATGCCTTGAGAAACGACTTAAACGGTAAACTTAAACGTGACTATACCTGGGACTAGAGATATCATCATTGGACTTAAAACGTTGGGGTCAAAAGGTGAGTGGCGGAAGTTTTTTACTCTGAACAGAATCACCCTTAGCATTAACAGATCAGCGTAAACAAGCGCTTATAAACGGCAACCAGAAATATACAATAAAAACGGGAAAGCAAGTCATAGCCAAGCTACTAAAAGTAATATGAGAAAAACTAATAGAAGAAAAAACGAGACCTTTTAGGGGTATATAGGGAATGAGAAATTTATTGGATCCAGGATAATCTCATATGGATACCATAAGTAATAAAAAAAAGGTCTGCGAGTTTTTTGTATAACCATTTTTGCTGGTTAGCGCAAGCTGAAATCATTTTGGCTGGTCAGCACAGGCATAAAATATTCTTCTTTGGCAACGCTGTTTGTAATTTTTAACCGAAGCTTAACGATCGCTTAAAATGATATCATCAATTGTAGCAAAATATGTTGTATGCAATGCAAGAGCAAATTAATGTTCTGCAAGAAAAAAAGAGTTTTTGCATGAATAATTGACAATAGAGACGTTGGTGAAAATTTGGGAATTTTACGTTTACAGTGCCATTATCTTATATATTTTCATTCTAAGGTTTTTCATTTTAGATATTACATTGAATTAAGTTTTCAGTTTAGCTTAACTTCATTATTCTTGTAGTGATTGGTGGCTTGAAAATCAGCTAAGGCTGCCCATTTGAAAATATAATGATTAGAGTGCAATGTTTTTTCTGGGGCCATCACGCTTTTGCAAATGGCAATTCCGTCTTTAGGTTGCAAAGGCTCTAAAGTAATAATGTACGCCATGAAATGAAATTTAAGGTCAAGAACACTTTTATTGTAAACATTACATCTCTGGTGTGAGATAATTGACAAAATTTTTAAAGCAGTCTATAGGTTGCAGTCAATGTTTGCCATTCATGATTAAATTTTCGGATTTTTGTTAAAAAGGTTGCTTGAAACCCTAAAATGAAAAATAATTCGTTTAGCCCGTCTCTTAATAAGCCAATTATTTTGCCTTCCAAATTGGCTGAAGCTGCGCTTCTCTACTGGCAAAAGTTTAATAAAGCTGAACACGAATAAATGAGTGAAGTAGAGGCTTGATTAAATTGTTGAAAAGGGGTTTAACTTAAAGCAGGTCGGTTTAACTGGTTGACAAAGATATTGGTCAACATTTGGAAAACACTTCTTGATCACATCGGATCAAGAGCGACGAAAAACCACATCATGTTGACATTTGAAGCAGATAGGTTAAAATATGACAGTATTATTTATGATAGCAGTATTTTAGTAAGTGACTATACCATGCTGAAAATTTAGATTAATTAATGAAAGAACGCTAACAGCAATGAAAAGACGTAGACTTATTGATTAGGCCATATTATTACAAACTGAAGATAATTTTTGAGATATTGAAAGGCAAATAGATTGGAATGCGTCAGAGGTCGTTCAAAATGTTCGTAACATCTTATCAAAAAAAAGAAAATCAAATTAGACATGATTGCCAACAGAGCAAGTATTTCAATGATACTACAGTGAGCGATCCATAACTTAAAACTCCGGTAACTTGAACTTTTGCCGCGTCGACCTGAGAATGAATTTGCATTTCTCTTACACCTTGTAAACTACTGTCGCAAATAAACATCCCAAATAGCTAGAACGTTTACTATATCGTACCAATTCTTAATTCCCATACGGGCAATTTCATCTCGATGCAGCCAACTTATATATACTCGTAATTTTGAATAAAAAACCAAACGAATTCACTGGAATAGTTCAAAAAGATTTGCCAGCGAAACATAAACAAATGACATTAGAGTTTTTCTCAGTCTCAGTACAGAGTCTTTTATGTTTTCGACAAACGTATCCAAGAAAAGCATTGCGAGAGACGCGATTGCAATGTGGAATCGTGAGATTGTATTCTGTCGAACCATGCATTTCAGTTTTAAGACCTTTCAGTTTCACATGCATCGGTTGAAAAAACAGCAGAAGCGCAGCGTAAAATCAAAATTTTGCAATTAAATCTCTGTAATACCTCAATATGTACGCTTAAGCAACTAAGAAATGCCAATCAATAAAATACTTCTTTACAAACTGAAATTCCGCACAGTATTTGACGGCGCTTAAAATTTAGATCCGGCAAAAACACGACAAAATGTCAAACTTTGCTGGGAAAAAGTACAATTGTCTCAACGTGTGTGCGTCAAAACGCATTATATCGAAATAGGTCAGTGAATAAGAATGTATTGTAGAGAGATTATAATAGACTCCGATTACAGAACACTGTCACGCTCTAGTTATTCAGCTATCGTACAGCTGCATGGCACATTTAACGCACATCACCGGCAAGCCTCTGCAATTAACATTTTTAGTTGTTTACCAAATACTATACTTGCTCCTAGTCCATCTATTTCATCAGTAATTAAGTAGAGCTCAATCCTGAGTTTATTCATCTCAATTTCTGTTTCTACCTCGCAGCGGATTGACTAAGGACTGAGAGGATAGACTTGGAGCAGGTCTACCGAATTACAACAGTTCATGCTCTACGATGGCCTCACAATACATCCATCTCTTTCATAACCTTTAGATGCTCTGCTACTGAAACATTTAAGTAAATTTTTGTGACGCTAATGACAGTAAGAAGGATATTCGCTAGATAGGAAGCCGGCATTTTCCTGAAATATCTATCATGCACAAAACACTTTTTAGTCACTGAAATAGCTTTTAGTGCCTACTAGTACCGCAATGAGGGATACCAGGTCATCAAAAAACTTTACGGCGTAGGGGAGGGATTAGGATTGCTAGACACATAATTCAATTCAATAATGGACCCAAATTATTTTGACGTCATTGCCTGTATTCACGCAATTGTAACCAGATTAAAGTGTGGCTAGATGGATTCGGTCAGTTAATTGCTGATTAGGGTTTTTAAGTGAACTTCTTATCTCTCTCTCGTCCTTTTGGCATCGAAGCTTGATGTGCAATGCATATTGCAGCCATAGCTTTTGATTCGCTGTTCCTTTCAAATATGGCCTTCCCATAGCGAGTTAGAGGAGAGGCTGAAGTGCGGATTAAATACATATAACATTGAAATAATATCATTCCTGGCCATTTTCATCTTGCCAATGATTCAAATTTGCCTCCTATATTTTCAAGTCTAAATGCTTCGTACTTTGCTGTGTTACGATCTTCGCAGATTCGAAGACAAATTTGGCAATGTCGCTTACTTTACCGTTAAATAGGTATCTAGCTTATTGCGGTTTTCATAACTAAAGCACTCGCTAGCCTATTTTCATAACTATTTCACTCCGAATTCGTCTGTTCATTGGTTTGAAACTCATCAGGTTAGCCGACGTTATGCTAAATTAAAAGTTTATTTCATTGATTGCTATACCTAATAAGTAAATATGACGAGGTTTATCTGGATCATTTATGTTGTCATCTATGTTTTCGTTGCTTTCATATAATTTTTCATTTTTCTTTTATGGGGGGGGGGGGGGGGGGGTGAGGCTCCCTCGTTTTATTATCTATTTAAAAAGCTCCTCCTTAATCAATCTACCTAGGCTATGTTTTGTATTATTGTAATTGTATTTAATGTATCTAAAATAGATTGATGAATAATGAAAAAAATGCGGTTAAAAAAGATGAAGCAATAATATTCTCCGCTCACGGTGCAAATATGTTCCCTGCAGCTTTTTGCAGTATTAAAGTAAGGAGAAGATGTCAATAACTGGATGAAGAATCTTTCACAGTATTTAGTGTGCCAATAAATCACGCGTTGCTAAAAAAGCACGGCAAAATACGAGACAAAGGATGCGAGTTATGAAAATACAAGGTGGGATTGAAAGTTGTCAGTTGTTACTACGAGATGCTTATTAGGAACCTAGCAATTTAGCATACTTTTCAAGAAATGTTCCCAAAGTGACTTATCAAAGAAAAGATATAGCGGCTTTCTACCCTTCTTTTCATTTGATAATTACATTGAAAGCAGAAAACACTAAAGCATGTAAAGAATTTAAAGTACCAATCCCTGGAGATAAAGGTGATTCACAGCTTTCCTTTCGAGCCAAATTGAATATCTGTGGACGGAACTGAGACCACCAGTTAAAGACAGTTCAGAGACCGTGCTCAATTCTCTTGTAAAAATTAAAAGAATTAATCTTTTTGAAATTGGTGAATCCAGTGGGATCAAGAATCTAAATATAATAGTTGAAGGGGTAACATAATCTTTTCTATTGTTTGCAAATATGCAAATTTGCATTCAATTTCGATCATTGTCGTTAAATAGAATTAAGTGTCATTGCAATATTAAGGACTACACAGTTAAAATCTTTTAATAATTAAATTTTTGTATCTTTGTTGATTCATTGCTGCTTCTATATTCCATTGTTCACAACGGAAAGGAGAGAACCCGATGATTCAAGTAAAGCCGATCATAGAATTTGATAAAATTTCCAATCTTTATGCTGGAATAGCCTGCAGAATGGTACGTGCCTACTCATTGATTGGCAGATTACTACAGCGGTTTGACTAAAGGTAGTGCATCGAGGACAATACAGTAAATAATTGGCATTTTATAAAGCATCTTGGCATATGAAATTAATTTTGTGTTGCATGCATCTATGCTATTGTAAAGCTCAGTAAGATTGGCAGTATAATGCAGCGGATTGACTGAAGGTCGATGACATTACTATGCATCGAGGACATTACGGTAAATATTCTTTAAGTATGAGCAAGTAAGGATAATTCAGGAGGATGCTGCCTAGTTGACTGTATTGCAAAAGACTCGAACCTCCGTCTTTAGTATCCAGTAGCGCCATATAAAATCCATTACCAGCTGTTCATCATCCACAGTTGACCAAAGAAACTCCGAACAAAGACAAACTCTTTACAACGATGAATAACTCAAGCACAACAGAAGAAGCATACAGTTGCATTCCCGACAAGACCGGGAACCTCTCAATGGTTCTTCAGTTTCTCGCATTGCCATTTCATATGCTAATGACCAAAATTTTAGCAAAAGATCTGCGACTCACTCTGCCACGCCACCAAATCATGTTCAGCCTCTCATTATCGGATGGACTTCAGGTTTTCATTATTTTCATAACAGCCCTTGCCATGAAAGTTTTTTCGTTGAAGACTGATACCAACGCATGTATTTTTCTCAGACAAATTGTACTGGCTGATGCGGCCTTGACTCTTCCTGTTTCAAGTTTAGCAGTTTTGGCAATGTCACTAGAACGCTATGTTGCATGCATACATAGTTTTCGTCTTCATGAGATGTTTTCAGACACCAGGGTAGCAGTTATGTCAGGATTTATATGGGCAATTGGCGCTGTTTGTGCAGTCATAGCAGTTGCAATCCATCCAATAAACACTCAAGAGACAATAGTAGGTGGTCTGATAACCTTTAAAATGATTGCCGTAATTTTTGTCATTCCAACATCAATTGCTGTTGCTTTCATCCAAGCTCGACTGTTCTTCTTCAGCAGGACAAAACTTTCTCAAATCACACCGTCAGGTGCATTTGGAGCACAAGCAGAGCTAGCTGACTTCCGCAAAAAGCAAATCAAGGTAGCATTGGTTGCCAGTATCATCGCGTTTGCATTTGTTCTCTGCATGCTTCCCCTTGCAGCCACTTCCCTTTATGAAATTATAAACAATTTGAGCATCGAATCTTCTTTTAAGACAACATGTATAGCAATGGCAATGGCTAATACTCTTGTTGATCCATTTATCTATGGAATTGGTGTTGCTGACACAAGACGGTTGATCATGAAAAATTTGAAAAATTTGAAATTGTACATGTTGGCAAGAAACGGTTGAGTTAAAGCTTGCATTCGAACTAATATGGAGCTTCTGATGAAATCTTTCACGTAAAAGGTATCTTCTAAATTTTAGAATCTATTTTAAGGCGTCTTCAATAGAAGATGCATCGATCTTTGATTCAAAAGTTGGAACTTCAGCATTTACAGGAAGTTCTGGATGTAGCATTCTAGCTGCTTCATTTGAAAACGACTGTTCAAAAGAACTGAACGCTTTTTACAATTTTTATATAAGATAGGAAATGCGCCTATGAATAATTGACCACACGAGGCAACTTAGTCAGTCTGTGAATGGTTTTCGAGCATTTTCTGATGAAGTTAAGTCTCATGATTCCTTTTCATGATAAGTTACCATTGGTGTCTTTTTATTAGATTATATTTTTGTGATAAATTGCGGAAACGGCCAGTACCTGCTTATTATTCCAAGCAACGCAATTTCATGGGTCAGTGCTTTGTCTAGAACAGGCAGCTGTGGTCGTCAATTTGCAGTAAATGGAAAGCCATAATTTCCTTCTATTGCATAAATAGTAAAAAATTTTGAAAAGAGTTATTACTTAAAATACTAGCAAACTGCTCCCACTACTACAGAGACGGTGCTACAGAAAGAGAGTTACTAATTCTTACCTGCCTCCAGTCAAAAGACTGAAAGCTCTAGAAATCTTGCCCTAATAAATCTTCCCAACTTTAGTTTATTCCAAAAGCTTGAGTTTAGAAAGTTCAAGCCACGGTTTTACATTGGAAGTAAGTGTGACAAACAAGGAGTACAATTCGAGAATCATTCAGATTGAAAGCCAAAGAGCCCTTGTCACAAATGGCTGTTTC
Organism: Catostylus mosaicus; assembly: GCA_964019065.1. NCBI lineage: Eukaryota > Metazoa > Cnidaria > Scyphozoa > Rhizostomeae > Catostylidae > Catostylus > Catostylus mosaicus. The sequence goes on along the minus strand of OZ025190.1, from coordinate 6,351,450 downwards.
TTGCAAACTTTTTGAACTTTCGGCACATTAAAGTGGCTTTGTCTTTTCCAGCAAGCAGCTTACTATGACTCTCACCACAAAACACTATCATTGAACTGTAATGATGAGAATGATAACGACTTCAACCAAAGGAAACACATGCTTAAGTCCCGCAGATTGCCATTCCAGAACACCAGTTGTGCTCTCTCTTCTCCGAAGCAGAGGGATAATTAAAATGGTTGTAAAGGCCATGTTAAATATCAAGGACATGGACATATGTCAGTACTTCAATTTGTCATTGCATTAAAAACTGGAGAAAAAAGTAATGATAGAACACAGGTATCTGCTAATTAGCTTTTAGTGATGTAATTGGCTACATAATTGCAATCGAACTATAAAAGATGTTGAAAAATTGATAATGCATCTAAAGTGCAATACTATTGACCAAATCATGTATAAGGATATTTAGATTTATGTTACTGAGTGTATGATTTTTCCTTAATTTTGCTTTATCAAAATATATGTAGATACATTATTTGCAGCAGTCAATTGACAATTTTCATTTCTTCAAGCTTAGAAGGTACAGTTTTATTGTCGTGTTGCTATGTGGTTAGAGCAGAGGCCGTCTTGAATAAAGAAATAAGCTTCATCTAGACTTTGTTGGCTTCTAAGTTAAAATATAGTTAGGATTAATAAGAAATTACTTTATTTATGTACTCTAAAGTAAAGAAGTTTCAAAACTAGGGTGTAAAATCGGAAAATCTTTTCTACCCTATAATCGATGTACTTTTAATGTCTTTACCCTGTGATCGTGACTATCCTTGAGAATAGCTAATTATTTGTCACTTCAAGCTTCGTTTGATTGTATGATTTTAATATCATAAACCATTTGCTGCAGACATCGCATAACATATGATAGCCATTTCTTCCTGTCTGTCACTACAAGGCTTAAATCTATCCAAGCATGATACTACCAACAGCCAGCACCATTAAATTGGTTTCTGTCTATTTAATAAACCATGTGCAGTGGCTACTGGTTGGCAATGAATCTGAAATTCGTGTATCATCATTTCTATAAGGACTGATGCCAATCAACTTTCATCAAAAAATTCTTCCCATTGCATATAAGTAAATCTAGACAGCTCTCCTACTGAATGCCGAAGTACTCATTGGCTAAATAAATGCTATTTGTATATGTTTTAAAAGGCACTACGATGATTCTTACTCTACCTACATGTTCTATTTCTTAGGACTAACTTTTCCTATGGATCTTTAATAAGACAAATTGTAATTTAGTTTTCAGATAACGCATCATGAATAATAAAGAGTAGTTCATATCTACAACATTATTGAGCTTAAAGTTGAACTTCTTCTCATTGGCTTACTTTGTCCTTTTACTGTAAATACAATTGCCTAAAGAATTATTCTTAGCCCCTTCTTTGTTTATTGTAAAAGCGCTGGCGCTCTATATCTAGCTAACACCTAATTATTATGTAATATGTAAAGAAATATTGTAGATATACTATAATATGTAAGTATAACTCGTTGCTGTTATTCGAAAAATAAGTTTGTTCATATGCTTGTATTGGGATTAATCAGCAGTTTAATGCTTAGACTATCTGAGTTTCAGTATTTAGAGGTTGTAAAGTATCAGAAAATAACTGTCATGGAGGATTTATTTTCATTGCAAACATTCTCTGAATGGCTCTAATTATCGTAAAACAGTACAGTTATCCTTGTGCAAGGTATCTGTGCATTATCCAAATTACCAAGAAAGAGATCGTTTCCATCAACTTATATAAATAAAACACTTCAAGGAAAAATCATTTGTAACACAAATTGCGAATACGATATTATAAAGGTAAATAATTCTTTGAAAGTTGGCAAAGACAAAAGCTTTTGCTCATTAAGGCCAACTATACATAGCCAAATTATAGAAGAGATAAATAGGAAATAAAATTTTTACCCAATTTACAGCTGCTGCCAAAAATTTAAATAGTCTTAATATTTCTCCTGTAAGGACTACCACAACACTTTGAATTAATGATTGAGAATTCGACCTTAGCCGGGAACTTACCACTAGCAAAACCTTTGGCGGAACGTCCAGGGGATAAAATATAAGGAACCTGTGTATCGGCATTTAAAATATTGTGCCTGATCTGTAATTCACAACTTCAAATATGTGCTGTTGAACAAACAGTTTCAGGTTTGGACGACTGGTTATAATCGATGGTGGAATAAGGTGCTGGGCCGAGCTCTGAAAACTGACCCCCAAACAATACGATTTATCACATGCTTCATCCCTATCCGCTATGCAAGTGGGGCAGAAGCTCTTGGGGTCGTTCTATAGCTGGTTTTATCCCGCTATCTGTTCATATTCTTGCGCTCTGAGAGAATGCTAAAAAGAATTCGAATTGTTTAAGACAGCAGTATATTGTGCAATATTTTCACACTGTATGTCCCTGGGCAAGGTAACATTTAAGAACCGACGTCCAAATACACGCAATCGTGGTAGGAGAGGATAATGGAAATGCTAAACAGCTTGCAAAGAAGGGCCTCGAATGCTGATTGACTCCAGCATCCAACCTTTAACAACTGAGCTGTTAAGAGTAATCAATCATTCAGCTATTGAAAACTAATCTCTTATCTTTTTGCTATCACATTTATGACCTTGCTGTTCTGATAAGAATTACGTTAATGGAAAGGGTGGAAGTATACATGCTAATGTATGGCAGAAGGGAAAACAAGTTGCTGAATAAATGGATAAAAGGAAAATGTTGAGGTCACTGCAAACTCTCGCCCACGTTTAATTCACAAAAGGAAAGCAGTCATATTGAGCTGCTTATTTGAAAAAATGTTAAAAAAATTTTCATGATCGATCTGCCACTAACAAGTGTCTCTTATTGCCTTAATATGCAGTTAGAGAACTATAACCGTGCCAAAATAATGATGAAATAATAATTTTTTGTTTTAAAGTTGGCATGGTAAAGAAACAAAAGCTATTATAAACTAAAGATAGCTTTAAAAGATTTACGGCTAACCTTCGAAAAGAGGTTAATACTGAATAGTCCTATTAACATCATTTTATAAAAATCCTAGCTTATTTACATAAAATTTGCAGAATGTTTTGTTATCTTTTTTCAATTTCCTCTTAAATTCTTTCTATCAAGACATGAGAATCTTTATTTTGCCTGCTTCTAGCATAACAGGAATTGGTTCAGGACCAGATCTTTCAATTGATTTGTAGGCGAACTGCCAATGCGTATCATTTTACAAAGATCAACTATTTTTAAGTTTATTTGAACAGATTCCGGACATTGTAAATGAAGTTAATGGTAAGGAAAAAGATAATCCTAAATGAGTTATCAATATATGTGTTGCCCGATCTGGGGTGTAACGCAATGTCACTCTGTGTCCATATAAACTAGCCAATCATGCAGCCTGCTTCCTCACAGGGTTTTCGATCTAAAACTAAATTGTTTTATCATTACCCATTTCCATTTTCATTTGGCTTTTATGGACAAATTTTGAAATTTGCTTTCAAAAATTGTTCAGAAATAAGGTTTCCGGTTTTATGATCATTTTTTCCTAACTATATTGTTCGACAAAATATTATGATAACATAAGGTCAAAAATGGGGATCTAATTAGAAAAGAAAAGTAATTACTTGAGATAAAAGAGTTGAACTGCTACAAAATCAAGATATTATAGCGATGACGATAATGGACATAACAGATTCTGATTATGAAACAGCAAGGAACTCCAGGCTAGCTCGCAAGCCGCGTTACTATATGTGTACCTCCATTAAGATATTATCAATATAACCTGGCCTTTTATTTTTTTATAAAATTCTTCTGTAGATACGAAAAGCAATCAAATCTATCGAAATCATTTCTGGCAAACTCCAATGCAGGTGCCTTGATGCCTTGACTTATTTGACTTACTTACAACTGTGTAATTGTTTTTGATGGCTCTCATTGAGGAATTATTGGGTCCGAGATATCATATAGATAATATAAGTAATAACATTATAATAACATAAATAATAAAGGGATCTGAGATTTTTCTGCATAACTAGGAAGAGCTATTTCATAGCAATTTACCAGCATCGTTGCTAGTTACTGCAGGCTGAAATCATTGGACAACTTAAGTTAAGCATCATCAATTTAATGCTTAATAGATGTACATGCAGCTGCTGCTAGAGATATCGTAGGTAGTCTTTGATTGTAATTGTATCATACCTGTGAGGCAAACGATCATCAAAGTGTATTGAGCAGTAGTCTATCGGCAATTTCCATTCGTATTCTTAACCTTAAGTATTAGGTCAATCTTATACAATATGCATCTTGGTATAATAAATGACGATTTCTCAATGAAATCAGATGACTGAAATGTGCACATTAGTTTGGAGATATTAGTCAAAGTGGTGGTCTATAGTTTGCCATTAGTCAACGTCTACTTTGAAGATCTATTATGCTATCCCTGGTTGCTATGCCTCAAGAATCTAGCTAAGGGAAACCGTTTCTTTGCTATGTTCTTCGGAAAGTGCAAATACCTATCATTTCAGGAAAATGCATAGTCCTAAACATTGAAAAACACATCAATCAGAAAGGCCTTTTAGACAGTTTTTGACAATGTACGAATGATCGAAAGCAAAGTTTCGAATATTGACTAACAGTCCCTTCTTAGACGAAGACTTTTCAGAGAATGGATTTGTTGCGTTATCTAATGTTTTGCAAACAGCTTTTCACAACCCCGTTTGATCAGGTGAAAATTATTTTAGAGTAAACTAGTTGATGAGAGGAAATTAATGTTGACTCATTAATTAGTCTAACGACCCTGTCATAATAGCCCTAAATTTAGCTATTTATGAATTGAAATCCCGATTTCAGCGCATGCGATTTAATTGAATCGAATTGTCCTTCAGACAAGATTCTGAGACCGCTTAGAAGTTAATCGCGCGATTTCCCGTTCTATCCATCTATCAATCAATCTATCTGCCTGTCTATCTGTGACGTCACAAGCAGTTAATACTGCACGATTTCTGCACGAATTTTTATGATACACTTATTTAGTATACAAGATTATATAGATTTCGCTTTAAACACTACCTACAATCCACTTTACTACACTACGAGGACAGCACCAGGTAGAGCAAAATATCATGCCTACCCCATGGGATTAACGGAAACATAAATGAAGATAAAATTCAAAATACCAGTACAAGAAACTAGACAGAAGTAAAAAAAAACGACTAAATTACTTAGCCCGTTTCACAGGAAAATTGTGTTCAGCAGCCAAGAAAACATGGCCAGAAGAACAACGAAAATTCTGCACGATGTGCTTTACAATACTACGCCCATTGTATTAATCATATATCAGTTCCGATCATTTATTCAGAGCTTCGTTGTTGATGATAAACTCATCTATTGTTCAAAAATCATCGCTATCATTACAAATTTTACCAAAATGGACACATAAATTTCAGACCTTCTCTCTCTGGACTTGTATTGTATTTTGGGATATGACCGTTGATATGGGGATGAAATGAAACAAAAGAAAATATGCCTTTTTTGCTCTTCTCCATAAAAAGATTAGGCTTTTATCAGAAAGTTAGCTTATCAACTGTTGATTAGGATGGCAGTGATGATAAAAAGTCAGGCCATAGAATTGGCTGTTTTTTCCAATCATCATAAAATAGCCTGAATATGATATGTGCCTTTTGCCTGATGCTTGAGTAAAAAAGAATTCAGACGTAAAATTTCAATGGTTTCTACCAATTTGGAGCTATCTTCCGATTAGTTAACCTATTGTAAATAGAGAGAGTGTAAATAATCGAATTTCATATTGATACTAATCACATCTGAACTCAGAAGGCAACAAACTCTAGATGAATCTTATCTCTTTATTCAAGATAGCCTCTGCTCTAACTTTATAGCAACACAACAACAAAACCTTCGATGCCTCTGCTCTAACGTGCAATCTTCGCATAAAGAAAATTAAAAATTATAACTTAATTGTTGCAAGTAATGTATATAGACACATATATGTTAGGTAAAGCAAAATTTAGGGAGAGACATACAATCAATTGTCTAAATGTTGTTACATAGGATATAGTTAATAGTATTGCACAAAAGATACTTTATTAATGTTTTACTATCTGTTATAGTTCGATTGCAATGATGTAGTCCATTAAATTTATAAAACGTTGTTAGCAGATAAATCCTTGTTCTATCGTCACTTCTGACTTCAGTTTACGAATTAAAATTGAATGAATGACTTAGCTACTCACTCCATCCGTGGAACTTAAGCATGTGTTGAAGTCGTTATTATTCTTATCAATGCAGTCTAATGATAATAAATTGTGATGAGACTCACAGTTAGCTGCTTGCCGAAAAAGGCATAGCCGCTTTGAAGTGCCGATGGTTTAGAAATTTTTCAAAAACAACCATATGTGACAAAGGCTCATTGGCTTTCAATCCGGCTGATTCATGAATAGGACTTCCCGTCCGTCACGCTCCCTTCAAAAATAAAGCGGTGGCCATTTCCCTATACTTGAGTTTTTTTTGTATAAACTAGGGTTGTTAAGATGTGAAGCAAATTCACGACTACTGATAACTTGATGGCTGCAACAAATTTTATGGATAGGTACAGCTAGGCTTGCAGAGTCCAAAAATATGAAGTCTTATTTTGTTTATGTGTTTCAAATGCATCTTGTTATTCAATGCCATCTGTTATAATGTGGTTTGCAGTATTTGGACATTAAAGTGGGATTTGTATGTAGTGAAATTTTAAAAGTAAATGAACTGAATTGAATTGAATTGGCATAGTAATATATTAAATTATATTAAATGAATTTTGTAAAGAAAACATAAATGAAACTCTTAATCCAAAAAGCCTACCTAGCCCTATTCAAATCTGATTGAAAGAATACTTAATGCGTATTAGAAACATCCAATGGCCTGCAAAAGAAATTGAAGGAATAGGTTCTCATTGGCCACAAATTCACATTTGCGCTTGATCGTTGCATCTCACGAAGACTAAGCCCCTTTCCCCATGAAACACTGCTGGAAAGAAGGATGAACATGTCACATGGTCTTTGGAGTCGTAACATATTGATGGAAACGATTCTCATCTTGCTTATTTGGACCATGCACATATACCTAAAACAAGGTAACCGTACTGATATTCTATGATAAGAGACAATCCGAAAAGGTTTGCAAACAATATAAAGCTCTCCATGACAGTTATTTTCTGGTGAATCCCAACGTCTAATTCATGAAACTCAGCAAGGCTAAGCATTAAACCACTGATTAATCTAAAAACAAGGATATGAGCAACTATATTTGTCGAATACCAGCGACGAGTTATACTTACAGTTTCGGAGTATATCTACAAAATTTATTTACATATTACGGATTAATGCCGCACTAGGCTGATATGGAGCGCCAGTTCTATAACTATAAATCGGACAGGCGTTCAAAATAATTGTCCAGTCGAGAGCATTTAAAGGAAGGGGACAATATAATCTTGTAGCAAGAAGTTCAACTCGCGCTTTCCATTATCACATTATAAACTAGCCATTATCATTCACGAAAATGCAATGACAATTTATTTAATTTATTTCCTATAGGAGACGTTAATTGTTAGTAATAGAACGAGGAGATAGAGTAAAAAGCATCTTAGGGTTTCTAAAACACGCTCAAATAGCACCCCCTTATACCAAGAGTACTTTATCATTCGATAGGGGAGCTGCCTAGATATTGTTATATAATATCTGAAGAACTGTACGTATATTGGCATCGTCCTTGAAGAAAAGGTTTCCTTGACATGAATCAAAGACTCATTGCCAGCCAGTAGCCGTTTCACACGCTTAACTGGTTAGGAAAAATGCAGTTGAGTCGTGCAGCAATACTAATCATATGTGATCTTAGAGGCAGCAGACTTTCGATGAATTAAATCCCTTTATTCAAGAAATCCGCTGCAAAACCACGACAAAACTACAAACCAAGCATAAAGAAATAACAATTGTAAGTTAATTGTTACAAATAATGTATATAGGACACATATTTTAGGTCAAGCAAAATTTACGGAGAGACATACAATCAATTGTCTAAATGTTGTTACATAGGATATAGTTAATAGTATCGCACAAAAGATGCTTTATTAATGTTTTACTATCTGTTATAGTTCGATTGCAATGATGTAGTCCATTCAATTTATATAACGTATTTAGCAGATAAATCCTTGTTCTATCGTCACTTCTGACTTCAGTTTACGAATTATAATGGAATGAATGACGTACTTTCATTCCTTTCATCGGAGGAACTTAAGCATGTGTTGATGTCGTCATTATTCTCATCATTACACTCTAGTGATAATACATTGTAGTGTGAGACACAGTTAGCTGCTTGCCGAAAAAGGCGAAGCCGCTTTTAGGTGCCGAAGGTTTAAAAAATTTAAAAAAAAAGCCAGATGTGACGAAGGCTCTTTGGATTTCAATCTGGATGATTCTCGAATGTTATTCCTGTCCGTCACATGTTTTGGTATAAACTAGGGTTAAGATGTGAAGAAAACTCAAGACTACTGATAAATCGATGGCTGCATGAAATTTTATACGATAGGTACAGCTGGGCTTGCAAAAACCAATAATATGAAGTGGCTATCAAATCAAAGCAAACTTTTTTTGGTCAATGTCCTACTTGCCACTAAACGAAAGCAAATGGTGCATTAGATATTTTTTTATGAAAATATCAATATTTGCCAAAAAAGGGATAAGAAAGGAGTTTAAGGTCATCCAATTTTGCTGCTAATTGACGGCCAATGCTACCTATCATAGTCAAGGCGCTCACCCATGAAAAAATGTTATTGGGAATCACCAACCACTTATAGGACTGTCCATCCATTTTTCACAAAAATACAACTGAACAAAAAGTTTATCATGGCATCTAACATCATGAAAAAGCAATCAATTTTTGTTTAAAACCGCTAAAATTCCATTCTCAAGCTGAATAAATTGACTGTATGTTTAACTATTCAGTTTTGCATTCGCTCGCCTTTATAAAAATTGATAAAACCGTTCATTTCTTTTAATTATTCAATTAAACAGGAGCTAAATTGCTTGAGAATCCTAGAAATGTCAAACTTTTTATGTTTGAATCAAAGAGCGATCCGTGCTCTATTAATCAGGCTTCAAAATGAAGCAAATTAAAATGATGTCTTTTACGTGAAAGATTTCAGCCAAAGCACCCTACAAGTTCGAAAGCAAGCTTAAACCTAACCGTTTCTAGCGAAAATGAACAATTTTAAATTTTTCAAATTTTTCATGATCAACCGTCTTGTGTCAGCAACACCAATCCCTTAGATAAATGGATCAACAAGAGTATTCGCCATTGCCAGTGCTATACATGTTGTCTTAAAAGAAGATTCGATGCTCACATTGTTCATAAGTTCATAGAGGAAAGTGGCTGCAAGGGGAAGCATGCAGAAAATAAATGCAAATGCGATGACACTGGCAACCATTGCTACCTTGATTTGCTTTTTACGGAAGTCGGCTAGCTCTGCTTGTGCTCCAAATGCACCTGACGGTGTGATTTGAGAAAGTTTTGTCCTGCTGAAGAAAAACAGTCGAGCTTGGATGAAAACAACAGCAGCTGATGTTGGAATGACAAAAATTACGACAATCGCTTTGAATGTTATCAGATCTCCTACGATTGTCTCTTGGGTGTTTATTGGATGGATTGCAATTGCCGTGGCTGCACAAACAGCGCCAATCGCCCATATAAAACCAGATATAACTGCTACCCTTTTGTCTGAAAACATTTCATGAAGACGAAAACTATGTATGCATGCAACATAGCGTTCTAGTGACATAGCCAGAACTGCTAAACTAGAAACAGGAATAGTCAAGGCCGAATCAGCCAGTGCAATTAGTCTCAAAGCAATGCACGCGCTTGTGTCTGTCTTCAGCGTAAAAAATTTCATGGCAAGGGCTGATATAGATATAATGAAAATCTGAAGTCCATCCGATAATGAGAGACTGAACATGATTTTATGACGTGGCAGAGTGAGTCGCAGATCCTTTGCTAAAATTTTGGTCATTAGCATATGACATGGCAGTGCGAGAAACTGTAGAACCATTGAAAAGTTCCCGGTCTTGTCGGGAATGCAACTGTATGCTACTTCTGTTTTGCTTGAGTTATTCATCTTTAGAAAGAAACTGTCTTTCTTTGAAGTTTCTTTGGTCAACTGAGAAGGATGAGCAGCTGTTAATGGAGTTTTAAATTGTGCTGCTGTGCCTTCAAGACGGAGGTTCGTCTGTATCGCAATCCAGTCAATCAGGCACCTTCCTCCTGAAAAATCGTCAGTAGCCCATACTAGGAGAGTATTCACAGTAACTTCCTTCATCCACTACCTTTATTCAAACCGCTGTAGCATACTGCCAATCGCACTAAGCTGCAAAAAATCTTTGCTCCGTGTTGTTATTGATATTCTCAAGATGAATATCAGTAAAACTGTTTGCTGTAACATGCCAAATGCCTGAATGCAACTGAATACTATTTTATTTGCGAGAATTTCTCTACAAAATACCAGTCATTCGACACATGAATCTGTCAAAGGTTCTGTATACAAGCATCAGGAAGTAGGCAAATACAATTTTGAGGGCTATTCTATGAAGATTGGGAAGAGCAGCAAATTCTATGAACAGCCTTTTTCTTAATTTTTGGGATCTTTCCTTTGCTTTGCGCTCGTTTAAAAAAAATGGAAAGCTGCAATGAAAATTATCAAAGATCTTAAAATTTTTTTTTGAATAGATTATACCTATATAGTTTCTAGCTTTGCGATAATTTACTTTTATTTAACTGCAAATTACGAAAACTGCCATTTTCCTTGCCATATTTGCAAGCAATATACAAGATTATGTTACCCTTTCAATTATTGTATTTAGGTGTTTGATTGTATTTAGGTGTTTATTGTATCAAATTCTTTGCATGCTCTATTGTTCTCTATTTTCCATTTAATTGGCAATTAGAAAAAAGTGCAGCCACACAAGCAGCTGTATCTACTATTTCATAAGATACCAAGGGAACATCTCTAAATAAGTATGCTAACTTGTCAGGTTCCAAATAAGCGTCTCATATTAACGCTTTACAACTTTTCATCACAACTTGTATTTTTGTGACTTGCTTACCTCCCTCTTGTGGTGTGACAAGTCTTTCACCTTGGCATTTTGGTACAGAGTTGCTCTTAATTTATTGTTACAGTAAATACTGTAAAAGTTTCTTTAACCTATCAAAGTCATCTTCTCCCTAAGTTTGAACTGGAAGACTTCAGCGAACATATTTGCACCGTGAGCCTGAAATATAACTGCTAGCTATTCATCCTCTTTAACTGCAACAAGTTGGATAACTATTTAAGCGTAAATTAAGGTAAATTAAGCGGAAATTCAATTATTTGTCTACTTGCGTACGTACGTTTTTTTGTTTACTTGTTAGGATGAATTTCAAGAAAGAAATATCATGCTGAGTTATGTTGATAATAACATGACGAAGGCACACAAATTGAAGAGCGTGACATGTGGGTTCGACTGGATTTTCTTGCTGTATCGTGATGAACAACTCTTATGTCATGAGTTTTGCAGCAGATGCTTTCTTTATCTCAACTAACCAGGGGCGGAAACAACAATTTTTCTGAGTGGTTTACATAAGCTTTTCCTGGATAAGCAACAACATTGACAATAGCAACATCAACATCTTTCTTAGGAGCACGTGTCTTTCCTTGTCCTTCTCGCCTCTTCGACGCACATTTGACGTATGATTGGTGAACGTGCTGTTGAATATGTTTTTCAATTTCACGACTATGTCCACCCCAGTTCACCCGGTAGCACCGCCGTTGCATAGTTCTTTAGTTGCAATTCCCTAGTAGATACCACAAGCAATAAAATCTATCTAAGTCACTTCTAATACTCCCTAATGCTACTGTCATGATACTGAACTTATTCCAAACTCATTTGAGGTATTACAATTTAGCACTAGTTTTTGAAAATTTATTGGATCCGTGATAAAATCATGCAGATAACAAAGAATGTCCTAGATTTTCTGGATAGCAATTAAAAATATTCCTAGCTAATTTACGACCATTAGGCTGGTTAGCGTAGACTGACATCATCGAGCCAATTATCAAATACCATCAATTTAATTCAGCAGCACAAAAAATGCCTTGATGTCATTTGAAAATGTTAAACAAGAGTCATAGGCAGCTGCTAGGGATTTCATATATTTGAAGGCAACCACAATCAAGACGAAGAGGATATTAACAGAAATAGCTTTTCTGATACACGAAACTGCAGTCAATAGCGAATCCACCAAAACGCGTCTTACATGCTATTAGCGGCAGATTTTTTTGTGTTGTTTAAGGTAAAAGGATGCCATTGCCACTAGTTGTATAGCCTTTTTTACATCAGTGGAAGCGTCTTCCTTGACAACAGGGTATAAATCATGAGTATGCATAAGCAGATGTAGTGTTACATTTGTAAATAAGGTCTTCCAGCCCAGTTGTACTGTCTTAATGCAAATCAATGCCATCAAGTGAGTTGTTTCGGTATTTTTTGATCGTTATTATGTTTCCTGTCCTTGCACAATAGCGGAGATGCTTAACAGACTTAGTAATAAGTACTCTTCTGGTAACTCGAGGACCTTGCATTGCCACAACTAGATATTGACCATAAATTTGCTGTTGTACATGTAATTTACTGTTGTTTGCTAGACTAACCTTAAAGTTGTCGTAAACAAGGAGAATATGTTTAATTTACAAGCTAGTTGACAGTTATTAAAATGCGAATTTCCACTATTGTTATTACCAACTGCAAATTTGGTGACACATTGAAAATAATTGTTAAGGAATTAACAATCTGTGATAAAGTTGACTTTTCTATGATGTATATGTAATAAAATGGTGATGGAAACGATCTTCACCTTGTAGATTTTGACCATACACATACACCTTGGACAATATAACTGTACTTATATTCGATTATAAGAGACAATCAAAAAAGGTTTGCAAACAAAATTAAATTCTCAATGACGGTTATTTTCTTGTGAATCACAAAGACTAATTAACAAAACTCAGTTAGGCTAAGCATTAAACTACTGATTAATCCCAAGACAAAAATATAAAGAAACATAATTGTCGAATACAAGCGACGAGTTATACTTACAGCATTACTGTATATCTACAATACTTATTTTTTCATATGAATTATTAATTCCGTACTAGGCAGATAAGAAGCGTCAGTTCTATAACCATAAGCGAAAAAGGCGTTCAAAATCATAAGCGAGGAAGGCGAACACCCTACCGCAGTTAACGCAATGATTCCAAGAACGGATGGTAAATGTGTACGATGACAGCCTAAAGACAAGGGAAAGCAAAGATTTTCTAATTTTACATCATATTTTCAAAACTGTTCTATCTTAGAGGACATAAATAATCCAATTTCATAATAATACTAACCATATCTGATCTCAGAGGCCGCAAAACGTTCGATGAATCTTATTACCTAATTCAAGAATGCCTCTGAAAAACCACAACAAAACTGAACAATCCAAGCATAAAGAAATAAAAATTGTAAGTTAATCGTTGCAAATAATGTATATATACACATACTTTTTTTTGATAAAAGAAAATTTACGGAGAGGCATACAATCAATTGTCTAAATAGCGTTATATAAGATATAGTCAATACGTTTCTTTAATGTTGTACTATCTGTTATGATCGGAATGCAATTATGTAGCCCATTAAATTTTATGAAACGTAATTAGAAGATAAATCTGTTCTATCGTCAATTCTGACTTTAAAATTACAATGGGATGAATGACCTAGGTACTCACTCCATCCGTGGAACTCAAACATGTGTTGAAGTCGTTATTATTCCTATCAATGCAGTCTAATGATGATACATTGTGATGAGACTCACAGTTAGCTGCTTGCCGAAAAAGGCATAGCCACTTTGAAGTGCCGAAGGCGTAGACAATCTACAAAAAGCAAGCATTTGTGATAAAGGCTCTTTTGCTTTCAATTTGGATGATTCTAGAATACGAATTCCTGTCCGTCCAACTTCCTTCTAAAATGAAACTGTGGCGTTTTGCTTTCTAAATTTAAGTTTTTGGTAAAACCTGTGTTTGTCAAGACGGGAAGAAAATTCAAGATTACTGTTAGATTGAAGGCTGCAATAATATTTATACGATAAGTAGCGCTGGATTTGCAAAAACCAATATTATGAAGTGGCTTTCATATCGAAGCGAATTTCTTTTGGTCTATGTCTTATTTGCCACTAGAGAAAGCAAATAGTGCACACTATACTTTTTCACGAAAATATCAATATTCACCAAAAAAAAATTAAAGATTTTTAAATTTTGCTGTTAATTGGTGGCCATTGCTACCTATTGTAGACAAGGCTCTGACTCGTGAAAATGACGTTATTGGTAATCACCGACGAGTTCAAGGTCTTTCAATCAATTTTTCACAAAAGTATATACGAATAACAAGTTTATCATGGCATCACACATCATAAAGCAATTAATTTTGTTCAAAACTGCTAAAAAACCTGTCTAAAGCTTAATATATAGACCGTGTGTTCAACTATTCATGTTCCTATTCTCTTGTCTTTATAACAATTGCCAAAACGTTCATTTCTTTTGACTATTAAAACTAGAGACCCGCTAAAATGCTTGATAATTAGTGTCCTAGAAATGCCGAAATTTTCATGTTTGAATCAAAGAGCGATACATGTTCAGTTAAAGAGGCTTCAAAATGCACCAATTCAGATCGATGCCTTTTATACGAAAGATTTCAGCCGAAGCACCCTACAAGTTCAAACGAAAACGTCAACCTAACCGTTTCTAGCCAAAATGAACAATTTTAAATTTTTCAAATTTTTCACGATCAACCGTCTTGTGTCAGCAACACCAATCCCATAGATAAATGGATCAACAAGAGTATTAGCCAATGCCAGTGCTATACATGTTGTCTTAAAAGAAGATTCGAGGCTCACATTGTTTACAAGTTCATAGAGGGAAGTGGCTGCAAGGGGAAGCATGCAGAAAATAAATGCAAACGCGATGATACTGGCAACCATTGCTACCTTGATTTGCTTTTTACGGAAGTCGGCTAGCTCTGCTTGTGCTCCAAATGCACCTGACGGTGTGATTTTAGAAAGTTTTTTCCTGCTGAAGAAGAACAGTCGAGCTTGGATGATAGCAACAGCAATTGATGTTGGAATGACAAAAATTACGGCAATTAATTGAAATGTAATCACACCACCTATGGTTGTCTCTTTGATGTTTATTGGATGGATTGCAATTGCCGTGGCTGCACAAACAGCGCCAATTGCCCATATAAAACCAGACATAACTGCTACCCTTTTGTCTGAGAACATTTCATGAAGACGAAAACTATGTATGCATGCAACATAGCGTTCTAGCGACATTGCCAGAACTGCTAAACTTGAAACAGAAACAGTTAAAGCCGCATCAGCCAGTACAATTTGTCTAAGTGCAATGCATGCGCTTGTGTCCGTTTTCAGTGAAAAAACTTTCGCGAAAGTGGCTGTTATAGATATAATGAAAATCTGAAGTCCATCCGATAATGAGAGGCTGAACATGATTTTATGACGTGGCAGAGTGAGTCGCAGATCCTTTGCTAAAATTTTGGTCATTAGCATATGAAATGGCAGTGCGAGAAACTGAAGAACCATTGAAAAGTTTCCAGTCTTGTCGGGAATGCAACTGTATACTTCTTCTGTTGTGCTTGTGTTGTTCATCGTAAGAAAAAACGTGGCTTACTGCGGAGCTTCGTTGGTCAACTGAGGATGATGTGCAGCTGGTAATAGAGTTTTATATGGCGCTATTGTACATTCAAGACGGAGGTTTGTCTCGATTACAGTATGGTCAGGCTGGTTTCTTCCTCCTGAATATTCATCAGTAGCTCATGCCAAGAGAGAATTTGCAGTATCTTCCATTATGCACCACCTTTAAACATACCGCTATATTATTCTGCCAATCTCACCACGCTGCAAAAATCTTCGCTTCATGTTGTAATTGAAGTTCTTAAGTTTAATATCAATAAGACTGATTGCTGTAGGATACCAAATGCCCGAATGCAAGTCAATACTAATTTGTTTGCGAGAATATCTCTACAAAATACCAGTCACTTGGCATATGAATCAATCAATGGTGCTGTATTGAAGCATCAGGGAGTAGGTACATACCATTTTTAGGGCACTTTTCAGCCCTATTTTAATTATCGGAGTCTTTTTGTTTCTTTGCGCTGGATGGAAAATGCAAAGCAGCAATGAAAACCAGCAATATCTAAAAACTTTGTCGTAAAAAGATTTTATCTATGTAGTCCCTAGCATGGTCTCTGGTATACTTTTGCATCATTTATCACCATTTCTTCTCATTTTCATATTATATCACAACACTCTGTAGAGAGGGAGGCATAGCATGTATTGACAAAAGAAGCATGATGCTTCAACACTTTTGCAAGTATTATGATCACCAAATGCAGCAGAGCAGTCATATGCTCCGTATCATTAATTAACAGCTAGATGGTATAGAATTAGCACCGTTGTGAAACACATAAGGGCAGGCAAGAAAGCAGAACGATAGGGTCTATCAAATTTGATTAGATTGATTGATCAAGGATTCTTGATAAGAGAAATGATATTTCCAGTTTCGGAACTACAATCGTTATTACCAACTGCAAATTTGGTGTCACATTGGAAATAATTGTGAAGGAATTAATAATCTGTGATACAATTTATTTTCCATGCAGTAATTGTCTTAACATGTTGATGGAAGCGATCTTCATCTTGTATATTTGGACAAAGCACATATACCTTGAATGAGATAACTCTACTGAATGTCGATAATAAGAGCCAATCCAAAAAGGCGTGCAAACAAATTAAAATTCTCCATGACAGTTATTTTCTGGTGAATCACAATGACTTATTTTCAAAATTCGGTTAGGCTAAGCATTAAACTAGTAATTAATCTCAAAAGCAGGATATGAAATAAAATATTTGTCGAATTCCAGCGACGAGTTATACTTAAAGCATTACAGTATATCTACAGTATTTATTTGATATGAAGTATTAATTCCGTACTAGGCAGATATGGACCGCCAGTTCTATAATCATAAGCGAGAGAGACGTTCAAAATAATTATATAGTCGAGAGCATTTGAAGAATAGAGAAAAGGTAACCGTGTAGCAACAAGTTTAGTGCACGCTATCAATATGGCCGATATAAACTAGCCATTATCACTCAAGACAATTTAATGACAATTTATCTAATTCAATTCCAATAGAAAACATTTATTATTTGTAATAGGACGAGAAGATAGAGTAAAATGCATCTTAGCCTTCCTAAAACATTTTCAAATAGCACCTCTATATACCATAGGACTTCATCATTAAATATAAGAGCTGCCTAGATATTGGTATATTGGCATCGGTTCATTAAGAAAAAGTATTGATATTAATTAAAGACTCATTGCATGTCAGAAGCCGTTTCACACGCTTTACTGGTTAGAAAAATTTAGATGGCGGTTGGAAATAATATACTTTGATTGCTAGAGCACTTAAGCTTTGATGGAAGAGGATGTAAGAAGAAAAGGCTATCAAATTTTGAGCCATGTCTGCAACAAATGTTCGATGATATTTAAATTATGCTTACTTTTCTGGGAGAAATAAGGAGAATTTCCCAAGGAGAGAGCATGTCGTATTAGCATGCAACCTACAACAGTTAACGGAATGATTCCAAGACCGAATGATAGATGCGTACGGTGACAGCGTAAAGAGAAGAAAGATATTTCGATCAAGGGAAAGTAAATATTATCCAGTTTTAAATAATGGAATTTCACGTTAATACAAATCATATCTGAACTTTGAGGCAGCAAAATTTTGATGATTCTTATCTCGTTATTCAAACAAACCTCTGCAAAACCACAACAAAACTGTAAAATCCAAGAATGAAGAAATAAAAATTGTGAGTTAATCGTTTTAAGTAGTGTATATAAACATATATATTTTAGATAAAGCAAAATGTACGTTGAGGCATACAATCAATTGTCTATTAAGCGTTATATAGGATATAGACAATAGCTTTACACATAAATCTCATCAATGTTGTTCTATCTGTTACGGTCCAAATGCAATGATGTAGTCCATTGAATTTATGAAACGTAATTAGCAGATAAATCTGTACTATCGTCACTTCTGACTTTAAAATTGCAATGGAATGAATGACCTAGGTACTCACTCCATCCGTGGAACTCAAACATGTGTTGAAGTCGTTATTATTCTTATCAATGCAGTCTAATGATGATACATTGTGATCAGACACACAGTTAGCTGCTTGCCGAAAAAGGCATAGCCACTTTGAAGTGCCGACGGCGTAGACAGTCTACAAAAAGCAACCATTTGTGATAAAGGCTCTTTGGCGTTCAATCTGCCTGATTCTTGAAAAGGACTTCCTGTCCGTTAAACTTCCTTCCAAAGTAAAAAAGTGGCTTTCTGCTTTCTAAACTTGACTTTTTTGTTATAAACTGAGATTGTCAAAATGTGAAGCAAATTCAAGACTATTGTTAAATTGAAGGCTGCAACAAATTTCATATTATGAGTAGAGCTGGATTTGCAAATACCATGATTAAGACTTGGCTATTAAGTCAAAGAAAGCTTTTCTGGACAATGTCCTTTTTGCAACTAAAGGAAAGCAAATAGTGCATAAATATTTTTTTCATGAAAATATCAATATTTTCTAAAAAAATGGAATTTCAAACTTTTGTTGCTAATTGGCGGCCATTGCTACATATTGTAGACAAGGCTCTGACTCGTGAAAAAAAGTTATTTGTGAGGTCTTTCAATCAATTTTTTATAAAAATATATGCGAGCAACAAGTTTATCACGGCATCTAACATTATAAAGCAATTAAATTTTTTTAAAACTGCTAAAAAACCCTCTCTCAAGCTGAATAAATAGACTGTGTGTTCAACTATTCATGTTCCTATTCCCTTGTTTTTACAACAATTTTCAATAACTTTAATTTCTTTTCACTATTCAAATTAAAAAGCAGCTAAAATGCTTGTGAATTAGTTTCCAAGAAATGCCAAAATTTTCATGTTTGAATCAAAGAGCGATACGTGTTCAATTAAAAAGGATTCATAATGCACCAATTCAGATTGATGCCTTTTATACGAAAGAATTCAGCCAACGCACCCTACAAGTTCGAACGCAAGCTTAAACCTAACCGTTTCTAGCCAAAATGAACAATTTTAAATTTTTCAAATTTTTCATGATCAACCGTCTTGTGACAGCTACACCAAATCCATAGATAAATGGATCAACAAGAGTATTCGCCATTGCCAGTGCTATACATGTTGTCTTAAAAGTAGATTTAAGGCTCACATTGTTTACAAGTTCATAGAGGGAAGTGGCTGCAAGGGGAAGCATGCAGAAAATAAATGCAAATGCGATGACACTGGCAACCATTGCTACCTTGATTTGCTTTTTACGGAAGTCGGCTAGCTCTGCTTGTGCTCCAAATGCACCTGAAGGTGTGATTTGAGAAAGTTTTTTCCTGCTGAAGAAAAACAGTCGAGCTTGGATGAAAACAACAGCAGCTGATGTTGGAATGACAAAAATTACGACAATCACTTTGAATGTTATCAGATCTCCTACGATTGTCTCTTGGGTGTTTATTGGATGGATTGCAATTGCCGTGGCTGCACAAACGGCGCCAATCGCCCATATAAAACATGACATAACTGCTACCCTTTTGTCTGAAAACATTTCATGAAGAGGAAAACTATGTATGCATGCAACATAGCGTTCTAGTGACATTGCAAGAACTGCTAAACTGGAAACAGAAACAGTTAAAGCCGCATCAGCAGGACAATTTGTCTCAGTGCAATGCACGTGCTTGCGTCCGTTTTCAGCGAAAAAGCTTTCGCAAAAGCGGCTGTTATAGATATAATGAAAATCTGAAGTCAATCCGATAAGGAGAGGCTGAACATGATTTTATGACGTGGCAGAGTGAGTCGCAGATCCTTTGCTAAAATTTTGGTCATCAGCATATGAAATGGCAGTGCGAGAAACTGTAGAACCATTGAAAAGTTTCCAGTCTTGTCGGGAATGCAACTGTATACTTCTTCTACTCTACATATCAGTACTAATATCTCTACCAAATACCAGTCATGCGGCACATGAATCAATCAAAGGTTCTGTATAGAAGCCTAAGGATGTAGGCACATGCCATTTCAAGGGCAATTCTATGAAGCTGGAAAGCACAGCAAATTCTATGATAAGCCTTTTTCTTAATTATCGGGATGTTTTATTTGCTTTGCACTCGTTTTAAAAAATGCAAAGCAGCAATGAAAATCATCAATGATCTAAAATGTTTGTTTTTAATAGATTATACCTATATAGTCACTAGCATTGCATTAACTCACTTTTATCGAACTACAAATTGCGAAAACTGCCATTTTCCTTGCCATATTTGCAAGCAATATACAGGATTATGTTACCCTTTCAATTATTGTATTTTGGTGTTTATTGTATCAAATTCTTTGCAGGCTCTATTGCTCTCTATTTTCCATTCAATTGGCAATTGGAAAAAAGTGCATCTACCTAGCTGTATCTACCATTTCATATGATACCAAGAGAACATCTCTAAATAAGTATGCTAACTTGTCAGGTTCCAAATAAGCGTCTCGTATTAACGCTTTACAACTTTCCATCACAACTTGTATTTTTGTGACTTGCTTACCTCCCTCTTGTGGTGTGACAAGTCTTTCAACTTGGCATTTTGGTACAGAGTTGCACTTAATGTATTGGTACAGTAAATACTGTAAAAGTTTCTTTAACCTATCAAAGTCATCTTCTCCTTAAGTTTGAACTGGAAGACTTCAGCGAACATATTTGCACCGTGAGCCTGAAATATAACTGCTAGCTATTCATCCTTTTTAACCGCAACAAGTTGGATAACTATTCAAAGGTAAATTAAGCGGACACTTACAAATCTTTCCTACTTGCGTACGTTTTTTTGTTTACTTAGATGATTTTCAAGAAAGAAATATCATGCTGAGTTATGTTGATAATAACAGTACGAAGGCACACAAATTGAAGAGCGTGACATGGGCGTTCGTCTGGATTTTCTGGCTGCTTCGTGATGAACAACTCTTATGTCATGAGTTTTTATCTCAACTAACCAGGTGCGGATAAAGTAATTTTCCTGAATGGTTAAGAGAAATTTTTCCCGGAAAGAAACAACAACAACAACAACAACAACAACAGCAACAACAACAATAATTTTTCTTTGACCCACATGTCTGTAGATTTCCTTCTCGACACATATCTGATGTATGTTTGGTGAACATGCAATTGAAAATGTTCTTTAATTTCATGATAATGCCCACCCTATTTACCCCGTAGCACTGCCCTTGCATAGTACTTTTCTTGCAATTCCCTAATAGATACCACAAGCAATCAAATCTATCAAATCACTTCTAGTAATCCCTAATGTTAATACCTTGATACTGAACCTATTCCAAACTAATTCATATCATTACAATTGAGCCCTTTTTTGAGGATTTATTGGATCCGTGATAAAATCATGCAGATAACACAAATAACAACAAAGAATGTCTAAGATTTTCTGTAAAAGCAATTGCAAGTTTTCTTTACAAGTTTACCACCATTATGGCTGGTTAGTTCAGATTGACATCATTGAACCAATTATCAAATACCATCAATTTAATTCAGTAGCACAAGTATGCCTTGATGTCACTTGAAAATGTTAAACTAGAGTCATAGGCAGCTGCTAGAGATATCATATGTAGTTTTAAATTATATTCATATCATTTTGAAGGCAACCACAATCAAGACGAAGAGGATATTAACAGAATTATCTGATACCCGAAACTGCAGTCAAAAATCGAATCCACCAGAACGCATCTTCCATGCTATTAGTGGCAGATTTTTTTGTGTTGTTTAAGGTAAAAGGATGCCATTGACACTAGTTGTACAGCCTAAAGTCTCTTCGGGCTTAGTATAAACAAGAAAATTTGCAACAGACTCAAAACGATCTAAATGGCCGAATGCTTCCTAATGATAAGGTAAATGGCCGAATGCTGACCAGTAATCATTGAGCATTGTCATCCATTTACCTTGAATATCAGTTCATTTAAATACAATCAGCATTTTTTACAATAAATGGAAACTTCTTGCTGTAATCATTTTTTTGAAAAAATGTGCATCTAAGTTTTAAAATGTTGATCAAAGTGGCGGTCTATAGTTTGCCACTAGTCAACGGCGACTCTAAAGAGTTAGCATATCAACATCGTTTGTTATGCCAAAAAACATCTAGCAGATGGATAACACATTTCTAGTACGTTTTTTTTGAACGCACAGAAATCATTTAGCAGTCGAACACAAGATGGATATAATGGCATATAATTAGATGCAAGAAACGGCTTTTCCACGATCGACGCACCTGCAAATTCACTCACATCGTTTTGAAAATTGCACCTCTCTTGAAAACACCTGATTGATTGAAGAGAAAGACTGGGTTTTAAGCACAAATTAATCTTTTCTGCTCGACCAGGTCAAAAAGGGACTCATGACAAAATGTTTTTGGGAGTCTTTTCTTCACACTAATCTGCCAAACGCTGATGACTTCAAATGAATGGAAGCAAGACAAAGTCGGCTTAAATGGGAGTCAGAGTATTGAAAAACGCTTGAATAATAAGATTCAATCACAAAAGCCTATCAGAAAAGTGCTGACAATGTGACAAAGATTGCTGCATAGCAGTCTCTTCGTCGAACCTCTCTCAATATAAAAGATCATTCCATTATCCGATAGCTTGCAGTACGAAAAAGTTTTAAAAACCCCGTTTGATCAAGTGAAAATCGCTATAGAGTAGGCTTTTTGGTAATGGCAACTCGTTTTTGACAGATTGATTACTTCATTGACCCTGCCGAAATTGCTATAATTGAGTCATTTTAGCTTACATGAATAGAAAACCCGATTTAGCGGCTGCGATCTAATTGCATCATATCCTTCAAACAAGCTTGTCTTACTGCTTGGAAGTTGATAGCATGAATTCTCTCTTCTTCTATCAATGTGTCTAGGACGTTAGAAGCAGTTGGTAGTGTTCTGTGTTTAACGAATCGTTGCCTCATTATCTAAATGGCCCCTTTTTTAGGATTTTTCTATATGGACTAATATTTTATTCTAAGAACTATCCATTTTCTTTTTGGATTGAATATTGATTAAAATATTATCCATTTTTAGACAGTTTGATTTTCTCTAAAATAACAAAAATTAGGCCTTAATAAAAAAGATGGTCATCATCCATTGATTAAGTTAGCAGGAATTATTAAAGAACAGTATAAAATATCATAAATGAGAATTCAGATCTAAAATTTTAGTGGCTTTAATCAATTGGATACATCTTTCCCGATTAATTTTCCTGGCATAAAAATTTCCTTTTAAAATTCTTTTTTTTAATTTGGTTACCCAATTGTAACTTTTTGTTTGATGTAATCTTTAATAATGTATTATGCAGTATCTAAATATCATTACTGGCATTTGTATGTAGCAGAATCTTATATTTAAATGAACTGAACAAATCGAACGGCCAAGTTATATGGTAAATAAATTTTGTAAAGTATGTACAGTAACTAAATAATTGAGAATTTAAATTCATATAAACCTACCTAAGTCCATATAAAATTTGGTTGAAAAAGAAAGCTTAATTTATTGTAAGAACGATGCGGTAAGACAAATGGCGACTTTTCGATGTGCGCATTTACAAATGTGCACATTAGTTTGAAAATGTTATTTAACTCTTCTCTGAAGATTTAACATATTATCCCAAGTTTCTATGCCTAAAGCATCCAGCAGCAAGAAACCAATCATTTTGATATATTTTAATTAACGTACACGGATCTATCATTCCGCTTTTGAACATAAAATGGATATAATGGCTCATGATTAGATGCTATGTACGGCTTTTCCACTGTCAACGCACCTGCAAATTCAATCAGATCATTTTCATAGCTGCTCCCCTTTGGGAAACATACGTTTTGCTAAAACTGCTTTGTTATCAAGGAGAAAAACCAGGCTTTTAGCGAATATGCACCTTTTCTGCACAGCAAGGTCAAAAAGAGTTTCGCTAGAAAATAGTTTTGGATACTCTTTCTTCGCAGCGCTGAAGACTTCCAATGAATGGAAAGAAGCCAAAGTAAAATTAAAACGGGACGGTGAAAGGGATCGTTGGGTTATGGGATGATCTGCAGTACGCAACAGTGCTCAAAATCCCGTTTGATCAAGTGAAAACGATCTTGGAGTAAGCTATAGGAATTTGTTTTTGACTGATTGATTACTCCACGGACTCTGCCATAATAGCTACAATTGGCTCATTTTAGCGTTCCATGAATAGAAAACCCGATTTTAGCGCCTGCTAGTTAATTTTATTAAAATTTTTCTTTAGAAAAGATTGTGGATCCGCTCGAGAGTTAATGGCATGTCTTTTTCTTGGTTTCTATGTATCTATCTTTGATGTTGCAAGCAGTCAGTAGTGCACAGTTAATCAATGAATGAAGCTCTTAATCCAGAGCAGCTTACCCAGGGCATATTCAAATTTTGTGTCTTGGAAATACCCAATGGCCGCCAAAAGTACTTAGAACAGTAGCTGTACAACTATGAATACCAAGGTAATTTGAAAAATGAAATGAGATGCACATTGCTATTTGATACATTGCAGCACATGCTCAAGTTCAATGTTGCTTTATTTTATTCAGCTCTTCTAACAGAAATCAATAGATTCAGCCATCAGAATAGAAATCAGAAACTTGATAAAATCAAAAGATTGTGTAATCTTTGTAATAGTGATCTCATCTCAAATATCAACGTACGTACGTATTGATATCTTGTGCATGTCATGTAAGGAAGGCCATCTTTGACTATTATGTCGAGAGATTTTATTGTTATTATTGTTTTTTTCATTATTTTATAGAATTTTATAGGTGGAACACTGAATTTTCTGTTCTGTTCACTATTTGTAGCCATATTTCGCAACCGTTGCATTAAGCAAGTTTTTGCATGTTTTTGGAAAAACAAGTCAGTTATACGATGCCTTAAAATACTGATGTACTATTTGTATTCTTGAAATGTTATTCAATCATATGAGCGTTTCAAGAAAACATCACATTTGTTTGACATTCAAGTGTCCAATGCTAAACAAAACACTGAACTTGGAACCAAACTTTACAAGTTAATGAAAACGAGCGATGCCATAATGCTTCTCCATCAACAGTTTGCCTTAACAAAGTGTTGCTGGCACCTCACTGTTGCAAATATACCTAGAACAAATAATTGGGTGATTCAAATAATTGACAAAATAGTTGTATCTAATGCACATAGTTGGCTTGATTTACCGATAAGCAAAGTACTCAGGGACATATTTATTCCCAAAAATTGGTTTGGCCTAAATTTACAGCGCCGATCATCCAAATTCATACCGTGTCAGACTTACTTATGCAATTCCTTGTAATCTTTATCAAATGACAACATATTATCTCTCTGGGATAATTTTTCTGGGGCTTTCAGGACCAATAAAGCTCACATAAAAACACGAAAGAAGTGCTCAAAGAAGCACGGGCTAATCATCAACGTCGTTTAGGGACTAATGTACAATCACATGGCTCCATAATTACCTGCCTTCTTAACGATTTGATGACGAAATTCTGTATGGCCTACTACGCAAAGTTCTCTAGCAAAACGCATCTTTAGCTTTACTGTTCAGCCTTTAAGCAACAAATTGCGTTACGGAAAGTGATCGATTCAATTAAATTAATCTTTTACCTGCACCCAGATACTTTATTTGATGTAATAAGACTCGATATTCATGAAGACATAACTCGGCTCTACAGTTTCCGGCTTTTTTGTTGCAACTTATTCCGTAAACTTTATTGAGCGCTGATGTTGTTAGCTTTATCACTCGTACTGTCGCACAGTTCTGACAATGTTTTCCACATTCTTGGACGGTCCGCTGGATTCGAAACAAAAAACCTCAACAACACCAAAAGAAAATACTGATATATGAAACTCTCATCAAAGAACTATTACCTTTTATAAAGACGTTAAAGATGGGATCTTTCTGTTAGTTTTCTAGCAATATATGTTTAAACTTGTAACTGTTTTTTTCTCTGAGCAACAACCTATGCAAGAATTAGAAATACAATTTATCTGAGAACACTAACATCACCATAAGAATGGCGCACCACGGTTTCGGACAAAGGAACAAAGAATAGACAAATTCTTGCCTATTTGTGATTAATGCAAGGCATTTGCATATTTTTGCTTTTTTTTCATCTCTGTTGGTTGTTCGCTTAATTTTTCCAATTGCTGGAATTATAAAATACACATGCAGAGATACATTTGCTTTCCAGTTAAGAACTGCGTTTGTGATAGGGACATTTCCAATTGAAGTTTCAATGGAATGTAGAATAAAAAACTGAAGTTAAAAAGATTGACACAAAGATTGAAAAGAGAATAACGATATGGCAACATATCGTTGAAAATATCTTTGATGAAAAATTGTCATATTCATTTAATGCTATTGATAATCACTGCCTATCATTTGAACTTGGAACGCGAGATGGTGGCTAAACTTCAATAAACAATGATGCGATAAGAAGATATGGAAAAAATTCCGAAAGTGGTTCCAAAACATTTACCAATTATTAAGTATGCACCTAAGTTTAGTGCAAAATTTTTACTTTGGCAACATGAAATTGAAAAAAAAAGATATAATCGCTGTTAATTACAAGAAATCTTTGAGTCTAAAGTACTTTTTCACATGCAATTAAAATAGAATTTACACTCTTCGCAAAATTTGCTCAAAAATGAATTGCTTGATTTTTCTCACGTTCTTTATTATCAACTTTCTTGTATCGGCAACGCCGAAACCATAGATATACGGATCAATGAAAGCATTGACCATTACCAATGCTATACAGTTCTTCTTAAGAGATAATGACACAGTTACGCTGTTTAACAGTTCATAGAGGTAAACAACTGCAAGAGGAATCATACAAACAACAAAGGAGATGACGACTACACTTGCCACGATCGCTACCTTTAATTGTTTTTTACATAAATCAGCTAGCTCTGCTTGGACGCCAAATGGTCTCGCTGGAAATATTGTTCTAAGTTTCTTTCTGCTGAAGAAAAACAAGCGAGCTTGGATGATGATAACAGCAATTGAAACAGGAATGACAAAAATTACTGCAATTATTCTAAAGGCATCCAAGTCATCTAAAACTATCTCACGAGTGTTTTTTGGATGGATAGCAACTGTAATAGTAGTGGCAATAAATCCAATGATCCATACAGATATTGTGCCAAGTTTTACTCTCATATCTGTTAAGATTTGATAAAGGTGGAAGCTATGTATGCATGCAACATACCGTTCAAAAGATAGCGCTAGGATTGCTAGACTGGATACAGGTAGTGTTAAGCTAGCAGCAAAAAGAGAAATTTGTCGAAGAACTATGCATGCCTTGTCTCCAGTTGTTAAGCGATAGCCTGTGCAGACACTTAAAAAAATAAGAAGTACCTGCAGTCCATCTGATATACAGAGACTGAGCATGATTTTGTGTCGCGGTAAGGCAAGATTGACATCCTTTAAGAGTATCTTCATCATTAACACGTGAAATGGAAGTGCTAGAAACTGCAGAATCATTGCCAAGTATCCAGAGTGGTTTGGAACACAATTCATTAATAGTGTTGCGTTACTTCTTTCCATCTTTAAGCAGATTGCTGGTTGCTCAGTTGATCAACTCAAAATGATGGGGCTGCACCTGGCCATGTAGGTTTTATTGTCATTAAAGACGGGGGTTTTAATCTTTCAAACTGCTCAGATAATTCTCAAATGACGTTTACAGTTGCATTTTTGCTCAATTAGGTGATTATTTATGTGCTTAATCTATATTTAATGGCATTCACTACGTCTGAAGTCAAAATCAACCTGCTTCAATGTTCTCCATTATCCACATATCCCTCTCGAAACATGACAGTTTTGAAAGGTCCCTCTGCAAACTGTAATGCATTGCAGTAAAAATTAACCTGTGATTGATGCTGCTTTGGAGCCGAACTTTGGCATGTGTATCAACAAAAGTCTGTATGCACCTTGCACAAAATCAACCGCACACGCTGCAGCGATTTTGCCATTTACTTGCATTAAATCCGACTTGATAGGCCTGGCACTGGAGATGTTAGGTTGTGTGTGACACCTCTCAGCCACTTAAGTACCCGCTAATGTTAGGCAATTATAGCCATTTCGGGAAAATTTTAGGCTTAATGAATGGCAAAGGGTATTGGAAGTTTTATGTTGCTGATAAAGAGACATTAGGCTAGGTCTCTTTGATTTTATTTTCAATCCTTCATTGAGGCTATCAGTAAGGTACAAAGCTTTCATGGGTCACATCCTATCAAGTTTAAGAAGCCTCCCAATTTTTCTTCATTACAATGTTCTAGACCTTCCGAGAAAGAATTAAAAAAGGAACAGAATAAAGCAATCGCCCTTTTAAAATTTTGATAACGCACTTTTATTGGTTCTATCTTCTCATCAAAATGCTCTCAAATGGTCGCAGTATTATTTCAAACTTAAGTCAATTACAGCTCGTAAAAGTGCCTTATTTTGCATTAACAATGGACATGCTGTCAAATGTGCAAGTGATCATATTACAGTCTATCACTGCTTCAAATGCTGAACAAGAGTAAGTGACTCTTCTGATAATGCTACTGTCTTGCAATCTGGCAACATAATTAGTCTTTTGTTGCCTTGTGCCGCTAAAATTTTGCTAATAGGGACAGTGTGCCAAGACATTGGCGAGAGATGGAGCTCAGCCTTTCTTTACTAATCCTTGCAAGCAACTAAAATTGTGGTGCTGCTAAGATTGGATCGGCTTTCAGGACAAACGCTTAAAACAGACATATGTTTCATCTATTGATGGAGCACGATATAGCATTCCATGTCCTCAACACTGTCATTTATTGCGCACAAGGGATTCAAGCTGTCTCTTAAATTATGCTTAAATTTATGAAATTTCAGCTTACTTTGCCCAACACGTAGCTGCGTTAATATTGACAGACCTTTAAGGTCATGAATTTGGAGGTGGACGTAATTTTGACAAAATTTAGACAGAATTTGGAGGTGGACACATAATTAACAATAATTGCTTACAGAGCTGGAAAGTCTAATCACAAGGTCCAGCCTTACCTATTCAGGTAAACAGTTGAAAACTCGATTTGAAAGCTTGCGTTCTTGTTTCTATTCGCCCAATTTTAGCTTGTTTACAAAGGTCGTAAGCGGCTTCATAAAACTTCGGTTACTGCTAACGCGGTGCAGCATTGAACAGGTTTACGTTTTTTCCATTCTGTCCTACCATGTTCCAAAATTATATGCCGTAGGCTTTGCAAATTTTACTGAGGGTGTGTCGTGGTAGATATTTAGAGAAATTGCAATACTCCTATTCCTTGCATAGATTTTGAAATAACGCCTTTAATGTGACTAGGAAAGATTAATTTAGAATCAATGGGATTCTAAGGTGTTTTTGCCCCAGGGGAGGCACTCAGCACATGGACATACGGGGGGTTAGTCCCAGAATTCTACAGGCCACCCAAACAAATCAGCTCATTTTCAATAAGACCCAACAATATCAACTTTACTAATGTCTTTTTCCCTCACAAATAGCAATTTGAGATGAGATAGCATCACACAGCTGAATTTTGTCAGATTTGCAATTTTGAAAAAGCTGTAAATGGGTGCAGTAAAGCTTCCAAAGAGTATGGTCACGTGACTTGAAATGGGAAAACAAGCCTCAGCCAATTAGGTCAATACATTTGACCCAGATATGAAAATCTCACGAATACCCAAAAATATCAGCGTTTTTAAATTTGATACGTAGAAATATCAGAATTGTATCAATTTATTGCAGGATCCAAAAATTTCATTTCTGACAAACATTTAACCCAGAAATATCACTTTGGCCAAGCATTTGACCAAAAAATATCCAAGTGCCCCCTGGGGTTTTTGCTCCGGTATGTTCTTGAATAGCACAGAATTGACTTGACAACGAATTTATTATTGGTAAAATCATCAAATAAATTTTCATATCAGAAATTCTTTAATAACTAGCAGATCAAGGTTGAGCTTAGCCTAGATTGATTCCTTCCTTCCAAGCAAGTGGTCTCTTACTAATGTTTCAGCGGAGATGAAAATGCATGCTGCTCTGAATTGGGATAATGTTCCAAGTAAATGGCTAGGGGAGGTGGGACGGTATGGGATGTTGGGAAGCAAAACGACAACTTTCTTTGTCATGATTATCTCTACAAGTATTTCAGCCAAGAACGCAGGTAGTATTTAAGATTGGAGGGGCACATATTTTGCAGGACACTCTCTCTTATTTTCCGAAATTGTAGAATTTCCGAAAGGGCTTTTTTGGCAGTCCTGGGTAGTTTTTGGCATAAATAAAAATAATAATAATAGTAATAATAATACAAAATTTGTATAGCGCCCCCATACTAATGTACTCTGCAGCACTTTACAATCGACGATTCCCAATCATATCCATTTGAAAGAATAAAAAGATAGATAAATAGTCCAAACTGTCATTTTCCAAGGTGGTGCAGCTCATTTTCAATAAGACCCAAAAATATTAACCCTACTAATGTCTTGTTTTCAAAAGTTTTAAGCTTCACGATAGAAGTCAAAAACAATTATGTTAAACTAGTTTATCAAACATTCATGTTCACAGTTAAGTGGAGAACCAGTCACTACTGCGATCTTTTTTTAAGCCGCTAATTTATTTGGCTCAGTTACCCATAATTAACCCTTTTTACATCTAGATGTTTATGGCTGGCTTAATACTATGCTTGATGTAGGGTGTAGGGTCAAAAAAATGGGTTGGCTTATCGCGAAAATGATTTTCCCTCTGGTGAGTATATTACCGAATAACCTTTTAAAATGAGCACAACAAAGCATCCGTGAAAAGTCGTTTACTTTTTTGGTCGAAACTTATAGCTTTATATATGTACTGTGTTGTCTTAATACTGTACTCGAGTACTTAACGGAAAGTGCCATTTACCATGAAAGCATCTCAAGGCATTGTAGGAAAAATAAGCAAAATGGTAAACCGTGGGACAAAATCAATATGCTAACCGCTATTGAGACGAATTGTCTTTTAGCAGCGTCCTAAGCAGCAGATAGCTGTATAGTGGGCCTAAGATTTTATTGTTTACTACTCAAGGAAAACTAAAGCACTCTAAAGATATGGAGAGTTTCTACAAATAGTAAGATGCTTCACTTACCAAAAATATACCAGGGAACTTCTCGCAGCATCATTCACTTTTTGTTTCTCAGCGAAGAATCTGCTTTTCATTGTTTTACAGCTTTCCCCGTAGTTAGTTGAAACCAAAAATCTCAATCGCATTTTACAAAATGTTAGATGAATCCCAATTTCAAGCATTATCGTAGCTCTTAGAATATGTAAACGTTTACGAATATCTAGAACTCACAAGTTTTCAAGTGTAACCATAGCGAATTCAAGGCTCATGGTAGAATTACACAATATTTGAAAACTTCCTCGATATCAATGTTCCCTTGCAGAAACCCATTGGGAATTTGGATATGAAAAAAAACTCCAACGCCTATCGTACCTCATCCTCTGGGGATCATAATTGGAAATTGAGTTGTTTTTCATTACTTCATTTATCAAAGGGTCTATTTCTAAAGTTCAGCAATTAATTACTTTCGTTTTTCCGGTAACGAAAGTCCTCCAATGCAAAGGATAAGTCGCGGCTTGATCCCAATATTCCTAGCCTGCAACTAATTGCAAGAATGTCTAACCAATTTTTCCTTACACTTTCCATTGCTCAATTTCTTAATCATTGGCCTAGCCATGTGTTCATTGCTTTTTGGTTTGTGAAGTTCCTTCAGTGCGGCAATTCCACACGAGTTGGCAATTTACTAAAATTTTAAACTTTCTTGACATCTTATGCGCTACAACGTATCTATAAACAACAAAAAAAGCATTTTGCAATGAGGTAGTTGAATATGGCATATGGTGTTATTCTATATAGTCCGTAAGAGTGGTGTTATTCTGATTGCTTGATAGTTCGTCCTTGATATTGATATTTCGGGAGGGGAGGGAAGCACTTTCTGATCACTCCAAGGTTAAGATGAAGCCATCGGAAGAATATGTGTTTCCATTGAAAGTTTTTCTTGTCGCAAAGTTTTTCAACGGGATATAAAAGCCAGCGTTCTTGATTGACTTTTACAACTCAACAATATCGTTTAGATAACTTTACATGAGATTCTCAAGTTTACTGTCTTCTACTGTTTTTCACCGCAACGGCCGTGAAGTTACATTTTAATTAAAGCGATTTACGCTGATCTCGCCTAACATCGCTTCTTAATTGCTAGGGTCTTCTAAAAGTTTTACGAAAGAGCAAAGATCTAGTGCTACCATTCCATACTTCGAGAGAAAGATTTTCTGAAGCTGAACTCAATCGTTATTTATTCTTTCTGTATGTTAAAATGATGCTGGATGCTAGTTGTTCTTGTTCTGTTAGCGATGGGTTATTTTGGCCGACAAGCCGTTAATAAAAGTATATATCCTTTATTTGCGTTTTTCTAGCCGATCTTATACTGGGATGTAACAAAATGAGGGAAGGGGCGTAATCAGCACATCTGCCTCCATAATATTCGCCATTTACCCCTATTTCTTAAACATCTACAAGTCTACCTAAACAGAAAATCTGATGCTGAAGAACTTCTTGGAATGCAGGCACCTTTTTTTGAGGAAAATGACAAATTGTTAAAATTGAAAGATCATTTACAATGCCGTGAAACGTTACAAATTACAAGATATTGATAACTTAGTTTATAAAAATGATGTAGATAACTCAAAAGCAATTAATTATTATACAAATACTACTTGTTAAAATCTTAAGGTAGTTTTACAATGAAGAATGCATTATAATCGCAATACAACTAACATGATTTGAAAGTGGTAATCAGGGTGGCACTATGAATAGGGGGGGGGGCACTGAACACCATAGAGCGTATGAGAAGTTCCTTGCCAATGGATGCAAAAGTTATTTTTCGTGTTTCTTTCCATTCAAAACGTCAAAAATGGGAAATGATTTGGTAAAAATTTTCTCAAAGATTTTTGCAACTGGGTCGATCAAGGAGCTTAATAAATAGCAGCCAATCTCTCAAGCCCGTTCAGCGTCAGATAATATGATCATCAATGCACTCTCTTTATAAGAACTCGTGCCTCTAACTTGACTGAAGAACAAAATTAGAACAAATTGGGGTTAAAAAACTAGTTTTAACCTTAAGGTAGTTGTTATTCTTGAAGATTCTTGGAGAAGTACGACCAAAGGACATAAAAGGCTTTCAGGGTGACACTATGATTGGTAGGGACAATGAAGACCATGAATCTCAAGAGAAGCTGCTTGGCAATAGAACCCAGGTCTATGCTCCTTTTTTCTTCTATCCCGAATTCCCAGGGCTGGGAAATGTTTTGATAGAATTCCACAGAAAAGATCTTCACCACATTCTCCCTTTTTTTTTAATAAGAAATGCCTTTATAAGAATGCGAGTTTAAAAACCAATTCAAGAACAAATCATAAACAAGCTGACGCTAAAGCAAAATTCAATTTTGGACAAAAAAGCATTAGCTTCTTTATAAGGTATTGAAATAAGCTATCATTTCCTTGTTGGTTTCAGAAGGTTGATTGCCAGCTCTATCAGTTCTCCTTTGTGATTTCCATGACTTATTTTCACTACATACTGTGTTAAAAGATTAACAGGGTAGTAAACGATGATGATGATGAAATATCTCAGGTCTTCTTGTATATTGTCCTATGTCTGAATGAACCACACTCGAATAGGTTAAGAATCAGTAAAGAACAATTAAGTCTCAAAAATTGAAGAAAAAATTAAGAATAGCTAGCCTAAACAGCCCACCTTAATTGCACTTATAAAAAAGCAAGTGTAGTCACCAGTGGAAGGTAGTACAAAACCCTTGGTAGATTTTACCATATTTATCTAAGGATGCAATAATATACTTAAGAACCTGTATAGCAATGACAAAGACTCATAATTTCGCATAAAAAATTGAAAATCTGGGGCAAAAGCCAACTTACTCTCAAAACAATGAAAAGGCAAGGTCCTGGTTAAAAGATGGTGCTAAAGCAGGCAGTAGCAATTAAACATTGATCTGAATAAAGGCCTGCTTTTAGGTCATCAAAATTATGTTAATCACTCAAGCTAACCGATTTCGAAATCAAAGCCATTCGAAATCAAATCAAATACAATTCGATTAATTTCGATTAGCTAACATGAATAACAAAAGAGTAAGAAATATGAACAAGATTTGTATTACAGTAGACTACGTCCTTTCAATGGTGAAACTTAACTTAACCATAACAGGAATGAGGGGCGATTGCTCCTACCAAGAGCCATGATATTGCCTCGGTTTCAAACCGAAAATGCATTCAAACGGTCTCCTTTCTTTGACTGTTATGGAAGCACAATTAACAGCAAACTAGATTATTACAAACAAACCTATTTAAACTCACTGGGATGAGTTCTGGTGAAGTGGTTGCCATTTTTCCTGCCCCTTGTAACTAGTGCTAGCCATTAATAATTCTTTAGAATAAGGCAACATGCAACTATCCTCTTCTTTGAGCTGGACTCTATCTTCTTGTCTACAATCCTTTACCGAAGGCCATTTCTTACCTGGAAAATAAGCAGTTACACAATAACCATAGATAAAGCACACTTTAGTTACGCAATGAGCTCAAAGTAAGATGTAAGAGATTTTCTAAATCCTCCAAAAAAGAAATGGAAAATAGACGAATACTTTCTAAAGTTTTTAAGGAAGGTTTTTTGTTTAATGAGGCGTTTCTTCGAGAGGAGACTTAGAAAAAAGCCAGAAATCGACATTTAATATTTGATTATCATAAGTTGTCTAGCGATAAAACAGTTGAGGCAGAGACCATGCTCAATCGAAAAGTTTATATTAATCTGTTTAACATATAAAGTTTACAAGCGTTTGTGCTACATCCATCTAGCTTCCAATATATTTTCGTGTCAGTATCAAATACTCATTTATAATCATTTGCAGATTAAGGGTTTTATCAACATTTTAAAACATTGGTTACAAGACGTAAACCTAGACACTTTGGCGTCTTGACCCAAATTTCATAAACTTTCGGCAAAAAGACCGTGTTGCAGGTATCTTAACCTCATCGTAGGTAGAAAAGAGCCTGTTTATGCTATTTTATCTTTAATTTTAATGGTTCTAAGTTTCCAAGACATAAAAATAGTGTGTTTAGCATAAACAGTTTCAAAAGCATCGGCTAACTTACAGGTTTTCTGTATAAGGTTGTATATATGATAGACCTAGACGCACACTATAGACACAGTATATTTAGCACCGCAAATACGGTGCTAAACTGAAAAAGACTTACCATGTTAAACATAATCCTCTTTAATGACTCTAGTCTCGATGGTTGTTTCACCTATTGGAAAATATTTCTCCCAACAGTATCTTTCTTGTGCATTTTTCTTCTTGCTCATTTCTCTACACATTTCACAAGAGAATCCACCAGGTGATTTTGACCGTTTTGTTGAAGATCTTGTCATATTTGTCCCTGTTTCACTTTGTATACGTAGCCTTCCAGAAAGGCTTTGCTGACTCTTAGTCAATTGATGCATTTTCTGGTGTTGACACTGTATTTCCTGCTCTATCGTAGAAGTGCTGGATTCTGTGAAAGACTGCGAGTGCAACTGAATTGCAGAATCATCCTGAGATTCGCCTTCGAAGTATATATCCACGGAAAACATGTCATCTTTTGTCTTTTTTGGCATTCTAAGTGAACGATTTCTTCTAAAATTGCCAAAACTTGAGTTGCCACTTGCGCTGTCTGTGAATATATCTGACTTTGGTCTGGCCCTTCGTAAAGACTTGCTTCTTCTTCTTGGTATTGGCGCTTCACTAGAACTTCCTGAATCTGAGTCTGCAATTTCATCCAGATACATTACAGTGCCAGGTGACTGTCGCACAAAGTCTCGACTGTGACCTTTAGAACCTTTATTACTAGCTGTTTTCCCTGTTGCTGGTTTTACGCTTGAAAAAGCTGACTCTACACTGTTGATTGTCTCCTCAATCATTTTCCTTCCATTTGATTTATTCATTTGGTCTTTGTTACTTACTTTGTTGCCATCTACTTTCCGGAAGTGCCCTTTAGGGGTTGAGGTCTGTTGATTGCTGGGCTCGCCTTTGGTTTTTAAATAAACCGGCACTGGAACCCACGGAGAGGTATCTCTTTGGCTCCACTGGGAACTATCTGGAGTTACTGTATTCCTCCGGTCACTTACTTTATTTTCTACTTTCATCACCTTTGTTTTTACTTCGTAATGGTTTTGGCCTTTTCTCTGCACCAGTGTCAAATCAGGTGTGCTGTTGGTTCCTAAAACTCTTCCATTGTGATTAGATTTTGCATTGATTGGTTCTTGATTGTTTTCATTTTGAAGCCTGACGTCTTTGTCGTTGCTATTTCGATTGATATGTGAAATGAGGTAGGCATTTTCAAGCTCCTCTCTTCTCAGTTTACGCCTATAATCCTCATAACTTGTTATTTCCTTGCTTGTGCTTTTTCTTTGCCAGTTGTCGTCAGCCTTTCTTGTCTCATCCTCAGTTCCTTGCCATGTTGTCTCATTTCGCTGCTTACGATGTTGTGGCCCATGCATAGCATGATTGGTATCTTCTTTGCTTGCTTTATTTATTTTGCTTCTTCCAAAAATCGGTTCATAATGTTTAAATACTGTATCGTCGTCTGGCTGATTATACAAGTAAACATCATGGTTTGCAGTGGGTTCATATTTTTTAGTTGAATTTTGTTCTCTTATATCATTATCGCGCTTCCCTTGCGTGTTTCTTTCATACAATGACTGTTCTAAAATTTCAATAGGCTGTTTGTAAATTGCTTGAATTTTGTCTCGGATAATTGGCCATTGTGGGCTTGCAAACGAATCGTTTTCTTTTTTTATTGGTTCTATTATGTCCTCAGCTTGTTTTTGCTGTCTTGCATTATTGGTTTCTTTATTATTTTGCTCAGATGATCTGCTTTGGTGGTTATGGCTAATGCTATTTTTCTGATACTTCCAATTTTCACTATCAGTTTCAAAATAACTTTTTGGTGTATTAGTTTGATAGGAAAAGTTACCCAAATTGTAAACACTTTTATCTTTCATTTTGTAGGCAGAAGTATCATTCTGATACAGCTTTTCATCTCCATTGGTTAAACGATTTGCGGCGTAATCAACTGCTTCCTCTTTTGCCACTATGTCTTCTTTCACAACAGGTTTCTCAAACTTACAATTCTGTAGCCTTTTTTGAATCTTTTCACTCTCTTCCCTCCATGAAACGTTTCCAGCTGTCTTCCCTTTCCTTTCTATTTTGATTTGAAATGATGCACCACCCCTTGCATCTGGTAACTGTATCTTTGGGCCTGCGTCAGTTTCATCGGTAATGTTATTTCTCATATCACACCGCTTAGTATTTTCTGCGTTGGCAACGTCTTTCAGTAACTCTTCTCTTTCGTCTTCCAGCGTCAAGTTAGTACAGCTAGCATACGGGCGACCATAAACCTGGCTAGATTCAGTCTTTAGAATCTCTCGTATGATCCTATGTTTGCTCTCTTCTCTTTGCATGCGCCAACCTCGTCTGCGATTCATTATATCAGCCTCCTTATCGGCGTCAGTGCTTACTTCCCTGTTAAATTTCTCCCTGATTTCTTTTAATTCCACCTTTAGGGTTTCATTCTCTTGTTCCAGCTTCTCTTTCTCGGCCAGAAGCTCTTCTGCATTTCCAGCTAATTCGTCAATCTTCTCAAAGCCATGGAAACTGTGTCTTTTAGAATTATCTCGATTTCGACCCATTCTCCTATTAACTGCAGCCTTCTCTTGGTCAGAGACTTCTATGTTGATATCAAGCAATTCTGACAAGCCTCCTTTTGGTATCTCGATATCGTTTGCAGTTTTATTACTGTTATTGTCAACTGCAAGTATGATTTTATCATTGTCATACAGTTCACCCAAAATTCGAAATTTTTCTTCGTATCTTTGTTTTCTTTGCTTTAATTCTTGAAGTTCTTCCATTAGCAGTGCTTTGTCTTTTCTCAGCAAGTCGAGCTTTGCTTTCAAACCTTGATTCTGATCTCTCAGCTTCGAATTCTCATCCCTCAATGGCACTATTGTAAGCTTAAGTTCCTGAACTTTAGAATTAATTTCTTTAATAGCATGGTTGGCTGCCTCAAGACTTTTGCGTAAAACTCCATTGTCGTGATGTAAATCTGAACGCAATTTACGCTCTTCGTCTAGATTTTCCTTCAATTTAAGCGATTCACTGTCCCATTTCAACTTCTGATCGTGTAACATGCTTAAAATGCTCATTAACTGAGCATATTCCCGGTCGCTTATCTCCGGCTTTGGTTGATAAAAATACTGAAGTGCACTTAGGTCTAAAGCATCTCTGTCCTCGCCATCAACGGAGCTATCTTCTTCTGCTGATGTGTAACTATTGTAAAGATGTCGCTTTGGTCCATGACGCACATCAGATGCACTCCTTTTCAAGGGTATAGGCCTCCCTTCTTTAGACTGCCTTCCACTCTCTGTGTCACTATCAAAGTCTCTTCTAGGTACCTTTTCCTTCGACTTGTTTCTGCTTGCTACTGTTGGTTTAAACAATCTGCTAACTACAGCGGCTTTGCGATCACTAGCTACTCGTTTATTCATATTCATCCCTTCAGCATAACTTCTCCTTCTCTGCGGTTTCAAGTCCGATTGCGTTTTGTCTAATCCTGTTTCATTTAATGAGAGTTTGCGTCTAGGTCTTTCAGAAGTGTTGCTGTAATTAGATGAGTCACATTCAACTGTCCCATGAGCACTTTGTAGTTTGTCAATAACACTTTTATTCAGCTTGTTTCTGTCCTGCAGGCCTTGAAGGAAGTTCTTTAACATGAATATTCCTTCGTCGATGGAATCGATTGACTTTTCAGAAGATTCAAGCCCCTTCAATTCAATGCTTCTCAATATTGACGGGTTTTCATTTTCCATCATATTGTTTCCCGTTTTCTCAGGCATGATTAATTTGGCCTGTTTATCATTTAATTGTAATGTCATGGAATCACCTTTTGGCTTCTCTCTCAAAACAGTTCTTTCAATATGTATTTCATTATTTTGGCCTTCTGAACTTTTATCAATTCCGTAGCTGCTCATTTTGTAAGGTTCCCAGGGATGTTTTGAACTAGTACTGGTTGATTGGTCAAATGAAAGAATACCCTCTTTGTTCTCGCCTCTATCTCCTCTACAACCATACCCAGCAATGTTTTTCTTTTCCGCGGATTCTCCAAGAGGGGCCTTATTCAATTTTGTTTCATGCTTTGTGTTATGAGTGTGGGAACTTTCTAAGTTATCATGGCTTCTTTTTATCGCATTGTTTACCTTCTCGGTTTCTGCTTGAGTGAACTTCTTCAAGAGTTCCTTAACATGCTGTTTATTGATATTTTCAAAAACTTTGTCTGTATCTTTCCCATCTAAAACATCTTCAGAACCATTATTTTCAAAATGGTTATCTTTGATTGATCTATTCATGGTTGACTGTTGTGGTTTCATCGGTTGGTCTGGCATATTGTCCTGAGTTTTCAAAAGAGCCTTCGCCCTACTTTCCATGATGTTTTCAAGTATATCTTTAGCCCCACTTTGAGTAACAATATTTGATACTATTTCTTGATAATTATATCCTGATTTGGAACATATTTCCTGTAAATAGTTCTGCATTGTTATCCTCTCTAGGTATTCCTTTCCAAGACATGATAGGACAACTTCACGCTCCATGTCAGCCTCTTTAAGTCCTTCCTCTAGAACTTTAATTCTTTCATCAATAGGCAGCTCTGAGCCTTTATAAGAAGCCCTTCTGGCAGAGCTAGGCCGGCTATTTGGCTTACTATTGGGCTTACTGTCTTTACCAGCGTCACTATCTAGCAAGTTTTCTCGGCTTGAATTCAGAGAGCACGATTCTGTGTTTGCGTTGATTTCATCCATGATGAAGGACTCCATGATGTCATTATCAACGCTTCGATCTGTTTCATCACCACTTTCAGCGGACCTTCCATGCGTAGGAGAGTTCTTCCTCGGTGTCATAGCATGGGCTAGCGTATAGTAGCTGCGTAAGGTTGATTTCGGATCGTTTAAGTCTTTCTTGTTCATCGTTGCAAGCTGTAGAGAAATGAAGTAGGCTTTTACTTGCACCAAGATTCAGATTCTTCGTACCTAGCAACAAGGACCCTCATAACCCCAACAGTGATGGACAAAGCTAATAGCATCAGATCTTTTCAATTACATTAGCAAGGCGATCAGACAGCTATAGAAAGCAAGAAAACCTTGACAGAAGTTAAGGAACATCTTGGTAAAATGCTATCACTCATCACAGCAAAAAGGAACTTGATAAGATCCAAACTGAAAAATGTGTGAATAATATCTCAGCAAACATCTTTGGCTCGTATCTGAAAAGCATAACACCAAAACCGAACGTGGGTACGGCCCAAAAAGTAATCTACCGAGCCAATCCCTTAGAACATCATTCTCCCCCTTTATTCCATGGCTTTTTGTAGCTAGTTGTTGGCTAGTTCACACCCTTTCCCTACACTCCCTCCCCCACTGGTGCTCTCCTACTAACGTCTTTACTAGCATTTTTGAATTTAAAAATTCTTTTAATATTCCAACCACAAGATAAATATAATTTTCATTGAATCCACCATTTTATCTTTGCAATACATGGGTTTAATGGGTAGTGCGTTAAAGCTCAACTAAACCCCTTTCCCGATAGCGACGACTCTGATTTATAGCATTCAGTTTATTGCATTTTACTCGAAAATCGTCGTATTCCTCGTTTGCTATCACTTTAAATGCAGCAGATTTGTTGGGTTCTGACATTCTGGTTATTGTTTATAGTATTGGGGATTGTTGATTTTCACAATACTGGTAGGATTTAGGTTTTTCTAAAGGCTTTTCTTGATAAACTCTGATGGAAAGAATCTTTTGTACATCGGAAACCAAAGACATTGACGCAAATTTTCTTTGTAACGGAGATTTACATTAATCACATAGAACACACACGGGGCTTGGTATTCATCAACGATAGGCTTTTCATATATTATAAGAGGTCGACTCGTTCTCATTCTTGAGAATTGACTAAGGACAGTCAAGAGTCTATTCCCTAAGCTACCTATCAATGGGGTAGCAACGTTAACACAGGGATGGTTCTGTTCTATAGGACTAGCTTTGTCCTAAATATTTGCTTCTCCTCTCATTACCTGTACCAGCTTTGTTCCAAAAACAGGTTTTCAATGCTGCTTTGCCAACAGTTTTGTGCGCAAACAAACCAAAATATTAATTGTAAAGTTTGGTTGAAAAGCTGACAAACCCCCCATTTAAAGAAACTTGGGCAACAAAGTCTGATCCAACTGGTAACTATCAAACCTGCTGGAAAGGACACAATTTTTCAGAAATTTCTTTTCAGATCGCATTGAGGGCCTAGAGATAGTCAACTCCCATATTAAGAATGGTCAAGGTTTATTGAAGATGTGCGTTTTTATAAAACAACTAACAAAACTTGGCATAAGCCCTGTAAACTTAACAAATAAAATCTTTCATTTCAACTTATATTGATTCATATTATGAATTGGCATTTGCAAAACTAAGCCATATGGAAAAATTTATGTTATGATATAAATGGACAAATCTCAACAGTCTGAATAATATAACTCACGATGGATTAATTATCCACTAGCAGATGAGAATTCATTTTACTCTCGCATGGTCCTTTTCTTTCAAGTTGCCCCTTTGCAGCAGATAACTTAATCTCTGGATTTTGCTTTGCACCCAACGTTGCAGAACATCGCGTTCAACAAATGATAACCCAAATGTTGCTTGGAAATAGTCAGATTAAAGTACTGGGAAAGTAAAAATCGCAAGACTGCCTCATACTGGTTTGCATCTTTGATTTTTCCATTCCTTACCAGGCCAAATAGTTTGAAAAAGAAATGACCATCAACGCAATTTATACTCAAATTCGTATTAAATTTTTCTTCTTATAAAAGTTATTATTTTCATTATTCACCAATCATTCAAAACTACTCAAACTTCCTACG
Organism: Catostylus mosaicus; assembly: GCA_964019065.1. Taxonomy (NCBI): domain Eukaryota; kingdom Metazoa; phylum Cnidaria; class Scyphozoa; order Rhizostomeae; family Catostylidae; genus Catostylus; species Catostylus mosaicus. The sequence continues at coordinate 6,309,121 of OZ025190.1, read as the reverse complement.
GCCCTGTGGCAGATATTTTATAAAACATCCTTGCAAAATGGACCCTATAATTTTTCAATCTACTTAGTTTCGGTTTTTTAACTCAGTTGTATTGATCATTATTTTAGAACAAGAGATTGATGAATAAAATTCTCTGTAAGGTTTAGGCCATCTTTCGAAATGTTACATTTAGGCCCCTTTTCGAAAAAAAATCCCCAGGCCCTTTACTTTTTTCAAGCCGCATTAGCAAAGACCTAATCACTAGTATTATTCAAGGGAATGCCTTTGGAAATAGAGATTATTGAATCGATGAGCTATGTTCTCGAAATTGAGAACGAGCCCCTGCTTAGCTCAATGATTTGTTTTAGATTCTTTATTGTTTAGAGTATCTTGTTAAATACCAAACAGAATGAAAAAGATTAAATGCTCAATCAAGCTCCGATAAAGATAAAGCAGCTAGTTGTAGGGCGATTCAATGCTTATTTTGGTTTGATAATTCTACATATTGCACTAGCCTTAGCTCAAGATGCCTAATGGAAATATATTAATGACTTCGAATTTGTAATTCGCCCTCTCTCTAAGAAATGAAGTCACGACACTTTTGAACTAAGTTCTCTTTGACCTCCAAAGCAATTATTTCCAATTACAAGGGCGGTTCTAGAAATTTAGAGGAAGGGTTCCAAGACTTAAATATTCTTTGAAAGTGTGGTGAAGAGTTGAGGGAAAGATCATAGCTGTGGAATTGGGGTCTAAAAGCACCCAAAGACCCCAAGCTTGTCCAGAGTAAAATTTCACATTTTCTGAGGCCTAAAAATGGCTTAGGATGGTACAATTTTCTTTGCTAATTGCAATAAAACACAAGAATACAATGATCTGCCTCTCTGAGTCTTAAACTACTATTCAGAAAATATTAAAATGGCAAATGTGGGTTTCGGGAAACCAGGATTCTCTACCCCCTTGCTTCCTTACCCTTTAGTTTGTTAGGGCAAGAGAGCAGAGAATACTACTTAGATAAAAGTAAATAATTCCTTAAAAAGCATGATTACTTTCCTGCATGACCATCTACAAGGACGAACTGTACCAGAATTAGCAAGGTAGTTAGAGAGAGTTCTTTCATATTTATACGAAGCCAGACGAATGTCGAAACGCAATAACAAGCTCAATTTTGCTTATGAAAGAGGATTCAGCCCCATTGGGTCCAAAGCCGTAGAAAGGATGTAATTATTAGGGGTTCCGTGTCTCAAAATGACAGGAGATAAAAAGTTTTTGCGCATTAGAAATAGAAGATTTTCATAATAATTTGGGAACTTCGACACTAGCAGTTACCCGCCTGACTAGGCCGACTTAGAAATCATTGTCTCGTGTCATTTCTTAAGTAACAAGGTAAAACCAATATTCTCGGGTCACTCAGGCGCAGGTTATTCTTTGCTTTTCTGCCTTTTGTGCTTATACACATCTCGTTATTGAAGAGAAAAGGCTAATATAATTTTCCAAATAGGATGTAGCCGTCTTTACAAAACAATGATTTAAGTACTTTGATTAGGCACATGTACCCACGCATTGGTTACTCTATGTAAAATGTAAACAGCTATACAATGAATGCTATCAGCGTACAAAGGTTTAGGCAACTGTGTTGCAGCTCAAACATTTACTATGTTGAGAATAAATTAACATAAATTATAAGCATCTCTTGCAATAAGAAATGCATGCCCATTAGTCAAGGGAAGGTAAACAAGAAAGCCAAGAGAAATACTAAAACAAATTTTGTTGTTCTCTTGCGAAAAAACAGGAATGGGCCAAGGGCTGTTTCTTATAGGGGTGTGCAAAGAATGTGGCATGGCCTTGAAGTTGAAGAAAAGCAATTTAAGAAAAAACGAAACAATGACTAGTGATGCCTTTAAATCTAAATAATGTTATTATAATTGCATCTATAATATACATGTTTATACAGGATAAATACCTTATCAATGCTAGAAAGTATTGCTATCAACAAGGGCCCTGTTAAAATTAAAATATAGCGGAAATTAATGATAGTAATCCTAATAAAATGTAGAACTGGTTGAAGGTAATTTTCAAGTATTTTGGGAAATCGTTTGAAAAAAAGAATATCTTATTTATACGGAATCACTTTTAATCATAGTATCTTTAATCATCTCTATTTTATCTTACAACACTTCATTGGAATATTTAATCTTAAACTATTGTGTATTAGTTGTCTTATTTACTTGAATTCATTACATATTAATTTTTACACGTTCCCTTGAAAACCAATCCACTTATTGATTAGCGCACCATGCAATGAATAAAATAAATCCAACAAATGAAACAAATAAAATAGATGAAATAAATGAAATAGATAAATGAAATAAATGAACCAAATGATACAAAGAAATAAATAATGAAATGATTGAAAACAATGAATGAAACAAATTAAATGGATAAATGGAATAAGTGACATTAATGAAAAAAGTGAAATTAATGAATAAATGCATTCAAAGAATTAAAAATGAAACAAAGCGCAAAAAATAAGACATGCCTATTGCCAAAAGGATGTTAAACAATTATTAACATTAAAAGAAACAAAGTTCACTAGTTTCATTGCCCTGTTTGACATTTTTCAAAACACTGGTGAAATATTATTGTTAGCAATTTTGTGCAGCATATATTTTTAAGTTTCTAACACAACATTTTTTACAAGATAAGCAAGTATAGAAAGCTTTGTTTTTATTTTGCTTCATTGATAATGAAATAAAACTTAAATATTTAAGCTCAGGGTGAGCCACATTGCTATTGTCCGTGAATATCGTTTATTTGAAAAGATTCAATACAGTTTGATCAATAAGAAGTTTGAATTCACCTTCAAAGTCGCTTCAAGCATGTCGAGTTTCGCAAAATACGATTTTCTGCTTAATGTTGCAAAGTAGCACATTGACAATTGTTAAATCCTAACAAAACATAAAATTTAATGGGTTTGGGTTATAGTGGCCGATCCCTCATCATTTTGACCTCGAGTACATCAGTTGGATTGTCTGTCTCTCTAATTCAGTAATACATTTATGGAATTAACTTAAAAACGTAGTTTTTCTATGAGAACTATCAATAAATAAACGTGTCGTTTTGCAAGACAATCAGATTGTATGAGAAGCGAAAGCACACTTTAGCAAATTAACAGTCTTCTCTTCGAAGGCGTTCTCATATTTGCGTAATGAGAATTTTTCTACTTTATTCGGCGTAACTAATCTTTACCCCAATTGCCTTGCAGTAAGAGATATTTGATGAAGCAGGCATTATAATGGGCGTAGTGTATGTACTTTGGTCCCAATGTGGTCTATTTCTATACATTTTTAGATTATAGCACTGCTCTGTGTGCAAGGATTGAACAACAATATCGAGCTTTGTGCCATGCTTGAAATGCAATTTCTGGTACCTATAGTACCTATAATACTCCTACTACATTATGTTCGAGCTAATTGATTCCATGTTAGGTCACGCCCTAATTCTGAATTGTTCAACTGTTTGAATATGTAAGCAGGGCCGTTGAGAGACTAGCCGTTCCCCAGGGTTCGAGCAGACATGGGCCAATGGTGTTACAGGAAGTGGATACCTTTTTAATACATACGTTATCTTTTTGGGCCCCTCACGGCCACAGACCCCCTGGTAACTACCCTGGCTATCCCCGTTCGCGACATTCCTGGTAAGGTGTCCTTTTTTGCGTTGATCCCTATTTATGATGAATTTTTCAATAGCCATACCAGTTGATGATTATTACAAACATATTAGTTTACGCATTGATATAGAAGTTAAAGGTAGCCATACATTTAAAGCCAATCTATGTATAATAATTTGACTGCATTCAGTAATGCGAGAATTGCCTTTTCCTTGGCTTGGAAACTAAGAGTGACAAAAGCAATTGACCAGTAACAGTTTTCGGCCATATTTAGTTAGAACAGAAAATTGAAAACTAACGATCTGAAACTCCCTAACAGTTACTTGGCATCTTTTTATTCTAGTAACAAGAAATGATACATGATATGTAGCGAAGAAAATGACAAAAACTTATAAGATTATGATAAAAAGCAGAAACCGAATGTCCCAATCCCTAATAATCAAAGGCCAGATTATGTGAGAGGGGCTGGCCGTCCCATTCGAGACATATTTTTGCCGAAATCTTGGAATTGCTAAGAAACATATTAAGATGTTAAGATACGATTACATGCAGAAGCTTACTGAATAATGAGCAAATTACTGAATGCACTAGCATTGATTAGTGACGGCCAAGCCCCCCCTCCCATTTTTCTGAAAATATGGTTACTATGTATATTCTTTAAAAATTTAGGGTGGGGGTATAGGCCCTTATTCAGTTTCGTTTCTTCATAAAATACTCTCTTTGAAATAGATCACAAAAAAGGTTTGACTTTTCAAAACTTTTCTAAAACAGTATCATTGTGCTCAAAAGGGCGTTTCCTAAAATCTGAAGGGCGTGGCCGATATCTATCATCTTTTTTCCCTGTCACGTCGCGGAGGCTGGCGCCGCCACTGCAATTGATGCAATGTTTCGATCAGTCTGGCTCCACCATACAAAATATGTATGAGAGAAATTGCAACAAAAAATTGCCCCTACATTTCAGACAAGAAATTTTAAACTTACTGCTAAAGTAGTGCTCAAACATTTCCTAAAATTTTGATGAGGCAAATTGAGCTTGATAAGTCAGGGGGTTTAGTATGGGTTTCTTATAATTAGTTTATAGTTCATGTTTAACCACAGTGTCATTGTAATGTAGTCAATTGCCCCGACAATGGGAATAGGTAAAGAACTATAAATTCCTGTAAGATGCAAAGGTGATTAAAATGCAAACAGGCGATTTCGAAATTTCATAACTTATTCAGAATCTTTTTAAGGAGGGTTAGGCCTGTTACTCCCAAGACAAACGAGAGCAACCCATTTCACATCACATATCATATTCAATGTAGAACTGAAAGGAATATTTGCTTAATTTTAGGTTTCATTTTAGCTAAATAGGAAGGAAAATAAGATTTCTGCTTCTACATTACTTCGTTAATGAAGTGAGTAGTTACCACTAGAAAAGCTTCTGTGTCAATAGTCCGAGAACTCACCATAGTGATGTCAACAAAGCACGGATTTTCACTCTAGACCATCTCCAAGAGAGGGCTCTAAGTTTTTTTACACAGAGATGTGATATCAAACCCTTCCAGTGTTACTTTATACACTTCACACCACAAAATTTCAAAACCTGTTTTGGCAAATACCAACCCACAAGTCTCATGCTTTGGCTAAATTTGCTATTCAAGAATTTCGGATGAACTTCCCTGTTTATAAATCATTGCTGCCATAGGCACCGACTACGTTGGGGCTTGGGGGCTCGAGCCACTACTGGAAATTGCTACGGGGGGCTGAGCCTCCTTGAGAATTTTTCAAAAACATGCTTTTTATCGCTTTTACACTAAATTTTCTGAGTAGCCATAGAATCTTCATCTGTGTTTCTGTGTTTAATGAACATAGTATAATAAATCAAGAACTAGACTAGAACTAAGCCTTATATCTATTTGTATATATGTTCTGTTTAGTTAGGTACTTTGCTAGTGTTATTTTTATTCTTTTATACATGGCTCAATTAGAATTTAATATGTTGTAATTGTTTTTTCATTTCAAGCTCGATTCCCCCCCCCCCCCCCCCTATGAAAAGCATAAATCTGCCTCTATTTCTGCCCTTGCACAGAGGCTGCGCTGTTCTTTTTTACTCATTCTAAACTTGGTACTAGTTATTTAAGAGTCCTGAACCTAAATATTACCAATGTTGCGATAACATTGAAGCTATAGCTATCAATTATAGCGTGCTTTACGTTTGTATAGAATGAAGCACAATGTTGCAGAAACCTGTAGGTAAAGTCAATAGTAATTCGAAGTTCTTACCAATTTAGATATTTAACTCAACACTTCAACGAAGACTGTTCCATGACATCGAATGAATGGCAGAATGAAGAATCGTTTATCGATTGAAACAACAGTATATTTGAATGCATTTCGTATCAAAACAGTGTTCCTTGATAATAAACGATTTGATAAACAGTTGCCTTTTGTGCTCCGTTTTTGAGGCAGCAAAATGGCAACGGTATGTCATGCAGCGAAATTCAACGTAATTCAACAGAATAAGCTAGTCCATTCAGCGCGAGTTATTCGCGGAATGTCGTTCTACTTAGAGATTCGATTTTGCTAATCTTACAAAAGGTATAACGTTATTAGCTTTAGATTTAAAGAATAACCTTCAAAATAATCCAACAGAAAAGCATCAAGCGATGTTGATGTTGTTCCTTTAAGAACTCAACTTCCAGTTTCAAAAGAGTTGTTTTGAAACTTAGCAACCCAACTGTAGCTAATACTTCAATAGAAGCGAATATTTTGCATTGTATCTACAGCTAAAAACAACGAGAGTGGTTTTGTTTAGTGAATGCTAAAGCCTCTATTTCCAAAACATCTTATTCTTGCTCATTCTGCCCAAAATAGCGAGGGGCTAATTATATGACCTTATAAGAATTCCAACTGATATTTCATCATCTATATTATTTCATCATTTACATTATTCATATTTAGGAAGTTTATTAACGCATGTTCTCAAAGAAACTAAGCTGTTTTGTAACCCTGAAATTTCCCTCGGTATAATGAGAATCGTGGACAGCCATGAAAATGATACTTTTATTACAAATATTATATTTCACATATTCCTTATATTATATTTCACATATCCTTTATATTATATTTCAGGGTGATTACGTCAGCTCAAAATGGCTGATATGCAACCTTCAAGTGAATATCTGATGTAAAACTTTATGGCAGAAAAATAACTTCAATGAGTGAAATGGTTATGATTATAATGCAGAGAAATATTTTTAGTTGTTCAAAATGAACCGTTTTTCATAGCCTCCCTTCGTGGAAGGAAGATAATTGCAGTAAAGATTTTGTCTCGTTGTAGTTTTTCCAGGAAGCTTTCACCTCATTTCATATTTTTTCCTTTCATTTCATTTCACGTCATTTCATTTTATATTGTTCTCTTTCGTTTCATTTTATCTCGTTTTATTTCATTTTCTTTAACTTCATTTCATTCAGTATCGCTTTGGCTCGTTTCGTTTCACCTACTTTCGCGTCATTACATTTCATTTCCTTCTACTTCATTCAGCAATTATGTATAAACTACTCTACAATGTTTCTCACTTAAAAACAAAACCAATATAGCGTCCATACATTGTTGTATTCTAACTAAGATCCCATTCAGAAGTAACAGAAATGGTGTGTAAAAGAATGACACTAGGAAGGAGAACGTATATGCTAAATGTGGGTTTCGATTATTGATCACTTTGACCATATAGAAATTTTTTTAATCCCCTTGAAAGCAACTCCCGAAGAAACTGTTTTATATCATACATAAAATTTTTTCAAATATTAGCTCCCAAATACGTTGATAAAAGCACATTAATATGAGTGGAGGGGTACTCAACGTTTTCCTTCTGATTCTCGTGTACCGTCTATGCTCTTGGAGGACAAGTTCTTATTTCTTGTGGAACAAATTTTGATGCCTCATGAACTTTCGTGTGCTTACTGAACACACGTTTATCCGGGGCCTTCGACGACAGGAGGGGGCAAGAGGCCATGTACAACTTCCTAGTTCTGTAAGGCAGCCCATCATGTTGCGTCATTAAAAATTTGACCATCAAAAGTTTGCCTTCTCCAATTTTCCAATCTTGTCGGGCGTCTTGTTGTCGATTTATTGTCGTGCCAGGTCTCAGCAAGCAGAAATATTCTGTATAATTTTGGCAATAAACATCACAAATCAGAACCATAACACTGACTATGCTAACCAAAATTTTCTACGTATCAAAACTGAATATGTTGCCATGGTAGAAAGAAGGAACTCGTTTTGCTATATTCATACCATAACTTTCCTTGTTTTGTTTCGGCCGTAGTCGATGTAGCATTTTATTGTGTTAATCATATATCATATCATGTCAATATTGGCGAATTACAGTGATGAATGACCCTTTTATATCGCAAATTATTGGCGATGACCATGCGTGTATTAATTGAAAACTCACGTTGTCAATGGCCCTTTAAACACTAAAGTTATGGAACTGATAATGGATTTGTATATACAATGAAATCAATTAACTGTAAATTCCAAAATGGGTACTCTGCCCGATTTCAGCCCCGAGGCCAGATGAAAGTTCTAGGGGGGGGGGGGGCTAAAACCAAACCCCCTGATGCTCCTGTGACGGATGCTAGAATTTTGAAGGGAGAGGGTGGTATTTGACTTTCAATTTTTGTGCTAATACTAAAGTTTTATGTAGGGTTCGCCGTGACATTTCTTTAAAGATGTATGATACTAGATAAGCAGCTGTCATATTCTATATTTCCATTACTTCGAAGCCCATAACAGGCAAGCATAGATTAGAGGGGGGTTGTCAGAAGAGAAATCAGATCGGTACTCCTCTCGTAGTGTTGCTGCCTCTTTATTCTATTCAAGAGGCTTAATATTCACATCTAGATAATCCATGTGAGAGGCTGAGTATCAACGAGGGCGGGCTAAAATCTTGAGTAGGGGACTTAGCCCTCCCTTGGCCTCGGTCCTGCGATTGACATTCCTACTTTAGGGGGAGGAGGGAACTCCTTGCATGCAGATTTTCTAATAATGTTGTTGCTTCGTTTGTTGATATAACCGTATCATGATTTCTTCTTATGGTAGGTTTCTGCTACACTTTGGGAATTTTTATATAAATTTGAATTTGAAAATAACAGTAAAGTAACCGTTCTTGAGTTTTGGCAGATCATGGAAGCGTTCCTTTTCCATGTAATACAATACCCATCAAGACTATGTGGGTTTTTGAGAGGCGAATAAAAGAACTGAGGATCATCTCTACTTCATTAAGACCTGACCTTAGCATTAACAAACAATTAGTCGTTAAGTAACTGACTGGAGTGAATTTAACGGTTAGTGTTACTTCCAATATTATAATTTATATCGCTATTTTTGCACAAATTGAAGCTTCGCAGAATAAAACAGTGAGCTAGATAATTTCGTAAGTGTTAAGAATTGTGTTTTTACACATGCAGATCGGGTATAAGTACAAAACACCCAAAATGCTGCATTGGCTAGAGCTTTTACCAATTTGTAATGTGAATCTTTTTCTGCAAAGTATGGGAGAATGTTAAAAAGGTCTTTGGCAGGAACAAGAAATAGAATAATAGGCAACAGGAGATGTAAATAGTATATAGCAGTCAGATATATTATCGGACCTTCGAAAGAGCAACTTTGATAGATGCAGAGGTTATCGATAAATTATAAGAGTATTGACACATACTTTGTATTGAGTTCATCAGCCTCTTTACCAATAGTGAAGAGATCAGGCATGATTGTTGATCACTTGCAGCCGCTAGCTTTTTCGATTTGTTCATCTTAGAACTCTGAAAAAAAGAAGAATTCTCAAATATTAATGTGCATATCTAATAGGAAAAGTTTGGTAAGACATCAGCAAATGTGCAGCATTTTCTATGACAGTTCGAGCGGAATTTTCTATGGCCCTTCATTTGCATCTAAACTCAATGAATTGGGATTAGGATATTTCGTTCTGGCACGATAGAAAGTACACTTTGTCGTCTCGAAGATCAAAGCAACAAAATCTGCATTAGAAAATGTTGCAAATCAGCGTTGCTGCACAGTATCAAGCCATTTTTGGTTGATACGGGCAAACAAACGATCGCAAAATTTTCCTGGTGTTCTAATCCAAAAATTTAGCAACATTGTGGCTTAAATTCCAAAAAAGGTATAGGAGAATTTTTATGAGTATATATTAATATATGAAGTATATACAGCACTATTGGATCTCACGTTGGTTGGCTAAGCCAATCCCAGACTAATTCTTTGTCTTTTCGTTTGTTTAAAAGCAGCCTATCTCATCATCATGAACAGAACGTTACAAAGAATCGTTCGGTTTTTTGGCTCATCACCGTACGCATGATGCACTGAGTTGCTCTAGCTACCAAATCATGTTGTTTCACACATTAACTCTAGAATGATTATGAACTGGCACCCGTATGACGTCAAAATGTAAATGAATTGATCCCATAAGGAAAATAATTTAAGAACAAAGTTAGAAAAAATTAAGGAACAAACAGAACATATAGCTTGTAGTAGATAGGAGCATTTTTATGTCAAATTTACTTGTAAGTCACATTGTGAATAGTCCACTTCTGACATTTCCATGACATGTTGGCTGAAAATGGCGGCTGTAAATTTAGAAGAAAGCTTTGAAGATGAAATTGTGCGGTAAGTTTTATTCATATTCAGAAATGAACTATTTTCACTTTAATGTGTCGATACTGCGTAAAAATTGCTCGATTTTGAGTTACAACAAGCCGAACTTTAATTAAGAATTGGGTCATTTAAATTAGGAGATGAAGTTCACAGCAGCTTGCAAGTCAAAAAATTCGTCAACTCTAAAAAAATTGTTCATTTGATAATTCAGTACAATCATAAATCTGGAAAATGTGCAGGGAATTATATCGGGCAGGATAAGAGAACGTCAAATTGTCGAGAAAGCGTAGCTGCAGGTGTCGTTCACTGATTGATCTAACAGTAGAATTGAATTGCTTGGCTATCTAAAAGATTCGCAGGTGAAATGAGTTGATATAATGTTTAAAGAGAGAGTAGAAGATAAAATCATCAGCTTCATTTCAGTCATATAACTGTTTTTCTAATTTGGCTCTAAAACATTCAAAGATTGCTGTAGACGGTGGAGATGATCATGACCTGACTAAAGTGTAAAGAAGGATGGCAAAAGCACAACACCAGACAACCCCTTGGATAATATTCATCAAAACGGAAAGGGCAGAGTGAAGCATCTTCGTTTGCTGTTTTGACGTGTTTTCAAGTATGGCAAGTAATAATAGTACAAGTATTCACTTTTGCATTCCTCAAGCAACAGGAGGGCTAGCAATAACACTACAGTTTATTGCACTCCCCTTTCACATTCTGATGATCAAGGTTCTTGCAATTGATTGCCAGTTATCATTGCCTCGCCACAAAATTATATTCTCTCTTTCCACATCCGACGGTATACTTATATTGGTGTCTTTCATTTCTGCATTATCCATCAAAGTTTTTGGCCTCACCATGAACACCCTTGCATGCAATGTATTCCGAATGATGATACTGTTTACGGCTGAGAGTACATATATTGTTGCTGGACTCTCAATTACATTTCTGTCAATAGAACGCTACATTGCCTGTATTCACAGCTTCCAACTTCACCAAATCTTGAACACAAAGCGAGTTGTATTTGCATTGGGTGCCATATGGTTCGTTGCCTCAAGTGCTGGTGTTGTAGCCATCGCAAAGGCTGACTATGTGCAAAGTTTAACAGCAGTGGGCGATGTATTTGTTTTTAAAGTAACTACTGTTGCAGTTGTCCTTCCAACCTCCCTGGTCATAACGATCACGCAGCTTCGATTGTTCGTGTTAAGCAGATCAAAGCTCGGCAGAATTCATTCGGCCAACACTTTTGGAGACCAAGCAGAACTAATAGACCTAAGAAGAAGGCAGATAAAGATTGCATTTGTAGCCTGCATTGTAGCTCTCGCCTACATTGCATGCATGCTACCTATTGCAATTCTGTTCTTTTATGAAATAGGACATAATGTAGCAGCATCTCAACAAGTAAAAATGGGTTTTATATCTTTGTCTCTGATAAACACGCTGTTAGACCCTTTCATATATGGCTTTGGAATCGTTGATACAAGGAATTTACTCTGCAAGCAATTGAAGAAGCTCAAAGATTTGATCATTGGGCTTCGTAACGGTTGAAACAACATTGTTGAATATTTTTAAAATCTTGATTGGATAACCTGTTAATGCCAAGAAATTTAATGTGACCTTAGTATGACATTAATTTTAGGGAAAATTCATGCAATATAAAGTGAATAAAAGTAAATGAGCTAAGCAAAAGAACCGTTGGCCAATTTTTGCTTACTATCACATAGAAAAACACCACAGAATAAAGAGAAGGTGGGATAAATTTTTAGCACCAACAACTGCAATACTTGTTTGCTTAACGCGTCAATGAGCATTGCACTATATGAAGATAAATTTGTAATCCTTACTGGCAGCTGGTACAAATTCTACTGCGATGGCACTGATATGAGAGAGAAAAAATAAATGAAGTCCTCATTTAGTGTATTACGATAACCTAATATTAGTTGATTTGGGGATATCATGCCAAAATGTCATAATAAAATCAATGCCTAAATATTTTCTCTCATTACATGCAATTCAATAAATAAGATGGCTAATAAAACGGATCATATTATCCACTACTTGGTTTCTGCATCAAGCATGTAATAAATGGCAGATTCAATGAATTTATGCGTATTATTGTGATTTGGTAATTTGAACTTTAATGATACAAGTAGTTCTTACTGAGCACCGACTAAGAAGTTGAAAATTATTGATACCTCTTCACCTTAAAATACACCTCAATCGAAGTCCACGAAAGTACTGTATACAACTAATTATTCGATTTTAGTTGGTAGTCAGACACTTGCACAATTACAAATACAAAAAACTAAAAGAAGGAAGTATTGTTTGAGATTTTGACAGGCAAGTTGCTTATGAGTTGTATGTTGACATGAAAGTTGTTAATACGTTGTTATTAAAATACTGAAATACATTTCAAATTCTATTATACCTCTCAAATTGTTTTGAAACACTACTGAAGTGTAACCATGCCGAGCGAAAGATAACGACTTCTCAATAACCAACATGACTAGTCAAGCAGTGTTAAGCAAAATACGACAACACTACAAATGATTTAATATCTAATGGATACTTTACGATATCAGACTAGTATAGACAAGCTTGTCACTTGTTTTTTAAAGAAAGTTACAATCGACTGGCAAATAGAATTAGCAGGAAATTTCTAAACGAAAATTAGTGCATGAAAAGATCTACTGAAATGGCTTTATAACCCCATTATGCCCCATTAATTAGCCCTTGGCCAGCCATATATGTCAAAAAATACTGAATTCTTCTAGGATTCAAGATATGAATTTCATTTTAAGTCATTCATTCAATGGTTTATTTTAATAACAAGGGCTGGTAGAATCTAACGTTTCCACACATCTTCCTATGACGTTGGGAGAAGTTCAAATGATTAGCAGCTAATTTTCTTGCAGCGAGATAATCTGTTAGTTAATGCAGACTTTGGCTGATAACATCTGCAAATAAACACTCACAATTTTACAAAAAAAAAATTCATCATAAAAACCTCATAATAGAAATGTGTTAATTAATTTACAAAATCCACAAGAGAGTCGTTAAACTCGAAAATCAAAGCTGACAGGGCATTGTTTGTATTTACTTACTTCAGGTAAACAACATGATAAGGTGTTTTTCCATGTGTGACAATTCTCAAAACGTATGATTAATCAATTCAAATTGAGCATCAACTTGGGTGGACGTATCAGTAACTATTTAACGTATTAACTGCTTCCATTTATTGGAAATGATTTGAGCACATAGTCCTTCGTTATGGCATCCATACTGTTTTGAATGGTCTGGAGTTCCTGCACCACTACACCAAAGGTTTTGAAGCACTATTGATCAGCATGTTGGCTTAGTGCTCTAGTGATAATTTCTATCAATCTTTTTCCCGTCATGGCTTGAAAAAAAGTGTTAATCTTACTAGTTTACAGCATAGATAAATTTTGTTTCGAACTATTCTGATGTTTTGTTTACATAAAAAATTCAACCAATCACAACGCTTTAATTTTCACGTGTGAGTTTACTTTCTGCCCGTGGTCGTCAATAGATAGTTCGAAACAAAATTTATCTATGCTCTAGTTTACACATTTCACTACAAAAAAATCCACTCTGGTCATAGGAATTGGTAGCCCTTAACAGTTTTTAACTACAGATCTTTCTTGTCAAGAACTCTTGCAATTGAGATCCAATGCGTCGCAAAATAATAGACTACGATGATAGAATTGAATCATCGCAAAAAGTGACTCAATAATGACAATGTGATTCTATATTTTGACTGTCATATTCATATAAGATATGGTAGAAATATCTTGTCCTTTACATACTGACCTTTTGTAAACTAGTCAAGCCTTACAACCAATCAATTGATGGTCAAACATATACAGCAATAGTGCAAAACGGCAAAAAACAAAATACATATAATTCAAAATAGATTATGTTATATCTATTATCTGTTATTTTTTATCCCTATAAAGACACCCCGTATTGTTGAACGAAATGTCATATTATTCAATTTTACATTTTGTAAATTATTTATCTTTCTGATGCATTTGTATATCCAATTACTTTAGTCACAAAAGTTTTTTGGTAGGGCAAACGGACTAACGCATTTGCTGTTACTTTAGATGCTGTCCTAGCTCCTGTTACTGTTACATTTACTTTCCAAGCAATAATTTTTTGATACAAACTTAAATCTATCCAACAAAAATGCCAAAAATAGCTTCAACTAAATATCCTAACAATGAGAATAATGAAAATTTCCTTCAACTCAGATTCGAATCATTTTTGGCCCATAAAAGTGATTCAATTTACGATACATCAAAAAGGTGCGTTGCATTTTCTTCTTAATAGATCCACCGAACCACCAAGATCAAAGGTAGTGATTCAAATTTCATGCATGAAAGCAACAATCGCTATGAGCCGAAGTCTATACTACATCAGAAATATTCGATTAGAGTTAGGGCTGCTTCTTCTCGATAATACTCTTTGGTTGATTGTTTACAGAACATACGAAGAGGGACGTATTCTTGAAAAGGAAAGGGAATCATGAATCCTTAAATCAATTGAAAATGGGACAAATATTTTTGGTATATCTACTGTGATTTAATGGATAAAGTGCATTTAACTTCTAATTCCATTGTGGTTTAATATTTTTTTCCAAATCAAATGAATTTGGTTTAACTTGTACACAAACGTCAACATTTTAGACTTCATTTGTACTGCAATTGACCGGAATTTAGAATTCTTGATATTGTCTTTTTTTGATAAAAGTGACAATGAAACAACTTTGAAGCCAGGGTACACTGGCGTTAGCAGGTATGCATCTTTTGTTCTTGAACCCTTTAAATGCAGCCTTTACAGGGCCTCCGACGAGACTTAAAAAGTGGAGGGGCCAAACTTCGATGCGAGAAAATTCCCACGTCACAGCAGGATGAACTGCCTTTCACAAATACTGCGAAGACCTCCACTTCATGGAAATGTTTACGACTTAAGGTACACGCGATTAAAATTTTTATTTTAGCATGTGCAAATGGCGCTTTCAATTAACTTCAACGGATAAGTGGAGGGCCATGGCCCTATTCAATTACAAAATAACCACCATTGATTTCATAGTTATCTACTTCCCTATTTTCAAAAAAGGGCCTGAAATTTCCATAGGTCCAAATAGATTTACTTAACTTAGGGGAAAGCATGCTAAAATATAAAATGCTCACTGAATATAAAAAGCAATAAATGACTCATAATGAGAGCATAAAAGATAAATAAATGACTGAACCAAAAGTAAAGTCATTTTATGGCGACATCAAAAGGTTTTTGGAGTGTATCTATGCTCCTATGTTCCCCAAAGAATTTCCACCTGACTTCTGTAAAAGTGGATAAAATAAGATGGACCAAGGTACGTCACAAAATGCGTCTCTTTTTGAAATAGATAGCACTGAAATACATTCAATGACCACTCCGTTGAAAATAAACGGTCTCAGAGAACCGCCTCTGACCTTGAAACTTTTCTCTAGACCCCTCAAGCCCCTAGTTATTACCTTTCATGCCTCCAATTTTGTCACTGTTAAAAATTCTCCCCTTTCTTTGACAAAGGCCAATTCACTTTCTCAATTGGGTTTATCGGTCATTTTCCCATGCTGAATCGGTTCACTCGAATCGCAATGCTTCACTTTTCTAACTTTCGAAACTACTTCTTTTGATATATAGCGTAATGACATCGTTGATGACTCGATTGGTGGAGTGGCAAATAACAACCATGGCTTGCTTCATATTTCGTTTGGCTATAGCAAGATTTACTTAGGCCATTCTCGTCAATGCGTAGGCCAGATCGTTTTCTTCACGTTCTAAACAGTTTGTTTGTTTTAAAATCTAGAGTTACGGATGCATGGCTTTGCTTGCAGCAAAAATTGTCTTCAGGGAATTCTCGATTGTTTGGAGTTCGATTCCACAAGGATTTAACAATTCATATGCATTATTAAAGCCTCGATTTTGTGCGATCTTGAGTGATAAAATTTAGGTAATTTACTCTAAAAGAGCCACGTATGCTGGAACATTATTACTAGACAAAAAATAAATCTTATTAGGTCGATGTCTATTTTCAATGATTTCTTTTGCAATTGAGCGGATTAATAGGGAACTACTCTGACTTTTTTGAAAATTCAGCTTTGAATACCTCAGGAAAACGGGTATCCTTGGAAATTTAATGATGATAATTTTCACGTTAATTTCCCTATCGGTTGCATATTCAAAGTACACCCTCATGCAACATCCGTTGGCAGTGAGTGTCGAACATAAACATGTTGTCGTTTCATTGTTGTAATGAAGCTCTAGTGGAAACAATTTACAAGATTAATGCACAGTTGGGAGGATTGAAATCACTCGGTCCTAGCCTAACCGTGCGAATGACTAAATGAGTCTAGTTCGTCATGTGGCGATGAAAAAGAAAATATACAATCTTACGAAGTTGTTAAAGCTGCATCGTATGAGGCATAAAATTGACCACAGAACTGACAAAGAACCTTTCTCCTCGTTTTTGATGTATGGATGCAAGAAACTGCAAATGCATGCTGAATAAGGCTTCAATATCACAATGGAGAAATTCCGTAATTGAACATTCCACATTTCAATAAGGCATTCTGCAAACTCTTGTTGTTTGGCGACAAGAAATGAAAAATTGCATCAAACAGAGTGATTTTGGAAGCTACATTCTCTTACATTGAGAACGAAGCGGTTCCTGTGAAATTCTTAGCATTCAAATATTTCCGTGTAGAATCCTCTTCTTTGGGTTTTGTTTGTGACGTTTATTTGCACTGTATTGTTGCTGTGTTGTCATCCTTGCTTCTTCATTATTTTTCAATATCGAATTAATCAGTCGAATTGTTAAGTGTAATCATGGTGGGGACCACAAGACCTTATGTCTTTCCCCGCAATGAATTAAAATAGAGAGAACAGCTTCTGCAGTATCAAAAGAAATTGGGAGAAGCATGTCTAATCTTCAAATGTCTACTTGGGGGGATACTGTAACAAGTTAGAATAGCAATCTCGTTCTAATAAACGTTGTTAGGATGAGGTTTTACCTTTTAGCATAAACTCATAAATAATTTATTTAACTGAAAACGAATGTGCAAACTAACGTTTAAACGAATATACCACAGCTATCGCAGCATCAGCAATGGCCCATCAAGGGAATTTGCGATTTGGACTCCACAATCCCATAAGCTACCGGAATTGGTTAAATCAAAAGAGACTCGTATTTAAGATAATTAAGATCTTTTTCTTGTTGTGCTTTGTCAATTGACGTTGGGTACCATTGACATTGTTTCTAAAGGTAATGCTTCTTGTAACTTTGTGTCTTTTCACATTAAATCTCTAAGAGTGGTGGTACATCTTTGAATCATTTTAAAGATGTGGTATACTAACCTCCGTTGCGTTACCCCTATTGACCAACATCCCTCCTCTCTCCTTCCTACTCTAACTTTCCTTCTTGTTCTTTCTTACTGTAGACACCCCTTCTAAGTTACAGCATGTTCTTATTTCTAGATAAATATTTATCAATAAAGATCTACAGCAGCTGCCTTGTCACAGTCACAGATAATTTTTATCACCTTCACGCGCTCTTCGTCGGCAGATTATCCATTTGCATTGTCACATTCTTGTGGTCTTGCTCACAATTCAAATTTTCAATGTGAACTTGATATCTCTCTTTGTCTCTATGTTCAGCTCGCTTCGCATGTCTTCTTTTACATAGTAACGCAGCCAGCAAGCAAGCAAAAAATATCACCAATAGCCCACCAATCACAGATGGTATTATTATCTCTGCGTATGTACCTAAGAAAGAGGAGACGGCTGTTGTTGAATAAAGGAAAATTAAGG
This sequence comes from Catostylus mosaicus, assembly GCA_964019065.1. Taxonomy (NCBI): domain Eukaryota; kingdom Metazoa; phylum Cnidaria; class Scyphozoa; order Rhizostomeae; family Catostylidae; genus Catostylus; species Catostylus mosaicus. The sequence continues at coordinate 6,290,945 of OZ025190.1, read as the reverse complement.
AAAACTGAAAAACATGATTGGTTGAATGAATGAATGAATGAATCAATGAATAAAGAAACGAAAGGATAGAAATATAGAGCAATATATGATAAATTAAGAATGAGTGACTGGATGGGTGAATAGTTTGAAAATGGATAAAATGAACAGATAAATAAATGAAGAAATAAAAGAATGAATGAATAAGATTAATGAAGGAATGAATGAATAAATGATTGCATGAATGAATGAATAAATGAATGAATGAATGAATGAATGAATGAGTGAGTGAGTGAATGAAAGAGTGAATGAATGAGTGAATGAATGAGTGAGCGAATGAATTAATGAATAAATGAATGATTGATGTATTGTATTGTATTGTATTGTAACAATGCTTTGCTTTAGCAAGAATAACAAAATAATACTACGAAAGTAAGTCATGCATTCTATAAATTTAATAAAAGATGACTACTAACGTTTCTTCTTGCATTTTCCATCCCGCAACTCAAATTTGGGCTTGCATTTGCATATAAAACCGGCATCATTGTTTGCAACCTTACATGTAGCTCTTCTGCTGCAACCATGACCTCCAGTTTCACAAAGAGTCGTCACTGCAAAAAACCAAGCAATTCACATGTAAGAGCAATTGACATTTGGTTCTTTCAATGCGTATAGATTCATTTCTTTTATGTAACGTGTCAAGCAAGATGCTAAAACCTCTGCCTATCCTCTGATATGAAACAAGATCTATTCAGCAGGAGGAGGGGGGGGGGGAAGGCTTATAAAATTGTATTAGTTTACTATCATTTTTGTCTTGCATTTAAAGACCTTGCTCCCCTTTCCTTAGATTGTAGCAGATATTCATAGTTATATAAATCAAAAAATAAACTCTCTTTTTGGCCCAAGTAGCAGCTACGTCCCAGAGCAAAAGATTTTTTCACAAACTCGAGGCCAAAAGACTAGTGGCGACAACAGAAGTAAAACTGTGTATTAAAAAACAAGCAATTCACATGTAATTCCAATGGCTTTAATGAGAGGTGGTGTATGGGGAAGTTTATAGCTATTTCTCTATTAAACAGCTACCATTTGAGATGTATCTGGTTGTGATTGGCCATTGGCAAAGTAAATAGACATTTTTATCGTTTCATGAGCAATAACAAGCATATCTGAATCTCTTGGATTTAAAAAACAATAACTTCGATTATTTCGTGTTATCGAGTAATTTTCTGCCTATTGTTTTTTGATTTGGTCGCGTAATAGAAATTTGATTCAAAGTGGAAGTTAGGTAAGGCACCCAACCTAGTTATACATTTTTCATGCATAATAAACATAAATTTCTTACTCTGTTTCGCCCGATTCTGGAACTGACTTAAAGTTAATTGTCAATGCCACAAGTTTTTGAAGGAAAATAAAAAAACAGTTGAACAGTCATGTAATTAAGGTAATAGAGCAGAGATAACACTCAGAAATTAGAGTTATACCTCTTGTCCGGGGTATTCTAGTCAGATCAGGATTCAGTGATGCAAATAATGACAGGTTTGCTGCAACAGACGATACGCGATCAACGGTTAATGCTGATCGATTTGCATACAACAGATAATAAGAGACAAGAACACTTCCTTGTCGTAAGGCGATGACTTTAACAGATGCCAGTCCATCTGCAATTTGTGTTCGACGATATACACTGAGGAGAGAGGCTTCAAGATCCACTGCTAGCAGGTTAAAAGCATTTGATCCTTCATCGGCGTAGCGTGGCAGGTATTTTCGCTTCAAAACCAGTCCATGAACAAAGAATATCCTTTTGGCTTTCCTGCACCGCTTTTTCGCCCTATATAGACCATCGCTGCATCTGCAAACATGTCCATTGTTCAAGTTGCGACAAGATGAAAACCTTGGACACACAGATTTCTTGCAATAATCTGTAATGAAATATTTGCCAATGTAAGATATGAAGAAACGTTGCAGCTACTGAGAAGAATAGTCACTTAGCAGCTACTACGGGATAAATGGCATCAGCAGAGAGAACGGAGGGAGCTAGATGTAACCTCTGTAACCTCTTTTGCTATTTTCTGCTGTGAATGGCATATGTTGCTTATACGGTATTTTTAATTTAGTTATAAGGTTTGCGAATATTTATGCTGTTTTATGATGACTAGAGAATATTGGTGCATTAGCCACAATGGCCTCACAATTCCAACAGTACGATTTCATTGAAGAAAAATTCCCTTTTCAATTTCCTTTAGCCTCTAATTGATAATATTTGAAGGCTGCACGCATTTCATATACGGAAGATTGAGTGGAAAAACAGTAATAAAAAGTAATGAAGTAGCACAAAGATCAGATTAATGCTAATCCATTGTTATAAATAAGCAAACCACAAAAACCAGCAGATGGTTCTGAAAATTAAAAGCAGATTTGACAAAATTTCATAAAGGATAATGCATTTTTGATTGATTGGTTTCATTAATGTTACAGAAAGACAGATTGCCGACGCTTTTTGCAAAGACCATTAAAGAAAATGTGTCTTATATTCAGGTACAAAGCCATTGCATCGGATTCTGCTCCGGGGGTCTCCTTCCCCTTTCAGCAAATGTGGTATTTGACACATTGTAATATATAGTAACATACATCAGACAATATGTATCATTTTGGCACCGAGCATATTTTGAGAGCAACGGGCTTCAAGTAGATATTGCGCCGAGTTCACTCCGGCCTCAGACTTTTATCCATCTGATGGTTTTTGCAGTCATAGGAAAATTCTAGCACGGATTGAGAGATAACATGTCAGGTGATCGCTATTAATTACATCAAACAATAAAAAAACCCCCCATTACTGGAATTAATGGAATTGCAACTCAACATGCCCCAAGCTGAGATTATGTGCAGCTTGCATGATAAGTCCATCTGTGTCGAAATTTCAACACCGGTTGAGCGGAATCCGCGAGGTAGATAAATTATGCAAAAAACTATTAGAGTTTAGGACCTGATCGACTTTGGTTGGAGATTCTCATGTTAAAAAGCTCCTAGATCTTACTTGATTAATCAGGCCAAAGAGAAGATGCTAAATTGTTGCTATTGTATAACCCATAATTTGCCAAAAGTACTCTTTGGTGCCTAATAGACGTCCCCCACAGCTCTTTAATCTTTTATTTTTGTTCCACCCATTCTTATCCCAACCCCCCGGCTATCAAATTTTTGAAATACAATCCTGGGCAAAGATCTAAATTACATTTTTAAAAAAATTATATTTTTTACTTGAATTATATTTTAGCTTTTCCTTTCATTGACGTCATATCATACATTTCATTGACGACATAGCATAGCACCTTCAGGTTTCCCAATCGTCTTTTAAATAGAACAAAAAAAAGAAACAATAACTATTAACCTATTGAGAATTTTCCGACCCCCCGGCAATTCCACCCCACCAAAGAGCAGTTATTGTTAATTGAAAAGTAATGTTATAAGTGCGAAATTGGAATCGATGCATCTTCAACACGAACAAAGGGACCGATTTGGTAGGCAAAACCTGTGTTTCACGCATTAAGAAAACCAATACTGAAATAGAGAGGAAAAGCCGTCACCTTATACCCACTATATGACGCCCCTGAGTACCCAGAAAAGGTGGATTAAGGCCGCTAATGATATTACATTATATATTGCAGTGGAACAAATTGCTAAGCGAGGGCTGGCTGTTCTGTCCTTCTTTCTAAAGGTGGTTGATAAGCGATACGTGCTCGTCTTGTCACCCGTTCACAAATTTTGCTCATCCTATTTATAGTTTTTCATTAACAATACATCCACATAATGAGAAAATAAGTGTACTCTTCGTGAAGCACTAAGCAAAATAACAAGATCTATAGCAAATATCTATAAAAAAAACCCGGACTTACTTCGACAGCTATATGAACCAAATGTATTGATACATGCTTCAGACGGCTTACATGGTGCTGACTTTTCTGATTTGCATTCGTTAATATCAATGCAACCTCTGCCATCGCCTCTGTAACCTTTCTTGCATCGGCATGAGTAGGATCCAATGGTATCAAAGCAATCGGCATGCTGACTGCAATTGTTACCTTGGAAGCATTCATTTATATTTCCACATATAGTACCATTTCCATTGTATCCAGGTTTGCAAGTGCACTGATATTTACCATTTGACTTGAAACAAGTAGCATTTTGATGGCAAGGAGAGTTGTTTGTTTCGCATAAATCAATCTCTAGATAGTGATGCATAATTAATAATTAAATATTTATACGACAAGAAAGTACGCATATCCCTTAACATTGATGGTTGGCATATCAATTATAACATATGTATAAAAATCTATTGCGGACCATTTGCATTGTTAGTTTTCTAAACAAATTTGAAATATACTAAAATAAAGAATGCCCTACTAATCAACAGTGCAAAGTATACCTTTCTATAAGTTTAATTTCTGTTTTACAACAAAATTTTTGTGGAAATTAAGATGTAAGGTAGGATCTACTTGGTCAAACGTAATGATTATATTATTATTGCTTAGTATCTGCTATACTTTGCTTTTCCGAGAGCATTGATTGACTTATCATATTTGGTCATTGATAGTCATTGCTTAATCATCACTTAGTCATTTAGACGTGCATTACTTAGGTGGAAAGCTTGGAGAAATGCACTTAGATACAGATGATGATTTTAACATTAATGGAAGCTATTCTGGAAAGTATGGGCAAATTTTATCGTTGCTTGAAAAACTGAGCCTAGATATACTCAAAATGCAATTAAATCAAATAGCAAACGGCAAAACCACGAGAAAGACAAGGCTAAAAATTAATGGTATAAATAACAGTAATAATATGCTAATATAAAATGACGTTTCTGGTGATTATTACAAAGAGATAAAAAGTTGAAAAGTGTAGAAAGTTAGGTGTTAGTGATTAACAGTCAATAGCCTTGCTCATTCTACAGGGCGTGGAATGGTACGATAAGAAATTAAAATATTGAGCTTTGATGCGAGAAAAACTGTCTACCACAACTGCACGACAAGTACTTAATACCTGAAAATAGTGATCCAAAATGGACCATTCAAAATTATAACGTATCTTGTTGTCTTTTGAGAGGTGTAGCAAACGATCAAAAGTAACAAATACTGCCACGTTTACAAATGCGTCAGGTCACAGGGCCCAGCCCATGAGCCTCTGCGAAAAGAGGAAGATGAGGAAAGTGCGGTGAAAAAGTTATTTCACCAACACTACTATCAATAATACTACCATCAAAAGGATAAGTGAAAAGCCGCAAAAAACGGTAGGCTAACGATAGGACGTAATAGTTTCAAGGAGGCAAGCATCAAAGATAGATCTCATGGCAAAATCTACAAGTTCCGACGACAATCATGCATACAAAATGGGGCTTACTGACAGAAAATGAGTAAAATTTATAAAAGCAGACATATGCTCATAATAAAAGTCTTCTTTTATTCAAACTTTTTCAGGCTTAGCCGATTCGCGATGGCATTATTGGCTTATCCTGTCTCCCTAGATTAGATGTATTAGCATTAGCTTTCATAAACACTACAATGTCAAATAGTTTTTTTCATTTCATATGCAGCGCTTTTATAGTTTGTTACTATAGCTAGTGGCAGTGTTCTATAAGCCATTTATGATTGGGCTCTCTCTGTTTACTCTTTACTTCAATCATTTTAACCACACAGAATATTAACGCCAGGAAATCAAAACGAACCAGGAATAGAAATGCCGTTACACAGAAAAAAGGAAAAAGATGCAATAAAGAACATGCCAGTAAAAATACCGACCTTAACTGATCTTATATTTTATTTAGTTTCTACTATAATACTTCAGTAAAGTCGTTATGGAGACTCGTGTCATTCGGATCTAACTTGGTCATAGAAGTAATCGTATTGCAGATCATAGAAAAACGAATAAAGAGGACATCTCATGCTCACAGCTCATGCTTTACAAAGATTATACCTTCTTTGCTTCAGTCTTCGGTCTCCTTTATTAAATTCAATTATCCTTCACCTTACGTCCCATAGTCTCCTCAAAACCAGCATTTACGTCAATTACTGTTTATGATTGAAATTGGACATCAGGTTAGAAACAATCAAAATCTGCAAATTCCCACCCAGTGCTTATTTTTAAGCACAAAAAGCTGCAAGAGCAATTATTAGAATTTTTCACATATATCAATAGTTCATCTTATTTTATCTTGCAGATATGGATAATGTTAACATTGTTTTGCAAATCATATTTTCTGAACCAAATTTCCGTTGAACTATTTTGTACATTGCTTATAGATAAATTATCCTATGTTATTTTTTAAATTTTCTCCAATAAAGATAGCAAAGAAAACAGCATCGAAAATGATCATTGTATGAACTCAAAACAGCTGATGCAGAAAGAGTATAGGCAGGAGATGAATCACATCTCTCCATGTGCATAATTTATTCCGGTCCATTTACTTTAATTGAAAAAGAGCTGGCGGGCAGAGTCGCAGGGTTAAAGAACCTTGCTTCATCAATGACTAACATTCTCCTATCAGCTCTAAGTAAGTTTATTAAAAAAACTCTATACAATCATCTACAAAAACAAGCACTATTGTTTTTCTGTCACCATCACTGAATTTGTAATTCTTCAATTTTCTACACGGTTTATCATACCTATGTAAATCTACACTGATGCAATAATTAAAGTTTGATATGCAAAATTACGACAGTCAATAACCTAAGCTAAGTATTTGTGGCAGAATTATTTTCTTGAAAAGGAGTGTCATATAATTTTCGTAATTTCAACGGTATCGTTGGGAATAAAGTTAAGACTAGTTTTTATGCCATAGCAACTATTAAATTTATCAGAAAAAATTATGGCAGACCTTGCTAACCAGGTATTTTATAATAATGGTAACTCGACTTAAATAACAATTTTTGTAGAAATAATAAGTCTAACAATGTTTGTACAGTTGGTCTTTATAAGCTAGAGGCTACAATTATCAGCGAACTCTAGATTCATTTTTATCATTTTCATGATTATTATATTATAGCAATTTATGAACATCAATCTCCCAAGTACAAATATAGATCAAATTTCGAATTCTTTCTAAATCCTATGCTCACATTGATCTGCTGAAGCAAGGTAAATTATTCGAAGCTATTTCTACATGTTGCAACATACACAAAGGTTTTTGCAAAACAATACCTTCTCCACGAGGTCAACTTGAACAAATTTTAATTCTGGAAATAGGTGAAGTTACCTTGGCAGTATGTTCCATTGCCAGAAAATCCTATCTTACAGACACATTGATATGAACCAACGTTGTTAATGCACTCCGACGACTTTGAACATCCATTAATTCCAGTTTGGCATTCGTCAATATCTACGCAAAGCCCTGAGATATTCCTGGCAAAACCAGTGGCACAACTGCATTTATAAGATCCCACAGTATTTTGGCAGATGTCGTTAGAAACTGCAAAAAAGCACCGATTCTCTTATATATGCAATGTAGTACAATGTAATTAAATGTAATGAAATGGAATGTAATGTAATGTGATGTAATTTAATGAAATTAAATGTAATGGTAATGTAATGTAACATAACGTAATGAAATGTAATTTAAGTTAATGTAATGTAATGTAACGCAATGAAATTGAATGTAATGTAATGCAATTCAATGTAATGCAATTTAATGTAATGTTATGTAATGTGATGTAATGTAATGTAATGTAATTTAAGGTTATGTAATGTAATTAGTGTAATTTTAATGTAATGAAATTTGATTTAATGTAAATGTACATTGACTTGTACTTAACCGCTGAGAAAGATTGCTTCGAAATTAGCGAACAATACGCAGACAGTTAAAAATAAAGAACGGGCATCTCTAGATAGTCGAAAAATTCACTGCAAATTGGTTGCTCCGAAAGGCTAATAAGGAAAATGATTTTATTGTTAAAAGAAAATAGCATTTATTAGATGTAAAGAACTTACAGCAGATCGACTGATTCTTGCACTCGTTGATATCATTGCAAACTCTCCCATTGCCAGCAAATCCTGTTTTACATGAGCATGAATAGGAACCTTGAGAATCTTTGCATGCAGCGTGTTCATCACAAGTATTATTGGCCAAGCATTCATTGATGTTTATGCAGTTCATACCGTCACCTGTAAAGCCTGCTTGGCACTTGCATGAATGTGAACCGGAAGTGTTGATGCAACTTGCATTCCTTCCACAGGCTGTTCCATTGTTTGCGCATTCATCCATATCTAATAAAAAGTAAAGTAGATAACGTAATCAATTAAGATTAATGCTGGTTTGTCATATTCTTGTAGAATTATGGTTATGATCTGAACAGATAGAAACCTATCATCGTTTGAGCGCCTGTAAAACGAACCGAATAATGAAGAGTCTGTTCTATTTAAATCACATTAGAATACTTTTAATTTGCGCGTTGCAACAGACTTCTGTCTATTGTTTTTATGACTTTGTAGTTTATGTGGCGCAATGTTGAGGTAAAAAACTGAATTGAACCTTCCCTAGGTCCTCGCTCAATAACTGTTTTTAAGGCTATGTTCAAACAAGAACTATGCAAAAATTTTCTTTTCCAGTTGCAAAATTTTTGGAAATATCATGACTCATATCAATTTTTGGTCGGACCAACCTTCTAGTGTAGAAGGCGTTTCAAGTTAAATTCGAGAAAATTTAGCTTGAGAAACGAAGGGCGTATTGTAACACATTTTTTAAATAAATTTATCAAAGGTGAATGAAAATAGGCCCAGTTATAGGTAAACAGGCAATAAATATAGTTTAAAAGAGATCCTGGTATATAACATATGGAAGAAAAGCATAAATAACATATGCACAAGACCTCTGATTGACAGCTGCTAATATATTTGTTAAAAAAATGGCAATGCAAAAACTATCAAGTGCAAAGTTTAATACCTTTACAAAATGTTCCATTTCCAATGTATCCAGCCATACATTTACAGCTATAAATGCCTGTACTGTTTTGGCAACTTGCATTTTTGTGACATCTGGTGCCATTTCTTGCACACGCATCTTCTTGAAGGCAGTTTTCTCCAATCCTAACGAAACCGTCTTGGCATTCGCAAGAGAAAAACCCGGACGAGGCATTCTTGCAGGTGGCATTGAGTGGGCAAGATGAGCTATCGAAGCATTCATTCTTAGTGGTACAGAATGTGCCATTATTAGAAAATCCAGTGTTGCAGATGCAAGTAGCATTATCATTTTCGGTAATGCAAGTAGAATTTGCATGGCACAAAAGGGTAGAGTTGGCGTGAAAATTGTGGCATGCTTTCCCATTTTGTCCGTGAATGAATACAGCTAATGTGGAAATAAATTTTTGTATGGATGCTCGGTTACAATAATTATAGAATAAGTACGCGAGACAAATCATTACCCATAACTTGCCCTTTTAAAGAAGTAGTAGCAAGGAGTTTTGATACATATCGACAAGGATCCAGCCAAAATTCCAGATCCAGAGTTTTCTAATCTACCCTACCGATTGAGGACAATTTCAAACACTGCGCAGCAGCATTGATAATCACAAATGGTTTTATTTAAATGGTATAGCTGAGTATTATTAAAGCTTTCACGCCAAATCAGGGCCGAAGCCAATGGGGGACCAGGGGGCTGAGCGCCCCCCCCCCCACCCCAAGGACCACAAACTGTCATTTCGTCGGAAATTTGACCTGATTTAAACAATAGATTAAACAATGGATCTATTGCCTTGCAGTCAATTATCGGAAATTTTGTTGGAATTTGTCGGAAATTTTGTCTTTCTTGCCCCCTGGTCGAAAGTGTCTGGATTCGGCCCTGCGCCGGCTCAAAATCTTTGAAATCGAGATATTAAATATATTGAAGCCACGCATAGGCCAGCACTTTTGCTGTAGATTGTCCTTCCTCTGTTTCCTTTTCTGCCTTGTATTATTTATGTGAGCTATATAACACTTTACACAGGTAACGATAAATCTGTGAAAGAAACTTACCTAAATGTAACACATAGATACAGTAAAGCAGGAAAATAGCCTTATTGGTGCTGCCTGCCATCGTCTCACTGTGCGTGCGATCATCTACTCCTCTGAAAGCATTGTCGAAAATGGGGTTGATTACACGCAATTAAACAGTCTTGATGATTCAAAGATGCAATGAAACGCCAACTGATTACAACAATAAAGCATAATTCGGGATGCAATATCATTACATAATGTAATATAGAAGACAATTATGTAAAGATAAAGCCTTTGGAAATGCCCGCAAACGCTAGTTGTGAATAATAACAAATGTGTGGCTTCACATTAGGTAATTTTCAGTGGCGTGACGCATGGTGTGCGCCTTTAAGCGTAAAACTAAGGGCCCCATACATTTAGGCCCCTAGGGGGCCCCAAGAAATTTTGTTTTTTGTTTACAAGCGTTTCTTAATAATTCTTATGTTGATGTTAGTTAATTTTGTTAATAAATTGAATGTAAAAAATTTATGCAGTTGCAAAAAAATAGGGGCCCAAAACCCCTACTTGACTAAGGGCCCCACAATGCTCCGTTACGACACTGGTAATTTTAGAACAAAACAGAGAAAAGCACGCTCCCTATACGAGTATTTCAGATCTTCATAATTCAAGGCTGTCAAGGACCCCTGTGTAAATATTAAAAGGAGTGGATAAAAATTTGCCGATATTCACACCTCGCACGTATACCACTGTTGCTATCTTCTCCCTCTCGATGGCGGCGCTAAATATTAAATTTTATGAGTTCGGGCTTGGCATATTCATTAACTCTCATAACAAAATATACCTCTAGCTCAAATAAGAGTTCGGTAAACAGTATGGTCACACGGTCACTAGAGGAAGGTCCTCCAGAGGAAGGTCCACGAAAAACAATAGTAACTGTTATGGTACACCAAAGCATGCCTAGTTTCCATTGTCTTGCGAGGAAGGTTTTCCTTTCGGTATGATATGTCCGGTAGTACGGAATTGTCACAGTACTCAAACGTCCTTGGCAATCTCAGGTAGGATTCCAGTGCATTAAGTTTTTTAAGAACATTTTTGACAAAAAATAACAATTTATACCTTTACTACCCTCTGACTTTAAAAGTACAATGCAGTTCTTTGAAGGATGAATACTTCCACATAAAATGAGCTTTGAATGTCTTGCTTTTCCAGATATGCAATCCAAAATATTATAAAGAAGTTTTGAATAGTATTTTCTACAATAGGGAAAGTAGTTTGTGAGTACAAAACATAATTGCACACCTTTGAAAAATTTGAAAATAAATTTATTTAGACTTGTTAAAAAGCGCGCATTTAAGTTATAAATAAAACTGTAAAAAATGACAACCACTTTGAATAACTTTGACATAGTTTAGTGTTCACAACAAGTTTGAGTACTTAAACCCATATAACCTATATTCGTATAGAGAAGTAGTTTGAAATTCTCTAGCGCATTTCTCAAAAACCATTGATTTGACGATGTTCAGTACCGAGTACCAAATATAGCTGCTTAATCAAATGGCAATCATGCGTACAAAGATTAAAGACGTATTCTATCTGACGATGATTTCTATGAATTCCACTTTGCAAAAACCACTTTTTTTAGGACGAGGGGAAACAATTAAATGTTATAAGACTACAGCAAAATTATCATGAGGAGCGTATTTATAAAATGTATATCAATTGCTGTGTATCGCATGTGCTGTGATTGGTTCTATGGTGCTTCTCGCAGAGTGTTTTAAGCTTTCGTACCTAGAGACTTCAACAAGTATTGGTGACGATTTCTGACAAGAGCCACATTCGTTCCTTGATTCGATTACAACTTTAACTATTGCTTTTATTGCAAGAATTTTGAATAATCTGGTTAGAAATAACCCGAGCCAGTTCTTGCAAGATGCAGGCACGGAAAGGAAATCTAAGCACATTGTACCCTCCATGCGCCACGCAACACAGCAAAGTATCTTTGGAGAAGATTGGAATAATTAAAAAAAATCAAATTTATATATGAAACTTGTAGCGACTTGGAAATCAATTCAGTTATTAAGTTTGTAGGGAAACTGCAATTTTTTTGCTTTTATACACGAGACAACTAATAACTGGCTTTTCAAACGTGTTGAAACTCAAGCACCGAAATCTGAGGTTCTAAGCAAAATTACAGAGCCTTAAGTTTTACTGAGGATAACAAGCATAGAACTGCAGACCTATATGGTGATGTAGTACCCATAGAAATGGTTGTATTAAGTATGAGTGGGCGTGGTTATGAAACACCTTGAGAAAGTTCATATTCATGATTGGCTAGAAATGCGATCAATCGCGAGCATTATACTTGCCTGAGAAATTGAGAAACGAGAAATTACGTTTACTATTGCGTTGATCAAAATATCACATGACTCTATCAACGACTCTCAAGCGTAAAAAATTGTCTATATTACTTTTAGAAATTCCCAACAGGCGAACCCCATGCTTAGACCTAAGCTGCCAGCCAGTCCTATCTGTAGTCCTATAGAGTCAGCATTCAAACAACGGGCATGTTGCACCCGATAACCGAGAAAAATAGATTGCGACGCAAGTCCTTGTTGAGGGCTCGTCACAACCCAAAAATGACTCTACTATTTGCTACTTTTTTTAAGCTCAGGCTGGAGTTTATTTTTCACAGCTAATTTTATCAGTAACTAAAATAATTTAGAGGGCAAGAATATGCTACTGTTGAAAAGCATAAAGTTTTCATGCAATTAGACAGTTATCAAAATTCAGCTGTGCATCTTAAATGGATATTATGGATACATGCATTTAAATCCAATCAGGGAAACCTTGTTTTGAAAAAAACCGACTGATTTAAGAGACTTCATTCTCCTAATCTGGCAAAATACATCAATCTCTGTTCACGAACTGTAATTAATGGCTATAATTGCCGTCAATGTTTTGTCCACAAGGCGTGTTTCAAAGCTAGAAATAATTTCCCACCTGCAGCAATCATAATACCGCTCAAAATAACAAAATTAGACAGCTAGATTCATCAGTAAAATTTGAGATTTCAACCGAAAGGCGATTTGCCTCTGTGAAACACTCTGGGCTGAATCATACAACAAGTTACAATATATCGATTGGATATTGGTTAAGGGAGAGGTCACCAAACGCCAAACAATACAAAGAAGCTCTGAAATATATAAGGTTTTGCAAACAATCTCTACAGAGTACAATGGCAGAACTTTGCATCTCTATGGGAGCGTGGGAGCGGGAGGGGGGGTTGCAGGTAACTGTGGGGTCCTCAAGAACGCTAATTTATCAAGCACAAACGCACAGCTCTTCAGCTAAGGTGATGCAAAACAAGATCGATCTGCTGTTTTCCCCTTCGTTATCCTACCCTACGCTTAGACCTTTGGAACATTTCCAAACATAGTCTACGGTCACGCTCGCTCCATGCAGTTCGAAGCACGCTAGGGAAATTCATGGCATGTGGACTGAGTGCGTACAAGCCAGGCACAGTTCAATACAAAGTGAAAGAGAAATTTATGAACACAGCGTTTCAGTTTTTGAATAATGATTGAAATGCTGTTCTACATCCGCAGTGATTGCGTTGAGAGTAGACAATTCAAAATGTAAAAAAGCAGAATGAATGCTATGAAAAATGGGACAAATCGTCAAATTTCATAAAATGCTTAATTAAATATCTAATCCCAGTTCAAGCAGTTTTAAATATTTTGCCCAGTGATACTGGGAATAGGTGCAATAATATTAATATAGAATTGACTTAAAGACAGCAGTCTTCAGATCTTTCCATCATTTACTTAAGAAGTCATCTAGCAGAAGTAATGATCGAGGATATCGTAAGCATGGTGGTCAAAGGTGACAGGGTACGAATAAAGTTGGCTGTTTTACGGATCCCATGTTCCGCTATCCCTGGTGAAAATTTGAAAAAAAAGTTCCGCCCTTTGTATGTTAAACACTTGAAGTCAATGTCGTATTCCTTAGCATTGATATTTTGTTTCCGTATTTATCAATTCGTTCGATGATACATTTCACATCGGTTTCAGCGAAAGCTCACTGTCTTCCACTTTCGGTACTTCAAACAATTTCTTTTTCCAACATTTATTCTGAGGTTCAATAAGGAAGTAAATTTAACAAGGAAGTAATTTTCAATGTGGAAGTAATTTTTAGCAAGGAAGTTCTGCCTGCTATCTCGAATATCTGTTACCGTTATTTGAAACTCTCTATAAATGGTAATTTACCTCCGTAAGCCTTTGGGGTTATTATCCTACGTGCCAAAACACATCAGGAATGTCGGTCACAACGTGCTTTTCAGTATGCTTTGTTTGCGCCATTGTTTAACTATATCAGAGCTTTGCAGTACGCGAAAGTGATTCAATTAGGCCCAAAAAATTTATGTTCTGCACAATCGCAGATATATTTAACTAAATGATAAGTATTCAACGACAACCTAGGATAGAGCCAAGATTGAATATCATGTGTATAAGATGGGTACATGCCTATAACAATGGCAGGGACGGATCATCCCTAAACATCATCGAGCGTTTTATTTACTTATTTACTTGGCTATTTGGGTTGTGTAGTAATGTTCACAATACTATGATGTGCAACTGTATTCATTGTCAAAGATTTGCAGTCTACCTAATTTATAAAGCTAAAACGTACAACTTACAGCAAAAATTAATAGTTAGAGCGATAAAGAATACAAATGCTTGCAATATATAATATATGATTTAAACTAGTCTGGATGAAAAGCCTGAGAGTGCAAGCTTATTATCGAAGTTGACTTTGCGCATATTTCTACTTTACTATTATCTAATTTATATTTATTTTGTCTAACACACTTATAAAGTATTTGTAATGAAGTAAAATATTTCTCTCATCTGTTTTTTTTACCCAAGTATCCTTGCAAATCTTTATGCTGCTACATTGCACCACTATATATTTTTTTAGTTCAATTACGTTTATTCTCTACACAGAACAGCTTGCAACTGCTGTGAACACATTTGGATCAAACTTTGCACCATCCAATTTTGCACCACGGAATATGATCTTTTTTGATTGTATCAATCGTATGAATGTCTCTGAGCTAGCACCACTAACTAAACCACCATTTCCAAAGTCAAAAGTGCTTGGTCCAAAACTCATTCGTGGGCCTGCCTCTTTTCCCTTGCAATTTCTAAAATCACAGTCTCGTAGATCTGCATGAGTGAAATCAACAGTGCAACCGACATTAAACTCACATCCATAAAATAAAGAGCCAGACAAATCCGCATTCCGCAAAGAAACATCGTGATTGAATGTGGTATGTGAAAAATTAATACCTGAAAGAGACTTGCCTGTAAAGTCCAGTTTACTCTTGGTCATATTTTGAATAACGAAGTTGGCTTTTCCACCTACATTGCCATTCTCATTCAGGTTTTGGTGTTGTCCCATAAAGGCAGCATTAGCTACTGAAATTCCATGGTTAAACAATCGAGAATTTGGAATGTATGCCTTTGTCGTTTTTTCAGTTCTAACAACAGTGGACAAAAGTTTGTTTATGTCCTCTTGAGAAAAGTCATTCTTCCCTAGAGCTTCATTTGCTAAAACATCATCTATAAACTGCACCAAATCATTTAGCTGGTAAAAATCAGCCTCCTGCTTGATTTCCCTTAAAACATGCCTGTCACTTGGTAAATCACTAGCATCAAGGATTCTTCCTCTTAGGAAGTTCAAGATGTACCGGAAATATGTGCCATCTCGATCGATAAAAAATGTACCATCCTCTGATTCTGTGAGATTATGTCTTCCTGAAAACATGGCAGAAAGCATTGAACTACCGTATTTGCACAATGTGCTTACAGATGTTGAGAAGATGTTACCGCCAACATCCAATTTTACTTTATTAACTTGGGATTTTTTAATGTTTATCATGAACATTTTTTCGTCTTCTAGAGCTTTCAACTTTGTATCATATGATAATTTCAGTTCTTGTTCAAGATGGGCCAGTGTTTCCATATTTTTCTCTCTTTCCTCATTTATCTGAAGAGAAAACAGAACCTAACAAAGGATGGGGGAGAACCAGAAGGCAAAGAAGCATAACATGCAATCTGTAAGGAATCTTATCTGAATATCTGTCAGAAATTGCAGAACCAGGCAAATTTGCCTGTCTGATAATTATTAAATAGTCATCATTGATATTAACAAAAACTATCCAAAACAATTTCTGAAACATTTAATGGAATTTCATGTCACTAGGTAAGCAAGCTCTTCATTGATTTGAGGACTCTGTCTATCAAAAATGCAAAATTCTGATACTTGTAGACAGGAGGATTAACTTTTTTAGCTTTGCTCTCTTCAATTATATGAGGGGCTACTTGTTGACCATAGTTTCATACAAGTAGCTAATAAATTATTTATCAATAATGCCCAATGGCCCAATGGTTATCAACTGATATTTCATGCTATAAGTGAATTCAGGTCAAAAGGTACTTAATCAATTCCTTTTGTATTTTTAGATTCATGTACACCTGAAGAATCTAATTCTTTACAGACATGACCTACATCATAATATGCTGTGGGGCATGCAACAATATATTCAACCACAAAAAAGTAACAAAGTCTAGCATTACTATATTAGCTTTGATGTAACTATATTAGCATATGGAAATTAAACTGGATGATTCTACAATGGAAAGAAAGGTGCTCAAAGACACAGAAATGGGTTTCTTCCATAAAGAGGAAAACTTCATTCCAAATTTTCAAAGCATAGTGGCTATAGATACAGGGAATCAGTTGCTCATCTTGACACACATTGTCATGATAAGATGCACAACAAATACCATCACTATCCAGCTTCTAGAAATGTTTTCCAACTAGTTTTTTATTGTAATTAGATAACTTGGTAAGGCATGTAAATTTTCGGTCTAAATTCTAATTGTCAAGGGTATGCTGCAAAGGCAGGTGATTTGATCATTATGTCCAGGTTTCAAATAATCATGCAAGTATTATTTGTTTGTATGATTTTACCTTTAAGCTCCTTTTAACTCTAGTTTTTCTAGTAGAAAATCATCAAACATTTATTTTGGAGTAAAATGTTGAAAAACAGCAATCCATAACAACCATTAGCATCTATAATCCCTAGTTAGTTGCAGCTAAGTATTCTACTGATACAGATATTTTTGTCTGCATTATTCTGGCCTAGAATGTGACAATGTTTTAGTTAAGATAGGTTATAGTTTGCCCCATTTTTAAATGATGCTTAAAGCCTAGGTATCTTTCTGTGTAACGATATACAAAATGGACATCCACAGCTGTTGTGCCCTATCATTCTATAACAGAAAAAAAGTCTTGAACAGGTTTGAGAGTCCGACAAGGGAGATATTGCAAATCTCTCATTTTTGAAGCCAAATTCTAAATACTTGAAAGGAAACACTTTAAATAAAAGCAATTTTAAAAAATTGCTCAATTATTGTAGGAAGTATTTATATTATTTTTATAAACCTTGAAACCAAATTCATTTAAACCATATTACACACACAAAAAATCGGTACTGCAATAACTAGGATGAAGGTTGCCATGCACAGGTTTGTTGATGTTATGTTAGGTTACTTTAAAAGTTTATTTCATTGCGGTGGATTTTTTAAATTGTATTGTAGCTTTTATTTAACATGTATCTTGTATATCAAACTTGAATGGGTTTGTTTGAATGAAAATTGACATTGTATGCCCAAATGGTATTCATAATGTTATCCAAATGGTACTCATGAGTACACTTCTAATCATCATACACTTTCTAGGGGATGTAACTGCCATGTAATTTCGTCATGATACAGACGGCCTCAGCCTACATCCGTTGCTGACACGTAAACTGAGGGTCTGCTCTGCGACCTTATTTAAAATACAATGTGAATACCTTACTGGGTTTGAAATTGCATTTGAAACCTTTACTTTCCCTTCTATTCCCAACTTTTCTGATCTGAAAATCCTAAAGTTGCAAGATCTTGTTCATCTCAAGCTACTAATTTTTGTGTATGAGTCTATGTATAAAATCTTCCCTGTTTGTTTGTTTGTTAATTTTTTCGAAACTATAGCTTCTGTTCAATATGGTACACAGCAAGCTAATAAAGGTAATATTTTTCTAACTCAAAAAAAAACCAAGCAATATGGTCTCAGATCTGTATGTTACTTTGGTGCAAAATGTTGGAATGACATCCCAGTTGATATAAAAAGGTCACCATCAGCCAGTATCAATAGTCACATTTTGCAAATAGTTTCTTTCAAATTCTAAACTATACAGATTTTTTCAATCAGGGGTGCTCTCTCCTCGATTTGCTCCAAAAGAATTCCTTTTCATACAAATCCTCCTGTCACGTATTTATGTTTTTTCCCATCTGTTACCTGTATTTTTGTATCTTAATTTGTATTCTGTAGTATGCATTTAACCTGTTGTAATTAGTTAATTTATTCTCTGAATTTGTATGTAGAGGAATTAAAAATAAATGAATTGAACTGAACTGAACTGGACTGAAATTATGACTGCTAGGTATTTGTATCATATTGTATATATTACCCTACCTCATTGCGTAGCTTTTCAAGACAATTCTTTTCAAAACTGAGCTGTTCTTCTCGGTCATTTAGTTGTTTTTCTTTGGCTGTAAGCCTGGTTAATAAGTTCTCGACAAGATCTCTTGTTTGTTCGTTCCAAGATTTCAGTGTATCGCTACCAGAAAGACTTGTTTTTTCATCTTCTTGCTCCATTTTGATACGCGTGATTCGAAACTTGGCTTATCACTTCGGAAATTTGATGAAGAGAAGACTGCAAGACCTCAGGGACGCAGCTGTTTTTAAATGGCGAAATCAATTGCATTTCTAAACTTTGACTACATTGTTTACGCGCCATTTTTAGCCTCGTATTCAAATTTACATTAAATTCTAATCGAGACTTTAGACCTTTCTATCTTTCTTTCTTTTTCTTTCTTTCTTACTTTCTTTCTTTCCTTCTTTCTTTCAAGATAAAGAAAAAGAGGTGGGGCGCTATTCACACAGTGTAATCTTTTGTGGATATAGACACTAATATCCTAATTCAGGTCTTCTTGATTTTTAAATAATCATCACCTGATTGATTGATTGAAATTATATCATATTTGAGACATTCGTTTTGACCTGTTCAAGGCCCAGGCTTGTGCTAAAGTGGATTATTTGTCTCCACCCCCTTGTACGATTGAAGATGGAATAAGCAATTGC
The DNA here is from genome assembly GCA_964019065.1 of Catostylus mosaicus. Taxonomy (NCBI): domain Eukaryota; kingdom Metazoa; phylum Cnidaria; class Scyphozoa; order Rhizostomeae; family Catostylidae; genus Catostylus; species Catostylus mosaicus. The sequence continues at coordinate 6,271,760 of OZ025190.1, read as the reverse complement.
CGTCAACATTATTTTCAAAGGCCTAGGCTGTTGTCATAACCAGAGGATGTCACAAAGATAGGGCTGCGCTGGTAAAAGTCAAGTGAACTACAACTGGTTTGAGTCACAAAACAACGGCATTGAACCATTGATAAGAGGTGTGAATGTGTGATTAAAGTACAGGTCTAAGAACTCAGAACATTTCCCTACCAGCTGTTCAGCTAATTTCTGAAGGCACAGGCCTTAGAGCCCCTGGCCAACATCAGCTGCAGTGGCGGACACGTGGCCAAATATTGGGGGCAAGCCTATTGTTTTGAAAAGATGAGATCAGACATTTCTTTTGTTATAGAACAAAGACTATTGTCTTCCAAAATATTAGGGGGCCATCGCCCCCTCGCCCCCAAGTGTCCGCCACTGATCAGCTGGGTAGCTGCCAAATCCTCAGCTTGGGTTAAAAAATGGAAATTGCTTGATTGCTTCCTTGATCATCTTCTCAACTAGCGCAAAGCCTTCCAGTCAATTTGTGCTCATAAGTAACAGCGAAGAAATAAGTCATCAAGTTTAGACATGATATAAGATTCACAGTGACAATACCGTAATATCAACTTATCTAAAAAAGCAGGATGATTAGGTACATTTAAGCAAATAACAATAAATGCCATTAGAATATATTCTCATCTGGAAATAATTAACGGTGATCTAAAAATCATAGTATTCAAACTAAGCTATTTGATTAATTCCTTGCACTAAGATATATACGATAAACGAAAAGGTAAAATAAAATTAACAACTTGTAAATAAGAACTTAAACTTATTGCAATTTTTGGGAAATCGTAACATCAAATTGGGAGGAGAAACTCATATGCACAGTGGGTAGCAGCCCCTCAAAGAGGAGATATTTGCACAATCTGCAATGTTTTTCTTTGCCCTACAGATGTGCAGTGAAATTGCCAAATATGGTCTGCCTCGTATCTTCATGAGCAATGTCGCCTGGGATTGTCATTGGTGGCTCTTTTTATCAAGACTAGTTAGTTACTAGCCAAAAAAAGTGGTCTTGGCTTCGAGGCTTCGAGGCTTCGAGGCAAGTGGGAGGGGCCTGGTGGTTCACTACAAGGTGGCAAGTGGTTGGATTTCTGGAGCATGCTAGGTCGTGTACTAATTCAATTGCTTGTTAGTTTGTCGCGGCACTGATATTTCTTTGACGCTTCCATATTCAGGTCACATTTCAATATCCGGAAGTAATTTCCTTCGATTTACCATTGATACATGTGGTTTATGTGACTTTTAAAGAACCAAAATGTACATATTTCCTTTGCGATACTGCAATACAATCGGAGATGCCGATAGCGGATAAAGCCTGAACTTAAAACATACAACGGTAAACATAGTAGAAACACCTTATACTTTAATGAAATTATAAATCAATAGCTCTTGTCAAAGCAATCGACAATTCGGAAAAAACTGCAACTTAATACCACATTAAATACTACGATAATCAATAGACAATAATTACATCTTATTCTGAAACAATCATAATGCAATCAATATACTTCTAATTCAGAAAAATGAATAACGTCCTAAAACTCGAGTTAATCAAAATACTATCCATTGCATTGAGAAATACACTTAGTGCAATCAACTTTCTAATACCAGTGTTTAATTTCAAAACTTGAATATATCAATGAATCCAATAAATTTAATCAAAAAAACCAAACTGAAAATGCGACTAATTCTAATAGGATTCATCATTAACCTCTTCAATTCCCAAAAAGATTTCCGTCTCTCAAAATAGTTAAACATACCACTGTCGTATGACCCACGGAAAAAAGGCCAGCATTCCCATGTCTCGGCATGCTTTTCTGTTCGACATAAACAAATAAGGGCAGAAACTTGAAACATCTTAAAATATTGGCCAAACCATGGCATCGATTTGTAGGATTAAAAGGAAATCGCTCTTTTACATTAACCCATAGTCAGTGATAACTTGGAACTCTTATCAAATGATTTACTTTTCGCATGAAAATGGGCTGTAGACTTTGGATTCAACATGGTAAAAATATGAAAGGATTTAGGCTCTGTAATCGTAAAAATTGGGCCTATACTGAAAACAAATCTTGTAACGACACAAAGACGTAAACGACGGTAAGAGAGATTACAAGATTTGAGTTGCTGCTACATTGCTATTGCAATTTAGTAAAGATGCTCTAACCAATGAAATGCGGTTTGATTTCGTGCAATTTCAGTACTTTTTCAATATCTTCTAAAACTAGATGAGCAAATGATAGAAAAAGCCCTACTTTGCAGTTTTTGCTGACTTTTTGATAACTCAAGTCAAACTCAAGTCTAAATTTGAATCAAAGACTTGAGTTTACGGGGACAGCATCTGTCAATTAATTTTCTCCTCAGAACTAGCTTATGATGTTTTATATTAAATCAAATTTCAGTCGCTGGCTAAATATGGGTCTCACAAAAAGTGGGAAATCTTATGCATTCATAGCCATCACAGTAAAATAGATAAATACTAGATAGAAATGGAGACCTAATAAAAATCGACGAATCACTACAATCTTCATATATTGCGTACTCGAAGCAGAAGCGAGCTTAAGGCTAATACATTTCTAAATAGAGAGATAGCGGTACTGTGTTACTGATCTTCCATTTAAAAGTGAAATACAAAGCACTTAGCGACCAACGCCAAAACTTGTCGATCAACCTGACGTTTGGTTTTGCAAAAAACAGTCCTAAACATGGTAACGCATTTAAGAGCGAAGGCAGCATCAAATTTATTGTCTCTGCAAAGAATAGCAGAAAGAGACGCAACTGAGCTAAAGATAATCCAACGATAGTAGGATTCCCAACACTTTTTCTACCATCATAAAATGTTAAATCGTCATTCAGTTGTAGTTGCTCGTCTGACGTCTGGACACGTCAGTTTGGATTGCATATACTTAAGCCCATTTGCTTCGTATTATAATAACCTCACATAAACTACGAGTAACACAATACATTATCTTCTTATAACTACAAAAGTCCTAATGTGATATTTACCGTTCTCCAGATCAATGTCCATTATCTCAGATCATATCAACATTTGCTGAGTTGCCTCCATCGTCTACAACTGGAACAGCAGCTGGTGCACACGTATCTGATGCTTTGTCAGTTTCGTCGTTGCCCGGTGCGCTATCTTCATTTGATTCAGGCTCAACAGTAATTTTGTGAGTTTGCGTATCTTCCACTGCTGGATTCTCTGGCTCCTTGAATTCCCTTAAAGGACCTAGCTCTTCGAGTGTCGCATACTCTGTTTTTGGTTTCTCTTTAGGCTTATCGTTGGTCGCATTAGGAGACTGGAATGTTCCGAGTTCAGCATAGTTACCCTCTTCCTGTTGCAAGATCATTATGTAATTCAGTTAGTGCGTTAGGAATCACGTGTAGGAAGTTACGACATAGGAGATAAGAGTAGTCAAGAATGTTACAAGATAGACTTTACGATGGCGTAACAAACAACAAACAAACTATACTATTAACACAGTATCTACAGATAAAAATAAAAAGTGGTATTATTCGAGTCTGATATTCTCATACAGTCATGTTTAGCACATAAGCTACGGCTACGCCCAATCTCACTATCATGCACCCCTTAATGCGGTAAAATAAAGGGGAATAATGAGCAAATAAATGCTACCAAGCATGTTTGGTAACAACAGCCGGAGGAGGAAGCATATCTATTTGATACAGCTATTGGCTGACGATATAACGTCTTAAATGGAAAATTAATTGAAATTGACGAAGCTTGTGACTGCACATAAATGGACAAAATTGGCAGATAAAGTTCTTGTAACTCCCAGGAACGTGCGTCGACAAGGAAACATTACAAGTGTACTCTTAAATGCTGTGTTTCTGCTACCAAAATCGTCCAATTTGAGAATATTTGTTGTGTTACAACGATAATTGAACAACTGCATAGGTTGCATTTCCTTAAAACCTACAGCTTCTTGGTTAGCTATGGTCATTTCAGTGGCGATCCTGAGATCATATCAAATCTATCTTGCATCAATTGGTGGTGCATGAGTGGTTCTGATGGGTAACTGTGCCATAAGCAAAACAGGGCTGTCAATTACAACAATCCAAACAACATAAACGACAACAAAAAATCGTTAAACATATAATTCAGAGATCACTTTTTGAGGAAAAACTTTTGATGTAAAGTGAAACGAGTCTTTTCTATTGGCTGCAAGTGGCAAAAGCCGAACACCCTTTTTCGCTTTAATATACTGGAGTGTTGTGCCAAACATCTTTTTGAAGGCATTAAAAATAGAAGGTATACCCAAATTCACTTAGTTATCATGGTCCTCCTTTAGTGCCATTGTGGCCTGCATTAATCAAAGCTGAAATCCTTCCTATCTAGTTTGCAGGGAAAATCTTGAATAGCCCTGTTAACAATAATCATTTCCTGGTCACATCAAATCAATGATTACAGGAAGTCACTTTATCATTTTTATCTGCAGACGCATTTTCACCGTTGCTCGATGCCTTTAATTCCTTTTCCTAGCAAAGCTCTCTGAGAGATGGGTTAAGAAAAAGAGAACTTCGAAAAAGCCAAATCTTTTATGATCAAGCAGCTTGGGAAAGGGCTAAGGAGAAAGACTTTTTACCAAGAAGTTTAAGGTGGTACGAAAAACTTTCAAGTTGAATAAGAGCTTGGACGTATTTTTTGCAATATGGTTTAAAGGGAGAGGAGTTTTTGACCAAAATATTGTGAGGTCCGTTATAGGCCAAGATTCTCGGTAAAATGAACTTGCTTCTTCACATAAGCACCAACAAATGGTAAACTACTTGAACTAAAAGCTGCTAGACACGTGAAATAACAGAAAATGAGTCTAAACGTTCATTAAAAGATGAAGATTCTGCAGACACCGAAAGCAGCGCAGAATAGTCATATACAACATAACCATCGAGCCCTGAGTTGTATTCAAAATCTTTTACCTTCTTTTTTGGCGTATCGTTGGCAACTGGCTCATATGCTCCATCAGAGTCAGCGACAAAATTTGCATTGTCGATAGCGCCATTGGCATCACCTGCTTTCTCCTTCTTGATGCTTGCGTAGACAGACCCATCTGGTCCTTTGTAATGCGAATCATCAACTTTGACACCTTTCATCTCAATATTCGAGTTTTTGTTCTTGTCTGAATCGCTATAAGTAGCAGTATTGGTATATCTTAAAAAGAATGAATAGAGGTTTGAGAGAAAATGGAACGTATGAAAGATGATACAGAATGAAAACAAGCCTAAGTGAAGTCACTACACAATCTCCAAACAGAACGCAAAAAATAACTGAAACCTTGTCACTGTAATTTTTGATTTGTCATTTACAAATTCTGGACACACATAAGAGGAGGTGTTGGATAAGCTTGGAATTCCCTTCATGATTTGAAGCGATCTGAATTTGTAAGAGCTCTAGTTGCTAGTTTAAGACTCCCTTTTCCGTCCTAAGCTGGAGAAAGGTTAGTTCGGAAACTCAGCCATCCTCTATTCATAGCATCTGTTATCTGGTACACAGGCAAGGAATCTAAATATATTGTTAAGCCACCACGTTAAGATGTAAGAAAATGGTAGCCTTTACCCAATAAAGCTGAGCTATGATTATCCTACTAAAATCAGAATAATATTACTATCAATTAAGATGGCAAAGCTATCTGTATACCCACAGGGGCTTCTTTTAAGGAAGGTAAACTTTATGTTGACATTAACACAGTGCAAACAGGAAGATCACAAAGAACTTTCAGTTAGGGATGCCTTAGTACAATGGCGCAATGAATTTAAAAGAGAAAGTGACTAACGTTGTAACAACCAATTGTTGACTGCAAATTTAACATCCTCAATAAATAAAAAGTTGATCCCTCAATAGCGAAGGACTACATGAAAATATTCTATTATGGCACTTACGAAAAGAAAAAAGTAATAGACATAATAGACAAAAATAATGGACAAAAAAATCTTTTTTATAAAAAAGATGTGAACAATCTTTACTCACCCAATGCCATCTTCAGCTGAAAGAACAAAAAAAAAATTTAATGAATATTATGAATTAAACATGACAAAAAGGAAGCAAGTATAGACAGGCTCCTATCAACAATTTAATGTTCACGTTCAACGTTTGTACCTTACTACAGTTATACATAGCTGTCGAAGTAGGCAAGACTCGGTTTTCAGTGCAGGCCATTCATAACTTCTTGTCTATTGTCAAATACTTACTGTTTCTTACTTAAGTTGTCTTGCTCAACCTGATCACTTAAGTCATCAGTCTTGCAAAGCAAAGTCAAATAAAGCCAGGCAGAAAAATAAAAACACAAACGGGGAAAATTATCCACGTAAAACATATATTAATTATGTTGCAAGAAGGCTCCTTAGTTTGCACAGAAGGCAATGATGTTTTTGAATTATTCGGCGATCCCTAGTAATAGCTTGTTACAGGTAACCTCTTTTCGCTGAGACAAATCAACAATCTCATATTGACGATAAACCAGGTTTACATACGATCGCAAAATCAGAAACCAATAAGATCGCTTGAGCTACTGACAAATCGAGTCTCCACTTTCGCAGTTGTCAGAGAGATCTCCACATCTTTTCAGGAACAGTGGCAACACGAGCCATTAACGTGGGCAAAGCTAAAGAACATATTCTAGGAACAACTTGTGCAATAGACTGCAAACAAGAACCCTAAACCACTGCTCTAACAATACACGCTACTGTCACTTTGTGACCAAAACCAAACGACCAATACAAAATACTGAATGACTGCTAATTTCGTAGATCTAAGTAACTGAATTGTAAGGCCTTAAAACAAGTCGATTGGTTAACAGTACAGAGATTTCTGTCAGACTATCAGCAAATCAATACCCGTCAGTATGATGAAATCTAGCCCGTGGAACAACTGAAAATTGGAAAAACTGATTATATCGATTCAAAAAGGAACTGAACGCATTTGGACCTGGCCTAGTGGAAACAACACCTAAAACACCAACTCACTGAATCCATTTCCTTTTCTATGTCAGATTTACGGCACGAGACTGAGATACAAATCTAAGATGTCATACGAGACAAAGTGTAGTACACAGCGATGCCGGAAGCGGGGGGGGGGGGGGCAAGGTTGGTCTGCTCAATTCCATCAATTCTTTTCGAAAATCGCTCTGAGCAAAGCACAAACTGGAATAAAATATGGACAATTTGACCGTGGATGAAAGAGATAAATATTTTCTTTTGTAAAATTTCCTAAATTTCAAATTAGTCGACTTTGCCTAACTTAAATTTTAAGCAAATTAGTTTGATTTTCTACAATTTTACAGGGTAGGGCTTTTGGAAAAGTGCATTTCAAAAAATGTATGCCCCTGCGCACCTGAATGCTTTCGGCATCCCTGGTAGTACAACATTTTTATTTTTCAATTAAATGTTACTAAAATTGACATCTATGCGGATTAGTTTATTACAGGGACCATACCATCAAAGCCCAAATTCAAACGATATTAAATGCATCGATCATAAATCTTGCAAAATTATGATTGCAAAAACTTGCATGCCAAGAAATTTTAACAGAAAAGGTAGGGTGCAATCCTATTTCATCAATCGAATTACCTTTCAATACAAGTGGTTCTAATTATTAATAAGCGAAAGCCTCCTTGTGTAAAGCCTTGTCAATTCGGTCTAACTGGTTACACTGGAGGTGTCAGAGAGGATCATGGGATCTTGCTGCGGGGCATCGTCTATCTGGCGTATGATTTTTAGAGTTTTCATATATGCAATATCTTTGCGGCTTTCGCTAAATTTGTAGCAGGTACCGATAGTGATTTAACAACAATACAGAACCATAGAATATAAATAATCTTATTGTCTTGCAAAACCTTTTGTTCTGAGCAAATGACGGGGTAAACGATTTCTGGAGAACTTGACATTTCTAAATTGATAAACTCATCAAAACCGGCGCTTTGATAAACTCACAAATTTGACAAAAAGTTTGACAATTATCAGGTGCAGGTACATTTTGGCTAGAATTTGTAAACTTCCTTCGAAACTTTTTACGTAAGGAGCCTCTAAATCTGCTGATGATAATTTACCATATACTTTTAAGACAGAGATTGCAAGGATACGTCTGATCATAGTCACTATGGTCTGATGCGTGTCTAGTTTCATCTGCAGGGGGGTTCCTTCTTTACTATGGGTAACGGCCCCCTTGAGATCTAACTTTGTGCCTTCAAATTCGAGAAATATCTTTCAGACTAGAGCTATCGACATTTTATCAAATTTTTTAACTTGAGCAACGCGAAGAAAACACAATACTGCATGATCCGTTTTGAGAACAAGCAGAGTAATCCAATGACAAGCAAATAAACATCCGATAATCCAGAAAATACAAACAAAAATCCAACAACAAAAGCTCCAAATATGATGAATTAATTAAGAGTTTAAACAGAACTACTTCTGCCTCTTCCTTTTAACATAAGAGAATTTCTTAAGGGCTTTGAAGCAAAGCATAAGCAAAATAGATAGCGGTTATTACCCCCTGCTTTATATGTAATTGCGGAAACCCATTCAGTAAATTGCATTGCAAACATTCTTTTCTTATGATTTCATGGCAAAAAGGTTCCGCTAAACTCTAATAAAAGACAAAGTCCTTTCAGGACATGTTTTCGCTTTTCATAACTACGGCAATGCGCTTTTCAGCATGTATAAACAATAAAGATAATATTTTGCGCCATTGTAAATAACTTATTATATCCCAGTGTACACAGTTAAATAATCCGCAGTCCACCTGGCAAAGCACGATAAAAGTGCGATCAGGTGAGGAGATAAAGTCCTCTTTCCCAGCTGATCTCAATAAATATTGTCATAACCACAGGTAGCCCATATGAATAGACGCGCTGCAGTTAGTAAATAATGTACGGGTTTTGGTCGAGGAAGTATTTTGGTATGGTTAACTCAAATGTCTGATTTGTCAGGTGAATTGACAAGGTGATTTAACATGTTTTCAAGGTGATGACTCATAAAACCCACAACTATGTTTGCTTGAAGAATCAAATTTCCAACCATAATTAAAAGGCACAGAAATCATCACAAAACCAGACATCAACTCTCGATGACTTTGCGCAGCTTGCCGTGGGTTTCATGTCGCTATGGTAACTTTGTAAATCAAGATCATTTGGATTATAATAATCCTACAAAAATGTGCTCACGCAAAATTTTAAGGACCTCGCCTGGACAAAAGCAAATGTTAGCTATTTATTACTGGTGTTTCTTTATAGGAAATGTATCTTTATAAGCCTACTCTTTGTTTTCTTGCAACGTGTTAACAAGGGCCTTTATTGTAACACAGATCTGTCAAAGTTACAGTTTCTTAAATGATTGATTGTTATAAAAAACTGAGAGTCTGGAATAGTAGTGAATATTCTAGATAGGTTGGCATAAATATTCGGCCCCGAAAATATAAAGGAAACGATCTGCTAGGTGGATTTCTGATGAGTTTCCGAGAGCCAGAAATTCACGAAATTCGGGAAAAACAATTAATCAAAGTTGCGCAGTTGTGAGTTGCTTAAAGCTGCCCTATCAGCGAACCCTAGATAGCTTTGCTTCTCGTTCATGCAAATTAAAACTTTCTTACTGTTGTTAAGTGCTTGGGCTTACAAAAATTGGCATGGCATTGCATGGCAAGTATCAATTGTAATTAAGAGGCTAGCCTCGGTTCGATATGGGATATTCGATATTAATGATATGGTAGCGCTTTCATATCACTGTTAGATATCAGTAGAAAAAAAAGCGTTTCAATTTCCAACGACCAAGCTCTGGGTTACCAGGTATCCTTAATATTGTGCCCAGATGCACGACTTAAGGTTAAATGTTTCCAAACACCTTCCATATTCAAAACTTAGTTCTTCTGTCACGGAAATTCTACACATTTTCTGCACAATACAAGAAAATTTATAACCAAACGCAAAGCAATAACCTGGGAATCCTTTTTCTCAAAGGCATACTTATTTAGAGGTTTTATGTTCAGAAGGGGGGTAACCAATATAGTAAAGCTTGCTTCAAGGTTAAGTGGACAGAAAATTAAAGAAGGAGGCATTAATTGTGGCTGGACATACAAAACTACAAGCAACATTGAAAAAAACAGCCCAACAAAGTGGCCTTCAAGAAGAACATAACTATTGCAAATTCAGCCTGAATTCATAGAAAATATGAACATTGAGCCTGGCAAAGAAGTAAAAAATAAAACACAAACAAACAAACAAACAAACAAACAAAAAAACAAACAAACAAAAAAACAAACAAACAAAAAACAAAGAAACTAAACAGAAAACAAACATAGCTCCAATAAAAGTGCAATTCCTTTCGCATAATCCGCTTTTGGTGACAGTGAGGCATCTTCACAGTGAACCCATACATGCTCTTAGTTAGGCCATTCGAAAAGCGTAAGGTCATAAGCAGTTGAACTGTCTGGATTTGATGAATCTAATGTATCCACTCATGTTATATTATGCGTTTGAGCCAAATGTCTTGAAATATGATCGCTCTTACACTGGAATTTGCTTCTAAGAGGATTCTAAATATGAAACCGTCAGTTCAAGTATCAAATTCACGCCCATATTATCTTCGCTTGGGAATGTTATACAAGTTAGTACGCGATCAACGTCACATATTACTTTGTTGTGAAAATTGTGGTCAAACATGATATTGTACAAAGGATAACAAATTTTAAGAGTTACTGGGGGGAATTTAAAAATGTAAAAGTAAAGGCAAAAATTAAAATAAAAAGTATAGATAAAAAAGACTTCTTTCATTTAGGCTTCCAATGGGGAAAGAACACCACGGTCGCTACAATGGAGACTCAAAATCTTGCTATTCTTAACTTCATGAATAAAAAAGACAAAAAAGGTGTCAGTAATACAATTGTGCCTATATTTCAACGGTACGATGCAATAAAATTTGTTAGGTGGTTTTGCTAAACATTCAAGGAACGAGAATAAATACTGTATCTGTCTGGAACATAATGTGTTGCATTGTAGTTAGCGCCACAAAAAGTCATTCGCATGTTTCAGTTTAGCAACGCAAGTTAAGGTGTCGACATAAACGCGTACACCTTGTTACATTTATTTGTGTGAAACAAAAAATAACCTTCTGCGGAGAACAGAGCACTTTCTTGTTCTGGCATGTCACTAAAAGCAGAATGATGAGTGACGAATATAACTGCGAGTTTTTTTTAAAGATGTTCTGAGTGGTAGCTATCTCTTATTTTTCATCCATGGCTGTCATTTTTGGGAGTCCAATCAGAAAGCGAGTTAAAGAGACTATTGCCAAGGTAACAAAGTTGCAATATTTAAAAGCCTGAACTGTGATCTTATAATCTCATTGTCAACGAAGCACGTTCCGAATAAGTGGTCCACTGTAATTTAATATGTCATTATCTACCAACAGTCAGTCTGTGTTGCCGAAGATTTCATTTGAACATATTGAATTCATTAAACTGAGATGCAAGATAGTAAGACAAAGTATCAAGAAAGCAGCAATTTCCGTTCATAATAAGGTGGCCAACATTCAGTTTTCTTGGCTTTATCTCCTATTTTATTGCAACCTTTACGAACTTAGCGAGCCTGCAGAAGGATCCTCCTTGCCACGATCAAGCGCCCCTTCCAATAGCCAAGAGGTCGTTTCCCTCAACATTGATCAACATCTCCTCACACATCTGTGCATAATCACATTTGAGAACCAGAAGTGTAAGCTGGTAATTTTTATGCACTTTTGCGCTGTTAATACAACCTACGAGGGTGATACAAGTTGACACAGAGTACGATCAAAATGCTAGCTTAAAGTAAAGGGGAAATTTCACAATGCATCTCGCCCTTTCAGTTCGTAAAAAGTTCCAAACATTCACATAGCAAAGAAACAAGACATGACCTTGAGTAAAGAAAGGTTTAATTTGTCCTATCGGTAAGAATATTTTAGGACACAAGTAAAAAGATATATGACATTCAAAATGCAATATGATATTTATTGCATGCTTGAATCACACAAAGAAAACATTGTAATAGTAGCTGCTTGGCCTATATTGCAGCAAAAAAGCCTCTCAAAACTGCAAGTTTTCAGAAAATCCTTATTGCTGTCTGCGCAGAATATAATCGGGACCAAAAAAATGTGAAGTAACTTCCTGTTTCTTTGCGAGAAAACTGAACATCAGCCGAAGAATGGGAGAAAGCCAAGGATTGCACGTCTAGCATTTGCATCATTTGAATTACACAATTAGTTTAATTCTTACATGCAGTTCTTTCAACTTTGGGAACGCTACATCTCCCGCTGGATCCATCAGACATCACCGCCACAATCCTGAATTCATATGGTGTTGAAGGCCTGAGGTTATCAATCTCCTCTGTGAACGAATCATGCAAGGCCTTTACGCTCTTCACAGACTCAGAGCCGTAAGCTAACCTCCAAAATATGTCGTAATGATTTATTTCATATGGGTTGCAGTACTTTGGCGCATCCCAGGAAACAAGCATTTTACTACTACCAAGTGCTTGAAGCGAGAAATTCAGCGGCTCTTTTGGCAAAACTATGGTTACAAGAGATTATAAAATGACAATTTTAAATAAATCACTTTTTGGTTAATTTGTGTGTCTTACGTTTAATGTAAGTGTAGTGAATTAGGTTTATATGGGTATAGTCTTTTGCGTAAGCGATGAAGCAAGGCGTTGATGTGATATCAATGTTTTGATTTAGTCTTACTACAGACACATGTAACGGTAACAATTGTCCATTGATATTGTTAGTAATTAAAAGGTGTGTTTATTCTGTTGGTAAGCTTCTACGAGTTAGGCCTTAAATTTAGTTTAAGTCAGCGTTTAAGTGTGGGAAGTTAGGTGTAAGAATTCCAGTACAAAGCTAAAGAGTAATGCGAAAACGGCTTTTAGGGTATAAGTCATGCAAGATAATAGAAAAGAGATAATCAATGATAATATGAAACAAGAGTAAAAAGTTAACAATTACAAATGAAAAATTCAATCAGGCAAATAAAGCGACAGCTAAGATATTATGGATAGAACCAGTTAAAAAATAGCTAGCATTACAGCAAAGCATTGTATTCAGCACTGCTATCTTTCCGTTTTTGCAGAATTCTTTGTCTTTGATGAAGAGCCACACAACTATGAATCGATTTATACAATTTATACGAAACGATTCATACTAAGCCTTTCAATGTTTATTCAAAATTTTCTTAATATCTCCATCTTTGACCAAATCAAACGCAAAACGGAAAGCAGTATTCTAACAGCAATTGTATTACTAATAATAAATAAATAAATATTAAGCATTAAGCAAAAAATTAAGCAGCAAAAGAGAATATAAGCAATTTTCATCTATAAAATAACATCGATTGGCTATTGCAAATATTGGATCGATTCAAAGCAATAAAAAGAGCGAGCAATAATTCAAAAGAAATGAAAAAGGAAATAATAATTTAGTGGGCAAGGAAATAAAAAATTTAATTGCAATTGGACATTACGATTTTTTATTGAAGCAGAAACTTTAAAGATTGGTTAATATTGAATAGATAATCTAAAATAAGTATGTATTTTTCATTATTGTTCACATTCAACTTAATAGATATCGAGCCTATTTTCATCTTAAATTATCATATCTATTTCTTTTAACATTGGAGTTCATATTACGCTAAAGTTGATATCTTAATATTACACACTTGATATCTAAATAACATCCCTCTCTAACATGCGCTAAATTTAAATATTCTGCCGCGAGCCAAATGAGAAAAAGTAGCAACTTGATTTAAAATCCGAAGCAACAAAAGCAGAATTTGGTAAAAAATGCCGGAACTAAAAGACGAGAAAGATATAAATGACTCTTTGCTGAGATGCAAGAAGAAGCAGACAACGAAACTGCTATCTAGAAGCACTTGGTATTTAGAGAGACCAAATAACATGACACAAGGTAGCCTTGCTGTTGATTTTAATACAGGCAATTAAGATACCTAAAATCAAGTCAAAATCAAAGACAACTCAAATCGAGCATCATGCATCAACACAACCGACAAGCTGCATTCAATCAGGCAATTAAAGGATATTGAAAGGAAAGCTGAAGGTAGCCATTGCCGAAACATTGAATATTCGGCCATTTCATCCCGATAGGCTTCTCATTCAAAAAACGCTGAATCATTTGACTACAATTTGCGAAAACACATTACCAGAAAAATTATAGGTATATCCTTGGAGTCCTTCTAAGTTATTTGTGAGCTCTTTGTGGTTGAATCAAAGGAATTCGGTACCATTTAAAACAACTAAATGATAACTGAAGACTGCTTAAAGATTGAGATGTCTACAAAGGCACGCATGGTTAATAGCCGTTCATATAGAAAATAGCATCTGGCCAAAGCATCAGTAAGGCCTTCTGGTATTACTGGAATATTTCCTTCAAAAGCACAGTCAAAGATTTTGAATAGTTTTTAGGGTATACATCAAAAAGGGTGTACAGCGATAAGAACTATCTGAAAAAGTGCTAATGAGAATTGATCTTTCAGAAGATCTATGGTTCTTCATTCACCAAAACGTCAATACGACTAAGGAATATAGCAGCTGCTATTAACTGGCGATGGCAATACATACATGCCTCAAAATTAACGTTCCTGATGAGGGAGCAGTATTGATACAGCTCATTAGAGATCGCATCATATCCTTAGAATATAAAAAGTGATTAAAATTCTTTGCTATTTTAAAAGGTCATGTTGTTTTCCGATCACTGAATTTGATGTGGTATTGATACTAGACCCAGAAACAGGACAGGACCGTGTCCTACGTTTGCATAATTGCATAATATCATTTCTATCTTTGATTCTTTGGTAATTTATAATAAATACAGAAACACAGAAATGGAAAAACCAAAAAAAGTACATCATTTGTGGGTCAGTAAGCTTGCGAAAATGGGACACAAAATAGATATTCGTCAAAACTGGGAGAGTACTTTGATACCAAGAAAACAGATTATCCAATTGGTATGATTACTCCCGAAATCGGGCTAGGCTACCAAAACGAGTAGCAAAACGAACCTCGTGAATATGAATATTTGTAATACTCAAAGTCAGCTATCCCATTAATCATATACGCACAATAGTGGTGATGAACCTTAATGTGAGGAAAGGCAGTATCCGAAATAAAACCGAAGCTAATGTCAAATGTAAGATGTTGACACTGTCACTGCAGCACAAACGTCCCAAACCATTGGCTGTAGACCCTATAACAGACTTCTTTTCAACTAGAAACAGTTGAAAATATAAATGTCAGGGCCTGACAATGATTCAAATACATTAGTGAAAATATAACCAAATAATTTTAAACGTAATCTGAAAAAATAAACCAGGAGGAACAAACCTGAACTTGAATGGCGTCGTTTCTTGGCGAAAGCATAACATACCACGACAACGATGAGAAAAAAGACGACACCGCCAATAATACCAGCAATAAGAGGTGCATTGTCTTTATCTTCCGGTTTTTCTAGAGAAAAAAGTGAAGCCATTCTATTATTGAAAGAACGAATTAAAAAAAATTCTGAAGCGAATACCTAGGAGAAAGTTGCAAAATAAAAAGAAAAGCAATTGCAAACCGATTCAGCAAGGAATATCAAAAATAAAAAGACTACATAATTAGTAAGTCATAATCCCATCTAAATAGATTAAACATTTGTTCATTATCTAACAGTAAACTGCTTGAATTTTAATGCAAGGTTTGAAAATATTAGATACTGCTTCTACAAAAAATATATTAATTGCCTGTAGTCAAGGTAAGGTTTTATCATTGATGTTTCGAATACCTAAAACAAAGTAAGAAACTCGCTAGAACGGCATATACAGCATTCCAGCCACAAAGATTGTGGCAAAATGCAAAATAGAATTTAGTTAAATCATATAAAAAGTAACGAATAAAAGAAAAGTCAGAGTATGAGAACAGTGAGAGTATCAGAAGCGAAAACGTAAAATTGCATATTCAACATTTTTCCGACACTAACGTCACCATTTGCGAAACTCACAGGGAACTTTGGTTAATGACGATGAGATGTACACAAATAAAGGAGGATAGGGAGAATGATTCTTAAAGTATGCTAATTTATGCCTCTTACAATAAAAATAAAACATTTGCAGGATGACATAGTTAACGAACCGCGAACAAGATTATCGGTGAAGTCAAATCTGTTATTTGATAGGGTGCGAAAAAAGAGTTGCTTTCCTTTCACACTAATAGTAACGCTGTAATATAAACATAATTAGTATCAACAACAGAACGTCTTGACATCAATTCATGCTCTTAGCATTGAGATTAAAACTCGAAATATGAAAATGCGGATGATAAAGCCATGTAAATAAGAATTAACAAACTTGTTTTGGGCGTTTCTAGTGCCTTTCGTGAATGAGATATGCCATTTATATCCACAGCAACAACTTGTACTTCATATTCAGCATTATCTTCCAATCCAGTTATTGTCATCTTTTCATCAGTTGGATTTGCTGTTTTTGATTGCCACTTGGTTTCCCCTTTCTTCCTGTACTCGACTCGAATTTGTTCAATGTTTTTGCTACAACTTGGCAACTTCCATGTTACTTCGATAGAAGCCTCTTTGGCTATCGCTTTAATATCATCCACCATTCCAGATGCTAATAAAAGAAATATTGATGCAATAGTACGAGACCAGAAAGTTACATTTATAATTTAAAAAAAATTGTGCAAAGGTCTTGTGTGCAGAAACGATAACAAAAGTTGACATAACTTTACGAAGACCTTTAACCAATTCAACGTAGCTAACTTGGCATAAACTAATTATGCAATTTAACTGAAATGTTATAAAAAACAGATTTTAGTACAAGGAAGGACAGCTTTAGAAAGAGACAGAAACGGAGACAATTTCAAGATACACTCCGTGAATTAATTTCAAAAGTGCTTATATTCTAATTTAGTGAAATAGCATATACATTTGTTAGCTTTTTCTTGTACATATTATTATGTGTAAGAATAGGATGTAATGTATTCATAAGCAATTGCAACGAGCAGATCCACTGCCATTCCCTTGGCACGTAGAAAAATAATCTATTCATGCTCTCACTTGACATGAGTTAGCGTAATTCGACGATTTCTAGTTCTTCTCGTTCTTTCAAGAAGACATCGCTCCATGAAAGAAATGCAAAAGTGCAAGAATTCACCAAAGTCATCCATCACTCCTACGTTTTTGTTTTCCCGGCAAAGAAACAAATAGATCAAAAACCTTATTCCTCGAGCCAGACCAACATAGATGAACAGCTTCTGATTGCAATGATGTATGAAAGCATGCAGTCACACTACCTGGAGCACTATGACATTAGAGCAACTGGCAAGTTCACAGTAAAATTCTAGCAAGGCGTATTAAGCATTGATGCCTGGACATTTTAAAATGATGTGACGTACGACTTCACATTCCAAGACTTGCCTCTGTATAACATACTTGAAATGCCTTGCATAATCCAACGTTTAAACAGAAGCAAAAGGCCTACAATTATTTTCCTCCCATAAAAACTTACGTTTTTTCTTTATCTCCATTGTGATATTAACTGATTTGACTGTGTTATTAGCAACACACGCGTATTTTCCGAATTGATCTTTAGCAAGTTGCGGAATATTATAACTTAAATTGCCAGAATCCGATTTTACTTGATTTCCATTTAAAAACAATTTTACTATTGGTATTGGTCTGCCAACAGCATTGCAAATCAACTGAACATTGTCCCCAATACACTCTTCAACTTCTGTACTGTTGTCGCTAAATTCTGGTCCATCTAAAAAGACAATGCTATCAATAAGTAGTAATATTGCAACAAAGAGGACTAAATTACAAAATTTTACTATCTGAAACAAAATATGATGTTGCAAAGAAATACGGTTTGTAAATCCATTGACTGTTCAAGTAAATCACTGCTCAGAAATATCACGAGGGATTGAAAGACACTAAACTGCATGTAACTGCTCTGAGCTACTAATACAAAAATGAAACTTGGTGTCAGCAACATTTGTCGTTATGCAAGAGTAATTTTTTTCTACATGCACAACATAGCTCTGCATTAGAACGTCTGACCATTTCTGCCTTAGATTTGCATTGGCTGTGCAAAATGAAAATGTTAGCGATTCCTCTCTGAGATGATTTGGAAAAATGACACAAGTCCTTAAAAATACATCTCCGGATATAAATAAATAGATGTAGTCATATCTTGCATTACAGAAGTGCTAACTAAGAAGAACCAATGTAACTTACAATTTACTGTTAATCTTGATGTATTCGTTGCTGATCCTATACGGTTAGAAGCCTGACAAGTATATAAACCATTTTGATTTCTTTTTATTGATGATAATAGAGCTCTCCCATTTGTATGTGGTATGACTGCATTTGTTGGGCTTCTCCATGTGACCGTTGCTGAAGGATTTGATGCAGTCACGTTGCATTCCAACACTGCACGTTCACCCTCTGTCACTGTCATTGCTGATGATACAATTATCTTCGGACTCACTGTAAAATTAAAGCGTGATAGAGTAGAATAAAAGAAGAATACATTAGAAACGAGAAAACATTGACGTCAAGTCTTGGTGCTATTAATCTAACAACCTCTTGCTATAGAAAAAAAATTTAATATGATTGATTGAATTGCTGCCTTTGTCGTAAGTTCACGGCTGCACGAATCAATCACTTACCAATCTCAATCAAGTCGAAGTCCTCCCGAATCTGTTCTAGGCGAATTAGAGCTTAAAATCTGGATGCACCTTCTACTAAAGGCCTTGAAAAACGAGGGAGATTTTTTTGTAAGATGGAAATAACCCTTGGACTGACCAGGAACACTTCGCAAGGCAAACATCAAACTACCAAAAAGCGATGAATTATGATGCAGATGTATTAGGTTGTCTTAATAAAACCTGATAAGGTCCCTATATGGCACTTGCGAGCAAAAAATTAAGCTACTCAGCTTCAAAAAATTTGAATAAACTTTAATATGCAGAACACAGTCAAAGGAACTGATTGCAACAGGATTGCAAAGTAGAAAAGTATTGTATATTAGATATTAATATCTCGATGAACTTGGCTCTCATGCTACAATACCATCTGAAGGTTTCATACTTCTAAATTTCAATACTGTTTTCTGAAGGGGAATCCCGGGTTCCTATAGACCGATTGGCCCTTTCATAAAGAAAATATCGCCACTTCCGTACTTTAAATACATGGATAAGTAAAAATCTAAAATAAGCTATTCCTTTACGATTGACTGACGTCATAAATGCAACGCCTAACAGAAAGCAGTGTCTCTTAAGCTCTGTTGAAGAGAAGAAGGAATCAGACGAGCTTAAAAAAGAGGCGTCCACGAAGTAGTATCTACACAACTTTACCAAAAATAACCCGTATAGTGTCATGTGAATTCTGAAGTACAAACCAAAATATCAAAAGCGTAATATTCGAATTTTCACCATTATTGTAACACTACAGGCAAACGAAAACAGAAAACCTTTAAAAAAATAATAACTGACAATGATTTACATTGAGTCCACACAATTATACCACCATCGTAAAACCAATCAACTCCTATCAATAAATCGCGATGCTTTGCATTACCCTCAGTTTGTGACTTGGCACAGTTTTCGAATGACAAATCCACCTTGTGGCGCTGTCATACTGCTGCAAGTTTCAAATACAACAAGGAATGCCTACCCCCGCCCATGCTTAGGGCATGACTAGCGTGCAACTATTATCTCAGAAGTAATGCTATACCTTGGATATCCAATGTGATATTCTTAGTGGAGCCTTCACCCATCATGTTGTATGCAGTGCATTCATACACTGCCTTGTAGTTGTCAAAGTTCTCATAATTAATTGCTGCAACAGTGAAGGTAGATGAAGGGCCGTCTTGTACTGTTGTTCGAGATCCTTTGATTTTAACGAATTTGAACCTATTAGCTGCTGGTTTAGCACGGGCACTGCAATTCAACGTAACTGATGACCCTGTGATAGGAGTTGTATTTGTTGCTGTAAGTTTCACTTGGTCTGGTGTATCTGAAGAAAGACAAAAAACAATTCATTGATTATTTCAACACGTTTGCAAAACGCTAAAGCTGACTTGAATCTAATCTTCAATATTATAATAATGATGAATTATTTCTAATAACGGTGAACAAAGTCATACATAATGTTTTGATACGAGTACCATCAATTCTTACCATGTAAATTTAAGATCTGTTTAGAACAGAGGCTGATGAGTTCTATATAAAACAACGATACAACCCATATGTATTCAAATTCAACCCTCAATTCTTATGCAAAAATTGGTTATAACAGTATCGCTTATAGTAAGATAAAAATTGATTATTCTAGATACAACTACACTTTTGGTAGCAGCAAAGAGGATCCCTAAGAAAATCTTCAATTCTACATTTAGTTAACGCTCATTCCATAGAATCAGACCAAAGAACCGCAGCAGAAGGGAATCGAACAAGCTTATTTGGTTTCCCATTGCCAACATCTTTCCATTCATAAAGATAAAAGAATAAAATTTACTCCAGATGAAAGCAAAAAATTGTGATCTCCTACTACGGTTTTAACAAATTTAAATAAAAAAGGAGCCAGTCTCAAAAGATAAGGCACATGACCACTTTGATAACATTATGAATATCGATAAGGGCTTCATCATAAATGAAAGTTCTACATAAACTAATGGAATTTAAGAGCATAACTTCCAAAAAAAGGATAGATTCTACGAGGCTCGAAAAATTTCAACCTCAATAAAATGGAAGAATCTGCAAAATGCTGCTACATGCTGATTTCTGATGAATTTTTATCTACATACGATTCACGATCAAGACTGCTGTTGCAATGACCGCAGCACCCACTCCATTAGTAGCATTGCAAGTGTATGTTCCGGCTTCGTTTCCTGTGAGGTGAACAAGTCTTGCTTGCCCTCCAGTATGTGCTACGACCTTGTTACTTTTGTCTGTAATAGTAATTGTGGGAGGGGGGTTGGCTGCATTTACTTTGCATTCAGCGGTAGCATTTTGAGTTTCATTGACCGTACTTGGAGTTATTGAAAAGCTGATCATCGGAGGAACTGAAAAAGTAAGATTAGCAAAAATAGTAAGCGTTGATTAAAGTTTTTAAGTGTAGATTGGAGATTGTAGATGGAAATGAAGCTTCAAGATAAAGAAAAAAAATGGGACAAAAGTTCAAGAAAAGATTAAAAATCACAAATAGTGATATTGGCACAATCATCATGAAAACAATTTTTGCAGTTAATATTGCTCTCCAAAAATTCCACTCATAAATCATAATTCCATAATCAAGGTACAACTTCATGAAAATATCCAGCACAAAAAGCCTAAATCATTAGCAATATTCAGAGGCAATATTGAATAGACCAAATATTAATTACCTTGGATATCGAGAGTGATATTTTGTGCTGGGCCATCTCCAAGCATATTATAAGGCATACATCTATATATTGCTTTATAATTGTTGTAGTTATTGTAATCAAGTGATGGGGTTCTGTATGTTGCAGAAGCATTGTCTTGCACGGTTGTTTCATTTGATCCATTGACACTGATGAATCTATAGTTAGCTGCTGGAGAAGCTCTTGCCACGCATGTCAAAGTAACCGAAGTTCCAGTTAAAGGTGTAACATTTGTTGCGTTGAGTTCAACCTTATCTGGTACATCTGTTGAAATCACAGAAAAAGAAAAAATAAACTGAAGATACTTATCCGTACATAAAAAATATACATATGTCTGGGCCATATTAATTCAAATCGCTTATATTCTGGTTGTTAGACTTCGGTTACGGCAATAAAGGCAAAAGAAATCACTCAGACACCGTTTACATCGCTTAAATGTCATCACACAATACAGGTACATCATAACTTTCTTTGAAAAGAGGCCAAAATAACGATAATTGTATAAAAACAGCGTTCCAATCCAGGTTAGCGAGGCATATAACATTTCAAGCATTATCTATGGAAAAACAACAATAATCCCTTACAACTAAAGAAACTGTTATAACATAAAGAATCCTTGATTATAACGCTCTGTTTGAAGAAATGCTTTAATCATTTGATATTGAAGACAATTTTCAGAGCAGAGCGACTAACGCCTTTTTTCTCTAAGTTAAGACTCAAGACGACACTGTTATCAAAATGCCACAATTCTTATCATCATTGTTTTTATTATTACTTTTTGGACATTTTCTGCTGTAAACTACCTAGCTTTAGTGAGGTGTTATATATGTAATAGAATACATGCAGATAATATGAAGATTAAAAAAATATTGTTAAAACATCATATTTTACAGGCAAATCATTTACAAAAGGCAACCAAAACAAGGTATGAAGTGAAGATGACAATGAATGTGTCACGAGTTTGGAAGATGCATAAAGAGGAAAACTTTGAAAACAAGTCTAACATTACGTAATGAATCTTAATGGATTCAATTGTTTCAATCATAAAATGTTCTATTGTGACTTATTCTTTCGTCGTATTCCCGGGGTTTTTTGGATTGCACCCTTGATTCACATGAAGCAGTGAATTGAAATCAGGATTGCACAAAGGGTTTGAAACAACAAGATTTGATGACAAAATTTATGAATAACACGATCTAAAAATAAATTTTAGTTATAACATGATTGGCAAGACGGTTTCTCCAAAAAGTAGCACGATTAATACGGTACTCTGTCTCAGCTATAAACGGAGAAAAAAATGTTTTTAAATAATGAATGCGGGAAAGAAAGGAATTCAGAAACAGAGATCGCTAATTTTTTGTCGATTAAACAGAAAAGATCAATAACCAATGAAGCAATTTGATAGATATAGAAATTTCCCGAAGTGTCTTCTACTTTCCATTGATATTTGAAACAACCGTCTTAGCTAGGCAGGAAACATTTAGGAATTCAGTTTTTTATACATAGGTTGAATTAATGAGGATACTTTCTTTGAAGTGACCGTACAGCAAATTTAAAGCAAATTTATAATGATATTTACTGTTATTATCATCTTCATATGGTTACCGAAGCAAATCGTTCCTTAAACAACAGCGCAAACCTTTTAAAAATCAGGCTGCAATACGACCATGATTTTTACCCATTTCTAAAACAAGAAAGCATGTACTTACGATTCACTGTCAAAGTAGAAGTTATTGTAACTGGTGATCCATCAAGCCCATTGTCAGCAACACAAGAGTAAATGCCAGCATCATTGCGCGTTCGATTCGTCAATACCGCTGTTCCACTTGTATGTGGAATGCTTTCATTGGTTGGCGATCGCAATGTAATATTCGCTGAAGGATTTGCAGCCGTAACGACGCAGGATAATGTTGCACTCTGAGTTTCATTAATGGTTTGAGGTGTTATAGTAAAGGTGAGCCTAGGTGGAACTGCAAAACAAATGCGAAACAAGTAACTGTATAGTTCCGTAGGATTTAAATGTTCAATGAAGTATTTCGTTTCACTGCATTCTTGCTGTCTAACATACAAAACGAAATCCTAGACATGTAAAAGCCTGCATCATAATGACGAAATTACAAAATCAACTTCTTTGGGATGTTGCCAGCATCCTTGATCTGGCGTGTGCCCATAAACAGAGATTAGAATACAGGACCTGCCCAAAAATTTTGTCGTCATGGCGATTAGACCAATTGGTGATTCGAAAGATTATTTCCACTTTATGATATTGTTGTTATTTACTGTTAAAATGTCGAAAAAAAAAAAAATAAACAAACATGGGATTAGCCATCCAGAAGTCCCTAAATCTTTAAAGTGTCCACACACAATTCAATATTCAATTCTCTGCCACACAGGCTGAGAAAAAGTTACGTACAGTTTAGAGTAACTGTTCATAATTTCATAATTCATAAGTCATTAAACGGCGGATTGCTTTGATGAACAAGAATCTACATTCCACCTTATTCTACGATAATATGTTAGCCTAAAAATCGTACAAAGCGGCGCAAATGATCACATAGAACAAAAAATCATAAAGCAAAGTAAAAAGACATAAAGCCCTGGCATGCAGCCAGCCTGCATTACGACATTCCTTAAAAAAATTAACTTTAGATGAGTCCAGTAAAGTTATTATCCTAAATACGATAAAGGAATTTTTTAGGAGCATTCCACTTCTCACAAGAAGATGTATTTTGCAAGCACGTTATATTAAATGGAAGTAAAATCGGTTCTACAACATATCTCTTTATCATAATATGATGATTGTACGTACCTAAAATTTCAACAGTTACGTTTTGAGCAGCACCTTCGCCCATCATATTATATGGTACACATTTGAACGTTGCTTTGTAATCAGGATAGTCTTCGTATCTTAGTGTTGATGGGTACAAAAAAGCAGGAGAATCTTGAAGTAAAGTTCCATTGCTATGGTAGAATTTGTATTGTGGAGTTGGTACTCCTCGAGCCATGCAAGTAATAGCTGAGTTTCTACCAGAATACGTTTTGTTTGGTATTGCCCTAAGAGATGTTATCTCTGGAATATCTAAAATGAGAACAGATGAAAAAAACCTTATAATAATCCTGCAAATCTGAGCAAAATGTAAAAGCGTTAAAACAAACTTCATCTGAATTAGGGTAAATTGAGACGCTGGTTGAAACAATTAGATGCAGAGTATTGTAAAAAAACACATAAGTCCAGCACAACCAAAAGCACAAGACAATGCCGTAAAAATTCGAATTTTATATTGACAAATAAGCCCCCACTCGCAAATAAGCCTCCATAGGGGCTTTTCAAATTTTCCCCAATTTTGATTTTGGCTGAGGGGATGAGATAAAAAGCAATAAACTACGTTTAATTGATATTAATCAATTTTTTCATATCTTACGTCAGTTTCGATAATTTTCACAATAGCTGTAAGAATCTCAAATTCAAAATTTGGATGTTTTCTTTTCTTTTCTTGCAACTTTCCTAATAAAACATTTGCAAATGTTTTGCTTTTTGTAAATGAAATTGAAACTGATAAACTTTGTTTTTATGTTGTCCTAAGTTTTTGACTTTAAAGCTTTTAAAGATATCTTGAAGATGTTATTTAAAGATGCTCACCTATGTTTGTGCAAAAATTAATAAGCGCCCACTCCCGAATAAGCCCCCCTCCAAATAAACCCCCACCCTTAAAGGGATTTTGACAGATAAGCCCCCTGGGCTTAATCGATCGTTTACGGTACTTCAATGAAACAGGAAATGTGAGTATTCTATTAGACTCAAGCGTTGAAATTCAACACATTCGACATCTACGCCTACATAACAACTCCGTCATTATAGAATCATACATACAGTTAACAACAAGGCTTGATGTTGCGTTGAGAGGTGATCCAATTCCGTTGCTTGCTCGACAGGTGTATGATCCAGCATGGTTTCTATTGACATTACTGAGCACCCCTCTTCCGTTGGTGTGTGACACACTAGCATCATTTGGATCAGTAATAGTAAGATTTGGAGCTGGATTTCCAGTGGCAATACATTCGACAATGGCATTACCAGATTCATTAACAGTGCTTGGGGTTATGGCAAACTGCGTAATATTCGTGGGTTCTACGATTCAAATAATTCGTTGCAATGAAATTTAAATATCTACATGTAAGAAAATTTTGAGAGAGCACTGTTATCATCTCCGTATCTACCATGCACCAGATGACATATTTTCAAATTAATAATTGATATAACTTGCTAAGTCTTAATGCAAAATTAATTTTTGTTTAAGTTATACGTGCCCGTGACGCATTGCATATTAAAACTCCCAAAATAAGGCAAAAAAGCCTGCTTCTGTAGGCTTATTGCCCGATGCTGTGAGCAAAAATGATACTGATTGGATAGAGTAAGCCGTGTCAAAATACCACCAATTGTTCATAGCTTGTGGCAAAAGCTAGCATATAAGGTGCATATCATAAAAGTAAAACAACTCGAATGAGTGCTGCATAATGTCCCTAGCTTAGCCATCTTTTGTATCTTCAAATGTATTTTCCGCAATCGTGCCTTGAAAAATTTCACATGTAGCTGATTTCTCGCATGAAAATGATAAATGTCTGAAAGCAAAATTTCATTTTGTGTTTTGATAGGCTTCAAGAGCTTCTTACCGGACTTCCTTAACTTTTTTGAGGAATGAAGTACTACATTCGTAACAGAAAATTTATAACAATACATAATTTCGTTTTTGTGGAAAGAATTTCGTGTTGAAGGAAACAGAGTGGTGCGCATATACGACAGAATAATCAAACGGCAATAAACTCTTTGCGAAAATGGAAATGGCGAGTAATAATGTTTCTACTATTTTAAAAGACTCACCTTGTATATCGAGCATAATCTTTTTTTCAAGCCCATTGCCTAACATATTGTATGGAACACATTTGTATGTTATGTTGTAAACATTTGAGGTATACATAATGCTTGAAACAACCAGTATCCCATTTGATTCTGAACCAGAACTGCTTACGAGATGTTCACCAGTTGTGTCGATGCGGTGAAATCGATATTTTGCAGCAGGAACCGCATCAGAAGTGCAAGTGAATGTTACTGATGTATTTACCAATGGTTTGATGCTGGTTGCAGAAAAATTTGTTTCAACTGGTATATCTAAAGAAAAACGTTATTTAGATCAACATAAACATTTTGATAACAAGCTTGGTTCTTTGAAAGAAAAACCACTTGTGGTAAACAATAACGAATGATAAAATTGTCCAAGACAGTCAACATCTCGGCAAGCATGGAAGTAAGCAAGAAAGCGAGGATGTAGACACAGAAGAATGTAAGCAAGTATGAAAGCAATCCGTTTCATGTGCATGAACAAATTCGGGTTTTCTAGCAGCTACAAAACCAACCTGGGCCTAAGACACTAGGCATTATACTCCAGAGACCACTCGTTAGTGCCCTTTTCTCAAAATCAGGGAACTAAATAGTTTAGAACATTTTAGGGTTGAAGATAAAAGATTCAGTCTTTCCCTTTCTTGTTAACACGAATTGACATAAACTAGTGCGAGACTATTTTTGGCTTTACTAGTAAGAAGAAGCCTAATTCTAGTTTTACCACTCTATTATCAAAAATGTACAATGGTTAAAGAGTACGGCGTCACAAGACAAGATGTTTGGTCACGCCTTCTTTCTCTTAAGTAAGCAGTGAATATGCCAGCGTCACCAACAGACGAATGTTTGAGCATTCCTTTAAGTTCCAATTGAGTACTTCTTTATTTTGAGCTGCAGCTGGTCAAAGTATCACAACATCGTTTAAACTCGAATTATTTTTTGTTCTGGCGACCTCCCATCATAGAACGTCCCATATTCGAATTCAGCATTGTTCCATTGCCCCTGAAGCAAATATTCGCTTTTTTTTTAATTGCACTTGCGCCTAGCATAGGTAGCTTAGTTTCGTAGAGATCCTTAGTTGAGACTTGTGGGGTAAATGGAAGGTAAGCCCAACTTTTTCATCCCGTTGTTGGTGAATGAATTCTACCAATACAGCTCAAGTTGCATGTTGGTGCAAAAAGTTTGTTTGCGTAAGGTAAGGTTAAATTGAACCATAAGATCTCGATACTTATCCAAAAAAGATTTGCGGTAGGGCGTCAAATTTCTAGTAATCCATCATGGTCACATCAAATGACAAAATCATACATCTCTATAAATGTTTTGATGTCAATCCATTGGAAATACAGAGCGATATAAAGTTATACAAACTTTCTTAGCAACTGTAGGACTCGTTCTAAAATGGATGTTAGCGAAAATTAACTCCCTTTTCATCAATTGCTCATGCAGTTTTTTCAATCATAGCATTTTTGACACAATTTATCGTTCAACACTTAACTAAGCAGTGGGATGATGCAATCATTTTGTTTAACTAAAAGATGAAAGAAGAGTTGTATTTTCCTAAGAGAAGACAGAAAGAGTAATTTTGTGAAAAAAAAACGTTTTTTTTTTGGAAAAATTCTGGATTGGGTTTTAGTAACTTTGTCGGGAGCAAATTCCTTTTTCCCACAAACAAATTTCATATAGAGAAATTGTATTCCGGATCAATTTTCAGAACTCTGCCAATGGCCCAATTACGCGCTGGGTCCTACCCCTCTGCGCTACACTTCTGGAACGAACTGAAGCACTTGTCAGTACGTATAGAACCCTTAATATTAGGCAATTTATATTCTCATTTGAGGTCAGATCCTTGCTCTATATTAAATACTTGAGTGCAAGATATCACCTTCATAGCTGTAGAGTAAGCTAATCGTAAATTTTCCAGGTCTCAATCCATTGCATTATGGAGGTTTCATTCGGAGACATGTGGCTTTGACTAACATTACCCTTAACCACTAATCTAAGCCACGGCAAACCAGATACCTTTACCATTGACATATAAATCTACTGCGGTTGAAATAATATATTCTTAAGAACCAAAAAATGAAAGTTGAAAGCCACATGTTTGAAATCTGCGTTCAAAGCATTAGTTTCAGATTGCACGCCTACTTTGAAAGTGAAATAGAAGAAGGGGAAATCCAATCCTTTGTAAAATTGATGAATTTAGCATTTAGTAAGCCGAGTCGAGTTGAAGGATGCTTTTATAAACTTCATCAAATATCGATCTCTGGAAAGTTTCATGGACATGGGCGCCGTTGAAAGGAATACTTGCGAGCAAATAGTGGGCAGGAAATGATAACATTTCCAAAGGTTGATGAAAGGATGACAATTTCCAATACCAGAAATAGTGCAACGGGCATTGCAAGCAGCTTGTGAAATAGAAAGGCTGGAATTTTTTGTTTCAGAAAGAATTTGGAATGACGCGATGAAATGGATTTGTTGTTTTGCATTCAAATGCTCTATTTTTGAGAGAGTTAGGCAGAAATTTACGTTATCAAATAGACGTGTAAATACGCATTGTAGAATTTCACTCGAGCAAAACAAAATACGTCAAAAAAACTAACATGCAGAATTAACAAAGTTGCCAATCTGGGGGCTAGAAAAAACAGGGTATTTTGTAGCATACTGACTGGTGCATCATTTGCCTCTGTGGGTCTTCTCCATGGCCCAGTAAAGAAGGAAAATCAGTACTTCTGCCCCAATGACCTTAGTAAATGTTATTGATTTTTTTTGGTGTTGGATTACAGCACTATTTCGAATCTCATCCATCTGGCTGTACCCACTTATCAAGACAGTAAATTGTGTATTTTCAGGTTTTGAATATGGTAAATATAATGTATACTGTATATCAAAAACATGTTTTTAATGATAAAGCTTTAAAATAGGGACCAACTTTGCTCACTAATAAGCGATTCGCTTTCCTCATTGTGGTAAAATCATACCGTAAAAGTTTTGAGCCCTTTGGGTGCTTGCCCTACTAGTAGAAAATCCTTAAAAAATTCCCTGAGAAAAAAATTCAACAGGGTTATAAAAACCTTCAGTCTGAATATGTTACAAAGCCAAACTGTTCCAGGAAATTGATGTGGGCCACTTAAGTTATAAGATATCAAAAGTGCAGCATTTAAAGGCAGCATCTTTTTCACTGTTTTCTTCACATTGGAAATAACAGTATCAATACCATACACCCTGTAATTTTAAAACATTTCATACACTCTTTTCTTTATAACAACACTTGGCCCCAGTTTTAGAGACTTTTCTTTTTCCATTAAGAAGGGATACCTTTGCATTGCTTGTACTTCCGATGTAAGTCATATGTTAATATATTTGCTTTACTCGTGTTGCTGTTGTTGTTATGTTGTTACTCCCATAGCCATTCTCTTTTTCCTATTGGCTACTTCTGTCTTGAAGTCTAGAAGCCTTAAAAATCTTTTCTGCTCTACGCACACACTATTCTCTTTATATAGTTTGCGGCGCAGTTTATGTTTTACTTTATATGAGCACCGTTCTCGCAGGGTGAATCCTACAAATTTGGCAGCCTATATTTCAAATCAAATAACTATATTTTACAAGTTCGTTAATTGTGCCAATATATTTGAAATTGAAAAATGTCAGAAAAATGGTATCGCACTAAACATTTACGGCCGTGCGTATCATCAGAGGGGCGCTAGGGCGTGTCTCTTCTGATTCTAAATTTTGTTCAAATAGCCACCATTTGACTTATACGTCCCACATGAGAAGCAAGAGGGAAGCCAAAGGGTGATTTCGTTAACAAATCGCTGTCAGTAACGACTTTATTGAATTAATAGTCAATTTAAAGTAACAGAATATTCAGTAAAAAAAGTTCTTTATTCGCGAGACAGTTCTGAAAATTATTTAACTCCATTTTCTCTTAGAGGCAATATATCGCTTACTAAATACCTCTATATCGATTTGCGTGATCATGAATATTATCAAGAAAAGGGATGTTACGAATGTTGTTCAGATGAATAAATGTAAATAATGATACTTACAATTAACTGTAACTTGAATCTGAGACGATGAATTTGTATAGGCATTTTGGGCATGACATGAGTACTGACCAGCATCTGATTTAGTTAGAGAAGTCAAGGCTAAGCTATTTCCATACTTATTTAAGGATACTCCATTTTTGCTCCAACTTACAGTGGGTATAGGACAACCGGAGACAGTGCAAGACAAAGTTGCGTTTGTAGTTTCATTATATGTCACTGATGCTGATGCAACTGATGTCTTTACATCATCTTGAAAAAGAATAAGTTAAACATGATGTAGATAGCAAAACTGGCAATGGCTCGTTATGGATAATGCTCTCGAGCACTGTACTTAGTCACAGGGTTGCATATATTTGCATAGTGTACAAAATTAAAAGCAGAGAAAGCAAGCAATCGTAATGCCCAATAAACCAATATTTCATTTTCTAACTTATTCAGTCTATTATGTTAAAGAGTAAAATCTTGTGGCCGCTAGCAATAGATTACTTTTCAAAGTGATGCCAACCCAGCAGCGCTGAAAAGAACCTGTATGCTGTGTTGAATTATAAGTATGATTAATAAACTTTGCATGGCGTATCTCGATGCATTCGGGATTGCATTTCATTTCTTATTATCAAAGCAAAATGTCGTCAAAAGACATGGCCAGTAATTATTAAATGTGTGTTTCCTTCAGGTCTTTGTACATTTAAATATATATAAACCTTTCATGGTTGAAAAGAGGGCCCAGTCATAATTAATGCCGGGTAGGGGGCGGAAGATATATCGGGGCCATCAAATTTGCGGGATAAGCAAGGGGGACACAAAAAATCATCGCACCTCCAAAGGGGGCATCAAAATTAAAAGGTGATTATAAATGCTGCCAATAACAATTTCAAACTACTTCAAAGTATTTAAAAGTATTCAGTCACTTTCATCTTCACTATCACTTCCACTGCTGCTATATCATTTACACCACTACTTGCTTCAGTTGAGGAGGAGCAATGTTATTATCCTTTTGCAAATGATTATTTTTGCCATGTATTATCTTGTGCATAGTGTAGATTCGGCGAGGATTCTTCATCTCTTTTATTAAGTTTGATTAATGTGTCACTGTTTTCCTTTGTTTGGCTACTGTCTTTGCGTATCTGTGGGTCTGATTGTCTTGGGGGATGATGTTGCACTTTAAGCGGTACGTAACGAAATGGAGGTATCGACACGAAACGTTACAGTGACATAGCGGGGTGGGGGTTGAAATGGCAATATTTAGTGTTAGGTACTTATTGAATGTTCACAAATATGCAGCATGAATAACCCGCCCAAACTACTTGAAATCAGTAAAAATACGTCACATCTTAGAAATTGCTTCACGAGCATTAGTCCGGATCCGACTTTTGAGAATTTTTTAGCTTCCTTCAAAATGGGAAAATTATTAAAAAAAAAGAAGGTTCTAAGAATTTTCAATCTAGCCCCTTATTGGGATGTGCAGTGAAAACCAGACCCAGTGCCCCTTCAGTGCCCCTACATTGCCTTAATCATTATTCATTGAAAATATTTGCAAAACGATTTTCTTCACATTCAAGAATTTATTGGTAATCGTCTTGCTCCCATGCTTTTGGCACTCGAGGTCAGTTGTATGCCTTCTTCAGCTAACTGTCTGCTCGTTCCGTTATTGTTCGCCCATATTTTGGTCGTTTCTTCGTTGTTGAATGTTCGAATGCTTTGAATGTTTGATAAACCTTTGTAACAGGGTGAGGGGGGGGGCAAAAAATCTTAACAATTTTCTTAAGGGGGGCTACAGAATATGTTTGCGATAATTTTGTTGGGGGTGGACACAAAATATTTTGTCATATACAAGACATCTTCAGGCCCCCTGGCATTAACAATGACTCGTCTCTAGAGTGCATTATTTGATATAGTCAAATCTACATGATGAAATAATGGTGAATCCAATAAAATATTTTTGAAAATGTATGCTAATAGATTAGAAAATACGTTATTATAAGACTCTTAGTTTTCTCCCAAGTGGAACCATTTTCTGGATTGAAGACTTCTTGCCTCAACTATTGTCTATGTTGTGATTATGATGTGCTCTACGCAATTTATTGACGTTCTTCTAGTCCTTTGCATTGCAGTTTTTCAGAGCGAAGATGATCGACGTTTTTTATCATTTTTATTTAACAATGATACATTCATTTAATCAAATCCCAGGCAATAAAAAGTGAAAATATAACTAGAAGCCATATGTTCAATTAAAAAAAAGATCAGGATTAAAAATGGCAACAATAGCAAAAGGCACATAGTAGATAAAGTTAAAACTCGTATCTTGCTTACACGACTAGATATATTTAACACTGTGCATCAATCTTCCATTCCATGGCATAAAGAAATGTCTTGGTTGAAAACATACCTGTTACAACAATCAATTGCTGCTTAATCTCCCCTTGACCCTTCAAATTTTCAGGTACACATTTGAAATATCCATTGAATTTAAAACAATCACTTGCATTGATGGACAAGAATCCACTTGTAGAATTACCAATCGATGTATCATTGACATAAAATCTATACATTGATACCGCGGGTTTTCCAATAGCATTGCAAGTCAGTTGGATTATTTGATTCAATTTAGGATTTTGAGCAGATATTCTCAATGTCGTATTGACAGGCCGATCTAAAGAAAGAAGGAAGACAGCTTAGCAATTGGAAAATGTGTCCTGCGCAAACATACAATATAAGGCATGTTAGCATAAGCTGAAGAGCATACATTGTTACAAATCTGTTCATTCTAATAACTGATTCCATTAACTTCAAAAAATCGCAATTTGATTAAAAATATACCGCTGTTATGATTTTAGCTTCGATCATAAGACTTTAAAATGATAGATGATAAAATGGACTAGTTCTGTTTCGCACAATAACGGAAGCAATAAATCGTGCTTCTTAACCTCCTTCTTTATTGACTTTAAGATGAGAAACGAAAGAGAATATATAAATTGGGAGCAAAGTATTTACAGGGAAAAAGTGACAATAGAGTAATCTAAAAGTTTGGAGCAGATTTATAAAGTGTGGGGATTAGGGGGTAAAATCTTTACTGATATTGTGGATCAAGTTAAATCTTTAAAATATTTTTGACAGTGCTGGTGTTAGCAAATGTAGAATTCATCTATTATGCAACTGTGATTAAATATATAGATAAAAAAGGTATTAATCATCCATTTGTTAATCAATAACGTTTCTCTTGTGTTATTTTTATAATGAATAGCATGAGTGAAATGCCTTATGCTTCCAAGGATCAAAATGTAACTCATTTAATGCAGAGGGGGTACTTAATTAACTGGGAAGGGGGTCATGTCATACAAGGATCATGCCATACATTAAGACTAAAATTACTTTCCAGTAGCATCAATTCATGCGCCCCCTACCTCTCCTAGAGACACTTTTTTTCACTCCAATTTATGCTATTTACGTTCAATTGACTATTGTATATTTCCTTCTACAATTCTATGTATGAATCAGTCAGTGTTTTATCTCAGAACAGGCATCACCTCATTTCTTCAGCTCCCTCAAATACAAGTACTGAACTGGTCAAGATAACAGGACAGTCTCACATATTTCCAACTTGCTATATATATATATAGAGGCTTAAGAAAAATAAATATCATGTAATTGTTAAGAAACCCAGATAGAATGTAAGGGGAAATCAGTTTATGCCCCCTCTGCATTAAATGTTAAGAGCTTAATCAACTAAACTTGTAAAAGAGATATTAGGAACTAGACTTCAGTTTTCTTACCACAATGCCATAAAACAACAAAAAGTATGCATTGCTTTGAACATAGCCTGTTTCTAAACAATTTTTGTCAAATTTTTTGTCTCCAAGAAACAGCAAAAGTAAACTATTGGCAGAGCTACATAGTTTGTTGGCCTAACATTTAATGTAGGTTTACATGGATTTCTCCCGGAAAGACGGCATTATACAAAATAAAACTTACAGTCAACACTTAGGGTTGTCACGTTAGATATTGGTGATGAGTAGGGATGACTGGCTAGGCATGTAATCTGCTGACCATCCATTGACTGAACTGGATTATGGATAGTAAGTAAACTTGTCACTGTGATAAGGTATCCATTTGTTGTCGAAGTAGTTGAATTAGTTGCATTGATTGCTGAATTGTATTTCCATGTAATTGTTGATGCTGGTCTACCAGTTACAATGCATCTCAATGTTGCTGTAATGCCTTCTGTTAATGATGTTGAAGATTGCATAGCTGTATCAAGTATTTGTGGGGCTATGAAATCAAACAATTGAGTAAAATTGCTTGGAGAATTTAATGAGAGAATTCCATGTTATACATCTACAATGATATGTATAAACCATTCCTTAAATGCTCTCATATATTTTACTAAGTGAACAAAAGGTACAATCGACCCCTCTTAACAATCCTGTTTCATGTTTCCATTAAATTCCAATTTCTTGCAACCATAGGCGCCGACTACGTGGGGGCTTGGGGGCTCGAGCCACCCCTGGAAAATGCTACGGGGGGGCTGAGCCCCCTCTGAGAGATGTTCAAAAATTTGCTCTTTATCGCTTTTTAGCTTAATTTCCCGAATAGGCATAGTATCCTCATCTATTTTTAATGAATATGATACAATACATCGTTAATCAAAGAACCAAACTGCGCCTTTATAACTGATAAATTAGAGAAATTGGTATGTAATTGTTTTTCATTTCTAGTTTCAGCCCCCCCTGCTAAAATCAAAAGTCGGCGCCTATGCTTGCAACTCTTAAGAAACGTTTCTTAACACGTATATATAGATATGCTTCTAAATCCTATTTACGGCATACCAATGGAAACCAATTCGTGGAATAATTTAACAAAAAACATAATTTTTGGCTTCAAATCAAATATTAAATTGTTAACTGTTTATGATACAAATAAAGTTATGAAATATGAGTAAAACATCCTACAGAGATCTGTCAAATCAATATTGACAATTCATCAAAATCAATGAAAATAAATGCAATAATTCAAGATTTGAATAGTATTTAAAGTAACTTTCTATCCAACATTGAATATGTAATTTATAGAATACTTACAATAAACATTGTCCAGTGCAGTTTTCTGGCTATTTAATGTGTGAAGAGTGCCTACACCGTCATAATACTGAAGTTCACAGTAAAATGTTCTCTTTTCATCTTCAAATGTGATAGGAGAAATATTGAGCAACATTGGATTTCCAGATGATTTTAAAGTCAATCTGGCACTATGAGCAGATACCAGATTCCATACTTTTAATACTATGTTGTAAGTCGTCAAAGTAGTTATTGAGCTCCCATCGGGACTGTAGCCACATCTTATGTTGTTCAAAGTGTTACTTCCTACATCAAACGTTGCAGTCATATTGATTGATGTGCCATTACGAATATTCTGAGAGGATAGTGTTGCATTCATAAAGACAGCATCACCCGCACCTACAGAGATTGGGAGAACAACCATAGAAATATTTGAAAGGAAAATGAAATGCAGTCCTTTTCTTTTAGCGCGTGCGATCGCACCCGCACACGCCTGCACACGCACAAATTAATTAAGTTTGGCGTGCTTTTAATCACACGCGCAAACACATGTTTTCAGGGGCGCAGTGGGAACTACTGTGCAGGAGGGCAGAGCTACAAATTTTCCGACAACAGATACAATTTTCAGCAAAAAACAAATACTTTTTCATAGTAAGCCATACGTATTTTCTGATTTTTGCCCCCCCCCCCCTGCCCTCCCAGCCACTGCGCCCCTGGATGTTTTTGCAGTTTTCTGTTAAGATAAATTGGCATGTTCTATTCGCTGGACCTCAGGACCCTAGAACCCAAGACTCCAGACCCCGGACCCAAGACCTTGGAATTAGACTTAAATTTTGACTTTAAAGACGGGGTTGTGGTAAGAGTAAGAGAGGGGTTACACGGGGTGATGGCAAGCAAAATGATTTAATTGATAAAATTTGATTTTTTTTTACCACTTTTTTTACCAAAATTTGATATTGGAGGAAGTCAATGAGCGCGGGGGTTAGAAAGAATCTGTAAATTGGAAATGGGAGCCATTTATTAGGCATCAAAGAGGGAATTAACAAGAATAGAATCCGTGATCAATGAAAGCTGCCTAAGCACTGGCAAAAGCAGTACCGTTTATCCTCGAATAAGCCCCCGAGCGAAGTTGCAAAAAGTAATATTTTGCTGCAGGCTTATTCGAGGCTTATTTCAGAGTTTGAAATTTTCCTATGTGTCATGTAAAATCTGCAATTTACCCCCCCCCAAATAAGCCCTATATAAAAACCAAAACATGTGAACCACCACAAAAAGTGCGAATCGTCCAGTTGGAAGAAAAGGATGACGATTCTGTGGAGACCGCTGGAATTTTTTCTGACGATGAAGAGGATGATGATTCTGACAATAGCTCGAGTATTTCTGACGAGGAACTGTAATCCGTTATGTATTGATTGAACTGAGTCTTGCTCTTGCACAAATTCAAGTGGTTTTTATCTTTCTTGCTCTTTTACCAATTTTAACCGGTTGGCACTTCAGATGTTCTTACAAGTGCGATCGCACGCGTGTATGATTTGCCGCACACGTATAATTTTGCTCACGAAAAGGACTGGAAATGATTGTGATCAGCCTTATGGTATATTTGGACATTAGATAGTGTCATATGGAAAGAAATCGAATCTCTTTGATTTCACAAAACATTGACTGTCACACCTTTTATGAAGAAAAAAGGTTTCAAGAAAATTGAAACTTGCTTATAATTTACAGAAACAAATGGCGGAAAAATAAAATATGCGACTCTCTGACTTGAAAGCACATTGCACCTAATTTGAATAAGGGTCTATGCAACATTTTCCAAAAAGAATATACTCTTTACATTCATCTTGTAATTCTGATAGAAAAAGCAACCCAAAGGGCCATACTTTTTATAAAGCAGGGCCGTTCTTCAACACTTCAGTAAAATTAAAAATTACAAGATTTATGCAAAACGAAAATTCTATTTCACTGCAAATAGTTTTAAATTTCTGACTCCAATCTAATACTTTTACATATTTTATGTTATAGGTAAACAAAGCTTTAACTGCGAACAGCACTGTTAGTGTCCTCCCTAACACCTTGAAAAATTCTCAGACCAAAAATAATACCGGAAGAAACACCCAGTACAAAATTTATCGAAACACCCAGTATAAAGAACGTCTCCAAAACCAACTCTCTTCGCAAGGAGCTACCTTCACTTTCCTTTTCAAAAATTCACTTATGCTCAATAGAAACCAAATTTGGTCGTAAGCTCAGAGAAATCCTCCTTAACACAAATTCAATTTGACAATGAGCAGCATATACAGTACCATTGTTTGCCACCAATGCTGTCTATTTGTTTGATGGCACTGTGCATATTTTACAGTATAAAGGAATCCTTAATTTAGTTAGGAGTCTTCAGTTCCCTAGATGGACCTCTTCAGACACTTTCTTGAGGAATGAAATCATAGGTTTCTGGGCACAATCGCAAAAGAACTCTTTACTTTCTTTTCCGGATCATTTTTTATCAATTTATTTTTATCATACTTGTTCTTTTAATTATACTTGCATTCGGTCTTTCTTTCTGTTGTCTCCTATTCTATTTTGCCAACCTCATAGATTCTACAGTTTTACTACATCCTATCTCTCTTCTCACGTGGATGGAATGGTATTGTCATCTGAAAAGCCTCTTTCCTACACGTTACCAGGGGATTGCTCACATATCCATTGTTATTGTTACCAATCGCTTAATAATTGTTGATCCTTTATAAAATATTCAACTGCATTACTGTAAAACTTCTCTAAACAAGGGAGTTTTTATGTTTGTATTGATTTCATTAATAGGTTGAAAGTTCAGGGCTTTTTGTCTATTTCTACAGTGAAAGAAAATTTAAGTGTGGCTTTTTGTCAATTTCTGCAGCGAAACATAATTCAAGTGCAAGGGATTATAACTTTAGAAAGTTTAGATAAGAGGAAACTTGTGCATTGTTTGCTGATTTCTTAAAACTCTCAAGAAACATATATACCTAGATATAATCATAGTCGAAAGAAAAAAAATTTCTATTGCCTATGATATAATCCTTGCAGCTCTGTTCTCTGGCCTTTCGAATATCATTATTTTTGTTTCAAACATGAACAAGAACACTGACCCTTAGTATGTAATCACTGGTTGTACCATTGGTTTTTAGAGACTACAGGCGACAGAGATAGTATGTACGAGTGGAACAGACTTTCTGGCATGCTTTGTAAATATGATCTTTAAATAATAGTGCTAACAAAGATGAATACCTAGGTTCAGTTTTGTATATGGTTTTAGAATTGACAATAGTTGCTTTTTATAATGGTTGCGTTCTCTATCCTCTTCCTCCTTGCTACATCGCAAAACATTAATTATGAATTTTCCATTATTCATATTTATGATGAGATGATCATTGCAAAGCCAGGTATGTAAGGTATATAATTAACATACCTGTGACATATCTGTGAAAAAAGAATGCTCTCTCCAAAAAGCTCCATGACCGTATTTAATTGCTGGCAGTTTTTTTCTAATTACAATATGATTACCAAAGGGTAATCACCCAAAAACAAGATGTCTAAACAATACAAAGTAAAGGTGGTATGGAACAATAAAGATGGCAATACCTAGAGGTTATTATAGGGTAGCGTTGTCTGACACATAGGAGATCAAATACTTGTGTCAGCAGGAATAAAGATTAGAAAAGAGATGGTAGAGTAGAATGTTGCTTAAATTCTTGGCAGTATAAATTATCATCATGGATTACAAAAAAGAACAAATGGTGATTATTAATAGTGTAGGTTAGCCTGTTGTGCATTGTAGTGATTTACAAATAAAGATCAAAGACCTGATTACAGAGTTTCTTCTTATGAACTCTGACTCTCACTCACAGATTCACTATAAAGCATCATGGAAATAATATTATAAACAAATCTAAATTGAAATGCACATCTAAAGATGCAATTCATGTGTATTCCTGTAACAAGGAGCTCCAAATTAAGTTGTACACCAGTATGAACTATGGTTGAGGCAAAATATTTTAGAATTGGTTATCATTCATATGGTCAGTGTTTACTCAGTGTCAGCCAATGCAGACTATGTTCATCATATCAAAACGAAGGATATATATAGGTGTAGTTTTGAATTTTTGTTTTAGAAGTGTACCCAATAACATTAAAAATGATTTGAAAAAATAAAAATATAATAAGTCATTGTTAGAAACAAAATGCAAAAAATTATGCATAAACTTACCAAAGAAGCCAAATAGTGCAAAAAGAATGACAAATTTACACAAAGAATCCATTTTGTACAAGAAATACCTCTAACTTCCTGCAACAAAACAGCATATATATAGTCAGCAGACTTTTACATATTCTCCCTGGCACACAGGGCTTCTTAGAATGTAACTAAACAAATAATGTGGCTAAAGGATAACATTCCCAAATTGGGGCAACAAACTTGCATCAGAATTATAGCATTTTAATCAAATTGATAAGCCTGTGGCCTCATGCATATGGAGACTGTTATTGTTGCTTTAAAATTTACTTTAATAATTTAAGAAAAATAAGAAAGAAACTCCAGGATTCAAAAGTGACTACAGTGACTATGTTGTATACTATACTTTTGATTTACATGGAGATACAGCCAAAAGAAGACTGTGACCATTTTGGCAAGATATTTGTTCAGAAGGGCACCAATTATCTCATCATGGTCTCCCAAGTAGAAAAGAGTACCGGAAAAATGTGTATCATTCTTGAAGATTGCTATATTACTTGTTGTAGCTGGACATAATAATGGTGACGTTCAATTGAATTAACCAACATGTTAGGTGTGTGCCAAGAAAGTTGCTCAATTTTAATCATCATGTTATCAAGTTTAAGATGTGTGGAAGTATGTATGCCTTTAATTTCCATAACTAAACCAATTTGGTTTGCCATTATTCTAATGCCATGGAAAGGAGATGGGGTGGTCTGCTAAAACGTATGCTTTTGCACCACATCATTGTTCTATTCATTCCCTAGTCAAAATAATAATGCAACAGCTTCTTGGTCTTCCTTTTCAATTAATATTACATGTTGTTAACATGGTTATTCAATGTAGGAAATTGTATGCACTATTCCTAGCTACCATTGGATGTATAGTATTCATATATGTCAACTGTAGATTTTGGTTATTATGGAAAAAACCATTATTATGATATGACCATCAGCATCATGAGTAAAGATACAAGTATGGTCATCACTTAGTGCATATAAAAAAAAATTTTTTATATGCAAGATTTCCAGAGACAAAATACAAAATTTTGATATTACACACAACTATTTATATATTTGAATATGGTGAGCGCAGGTTCAACCCTCAGGACGAGAATTAACATTTACGATTGGGTAGCACCCTTATTGCTAGTATTTATACTCCATGTCAGTCATTGCCTAATTTATTTAATGTATATACAACATAAAAATATTCTGATGGTAGGGTTTTCCAGTATACAACATAAAAATTTTTTTTTACTTATATTGAGTTGAGTACATGATGCAGAATGCAGAACATAGGTAAATAAATAGGTGTGCATAGGCTATTGCTGCTAAATGCATTATGTTAAAAGAAATACAAAGCCACTGGCATGACATTCTTTAGTAAAATTGATGTGTTTGGTGGAAATCGCAGATCAAAACAATTTGTAGCTTCCACAAATCATCAAAAGGTAAATGAATGTGTTTTCCCTCTAAAGTCAATTTGTGACAAGTGAGGAATTTGGGACACATTGCCCCTACGTCCTTTAGCTTAAGGTTTTGGAAGCATTTATGGTGAATGCACCACTATCTAGTTAAAACATTTAAAGGGCCAAAGTATTTAAAAGCAACACTCTAGTACTGGTCTTGATTTCTTACATTTCTGATGAGGAATGCACAGTTAAACATTGTGGAAAACTACTTAAAAGGCTAAATGACTTGCTGTGTGCATTACAACAAATAGCAAAAGCTATATAATTGCTATAATGGCTAAATTATGGAACTATGAAAAAGCCTTGAATTAGTTTGGAACTTTAAAATTTTGCAACTCAATTCATCAAAATTCAGGAAGCATATTTAGATTTTAGATTAAAAGGGGAGTTAGGGAGGAGATGATAGAAAATGGCCATGATTTGTTTTGCAGAATCATCAAAAATTGTTTTTACAAAGGATTATCTTTCATGGGCATATTTCTTGAACTATAAGTATATACTTTAAAAATCTTTGGGGTTAAATAGCTTGCTTAATTCTAATTACAAACACACTCAGTGTACCTTTACAATCTACCAGAAAATCGCATTAACCAGGATAGATGGCAGACACTAAGGCCTCCCCTGCAGCTGCCTCCCTGATATTCTAGAGGCCAACAGTCGTTTGTTCTAAAGCTTGCTCCTGGTGTGAGATGTTTCCAGGAAGTGCTGAAGGATTTATTCCAATCGAAGAAATGCTTTTGAATTAATTATAAGTCAACAAGTTTACTGAGAGAAAGAACATGGAGCAGTCAAGTAACTCTAACTTTTGAAGTAAAGTGCTTGCCTACCCAGCCCTTGAATTTTATTAATAGAGAAAAAAAACTTTACAAGCTGGAATGAAAACAGTCTGAAGGAAACAAAATGTTGCGACTCGAGGCCTGCAATTTTATGAATAGGAAAGAAAGGATAAGTCAACCCGGAAATGAAATACCAACCTAGAAGCGAATTGTTTGGCCTTTTATTGTCCTAACAGATTTTACCAGACTAATAAAACAGGATAACTAGTTTTGTTTCATAGTAAATTACGATCCTTTGCTCTAATTTGCATTAAAACTTCCCAAAACGCTTGCATATGGAGACTTCTCAAAAGATGGCGTTATTCTCTGCTGGACGATAGCCATCTTCCTTCACCCTAATATTCTTTGCACAGTTCTCGATAACATCTGTGGTTAAATTTATTCAGTTGCTTACCGCACAACAACACTTTCAATTCATTCAAAATTGAGCAGACAGAAACGGGTGCAGAGATTTTCAAGCTTTTACAAAAAGTCAATATGGATATAATTTGCAATATAAATCGGAAGTTCGTAAATGTAGGTATTCCGGAACATAGCAAACAGTGTAAAGGAACCACCAAAGAACATATATAAACTCTGGACGGCATCCATAATGCTCATTATTGAGGATAACAGGAACATTTTGCGCTGTAAAAGTTAATATAATGAAACATGTAATTTTGAAACCCAACGACTCTTACCACATAAAGGCCAAGCAATGTCTCAACTCCTCCACTACTAAATATCATTCGACATCAGCTTCGGGTTGAAAGGAAAGGATTCGGTAGGAAAGTGATTAAAAACGTAATTTAAACTAGGAAACACATCTAAATAGAAACACTCACCACTTAAGAGAATGTAAGGAGACCAAACACTACAACGAAATTAGGACCTCTTTTGTTGGTTTTATAACAGGCATTGACAAACTCGGCCAACATCACAATATAAATCCAATGATACTCATGGGAAGTTCAACAAATTCATCAGCGCTGCCGTCGTTTGTATATT
Source organism: Catostylus mosaicus (assembly GCA_964019065.1). Taxonomy (NCBI): domain Eukaryota; kingdom Metazoa; phylum Cnidaria; class Scyphozoa; order Rhizostomeae; family Catostylidae; genus Catostylus; species Catostylus mosaicus. Next base: position 6,228,763 of record OZ025190.1, on the reverse strand, counting down.
GGTAATTGTAATGGCAAAAAACCGATGAGTCACAATCGCTTTAGTTACCTGAAAACAACACAAAATTGAAAGTGCTTTGCAGTAACCGCTTCCTCCTTTCAAAATCGGTGTTGTCGTAAATATCATACGCAATACCGCCCCTCCTCCACACCAACACGGTTTTGACAAATCAGGGCCAAACCAAGACAAGAGTTCAAACCCTGAAGGTAAGACCAAGTTTTGCAAATTTTGGGGCTTTTTGGGGCCTCCAGCTTTAAGCACAATTAATGATTAATTTCGCTTCCTTAATTTATACATATATTTGGCAAAGATATCCAAGCCTATATAATTGTTGAAAAAAGAGTGGTAAGAGCCATTGCATTCGAGCATTTTACTTCACCCTCCACTCCTATCTTTGGGCGTGGCCAAAGTAAGAAAAGGGCGTAGCATCCTCTCATTTAGGTAAATGTAAGGCAGTCAGAAATTTGTCTGGATCCGCCCCTGCGACAAAAACAATGGGTGATGTGCTTTTTCTATTGTTTCTTGGCGTACGTTGGCGAAAACTCCGGCGTGAACTTTACATGGAATGCACCCTGGGGCTTCAGAAAATGCGAAATCTAGGGAGTTTACGGGGCTTTGCCCCCTGGATCCACACCAGGGCTGATCCCAAGACCTGCTGTGGGGCTTACAGCGCTCCTAAACTCCCAAGGAACAAGCTATGGTCGTTCCCAAACTTTTCATCACACTATTAAAGAAAATCTTAATCCGGAAACACCTCCGTCTACCACCCCCTTCTAAATTTCTAGATACTCTACAGCAAGTCGTTTTGTAGTGCTTGTAAAAGTTGATGGGTTTATTAGTTAAAAATGAAAAAGTCCAGCCCTGAATTCCAAAGAAATATGTGTAGCCAGACCTTTTCAAGCAATTTGGAGTAGTCGTCCGGCTACCAAGAATTTTCCAAAACACAGTTGACACGTTCCTTTCAAGGCTGTTACTTATTGGGAGAAGGAAAGAGGGAATGCTGCTGCAGCCCTGAAATCATGGTTACAAGACAGCTTTCTGCGATATTCTACCACTTCCGAATCACGAGCTGAGTTTGCATCGTCTAGTAAATTTTTTACTGATTCTGAGGAGCCTTAAATTTGTATCGCATCTTTTCCTTTATGATTGGATGTTTGTCGGATCTGTATAAATTAAATGCTGGACCGTCGAGGGGGGAGGGGTAGGCGGAGCCGGAGGTCTGGGGCCCGCAAATGTTTTCTTCAATGAAAGGGGTCCGGTGCAATGAAATACCCCGGGGCCCGCACTGGCTCTCGACAGCCCTGATTAAATGCTCCTCGTTTTTGAAGGGAACGTATGAAACGCCATGAAATTTGATGCTGCGATACAAATGTAATAGTTTGCAAAATGCCAATTATGAATTTTCTTTTAATTTAAACTATGCTTTGCTTGCCCTTCGCCACAAGAAATAAATCGCAATAATTACATAACACAAGAATGTAGGCAGAAAGATTCTGTATTTGCTTACCTTGCCTTATTATCATGTTACAACACAGAGCTGGCACCGTGTCCTTCTTTTTGAAATAATGCAACTGGATATGTGCCACTTCAGCCAGCAGTCCACACGTTCTTTACAATTAAGTCCAGCGCTGGTCTTGTTTTAAAGATTCTATTAACGAAAGAGTAATTCGCTTTTCTTCCTCGAACAACTTTCACTTTCACCTGATAAAGGTTGCTGTGGTTCTACGTGTATGCTTATTGAAAGCGAATTATGCATTGAGAAGTTTTCAAAGGCCTACAGGTAGTCCATAACGAGTATTCTGTTCGAGGTTTTGCAGGTACAATTACAAACACCAAATATGTGGCTTCGTATTTCATTTTCGTTCTCCTCGCATCTAGGGCGCTGGATCAGATACGTCCGTGTCTAAAAATACCTTCAAACGCTCAAATGGGGCCAGTAAACATCCTCGATATATTTTAAAGACTACTTCATTTTTCAAGAAACTAACATCCCGCCTTTTTATGAAATGGTATATCAGAGGATTGTTACTAATGTTTTAATATGTCTTAAAGTATTAATATTTCTTTAATACCTAAAAGTATACAGCGATGTACTGTGGCCCATTAGTGCACGTCAAATACAACAAGCTCGCGATGCTTTGCTGTTACAAATTACTTTCTCTCATGGAAAAAATCAGCGGTAGCGAAATTGAAAGCAGTTAATGAATAACCAATTCAAAAAGACGTTTTAAGGCTTAACTTCGTCGATGAGTTAGGCTGTCAGCAGTTGCGTTGTATCCGGGTATGCAAGGTATTCAGTGCAAACCCTGAGATTACGCAGCAAAAAAGCCAAAAAAAATATCTTTCAGTAAATTTTAAACACAGCAAAAACCTTGGAAGATCTTGAATAAACCTCATTATCATTCAATTAAAACCGCGTTCAAACAGTAGATTTTTCCTTTTGAGTTGCAGCGCACATCATGCATTCAGTTACGATTTAGTGGACTGCGAAGGAGAAGAAGCTGGAGTGTTGTCCTTTTGTTTTTTAATTCAGTGTCAATGATGTTAAAACCTGGTCATGCAGTGAAACATGTATTTTTCTACAAAAGTTGATGCACCTGTCTGCCTTTAATCATCCCGCCCTAAAAAGAAGATGCAGAAAGGCATCAAAAGACTGAAGAAAAATTGACCAAAACCCTACACAAGTTTTGAGGAACAGGGGTGACGCTAGAGGGGCCGTTCAATAATTACGTCACGCTAGGGGGTGGGTGGTTCTTCAGGTTTTTCGTGACGCAGCGTGACGGTAAATGAGGGGGGTGGGTAGTATATATTTCAAGTCCGTAGCGTGGCGGTATAAAAAGAATTTGAAATAAAGTTTTATTTGGATTTGTCAATAAAGACGTTGTTTTCCTTTTTTATGTCATGTAAAGAGTGCTTTATTGAAAATGTTTCAAAACATTCGAGTTTCGAATTCAAATGTTTCAAACGCATAAGTTTCGAATTACAGTAATTTGGATGTCGCAAATACTTTGTCGCTTTGTTTTGCTCTGAACATTTGAATGTCTTGCAGTTTTCGGCAGTGAAAAATGACGACTCCAGATTCTCCAGATGAGCTCACCCAAAAGATTTCGCAGCTGCATCAAGAGTTCGTTACATCGTATAAAGAAAGGTTTGTTTGTGAGAACAAGCACGCTGCTGTTATAAAGTGTTCACCAATATGGCAAAAAATAAGAAAGGAATTCAAAGCTTTCCCTCATCTAAAATCTCAAGCCCAGTCTCAGATTGAAACATGGGAGCATGAAACTAAGTCTGCTTCAACACGAAACGGCATCATCCTTTCGCTTTGGAAAAACTCTTCAAATAAAAGTAAATCAATTTTATTTGTAAGTCTCATTGAACAATCTTCAAATTAAAATGTCCAACCCAGGCATTAAGACTCGCATCACAGTTGTATACCTCTTCCCAATCCAGACCTCTCGCTCAACTACAACTTTTACTCCTGTAGCAAAATACAAGGGCACTACAGTGTCATAGAATTTGTCTGGTTTGTTTCGAAAGCAAGTACTGTGATTGGCTAAAAACCAATTATTTTTGCGTTCTGGATTGTTTAACAAGTATGTTACTGTCGAAAACAACGTTCCAATTTTTTAGAAAAGTTTTGGTTTTACTCAGTTTTTCGGTCTTTAAACCATTTGGTTAATGAAACTTTGGTTAATGAAACTTTGACAATTGCTGATGCAAATGAAGATGAGGATGGATTGGCAGAAGAACAACCCTGGAACCAAACAAACCAAAGCACCCCCAAGCAAGATGAGCTTCGCAAGCAAATTAACATAGAACATGAGATATTGGTGGTTTTATACAATAAAAAAGAACCCAACAAGTTGACCGAAAGTGATCGAGGTGAGATCAAAACACGTAAGGAAAACCAGGAAAAGTTAAAGAGAAATCTTAGAGAACTGGAGCTCAACCGACGATCCATAAAGTACAGAAATGAACGGAAACGAAAGCTTGATGCGTTAGATGAAGCAACAAAGAAGAAGATAACTGGGAAAGGAACTCCAGTACCTGGCCGCCCACACAAGCATGATAACACCGAGTTGATTGAAGCAATATGTCGAATTGCGATACCTGGTTTGGCCGCACATGAAAAACGACGCAACGAAGTCATAAGAACTGTTAAATCACTTGACCAATTAACAGAAGCATTGAACCGCGAAGGCTACGATCTAAAGCATTCTTCTGTTTGCCTTCACTCCTTGCCAAAGAACTCCAGAACTATAGAAGGAAAGAGACATATTCACACTGCTCCTGTTAAACTTTTTAAGTCACCAAATTCAAAACATGCAGCTCATGTTTCTAAAAAGTTTGCAAGATCCAGCATCAAGTCTTTGGAAGAAATTGCAACTATTTTAGGACCCGGTTATCTTTCATTCTATGGATGACAAAGCAAAAGTCCCGATAGGTATCACAGCTGCCATGATGATGTCGATTTTGACGTTGAGTCAGATATTCCAGAGGTTGCCCCAGAAGCCAAATCATTGTGTGCCAAAAATCTCAGAGGAGCTGGAGTGCCGATGCTGTCTGAAAAACCGCCAAAGAATCTCTTGTTAACCTCGCACAAAACAGAAACAGGGCCACTTTAACAGCCTAAAGTCGCTGATGTTCGAACATTCCCCTCGCATTCCTTAGAATGCTTTTGAGGTACCCTGGAGATGGTAGTTGAAGCCAATAAACCCTCTAAGAAAGCAGGAAAGTCGATCTCTATGATTATCCGACTTATGGAAGAAAACGCGAGCAAGGTCTAACTTGATGCTTTTCGCATTCTACTGCAATGCAACGAGTTTTTAATACAATCTTCAAACGACTAGAAGCCGACAATTTTTGCTTTTCTTTCCATTTACTTGCCATTGGGTTGTCATTACAAATTTTCAAGGGGACAGCTGCTCCCAGCATGACATCCCATAGCGCCATTTCTACCGGGGAATAAGATAGGCCAAAAATAATAGGAAATTAGTGGATGGGCAACACATTATTGAAGTTCTATCAGCCTCTTCCATACTCTTTTAGCTTTTATGATGCCATTTATGAAATTAAGCAATTTCATTCAAGAGATGGGTATATTATCACTGTGTGCCACTTAAATACAATCATAGGCTCACATTTAAAAAAAAGAAGAATACTGTGGCTCAAAGTCCAACGCCGCGGAGAAACAATCGAATAAGGAAGTGAATTCAAACATACAGTGGTCTTTGTTTTCAAAGGAAATCAACAACCCATAACATCTACTCTGTTTAGCTACGTTACGCAGTGATGGAGATCACTTTATAGATTGCTTCTTTCTGCCTTTCACGGTAAGTTTTTTGGCATAATTAATCATTGGTACAAATTCTCGCTTTACGTGGTAGAAAATCAACAAAAAGGAAATTTGCTAGCAATCGAAAATGTTAGGCCAAGTATGTAATTCGACACTTTCTGAAAAATTTATTGTAATGAAACAGGGTGGTCTTTGTCCTTCGATAATAACTATTTGGAATCCAAAATTCAATCTGCCTATAGGCTATATTTGCTGAGCACATGGCTTATATTTGGATATCCTCCGTTTTGTGATATGAAGTTCGAAGGCGTTAGCAAAAGACCTCAAATATAAAGATTTAACTAAAATGTATTGAGTCAGCCTACCATACAAAATTACGTTAAGAGATCCAATTTCGTGGCGCTAAATAATTATGTAGTTATATTGGGACGAGGTAGATAGCATTTGTATTTGGTACACTATTGAAACGAAGGAAAGCTGCTTTCTAAGCTGCGCTGTTTATGGTTCAATACAACAATTCTAACTAAAAAAACCCGAGAAATTCAACGTAGTTTACCAGCCCGTAGTAACCACATTTGTCTCTCTACAGCAAGGCTTTGCAACTAAATCCACGCAAATTATTCTAGCAAAGTATCAATAGCTGTCTGACAATGTTGTTTCTGTTTAGGTTACCCACCCCCCCTCAGTCGTGCTGCATAAAAGCATGTGTAGCCTGTGATCCAGACCTCCAACCTGAATTATGTGGGTCTGTGAACTGCCTGTAAAATTTGCGTCCGAGCATTTTCCCTGATTTTTGGGAAAAGCATAAATTATGCACTGCATATTAAATTAATTGCTTTGTTTTTATGATCGATCACTCCTTGCAACGAGGGCCTACTTCCAGCCTTGCTTATTTGATTGTTAGTTTGTTTCTGGTTTGAGAAATGATTAGTTGAAATGGCCCAACCTGAAAAAAGAGGAATATCGAGCGATAGTAACGTGTTTTTGGTAGGCCAACAGTTACAAACTTTTCTCCGCAGTGGCGAAGCCAGATCTGAACTGGTGGTCATGCTAAAATATTTCTCAAAGCATTGACCCGGCAGGAAGTACGCATATTGTTGGTAATGTGATATTCTATAAACAAGGAAATTGACTTTCATTGCGGTGACGGTCAGCTAACTTTGCTTAGGAGTACACAATGGTAAATGCGCGAAGGCACTTGGGGGCAAGGATTCCAATATTAGCGACTGAGCTATGCTCTAGCCCCAAATCAATGGTTTGCCTCTGCATTAATTTCCAATTAAGGCGGAAGGACTTCCCAGTGGAAATCTAAGAGTTGGAGGAGAGCAACAAAATAAATATGTAAGAAGTGGCTCTGAGAAGACCATTTATGAGTTGCAAAGCAGCACAATGAATTTGCAGTCTTCCACTTTATGATGCCACATGAACATCATTCAGTGACAGTAACATCCTTGGTATATGATCATTTGCAGCAAATTTTCAAGTATATGATCTATCTTATTTGAAGGGAGGATCATTATTTTTTGCTAAGTTTTCTGAACTGGAGTTGAAGGCTTGCATAGCAGACTTTGATATAAAGCTTTCCAATTAGTTTATATGTAATTATCATATCCTGATATCCCTGTCCTTGAAATTGTTCCACATGCAAGAACATAAACTATTCTGTGCAGACAGAAAGATTTCATTTTCTCTCTTGGGCTATTCAACTGCCAAAATGTTTGGAGAATTGGGCCAAGATGGATCGAAACAGGCAACCTTTCCACAATGACTGAAGTTAAAGTTCGAGCGACTGTAGTTCACTTGACTTGACCCACGCTGTCTCGATATAACAATTTTCAACGTTGCAAAAGCAAAGCTTATTTGATACCGCCATTTTTACTGAATTGCAAACATGTGGTTTGGATAATGTATGCAGGCAATCCAATTCAATGAATGGACGCAAATTTCACAGGCAGTTCACAGACCCACATCCTTCAGGTTGGAGGTCTGGAACACAGGCTAGAGCATGCGTAGAATGACCTTGAGAAAAGCTCTCCATTTGATGCTGAGCGAGTAATGGCGGGATTGGGGGAGCGCGGCAATTCAAAGTTCTGGCAACACGTCAACGTCAACAAAAGCTGCACTTGACGTGAACAGAGGCACTGGAAGCCTCATCAAGCGGTGGGGGCGGAAACAGCGGAAAGGGCAACTCAAGGTCAGCGTCGTAGCTACCACTGCAGAAGTGAGGGGGTTGGGGCGTGACCCCAATGAAATTTGGATGACCACGCCCTATAAGATTTCGGTAAACGAAGGTAACGCCCTTTTAACGTAATTTAGAGTTGATTTTACGTGGAAAACATAAATTTGATTCTTTAATTACCTGAAAAAGCGCTAGATCTAGCTAAACCCCTCCTGAGATTGCATTTTCTGTGAATCTTAGCAACAACATTGTCGAAAAGTGGGAGATGCCTGGATCCAGCACTGCCTTTAAGGTGTCAATCTCTAACGTTCAAAAGATCAGGAATTGAGCTTGAAAGAATCGTCCTGAAGACTATTATGCCTGCAGTCGAAAAAAACTTGCTTCAAAAACTTTATATCGAATAGACGATCAAATACGCACAATTTTTTTATGGACAAATTACATTAGGCTGCAGAATCAAAATAACTCTCTCCTAACGTCTCAATAAATAAAACATTTCATTTACCAATGATGTCATGTGTAGTCAACACTGATAGAGTCAAATGTAAAACGCGCAGGCAATTAATTAGAGAGAATGAACAATTCTTCACGGCAACCTACATCAGATTTTCAAATGTCCAGCAAACAATTTCTATTGGTTTGCATTGTCACTGTGTGATTTCAATTTTAATGTTACTGTTAATTTCAATTTCATTTTATTTTCACATTCATAACGTAGATTTATCAGCATTAGATACTGATAAGGCACTTTGCTGCCCCGCGCTGCCCCCGTACCTCTTGCTGTTAATATTGACTTCATCTGTGAAGGACATAATAACTGTATCGGTCGTTGCAACGTTTTGCCGTTAATATCATTTTCCCTGAACTCCACTCCTTCTCCTCTCATCCAATCTACTTACAAATACAACTGCTTTTATGGTTCCACATTCGTTACATCATGCTTTTTCTTAATGCATAATACTTTCTATTATTCTTATTTCCCACATCAATACCTTTGCTCCTTAAATTTTATTTATGATTCTGGATAAAAATGATAACTCTCAAGTTTAAATATCTGTCTAATGAATTATCGCTAGCTGTTATGACTATTCACTTCAAGCTTCCTATTTTCACATTTTTATAACCTGTAATAAGTCCTTCATGACCTTAATGAAACTGACAGTTTAAATCTTGCATGATGCTATTGCAGGGAGTATTAGGTTGAACAAATAGCTGTGATGTCCAGTATATGTAGTACAATTCTCGTCATTAGCATCCTATTCCGACCATTTTTGGTGCTTTCTGCGCAATTGGCAATCTTCTTCTCTTCTTTGATTTGTGCAGTGCTAAAGTTGTTCCATTTTAATGATTACCTATTTCTGCTTAAAATGACGTGAAACCATATGTATGCATATGGATTGTCCATTTTCACGAATAGACCAGATTACCTGGATAGATCGTAATTATTTGCAAAGCACATCAATAGTTTCCTCTGTGGAAAGTTGTCCATTACCTTTACATTAAATTCTGTGGCATATGAATATCTTTCCTTTCCATCAAAGAAGACCTAGAGCAAGGGGACGTGGGAACGACTGTCCCATTTGCCTCAAGAAAATATTTCTTAATCTTTTATGGTAATTTTTTTAAAATATTCCCTTATCTTGCCCCTTTGGCCTTCAGTGCAGCAGGTTTCCTGATTTTATCCTGTTTCTGGGAGCTTATTTTTGACCCTCTAAATCTCCTAGAGAGGGTATTGCTGTAGCCTTTTTTGTTGATTCTTTTTCAAATTTGTCCAATCCCTGCCAAAAGTCTTGGAATACTAAAAAAAATTTGTTGCTTCCTGTCTACAGCCTACCCCTCTCCCCTTTAAAGCAATGTTGGTTACAGTGCGCTCGATTTTTAACTAATGCCATGAAATAATCACGTCTGTTTTAACTCTTCCTCCAATTCACTACATCCTGTTGTGAAGATTTTGTAGAGTACTAAAAAAAACACCATTTTGCGTGTTCTAGCTACTAGAATAACAACAACAACGAGGCGCCTTCGCAACATAACAATATCCAGGCTGACAAAGTCACACTTTTACCGATTCTAAATTGCTCTCTAATATACCTAGGGGAAGAGGACGAAAACTTTTCTGTTAGTTTTATCTTACCCTTTCTGGAAAGACGTTTAGCTACCAGTGAAATGTCAAAAATCTGAGGGCGTCATGGATTTGTTAAAAATGCCCAAAAAAAAGTTAAAAATGGGTGATTTTTTAGAAAATCATTTTTCAAAGAATGTTAAAAATTTGGGCTTGTGCCTGCCTTCTAGTCCTTACTAGACTTTAATCGATGAAGATGATAACAACACTATTGAAATATCTCTTTCTCTCGTCGTCCATGTCGATAGTTAAAAATGAATAAAACCGATAAATGTAACCTTATTCAATAGCCCCCTATAAACACATTTCTGCCAGCAATAACGCCTTTCAAAAAAGCCTAGCATTGTTCGTTAGGTCGCTTGATAATAAGGGAGGTAGGCTCTTGAGTACTTTTGTAACGGTAATTGTGTAGCATTTGAAAGAGTTCAGCTATCCTTTTGCCAAGCTACTGACCGCATGTTTTTTTTAAGGCACCACAAAGATCATATTAGATTCCTGTCTTCTATACCCTCATAGTCTGTAACGCAGTGTTTTTTCACTTTACAGTTTTCTTGACACTTCATCTTCGACTCATATTTTTTATTTGTATTTAGTTTACTTTTGTGCAATTATCAATTATTATTATTATTATTATTATCAACCTATTGTAGAACATGGAATTCATTCACTTGGTGATGCTTTTTCTTATTGAGGTGATCTTTTACTTTGGTAAGTAACGGCTGCATTTAACAGCATCTTAACAGTGACATGTGTGCTAAAACAAAAAATTTATAATTCAAATTTTTGAAGAAATAACAATAGGAATTTCACTCTCATCCAAGTATTAAAAGATTAATCAAATTAAAAGCCAACTCCCAAAGTTATACAGGTTTTTAGACACTTTCAAAGTCGATGGCAACTTTTCCTGAGGGCCAGTAGCTTTTTATAGGATCAATAAGGTTTATAACAATAGAAGTCCATTAAAACGTATTTGAACGGTTGGCTGAGACACCTCTATTTGGTTTTATAAGCTGCTCGACCCGAATAACAAGAATAAGGTGAAAAATATTGAGGCTTTGATTGCATCGAATCCCCTAATCATCCAATGTAGTCCAGAGAGTGCAGGGAGGGTATTGCCACCTGAGCGGGGACCTTTCGGAACACACTTTTACTGGACCATGTGTTGGTGTAGATTTTGAATCTGGATTTTGATTGTAAAATGAAGCCAAAAGAAAGTTCTTACGTAATAGTTAACCTTTTGTTTGCTGTTTCATGCAAGAGAAATTTTCACTATTACCATTATCCTATTCAGTGCTCTCCCTTCAACAAAGATTCTAGCAAAGAATAAAAATCATACAATTATGCTGCAATCTTGCCCCTCCCCTTACAATCCTACCAATACCCAATTGACAAAAATTGTTTAAGCATAATTGCAGTTCTGGCAATAGCAGCCACGTTATCCTTGGTACCAGACTAATATACCAATGGGTGGGTGTGGAACCCCCAATGAACTCCTTAACTGCCGAAATGAATCCCATTTATTAAATGGTCTTTATAATAGTATAAACTATAACATTATAACCTATACCACCTAAATTGTAACATAATTATTAATTCTAATAGATTTAATCTGTGTTGGAGATTTTCGACTGAACACCCTTTATCTCGGAAAAAACCCCCAAAATGATCCATCTACCCAGATTCATAGTCTACATCAAAATTTGATCTGGAAAAGTGTTTTCCGAAAATTCCCCGCTCCGATGGTAATACTCCCCCTTCACCCTCTGGACTAAAATTAATTAGTGAGAAATAGAGATGCTTATAGAACACCATCTCTAATCCTGCGCTTGTTCGTTTATATCTAGGGGCAGAGGCAACATATTGAGCAGGTTTTAAAATTTTTTGATTGCGAGCTAAGCGATTTTTTGAATCGCTAAGTTTTTCCTTTACAGATAATGCGACGTAAATAAAAACATAATATCCTGAAAATGCTTTTACAAATGACGCAAAGAAGTGGTGTTTAATTCAATTTCATAGAAAGATTATGCTGAATTTTGTAGATGCTGGTGATGCTGTCTTTATGAATGCAACAATATCTTCTCAGAATATTCGTAATGGCACATCAATCAATATGACTGCAACGTTTGATGTAGGAAGTAACACTTTGAACAACATAAGATGTGGCTACAGTCCCGATGGGAGCGTACTCACTACTTTGACGACTTACAACATAGTATTAAAAGTATGGAATCTGGTATCTGCTCATAGTGCCAGATTGACTTTAAAATCATCTGGAAATCCAATGTTGCTCAATATTTCTCCTATCACATTTGAAGATGAAAAGAGAACATTTTACTGTGTACTTCAGTATTATGACGGTGTAGGCACTCTTCACACATTAAATAGCCAGAAAACTACACTGGACAATGTTTATTGTAAGTATTCTATAAATTACATATTCAATGTTGGATAGAAAGTTACTTTAAATACTATTCAAATCTGCTGAATACGGAACAAATTATCCGATGTTTCCGGAATCAAGGACATATTCGTCCGATCATTTCCCAGATAAAAATTGACGAGCACGAAAAAAGGCAAGATGTTGAAAAAAGGATTGTTTCAAGATTTTTAGTGATTCAAAAAGGAGACCTATATTGTCCGATACAAAAAATTTCCTTAACAAATCCTGTTTCCTTTTTAAAAATAAGAATTCATCTCGTACTGCAAATTTATAGGTAAAAGCTGTCATCATATCCTTTGTCCTTGAGAACCAATCATAGAAACCAATCAACTTTATACTAGTGCTCATCCCAGGCAGTTGCATAAAGTAACTTCTTTGAAGGAATTAGATAGATATTGATTGGCTGGCCTAGCCTGTTATATTTATTAATTGGGAGAGAAATGCTTTACACTTTTGGATTCTCGTTATGATAAAGGGGCGCTTAAACTTAATCTAACAAAAGCAAACACGTAGCTGGGGATTCAGGGGTAGAGGTGCAAAATCATACAGTCAAATATGCCAAGGGAGGCAGATTAGAAATGCTCCGTGTACCATCATTTAAAAAATTCAACATAAAAAGACAATATTGATTTTGTGGTTATATGGGCGACTGTTTTTCATAGATATTTCTTTATCAATCATTGTTAGAAAATTGATTTAACAAGGCCAAATTGTAAAAAAATAATCTTGAATGTGAGTAGGATGTTTAACAAGAAAACCAGACAACTTGGAACTTTTATTTTGAATAAAATAAGCATACAAAGCAGCAATTGGTCAACAAACTGCGAGGTTTCCGTAGCAAATCAACGAAAAAAATCGTCGAAAGATGTATCACGAGTTAGATTTTTTCAAAGAAGAGGCGAGTTACAGCAAATTCACAATAAGGTGTACTGCGTCGCCTCCTTAGGGCATCAATGTAAGTCATGGATTAAAAAGCCACTAACTCTTGCAAAGCAATAACAGCATTCGAATGGAATTGTTCACACCGTAATTGAAACTGGTGCAGCTACCAGATAATTTTCTTGCAAAAACTCGAAGATGTTTCCTATGTTGTTCGTTTCCTTGCGGTTGCAGTGGCTGAGAATTATGTGCTTAAAAAGTGTATACTTGCATTCCAAATTCACTATTTCAATATTGCCTCCTGCAAATTCAACTATAGCATGGGGCAGTAAGCATATATTCGAACAGTTGTGTTAATGCCGCTATGTCACAGAACAATGGATTATTTGGTGATAACGCACTCGTTGAACACCATACTTTGGTATCAGTTTCCGCAAATCTAACACACATTTACTACTAAAAAGCTGTGGGAAGATCGACTGCAATACGCCTTAACTTGCGTGCATCATCATTTTAAGTGTTGGTGGAAGGCATTCATGCATTCACTACAAATTCATCAAATTGAAATGATATACTTGTTTCTCTCTTTGCCCCTCAGTCGTTTTCAAACATAGTTTCTAGATCATGCAGGTCGGATGAAACCTTTGACAAAGAACATATACTATCCACATCGCTTACATTCTGGCGACATTCATTTTGATTTCTCAAACATTCCACTGAAGTAATGTCATTATTTTCGATAGGCTACACATAGCTGGACAAATTCTATCATAGGCTTTGCAAATCTTTGGAGGAAAAAGTTCTTTCACAGATTCTAGGCGGTGTTGAAACTTTAGAAAGGTGTGAAAGCTTTATTGAATCGATATTTTTAAAAAAGTGTAACGCGGTAGTTACCTAAATCTATCAAGGGTTTTCATGACTTTAGGCAGGTGCAGTGCTTACTGAGATTCTCGAAAGAATACTTTATTTAGGAGCGAATAGAAGAGCAGTCCACAAGCATTGAATAAACGACTGAATCAATGCCAGAATGAATGAACAAAACTTGAGATTTTACTCCCAGCACTTGACAAGTTCATGAGAACAAAGGAAAAAAGTACTCTTAGTAAAGGAACCGCTTAAAAGAAGAAAAAGGACCAAAACTAGATCGATATTGATTGGCTGGCCTATCCAGTTATATTTATTAATTGGGAGAAAAATGCTTTACATTTTATGATTTTCATTGTGATTAAGAGGCATTTCAACTTAAACTAACAAAAGCAACCACGTAGTTGGGGATTCAAGGGGGGGGGAGTGGCAAAATTATACAGTGAAATATGGCAAGGTGGGGCAGATTGGAAATGCGCCTCATATCATGTTTTAAAAATTTAAGCATACAAACACAATATTGATTTTGTAGTTATATATGCATACCAAAAAATTTGGAACTTTTATTTTGAATGAAATAAGCATACAAAGCAGCAATTGTTGAAAAAGACGATACATAAACAACAAAATGTAAGAAAAACAAACTGCGAGGTTTCCGTAGCAATTCAACGGAGAAAATCATCGAAATATATCTGACGAGTTAGATATTTTTCAAAGAAGAGGCGAGTTACAGCAATACACGGGGCATATATTCGAACAGATGTGTTAATGCCGCTATGTCACAAAACAATGGATTATTCGGTGATAACGCACTCGTTAAACACCAATCCGCAAATCTAACACAAACTTACTACTAAAAAGCTGTGGGAAGATCGACTGCAATACCTCTTAACTTGCATGCATCATCATTTTAAGTGTTGAAGGAAAGCATTCGTGAATCCCTTACAAATTCATCAAATTGAAATGATATACTTGTCTCTTTCTTTGTCCTTCACTCGTTTTCAAAAGTAGTCTCTAGATCATGCTACGAATATTGCTTACATTCTGGCGACACTCATTTGTATTTTCTGGAACATTCGACATGGTACCGGTTGTAGATTGAAGCACCAAACATTGCAAAATATCATTTTCAGCTCCTGTAACCAGAGCCTCTAGCAGAGGGGGCAGGCTGCACCCACAAATTTGAGTGGGGGCACAGCCCGTGCCCCCCCCCTCTCGCTATATGGGCGAAGGAAAACCTGTTGACCACCGCTTCCCTGTTTCAATTTTAACTCGAAATAGTTGCATTTTTTCATCGTATACATACCATGATCAATGAGGGGAGAGGGGAAAGTTAATCATCAATCATCGTAGGTCAAAAATTAAGCTAAAGATATATATGAATTACACAATGCTTGCTCGAGTAATATCTTATAACATAGGCGCCTATATTAAAGTTTTTCCGCTACATACAGATTTCGAGGTTAATGTACAAGTAAAATTTAAGACGATAATCTAAGGACGATACAAGTGACGTACTATCCAATCAAAATCAAAATAAGTTTGCTTTATCATCTTTGGTCATTTTTTATCCATATAGGATTCAGTATGAAGGCTAGATATTTAGTAGTTGAGTTATAGATTAAAATGTAGCCATATTTGATTTTAGTATTTCAGATAAAATAAGCCATTATGTAAACCGGTACATTTAGATACAGATACAGTAGAAGGACCTAAGTATTCTTGAACATCTTACCCATTTTGATTAAGTCAAATTGACTTGATATTATAGCTCCGCAAGTATTGGATCCAGCAAGTTCAATGCAGTCTTCAACATCATTAACAGAAGGCATCACATCAACATTGAGATGCATTGTTACTAGTAGACCAGCATCAACAATTACATGGCAATACAATTCAGCTATCAATGCCACTAAATCAACTATTTCAACAACAAATGGATACCTGATTACAGTGACAAGTTTGCTTACTATCCATAATCCAGTTCAGTCAATGGATGGTCAGCAGATTACATGCTTAGCCAATCATCCATTTTCATCAAGAGTAACAAAAGTGACAACCCTTAGTGTTGATTGTAAGTTTTTATTATTAAAGGATTTATGACTTTTTGAGGAATGAGGTTGTCAGAATTTTAGAAATAATTTCGAAAAGATTTAATTCAATTCATTGCATTTCAAATGTCTTTGCTTAAAGTTATTGGGCAGGAAATAACTTAGAAACTAAATCGGAACCATTTCTTACCATTTTTTGCAAACAATACTGTTTTATCGGGGATTTTATATTGCTTTATTGTCTTGCCGGCGATAAAGCCGCAATCTGTAAATTTGTAAGGACATTGGTGTTCCAAAGACATTTAGCTGGGTTAGGGTCAGGGGGTAAACTGAAGTTTTTCTACTCCTCAACCAATTGTGAATCCATACTTTTTGGTAATATTACAGCAAGCTGAAAACTTCTTTCATATAAAACGCAGCACTACAACGACTCTGTGAACCCAAGAAGTCCCTTTTGGAAATGATTAACCTATCGCTGTGTCTCTTTTAGATCGGCCTGTCAATACAACATTGAGAATATCTCCTCAAAAACCTAAACTGAATCAAATAATCCAACTGACTTGCAATGCAATTGGAAAACCTGCGGTATCAATGTATAGATTTTTTGTCAATGATACATCGATTGGTAATTCTACAAGTGGATTCTTGTCCATCAATGCAAGTGATTGTTTGAAATTTAATGGATATTTCAAATGCGTTCCTGAAAATTCTAAAGGACAAGGGGACATTAAGCAGCAATTGATTGTTGTAACCGGTATGTTATCTATTCTGGATATCATAAGACTTAAGGCAATAGAGCAAATAAGTTGTAAGTACATTTCCTGTTGTTTTAAGTGGTAGCTGTGAATTAGCACATGGTTTTGTTGACCTGTGCATTATAATCTACCATTCTGAGTTTCAAGTTTCGATCATCGGTCTTAACTCTTATATGATGGGTTTATCAGTTTGAAATGGCCAAAAATATATTTCAAGATTAATTTTAGGATGCTTTTGACAGTTAATGCATTAGCTTATTTGTACAATTGTTGAAGCCTGGTTTGGTTCTTAGGTAAACCTACTGTATAACATAGTTTTTACACCGAATTTTCTTCAATCTGGATGAAAATTGAATGCAGAAAAAATTGATTTGTTCCGAGCACAATAACAAGTGTTCTACAGTAAAATGCTCTCCTCTGAACGCTGTCCTTTGTAAATGTTTCACGAAGGCTCTTATTTAGAAATATTAACACGTGTTTGTTTGCCATGTTGAGTTCATCCCCATATCAAAACCGCCAAAGGTCATTTGCATCCTCGAACCATGGCGTAAATTTGTTATTTACTTCCCTATTGCATGAAAATCGTCTTTCTAAAAACCAGCGAGAAAATAATTTGTTTTTGTTTTCTGTATTTTTCGAGATGACGTAACGACATCAATTGCATCAACATCAGTATCATTTAATGAGACTACAAACGCAGTCTTATCGTGCATTATCTCAGCATGCTCAGCACCCACTGTAAGCTGGAGTAAAAATGGAGTATCTTTAAATAGATATGGAAAAAGCTTGATATTAACTTCACTTAAAAAGTCTGATGCTGGCCAGTATTCATGCCTTGCTCGAAACGCCATTGCAAATTCCTCGTCTCAAATTCAAGTAATTGTTAACTGTAAGTAATATCCTTCGAATTAATTTGAATTAACATTCATTTCGTTTATTAACATACAAAGATCCAGCAACCTGCACTCTATTTGCATACTGGCTTCTTTTTAAATTAACGTAAACCTTCTAAATGTTATTTCCCTCATGAATATATTTTTATTTCTAAAAATGTTTCTATATGGTTTCGACTATCTTTTCTCAAGGAAGTGAGGGAGGCACCTGCTAGTAATTTTAAGTTGAAGAATATGATCCATATTTCTCTTATTCAGTTTAAATACTATTTTTGTAATAAGCTGCGCAGTGAATATTTTTTTTGAAATTGTTAATATGAATATATAACAAATCAACACCATTGCGATTACAAAATGCAGTATCTTTATGTTTCGTTGTCACTAGCTAGTCACTTTTATGATAAAAAGTAGACCTCTTTGTCAATAACTAAGAATAAGTTACCAAAGGCATTCTAACTCATCTTTATCAAAAGAATTATCTTGGGAAAATATTTCACTTATTAAAGACACCCAACCTCGTTTGAGTAAGATATTTTACTAAATGTCTGTGTTTTGATTGCATTTTAGACAAACCAGTGGCAACAACATTCTCCACAGCAAATACAAAACCATTGGTTAATACACCAGTGACATTCAACTGCACATCTGATGCGGCTCCTGCTGCAAAATATCGATTTTATCGCATCGACACAACAGGTGAACACCTCGTAAGCAGTTCGGGTTCAGAAAGAAATGGGATACTGGTTGTTTTAAGCATTATGTATACCTCAAATGTTTATAGCGTAGCATACAAATGTATTCCTTACAACATGTTAGGCAATGGACGTGAAAAAACAATGATGCTAGATATACAAGGTGAGTCTGTTGAATAGGTGAAAGCTATATTTCGTAATTACATTCCTTGATTCATAAAACAGGCCGGAATGACCATAGAACTATAAATTTCATGGCAGTTTTAAGGTTCCAGTACTGACACATATGAACCTGATCTTAAGAAAATTGACTAGCTATTTCTACTATTAGTAACTTGAAATTGTATGCAGTTCGTTCTAAAAAGACTTTTCGAAAATATTTGCTGGGCACTTTATAGGTTGAAGAAACCCATTACTGAAAGTTCTTGACTTTAGGAGGAGCCAAGTACCTCTTAGATTCTTAATATATATAGAAAAAAGCGTATTGCAATTTTTCACATGTTACTTAATTTTTTTGTTTATTGCTGCCTCTAATGATCTCCCAAAATTTACGCTCCTCTGCTTGATATGACAATATTTCATATCATAGGCTGAATTTGCTACATTCCTTCATAAAAAGCACTTGGGGCAAATTTGTTGAAATTTTATTTAGAGTGATGAAATCAAAACCAGCGTAATATTCGGAATTGAACAAGAGGCTGCTGAAATTAAACTTTTATTTTTGCACTCGCTAAGTAACTTTGATTTTCAGGCAAATTTTTTGGTGTGTTTCCAAACAAAAGCTTTTGCACTAAGGAACTTTAAAATTAAGTAGAAAGTAGAATCATGAGTACTAAAAAGTACTGTTTTCATCCTCGACTGATTATAAAGGTGTCAGACAATAATAGATTGGCCATTAGGAAAAAACCCAGTAACCGATCAAAAACCACATAAAAAATGTCAAGCTGGAGTTAAAAAAAGTATTCTCACCTGACAGAGAAATCTTCTTCATTTTCCTCATTTCTTAAAAGGAAGGCTTTTGAATGGTTTTTACTCCATAACCAACCTATTGTAAATTACATGATGTTTTAGAAAAAGATAAAGTACCTGCAATTACTGCCATATGAAATACAATAGTAATAGTAGCAGAAATCAAATCTTTTAATCAAAGTTGAATAAACTTAATTTTTTCAAATATAATTCTTCTATGCTTAAATTTCCTGCCCTTTTACTAACCAGCCAATCGACAGTTAAATGTAACACCTGCAATGACAGTAGTAGAAAGTAGAAATGCAGCAAATTTATTAGGTTAGATAGGGCTCATTTTACAAGCTCAACTTCAAGGTAGGCTGTTTTTATGTATCTCTCTTTAAATGGGTGACACTTTTATTTAATAGTTAGCCCAAAGATAAGAATATCACAAGCAATGGAGATAGTGGAGGGTGGAGGAGCAGTTTTGGAATGCAACACAACTGCAGCAAATCCTGCCGCAACAGTCACATGGACAAGCCCAACAAACGCAGTCATATCCAGTACAAGTGGGAGAGCTCAGTTATCGTCAATAAATAGAAATCAAAATGGTGCATATACTTGCCTGGCATCTAACCGTGTAGGATCAGCAACGAAAACAACCTCAATAACAGTAAATTGTAAGTTACATTGAATCGTCACAATTTAATATTGATATATCTCTAAGTATTTATCAATATAATTGTTCATGTATATTTGTTTTTTGTAACTGTATATTTGATTTTTGTCTAGGCACGTGTGCTTTATGTTAATGACTGCGGAGGTGATATGTGTTCTTGCACTCCATAGTATCGTCCCTGTACTGTCCTCAAGTGAATAGTACGCAGTATATTAAGTAATTTGTATTTTTAAGATTCTAAATTGAATAAAAAAAAAAGAATATCTGTTTTGATCATGAATCAACCTAAAAACAAGTTGTACTTACTTTTTTCTTTCTCTCCCCAAACAAAATGGTCTGCCAATCTGAAACAAAAGAAGTTGAAAGGCAGAGTCAGTAAAAAAGATACAATGTAAAAAGCAACTTTCGCAAATGTAAAAAGAAATTTTGATTACCAATAATGTTAAGATTATTACTGTATTGAGGATTTCTAATACAATGATTTGACGTATCTAGACAATGCAGGATTATTATTGATAGTGATAATTATGATACTGATTAACTAAGATGCAAAGCTGTTGATAATACGAGATTAGCTAAGACTAAAACCTAAAACTTGTTACGGGAATCAAACTGTTACAGTTTTTTACAGATTTCAACATAAGACAATTCGATAAGAAATAACAACGCAATCTCGATATGTTATCATGAAGAAAGTTAAAACTCTTGTACTTCTTTTTAATTCCTTTGTGGGATTATCGAAAAAAGTCTTATCAGAAAAAAGTCTTTGTATTTGATTATATTAACTTGTCTATCATCTTGTGTTCAAAACTGAGAATAATAGCGCAAACAGCCAGTTGAAGTCTCTGATCATTTCTATTGCAAAGGAGTCGCTTATGAAAATCCTTTCCATTTATAGATAGTCCAGAATTGAGAAGCAACTTTACAGACATGGAATTATGCGTAGGTGACAGTGCTGGATTGCAATGTATCGCTGTTGGTCGGCCAATACCAACAGTGACATTGCTTTTTAACGGAGTTCCAATAAGAACAAGTCCTGGCAATTTAAGCCACCGCTTCCAAAGACTTACTGAGAAGCAATTCGGAGAATATACCTGTCTTGCAAGGAATTCTGTTAAGGCAGTAAACGTCACGATAAATTTAAAGAAAAAGCGTAAGTATATTTATCAAAAGATTTTGTTTTGTCCTTACTATTATTTCACTTTATTAAAATTAGGAAAATATTCAAAATAGTTAGCTATTTATATGGATATATTTGGACACAAGCATGCTACTCTTTAGTGCTACTTGATGTATGTAGTTGCAAAGCGTAAATAGATTCATTAGAAAAGTGTCTTAACATCAGTGAATGCAGCGATGAGTCAGAGTGATACAGAAGGGAAGAAAATCTTGTTGAAAAAGGACGACTACTTACGCTTCTTAAAAGGTGCTTAGGCATCCCTTGTAGTTGGGCTAGCTACTTAAGCCTAGAGTGCAGAGCCAAGTTTTGACGCCAAAAATTCACGTTTCCACATGCTCAGAAATATTGCATTGTTCATAAGTTATAATTTCTTCGTTTTTTTAGGTTATTCATCTGAGTTTTCTTTTAATTCTGATCAAAATGATTCATGTCATTTGAGGTCAAACTTTGCCTAGCCAAACTGGTTAAAGTGAATTTGTGAGAAGATCGAAGATTTGTCAAGAAATCTGGTGAAGTTTTTCCCTTCACCCATCCCCCCTCCTCTACCCCTGTAGTAGGACTGGACACTAGTATATCATGTATAACTTCCGTTTGTATTGTGTATATTGTTGTTGTTGTATTCATTATAAGGAGTCCGTTTCAAATCTCTAAACGAGCCACACGTCTTCATCCGTTTGCTACTACTCATACGTTTCAGGGAAGGTTTCTACCTGTAACAGTTGGTGGAGTACCCTCATTTCTCGCAAAGAACTATTTCTTCGATTCCGCACCGTTCACCTCGCATTTTCACCCCATTACCGTCATTGCTGCACTTCCTTGTATAGAAATCGATTTTTTATATATAAGATTTATTTCAGACGACCCAACATTTAAGGTACATTACAATGGATGACAAAGCTTTTAAATCTTAAGAGATTTTTTGAATTACCATCTTCAATTGTATTTAAATTTCTGGCGCATCTTGAAAATTGTGCCAGTTAGTAATTATTTATTTCTTACCAATGATATTTAGTTCTTAATATTTCTTAGCTTCAGGAAAAGTCGCAAACATTAAACTTACTGCTAGACAAAATACTATAAAAGCATCTTGGAGCTTACCAGAATGTGGAACAAACATAAGACGAATTATAATTGAATACAGAAAAAAAGGGGAAACCAGTTGGCTTGCAAAAACAGTGGCATCGTCGGATACAGAAGTAACTGTTGATGGGCTGCAAAATAATGCTGAATATGAAGTCCGCGTTGTTGTTATCGATATAAATGACCAGGAGCATGTGGCAAATGCAATGAAAACAGCCAAACCAGGTACGTGCACTACATTAAAATATGTTGTTTGAAGAAATTTGAAGTGCTTATTTTTATCTGCTCCTATCAGTGTTAAAGATGTTTCTTAATATCACGCTCATTTTACAATGAGTGCACCCAAAAGGCTTTACATCGAAAGGTTGGGCAGCTGCTTGGGCCTTTAGCAGGAAGCATTTGTTATTTTCTCTACCTTTGAAGCTTGGTCACATTTATCAGGAACAGCTTTCTCAAACTACACGCCGCAGAGGCCATTAACTTAAACTAAATGTTCTACCAATTAACTATATATATTTGTTGTATGATATAAAGACATGCAATTATATTTGGCACCATCGCCATTAATGAAAATGAATATTCTCATTTTTTCAGAGAGATCAAAAAGTGATTCATATTCTACCACTGAAATTGCCTTGATTATCTTGGCACCATTATCGTTTATTGCATTGATCATAATAATTGCACTCCTTCTATGGATAATTAGGCTGAGGAAGAAAGGTATGTATTTTTAGTCACTGTTTCTAAAATATGTCAGGAAGTTTATCTCAGATTGCGAACTTTTGCCGAATTTCTTTAAGCAACTTCGTAATGTCCATAATTTACCTAAAATGTTTATCGACTAACATAACACTATTTTGCCTTCTTCAGGTGAAGCAAACACAGGAAAGGGGTGAGTAATGTAGCTTGCCCTAGCATTAATCAATTTATTTGCTTTGATAGTTGTGTTCTTTAAATAAATTTTGTTGTCGAAACTAACTGGATAGAAAAACATGATGATCACCAAAATGAAGAAGCAAGTTGATCCATTTTTTCTACGTTAGAGTAAAATATTGATTCACAACATCTATGCCAAGAAACAAGACTCAAAAAAATTTGAAATGAACAATAAATCCTATCAATTTTGCATAATTGCTTTGTATGCGCCTGCAGAAGTTAACAGTGTTTTTTAAAAATGATCGAGGAAGAATTTTTCATTTGCAGGAATGTACAGAAAGGCAAAAATGGGCAACGGCATTACATGGACCTACAACTGAAGGACATCAACCCTGATACACAACAATATGCAACCATTACAAACCCCGGTGCAATGGCATATGAGGAGATTCCAGTTGCAAACAGCCATTATATGGACTTAGGAGGAAACCGAGATGATAATCAAACATATACTAATCTATCGAAAGACTATGAAGTAATCGCACTGTAATCCGTAACCACTCAGTCCATAGTAATTCTATGTGGATATTTTTAGATGTAACTTTTTGAATTAAAGCCATAAAGAGTATTTTGTTGAACTAATACTTTTTGTATGAATACCTTTGTATAAGCAAGATATTGCACGTTAATTATACTACACCTAACTTGTCGAAGTGTAGTGAGAGGGACCAAAACTGCATATTTCTGCAGGAATGGTCTCTTTTTTTACGGAGATTGAATTTTTTTTGCGAAAAACTTGTGGCCTATTTTTGTATCTTAAAATTGTAATTTTTTGCATACTTATTGAACAATGTGTGAGTTGCATATTTGTCTGAGTAACCCTGAAGTATTATCCTGTAAAGAATGGATCCACAAAATTCTAGACGAGAAACACAAGAACCCATATGACTTGGTGTGTATTGTAAAATGCTGTTGATAAACTAACAACAAAAGCATAGTAGATTGCATTAAAAAACAATTGTTCAAAGTGAGGAAAACATAAGGGCCACACGGTCACTAGATAAAGGAGGGACCACCCAAGACAAAAAAAGTTTTAAGCGCACACCTGAGCCACACCGTTTCTCTATTGTTTCGGAGAAAGGTTTGCCTACCGGAATGTTCTTTTCTGGAGGAAGGTCAACAACTTTTCTGGGTTTTGCAATTTTATATTTGATTTTCAACGTAGTATGAATAATGAGAATGACCGTCGGATTTTGACCGATAATTAAACTGAAGTTTAAGATGCAAACCAAAAATGCACATAAAGGATAAATCAAGGAATCCTACCATTTCATGCGGAACTTTCTAAAATAACGATTCACTATCAAGAACTTCCGTATTTTCATTACAGGAGGCACATGCAACGTCTAATACTTTTCTTCGTTTTCTTGGAAAAAACAGTGGTTATATATTGATGGCAAGGGCATTAAATCTAAGATGAGGGTGAAATGGCAGTTTCATCTGGGAAATGTTATCAAATTCAATCTACAAGTGCCCAAGAGCCATCCCTTTTTTCTCTTCTACGTCTTTTCGTTGATCAGCTACAAGAACAAAGCCCTTGAGTAAGCTTTAAACTTCTTCATATCAGTTTAGCTTGTACGGATCAAAATAGCTTGGTTTCTTGTTTGCTTGAATAAGAATCAATAAACATAAAACCGGATTCATTATTCAAAAGGAGGGGGGGGGGGATCAGCTAGTAATCCTAACTCTAACGAAAACCAAAGACCACCTTTGGAATATAATATTGCAGATAATTTCATAAAACAGTTAATGAAATCAGAGGAACAAATAGAACCATTTGTTACATTGAGACAACTGAAGACGTCACTTCCAAGTTTTAAATTGCCGGATAAAAAGGAGCTAAAAATAAGAGGTAATATTACGTGTCCAGGATGCACTTCCTATCATGTCTGTCAAACAAGACGGCATTTGATCACTCGCATCAAAAAATACAAAACAACAGGGACGGTGAAATAAAGTCCCATTTGTGGAACTGTGTCAAAGAAAAAGCTAGTTTTGAACATATTGAAGTTATAGATACAAGAACAAAAATTTTGCATCATCTGTGTACTTTGGAAGTTTAATACATTAAAGGATCTAAAAGCTGAATCTAGCACAAAAGACGAGTTTCGATACAAATGTATTAAAGAACTATCCTGGCATTACATTTTTGGTTATCTGGCTCTGAATTTAGACGGTCTTGTAAATCAGGAAATCTATTTGAATAGTATCCCTCTAGGCACTTTTTAATAGAAAGGTCTAAGCCTGTAAAAACTATATTGTACACTATATTGCATTCACTACTGGAGTTTTTTTCTGGTTGTGGCTCCCTTCTTCAAAGCCTTCTCCAAACGTGAGTGGAGTGATTCTAATTGATTAAGAGGGTGTTGGTTTTATTCAGCTGTAGTATGCTGTAACAGGTAAACGTTGCCAAGTTGCCAATATCATTGTAAGATCAACTGTAGGAGCAGTTTACTCATCAACGTAATCTCTTAGAGCTGTTGGTTTAGTTGCGAAATTTTGATCGAAACGCTTGACGATATCAGCAGCTCAAGAGAATATGATAGTTAAGCTTGTTTGACAGATAAAGATCATTCAAACAACATCAATCATTTGAATTCTACTTGAGTATATTTGTCATGAAGAATATCCTCTATAAAATGAAAATCGTTTCATTTGTAGTGCAAGAAATACAGCTGGATAATATAGCTAGTATTAATGCTAGATGTGAAACAAAAGATGCAATGCTGTGAATTCATAATGATGAAGTTGGAAAAAGTAGCATAATATCAGCAGCAGGTGATAAATGTGAATTGATCGGGCTGGATGTTGTTTACGAATTTTCAAAAAGGTTCGCCGACCAAAACCTCGAAAGTGGTTTGACGCCATTTTAACAATGTTAGCACACCAACCGTTAGCGAACGCTATCCCGGAGAATTGGTCATAGTCCTTGAAAAGTTGGTGTTCGATATAAATCATTACGGTAATCACTTCAAGACAATCATCGTGCCCATATTTGTGCTTCTTCCAACTCATATATGTAAGTGTAACAGAAGTGATGCTTCATTTCCTGAGGATATGAAGGATCCCGAGGCATTAAAGGGAGTTGTAGAAATGTTCCGTAATGCGCAGGGAGTGTGTGATGCAAAAACGCGCCTAGAGGCAGTGTTATGGCTAAAAAGGATGAGCAGTAAGTGCAGTTTCAGCGATTGGAAGATTATTCAGACATTTCACAGTTCAACGATGAGGCCAAACCGACTAGATGCTGTAATGGAAGCAGCTTGCTTAAATGATATCCCAGATGTTCTAGACCTTAGACAACATAGTTGATTATTGATCCTAATAAAAGATACGGAAAGCAAAGATATGGATATGGACAGAACAATTTTAATCAGTGCTATGTTCATATGTTGTATAGGTCAAACGAAAAACTTGTTTGGTCTGAGAGTTGGGTTAAGGTGGTGGAGGCTTAAGACAAGCTTTTTAAAATTGGTTTAATTATCAAGGTTGGATATAAATTCAAACATGAAAATAAACCACCGGGTATATTATTATTACAAGTGTAGGTGGTAAAGAGGTAGAGAATATAAATCGCTTTACATTCCCTGATGCGGCACTAAAAACGACATTACAGGATAAGGAATATATTACATGGAAATTACATTCAATGTTGTTGGTAAAACTTGCATTTTCGTCGGTAAATTCAAGTCAAAAAGATTAAAGTACGCCATTGAATTGTTAAGTATTGCCTGGCTCCAAAAAAGTTAAGTATGTTCAGCACTGTGTCTTCCAAACTTAAAAAGTATGCAGTATGCTTTGCCTTAGTATTTTACGTTTGCTCACGACAAAATCAGTGGAATTGAATTCTATTAATGAAGGCTGAACCAAATCGTCGTCACCAAAGTGAACCAAAGTGAAGGCTCATCTTTGTCAAAAATATTTTTGCTCAAAGAATTTTGTACGTTAGAATAATTAGTAAATTGAAACACCTATAAAAATACTCAGTTTATTGAAGAATTTTTTCAGAAACTTTACAATTATTGCTATCCATTGATTGGAACAGGTCCAAAACAGAGCCAAAGATCTCCTATCTTCGCTTTTTTGTTCTCTCTAGAACCAATCTTGTTTTAAGTGACACAAATGACGAAGAGCATAAGTTACCATGAAATAAATCACTCTCAGGAAAAAAGTGCCTCAGTCAGTATGTGTTACAAGAAGTGCCTCAGTAGGTGATGCAGAAAGGCATTTATAGACGGACGATATGTAATATTAGAACTTTAAACAAGCAGTAATAAAAAAAGGGGTGGCACTAGATGCCAAAGCATTTTGAGCTTGCACATCAAAAGAGCTGGAATGCCAACGATTCTGGAAAAAAAAACTGCCCACGAGTCTCTTTAAAACTATATGTTAACCTTTTAGCAAAGATAAACAAGAAAATTCATTCACACCCAATGCTCCAATATAAGGCTATTGCCCTCATATGCCTTTGTACGATTTGGAGGTAACCTGAAGCTCTTTCTTTATAGAAACAAACCCACGAAAAAAGATGGAAATTCTCTTTGTCTGAATCTTCCAATTATTGAACGAATTATGTGAGCAAGGCGCAATCTAGTGCAAAAGATGGAGCAACGAATTTTTAATCCAATCTTAATTAAAAAGTTTCCAAGCCGACACTTACTTTCTTTTTTCACCATTTGTCTGCCAAGTTCTTGTTATTAGAATTTTTTAGGGGACCGCTGCCTGCAGCAAGACACGCAATAGCGCCATCGCTTATGAAGAGGAAGATACGCTAAGAAAAGCTAAGAAAACAGTGTATAGGTGGGCGAGTGAGTAACACAGAATCAAAGTTCAAATAGCCTCTTCCAAACTCTTTTAACCCCTACAAAGCTCTTATATCCTCTGAAACTGCCCATGAAAAGCTTTTAGTAACAATAACAGTTAGTCATTTCATTCTGTGGCAAATCAAAAGATAAATAGTGCCTGCTATTATTATACTCAAGAGATTTGATTGGATCCATGGGCAAACTAGCACGCTGTGTCGCTTATAACCAATCTTAGGCTCAGAATGAAATAAGAAGCATTTGTGAAAGAATGAGAAATGAAAAACTTTGTGATAGATTTCACACTTTCTATTTTATGCAAACATAATCTATTGGAATAATGAATACGGTCGCTTTATTGCTCCCTGTTTCCCTATTATTATTGACAATCACTTCGGTTTATTTTAGTTTTCTTTTTTGATATTTTTCGCTACAGTTTCCAAAAACTAAAAAAAAATTAGGAGGGGAATGAGTGTTGTTGTAAATCATGAATATGCTATGTAGCTCATGTTGGAATTTTTGACTAGAAAACAATGACAATAGTCGTTTCGGTGTGCAAGCATTAATAATTTTTTTCAAACTAAAAGCTTGATAAAAATTTGAAAAGTTTTTATCTTCAATTTCATTCAATTAACTGACTGTTTTATTCACATGATTATTGATTATTAATTTTTAAAATTTTTATTCTAAATATTTGTAAAGTAGGCCTAAATTAGCTTGTACATAGATTCTACGAATATAGCTATATAGCTAGATATAGCTATTTCATACTAGGCTACTGTAAATATTTGATTATTATCATAATTTTCTTGTCTGTTCTTTATAAAAGATTCTATGCTACAATCTATTACACTTTCTATTTGAAATGCACTGAAAGCAAATCAAACCAAAAGAATCGCAAAATTTCACCTTTACTGACGATACCTTCGCTTTGCCAACATAAACTACAATGGAAAGGTGCAGTGCACCCTCTTCCCTTCCCCCTCCACTGGACTTCCGTTAGCGATGTCCCTGCCCCTACCCCCACTTTGATCACATAGAACTATTCGAACATCTGGCAAGCGAAATCGCTTCAATTACGGAAGGTTCAAGTATAAGGGATTCGAATTGAGGCTTGCTTACACATGCAGTGCCATAAGCGTTTGCTTTTCGACTTTAAAACGAAAGGGAGGCTATACGCTATAAAAGAATTTATGGTATTTACAATTTACAACGTTCTATTTCGAAGTCCAACGCCGCGGAGGAAACATCCCAATTAGGAAGTGAATTGAAACGTTCAGTGATATTTGTTTTCAAAGGAAATCAACAGGCCATAACATGTCTACGCTGTTGTGCTAGGTTAAGAAGAAGTTATAGAGGTCTTTGCATAGATTGCTTCTAGCTGCTTTTCACGGTACGTTTTTAGACATAATATAAATACTGACAAATACTTTCTATAAGCGGTAGATAATCCACAAATGGAAATTTGCTAACGATCGATCAAGAGAAAAACCAGTAGGCCACATATGTAAGTCGACACTTACTAAAATATGTTATTGAATTACACAAAGTTATCTTTGATTTCTTGATACAAAGGATTTTGACTCCAAAATCCAATTTGCTAGGTCCCATGTAAACTATATGTAAAGAAACAACTGGTCACATGGTTCAATGTTTTGATTTGGTATTTCCTCCTTCAGCTGAAATACGTTGGCAAAAGACCTCATATTTAAAGATTCAAATCAAATAACTGGAATAACCTACCATACAAAGTTACAACACGTCTGGGGTAGCTTACACGAACACACAATTTTCAGGGCGCTAAATAGTTATGTAGTTGTATTGGGACGAGGTAAATGGCATTTGTATTTGGTACGCTATTGAAACGAAGGGAAGCTGCTGTCTAAGCTGCGCTGTCTATGGTTCAATAAAAAAATTACAAATTCCAAATCTTATCATCTTCGAACAAACAAAACTTATTAAAAGATGAACCGAAATTTGTCTTCTTTCGTCGTTTGTCAGCAACTTCTTGCAACACATTTCTCGCAAACTATTTTAACAAAGTAATAACAACTGCAAATAAAATCTGTCCTGGTATCTATCTTGTTGGGGATGCAACTAGTCCAAGGCTGATGATATTTCTGCTTTGGTAAACCCCTAGTAGTACCGCCTTGTAGCATGCGGTGAAGGACTACTAGAGTAGCTTTCTATTTGAAGCTGAGCGACATTTCATTTTATTTCGTTTCATTTAATATATTTAAAAAGGGTATCCCTTCAGCAAATGCTGTTTTTCAAGGGGCTCTTCATTTAAAAAATACTACAATAAATACAATACGTAAATTAAAAAATTTTCTAAAAATCTTATTACAATAAAAATTAATATAATTTTAAACAGTAGTAAATATGCAGAAAAAAGAAAATAGTAAAATGGAGTAAAGAAAGAAAAAGAAAAAAGGTAAAATTTAAAATGAATGGAGCAACTTTTTAAAGATGCCGAAAGATGATGCTAGTTTTGCCTCGGCTGGTAGGCTGTTCCATGATTTTACCCCATGATACGAAAAACCCCTTTTTCCATTTAAAGATATCTTTTAGGTATTCTAAGATCAGTTGACGTATTACGTAGGGTATGGGCTTCCCCGGCGAAGTTTCTGGTGAATAGATGGCACAAGTATTGCGGGGCGAAGTCATTGAGAGACTTATAGACTATTGTGTTAGATTCTTCAGCAATCAGTTTATCAATTGTCTTCCATCCAAGTCTCTCTATAAGAGGTCTGCTCGGGGCATCAAATTTGCTGCTAGTCACAATTCTAGCGGCTCGGTTTTGGAACTTTTGAAGGTGATTTTTCGCCGTGAGACCGCAGGCTCCCCAAACAGAGCAGCAGTATCGGATGTAGGGCTCCACAATACTCGAGTAGAGGGTTTTTAAAGAGGCTTCTGGGAGATAATATAGCGACTAATGGCGGGATCGGAGGAGCGTGGAAATTTCGAAATGTGGGCAACACGTCAACGTGGAAAGAAATTGTCTTTGACCAGAAGATACATTCCAATTTTGATTTTCTATTTGCTTTATGCTAACAATACAAGAATAGCAGGAAACATCAACAAAAGTTGTTTTTTAAAAGGACCTTTGATTAAAAGAGTTATTACAATCTAAAAAGTAGATTAACAAGCTTTTTATGAAACTAAGCTATGAAACCATATTTATGATATTCGAAACTTTAATTACAGTGATTTAAAAGCTTTGAATAGGCAGAGATTGTGTGACGGGGTAATTGAAAAAGATCAGCTATTCTTTTACAAAGATCCTTATCCGACCAGGTATACTTGTTGATTCTCATGAGCTACTGAGACCTGCAATGTATGACCGCATGTTATTTTTTCAGGCATCACAAAGATAACATTAGATTCCTGTCTTAGAATTCCATTACATTAGAACATGGAATTCATTCACTTGGTGGTGCTATTTCTTATTGAGGTGATCATTTACTTTGGTAAGTAACGGCTGCATTTAGCAGCAACAGTGACACGTGGGCAATATAAGTGTCTGAAACAAAAATATGTAATTCAAATTTATCAAGTTGATGGCACCTTTTCTCAAGGACCTGCAGCTTTTTATAGGATCAATATTGGTAAATGAAAATATAAGTCCAGTGAAAGGTACTCGAACGATGGGATAAGACAAATCTGTTAGGTTTTATAAGCTGCTGGGTCTTAATAGCAAATTTCAGCTGAAAAATATTAAGGCCTCGGAATGGTTTGTGTTGGGTGTCATTAGATTGTATTAAATACAAAAATTTACCATGTTCGTTACATTTAACAATACCTATCGGTTACTATACAACACTACATGTACGATGCCATGGGGAATGAAAGACAATGACTACCTCATGGCCAATACAAAAAGACACATAACAGCAATCTAACTACGCTACGCTAAAAACGGAAAAAAATGAGAAAAAAAAAGAAAAATAACATTTAACTTAAAGGAATTGGACTTAGTCTTGGTGGTTGCAAAGGTTGCAAACAATCTCAATCAAACCTACCAGTTTTGTGGATAAAACGCAAGGTCAATTCGAGTATATTTCTATTCAAATCATTGGAAAGGTCTTGATTTCCATATAGCAAAGCTGGGTCAAAGCAACGCTAGAAAGATCGGCAAATTGTAAAACTGGTCGTAATAATTCGGCAACTCTAGCGAGAAGATCTTGACGCTGAACATCAAATGTAGGGCAGAGCAACAAAAAGTGCTCCGTGTGCTCAATCCCATCACTTGTTGGACACATTGGAATTATGGTATCCCTAAAATTATGCTTGAATTTGTGGAAATTCAGTTTGCTGAGACCAACCCTGTGTTGAGTGAGATAGGATTATCCCTTTGGATCATGAATTCCAAACACAGATTTTGCAGGAGGACGGATTAATGACAAGAGCTTCTTGTGGTCAAAGATTTTGGCTTACTAATCTTTCAGGGAAACATCACTAATGCATTAGTGAGAAACAGAAATGCTTTAAAGAGCACCGCCTCTAATTCAGGCTTTGATGGTATATGTCTTGAGGCAGAGGCAACAATTTGAGCAATTTTTGAATTTTGTTGATTGAGAAGTAAATGAATTTGTTTGTAAATTTCATTATTAAACTATTCTTAATTTTATAGGTGATGTTGATGCTGTCTTTGTGAATGCAACAATATCTTCTCAGAATATTCGTAATGGCACATCCATCGATATTACTGCAGCATTTGATGTAGGGAGTAACACTCTGAACAACATAAGATGTGGCTACACAAGTCCCGGTGGGAGCAGTATTACTCCTTTGACGACGTACAATATCATATTAAAAGTATTTCAAATAGATCCAAGTCTGGATTCTGCTTATCGATCCAGATTGAATTTGACATCACCTGGAAATCCAATGTTGCTCAGTATTTCTCCAGTCACATTTGAAGATGAAAAGAGAACATTTTACTGTGTACTGCAGTATTATGACGGTGTAGGCACTCTTCATACTTTAGAAAGCCAGAAGATCATACTGGACAATGTTTATTGTAAGTATTCAATAAATTACATTTTCAATGTTGGATAGAAAGTTACTTTAAATACTATTCAAATCTGCTAATACGGAACAAATTATCCGATGTTTCCGGAATCAAGGACATATTCGTCCGATCATTTCCCAGATAAAAATTGACGAGCACGAAAACAAGGAAAATGTTGAAAAAAGGATCATTTCAAGATTTTTACTGATTCAAAAAGGCGACCTATATTGTCCGATACAAAAAATTTCCACAGCAAATCCTGTTTCCTTTTTAAAAATAAGAATTCATCTCGTACTGCAAATTTATATGGTAAAAGCTGTCATCATATCCTTTGTTCTTGAGAACCAATCACAGAAACCAATCAACTTTATACTAGTGCTCATCCCAGGCAGCTGCATAAAGTAACTTCTTTGAAGGAATTAGATAGATATTGATTGGCTGGCCTAGACAATATTGATTCTCGTTGTGATAAAGGGGCGCTTAAACTTAATCTAACAAAAGCAACCACGTAGCTGGGGATTCAGGGGTAGAGTTGCAAAGTCAAACAGTGAAATATGCCAAGGAAGGCTCCGTATACCATCATTTAAAAAATTTAACATAAAAAGACAATATTGATTTTGTTGTTATATTGGCGACTGCTTTTCATAGATATTACTTTATCCATCATTGTTAGGAAATTAATTCAACAAGGCCAATTTGTAAAGAAATAATCTTGAATGTGAGTAGGATGTTTAACAAAAAACAGATGCATACCAGAGAATTTGGAACTTTTATTATGAATAATATAAGCATGCAAAGCAGCAATTGGTCAACACACTGCGAGGTTTCCGTAGCAATTCAACGGAAAAAACTTCGAAAGATGTCTCACGAGTTAGATTTTTTCAAAGAAGAGGCGAGTTACAGCAAATTCACAATAAGGTGTACTACGTGGCCTCCTTAGGGCATCAATGTAAGTCATGGATGAAAAAGCCATTAACTCTTGCAAAGCTTTAACAGCATTCGAGTGCAGTTGTTCACACCGTAATTGAAACTGGAGCAGCTACCACATAATTTTCTTGCAAAAACTCGAATATGTTGCCTATGTTGTTCGTTTCCTTGCAGTTGCAGTGGCTGAGAATTATGTGCTTAAAAAGTGTACATTTGCATTCCATATTCACGATTTCATTATTGCATCCTGCAAATTCAACTTTTGCATGGGGTAGTAAGCATATATTTGAACAGTTGTGTCAATGCCGCTATGTCACAAAACAATGGATTATTTGGTGATAATGCACTCGTTGAATACGACATTTTTTATCAGTATCCCCAAATCTAACACACATTTACTACTAAAAAGCTGTGGGAAGATCAAATGTAATAAGCCTTAACTTGCGAGCATCATCATTTTAAGTGTTGATGGAAGGCATTCATGCATCCACTACAAATTCATCAAATTGAAATGATATACTTGTTTCTATCTTTGCCTTTCACTCGTTTTCAAATACACTTTCTACATCATGCAGGTCGGATGAAACCTTTGACAAAGAACATATACTAGGCATATTGCTTACATTCTGGCGACACTCATTTGTGACTTCTCAAACATTCGACATGGTACCGGTTGAAGATTGAAGCACCAAACATTACTACATATCATTTTCAGCTCCTGTAACCAGAGCTTCTAGCAAGGGGGCAAATTTCACCAACAATTTTTGATTGGGGGTGCAGCCCGCGCCTCCCTGTAGCTATAAAGGCGAAGAAATGCCTGTTGAACATCGCTTCCCTGTTCCGCTTTTAACTCGAAATAGTTGCATTTTCATTTCATACACGACCATGATCAATAGAGGGGAGAGGGGGAAATCAATCATCTTGCTTTGCTTCTCGTATAACAATTTTCCATCTGATAAAAGTTTGCAATCGTAAGTCAAACATGAACAAATTAATGAAAGCTAAAGATATATAGGGATTGCGCAATGCTAGGTCGTGTAATTTCCCATTACATAACATAAAGTTGTTCCGCTACCTGCAGATTTCGAGGTTGATGTACAAGTAAATAATGTAAGAACGATACAAGTGATGCACTATCCAATCAAAATCAAAATAAGTTTGCTTTATTCTCTTTGGTCATGTTTTATCCATATAGGATTTAGTATAAAGGCTAGGTATTTAGTAGTTGAGTTATAGATTAAAATGTACGTCATTATGTAAACCAGTACATTTAAAAACGGATACAGTACATGAACCTAATTATTCTTGAACATCTTACCCATTTTGATTAAGTCAAATTGACTTGATATTATAGCTCCACAAGTTTTGGATGTAGCAAGTTCTATGCAGCCTTCAACACTGCTGACCGAAGGAATTACAGCAAAATTGAGATGTGTTGTAACTGGTAGACCAGCATCGACAGTTACATGGACAAACATTTCAGCAATCAATGCCACCAATTCAACAACTTCAACTACAAATGGATATCTTATCACAGTGACAAGTGTACTTACTATCCATAATCCAGTTCCCTCAATGGATGGTCAGCAGATAACATGCTTAGCAAATCATCCGTTTTCATCACCAGTATCCAAAGTGACAAGCCTTTTTGTTGATTGTAAGTTCGTATCATCAAAGGATTTTCTTTTGAGTTTGAACAAGCGTTGGGGATTTTAAGAATTATTTCCAGAGATTATTTACCTTCCACTGCATTCAATGCACAGGAAATGTCAAGCCTGTCATGTTCTTCCTCATAGTAAGTCAGAAAGACACTTGATTTCAAATTTAAGTTTCAAGTCACATCATATTATTATCACTCATATACCATGCACACCCAATCAAATTCATTTAACAGTAACCAAAACAAACTATGATTATTTTCACAGGTGCTTGTGATACTGTCTCCGTGAAAGCAACAATATCTTCTCAGAATATTCTAAATGGCACATCAGTCGATTTGACTGCAACATTCAGACTAGGAATTAACACTTTGAACAACATAAGATGTGGCTACAGTCCCGGTGGGAGCGCATTTACTACTTTGACGTCGTACAACATTGTATTAAAAGTATTTCAAATAGATCCAAGTCTGGATTCTGCTCATCGTTCCAGATTGAGTTTGACATCATCTGGAAATCCAATGTTGCTCAGTATTTCTCCAATCACATTTGATGATGAAAAGAGAAAATTTTACTGTGTACTGCAGTATTATGACAGTGTAGGCACTCTTCATAATTTAGAAAGCCAGAAGATCACACTGGACAATGTTTATTGTAAGTACTTGAATTTTTTCATTTCAATGTTTAATAGATAATTACTTGAAGTTGAATTCAAACTACTGTTTGTTGGAGAACCACTTATCCAATTTTCCAATTGTCCAATTATATTCATGGAAAATCAAAAAGTAAATCAACACCATTAAAAGAAAAGGACTGTCTTGAGATTAGTTTACAGTGGCGGGGAGGGGGAAGGGGGCAGTTGGGGGAATTTTTTTGTGATTTCCGTCGTTACATCAACAGAAAGAACGGATAGGAGTAAAAGTGAATTAAGTCAAATTTCCATTTCCTAGCGCTTGATTACGCTATCATAAAGTTTCAAAAACAGCATGATATCTAGAGCTAATGTCGGACGTACTCAGCAGACAGAACTAGAAACATGTCAAGGTCAGTTATAAGCACATTTTGTCATTTCAAAAGAGCGTATTAAAAACGTTCTTTGAAAATATCCAAGAGGCAACTGTTTATTGCTCCCCTCTGATTTGTAAGCTCTTGATTGTCTTTTGTCGCACTCTGCATGACCGCAAGCAATTAGAGATCGATTAATTCTAAAGAAACGCAACTTGACAATTTTTTTTTTTAAATACTGCTTTTAAATTTTTTTTAACTTTTTGAGAAACCCTGGGCAGATTAGAGATGTTCCGGATACCATCATGAAACATACAAAAACGAAAGTAATTTCTGCATTAAACATACAAAAACGAAAGTAATGTCTGGTAGTATTTATTTATTTAGATATTACTTTATCAATCATTGATTAAACAAGGCAAAATTGTAAAACAATATTCATTGGATGGGAGTAGGATGATCAACAAGAAAACATGAAGTTTTATTCTTGGATGAATTAAGCATACAAAGCAGCAATTGATCAAGACCAGAACAAATTAACAACAAAATGCTAGAAAAACAAACTGCAAGGTTTCCGTAGCAATCCCTGCAGGTGCACTCTTAAATAAATGGTGGTACACATCGTAATACGGGAGTTTGATAGATACACCCTTTCAATGACAAATCTACTTCTAATTTTACCCCTTTTCACTGACATTCCACTATAGCTGCAACCTAATATCTAAAATTTTGTAAGTATCTAGTTTAATTTCTAAATGAAACTGGAAAATATTGAGTTTTTAAGGTCTTAATTTCCATTTTTCAGTGTCTTATAACAGCTATTAGCTATATGTTTGATAAAGAGTTTATTCTACATGTTTTCTCTGAAAAGACCCTTTTTCTCAAAACTCTGACTTGAGGCACTCAAAACAACCTTTTTTCAAATTCTAGGTCATAGGATTTAGAAAATTTACCCCCGTTTCTCAGTGAATTTGAAACACGGAAGAGTACCATCATTTATACTGGAGTGCACCCGCCGGGGTAACAATTCAAAGGAAAATAAATCTAAAGTTATCTCAGGGGTTAATTTTTTTGAGGAAAATGTGAGTTAGAGCACATTCACGAACGAGTGTGCTACGTTGCCTTCTTTGGGTATCAATATAAGTCATGGATGAAAAAGCCATAAACTCTTGCAGAGCTATAACAGCATGCGACTGCAATTTTGTACACCGTAATTGAAACTGGAGCAGCTACCACATAATTTTCTTGCAAAAACTCGAATATGTTTCCTTTGTTGTTCGTTTCCTTGCAGTTGCAGCGATTGAGAATAATGTCTTTAAACATTTTACTCTCGCATTCCAAATTCCCTATTTCAATATTGCGTCCTGCAACTTCAACTTTGTATGGGGGATAGTAAGCATATATTCGAACAGTTGTGTTAATGCCACTATGTCACAAAACAATGGGTTATTTGGTGATAATGGACTTGTTGAGGATTATAATTTTGTATCAGTTTCCGCAAATCAAACACATATTTACTACTAAAAAGCTGTGGCTAGATCGACTGGGTATAGCCCCGTGCCACCTGTTGCTATGTGGGTGAATAAAAGCCTGAAATGGAGTGATGAAATGGCGTCTTCCACAGCCCCTTACGAAAAAGGAGGGTGAACACTGCTTCTCTGGTCCTATTTGAACTCGAACTAGTTGCATTTTTTTCATCTTATGCACGACCATCATTAGCAGAGGGGAGAGGGGGAAGTCAATCAACTTGCTTTGCATCTGATATGACAATTTTCCATCTGACAAAAGCTTGCCATC
Organism: Catostylus mosaicus; assembly: GCA_964019065.1. Lineage (NCBI taxonomy): Eukaryota > Metazoa > Cnidaria > Scyphozoa > Rhizostomeae > Catostylidae > Catostylus > Catostylus mosaicus. The sequence goes on along the minus strand of OZ025190.1, from coordinate 6,190,569 downwards.
GTTATTCAAACATGAAAGAGTTAATGAAAGCTAAAGATATAAAAGGATGGCGAAATGCTAGGTTGGGTAATAAAGTTTTGCCGCTACCTCCAGATTTTTAAGTGGATGTACAAATAAAATTCAAGACGATATTAAAATAATTGGTCGATAATGTAAAGAACGATATAAAAGGTGTATTATCGATTCAAAATACGTTTAGTTCATTTTCTTTTATCACTCCTTTTGTCATATAGGATTCCTTATTGAGATGAGGTATTTAGTATTTGAGGGACAGATATTAGAGTGGAAATATTTGATTTCATCATTCAGATAAAATATATCATTATGTAAACCAGTACCAGTGCATTAAGATCTTGATACAAAAAATGGTCCTTAATATTCTTGAACATATTGACTTGAAATTACAGCTCCACAAGTATTGGATACAGCAAGCTCTATTCATTCTTCAACATCATTAACAGAAGGCATGACAGCAACATTGAGATGTATTGTAACTGGTAGACCAGCATCAACAGTTACATGGCAATACAATTCGGCAATCTATGCCACTAATTCAACAATTTCAACAACAAATGGATACCTCATCACAGTGACAAGTGTATTAACTCTCCATAGTCCAGTTAAGTCAATGAATGGTCAGCAGATTACATGCGTAGCAAATCATCCTTTTTCAGCACCGATATCCAATGTGACAACCCTTAGTATTGATTGTAAGTTTTTATAATTAAATGAAATTGTAATTTTTTATTCGCTGGAACATGGATGGGAGACTTTTAGCGATATTCCAAAAGGTATTTCACCCGATTTACTGCATTCATTTGCATTTGATAATGCTATGATGTTCTTACTAATGGTAATCGGACAATTAAGTTCGAGCATGAGCTAGTAAATGTTTTCATAAACTGTTAGAAAAAGTTACATCATCTTTAAGTTACATGAGTTGATTTTCTGACTTTGTGTATGCAAATTCAATTCTGTGCATGTTTTGATTTTGAAATGGTTTTGACTAGAAATTTTCTCATTGCAGTATAAGAATTAATATAAATAATCCTTGAAGAAAGTTTTAGGTTACTAGCCGCAATTTTTGTAATTATCTGAAGCATCGCCTATTCCCCTTCAAAACAATGTTAATTCTAACATCGTGCATTGCTAATCTTTGAAATCAATTGTAAACGAAATGTAAGGTAAAAACCTCTGCAGCTAAAAATGTACAATCGGGTGAAGGGTATGATACCAGCGTTATAAGACTGGTCACCACTTAGTAAGCAATCAGTAAATCATGACTTTTTACAGGTAATGCGATGCTATTTCGCAGGGTTCCTCTCTGGTATTTATAAGCTATTGGACAAAACTAAAGCGTTTCTATTTCGATCATTTTCCGCAACCATGCGTGTTTATCATCGTAAGTTGAAAACTCTATGTTATCTAAATATAGCACCACATTCCTTTGATGAACCTAAGAAGTCCCATTGTAAATGATTAACTGATTTTCTTGTCTCTCTTAGATCGGCCTGTCAATACGACATTGGCAATATCTCCTCAAAAACCTAAACTGAATCAAATAATCCAACTGACTTGCAATGCAATTGGAAGACCTGAGGTATCAATGTACAGATTTTATGTCAATGATACATCGATTGGTAACTCTACAAGTGGATTGTTGTCTATCAAAGCCAATGATTGTTTGAAAATGAATGGATATTTCAAATGTGTACCAGAAAATTCAAAAGGACAAGGGGAGATTAAGAAGAAATTGGTTATTGTAACGGGTATGTTATCCATCATGGATCACAGGCTATTCATTATATGATAGAGGAAGTCAAGTTCAGAGGAATTAATTTTTTGTCATATTGGTAGCTGTGATTTATGCACATGGTTCATATTTAAATGTATTATGTAATTCATCATTCTGCATTGTCAGTTATGATCATCCGCTTCTCAATCCTACACTCCTCTATAATCATACGCTAATCAATACTATCCGCTGATCAACCACTAAAATAAAGTTGAATAGAATTTTAAGATATCTCCAGAGAAAAATGTCTTTGAAAGCGATTGATTTATGCCATGTTCCCACGTGGGCACTTATTCACAAAACAGGTCGTGAGTCAATTGCGTTGTTTGAAATAGATTGTTCATATGCAGTAAATATCAAGAGCTCGGAAGCTAATACTTCTTGAATCTTTATAAGAAATGGGACAGAGTGTATATTAACTGCAGATCCGTTTACAATATACTTCCTAGGAGCATTACTCACATCGATTTTAGTGAATGAAAAATATTTCGTGGTTGAGATTGAGATGATATCTTTCTGCGATAAAATTATTTTATCAGTGCATTTCCTGGAACTAATCTCAAGCCTTAATCAATCTTTTATTGAAGATGATGTGAAGACATCAGTTGCATCAGCATCAGTGACATATAATGAGACTACAAACGCAACTTTGTCTTGCTCTGTATCCGGATGTCCTACACCTTCTGTAGGCTGGAGGAAAAATGGAGTATCCTTAAATAAGTATGGAAATAGCTTAGCCTTGACTTCGCTCACAAAATCAGATGCTGGTCAGTACTCATGCCATGCCAAAAATGCGTACACAAATTCATCGTCCAATATTCAAGTGATCATTAATTGTGAGTGACATTATTTACATTCTTAACATTTTATGCTCTAGAAACTGCACAAAAATTCTCCTGCAAGCTGTTAATTCCAAACTCTTTCTAATATTTCAAAGCTCAATGAATGGCTACTCAGCAAAGGAAAGGACTGCAGAGTTCCTAGCTTTGAGGCCTCATGTATGGCAGCCAATCGAAGCGTCAGGACTAGAGAATATACTTCGTTCTTCCTTGCTGCCTTCTCTTCTTGCATACATACTTCCTATTTTGCTTGCTTCCTTGCTTACCTGATTGCCTTTCCATATTTGTCATTTGTTATTGTTTTTCATGTGTAATTCGGAATGAGCCAAGCATGTTATCAACAAGATAGTTTTGAGAGAATAGTTAAGATAATGCAAAGCTTTTTTATCCAAGTATGTAGTTTGTGAATATTCTTCAATGGGGAAGGGGTGTTGTTGAAGGTGATATTTTCCGTCCCACCGGAGTTGAAAGAAAAGAACAATGTGAAGCAGTAAAAAACAATGCAAAAATTAAGAGAATGGAAAATAGTTAATAAGTGGAAATTAAGATAGAACAATCGTGCGGAAAAAAAAATAATTTTGATAATAGAATAAGTAGAGATAAAGTATAAAAGGAAAAAGTAAAAAAACCAAAGTAAAAATACCAAAAGAAATACAAAAATCTATGTATTATATACAATAAAAGAATTTCAGGTTTTTGAATGAGGAGGTGGGGGGGACTGCGTACCATATTTTTCCGACAAAAAAAATTAGAATATAAATAACATATATGTCAAGACGTTAAGCTAACCAGATCCAAATAAGAGTAAAAATTTAGTTCAATGAATGAGCAATTTTTATCTTGTATTTTATCGTACCTACAACATGATAAACTCGATGAGCTCGCAAATTTGAAAGAGGCCGTACTTGCCCTTGCCTTTCAAGCGAAGTACATATGCATCACGCAGCGCGCTCCTCGAAGGGGAGGATATCCACAATTTATATATTTATGTTGTCTGTATCAAAATATTTTATTGTTGTAAATTCAAGGTAAAGAAAACACATGCAAACAATAGAAGGAAAACATTTATATCACATTACATCAATATATTGGTTGGGTTTTTAAATTTTTTTAATATAAATCAAAATGCATCTGAAATCAATAAAAAATGTTTCATTGCAAACGGCCTGTTGTTTAGGAAATTGTTACTAGCATATATTATCCAATCTTGAATGTGGCAGTGACGTTTAAATGTCAAAATTTGTGCAAAAAATATCTATTTTAACATCATGTAACAGTTGGTGCAGTCGTATAATGACTTGTTTTCTGTTTAATCTACGAGACTGTGTCAAGCACTTGACGTCAAAGAGACCTGGGGCAGAGCGGTCTGACCGCGTTAATGGTAAGCCACATTCTGAAGGTCACAACAAAGCAAAATCGAAACTTTATCACAAAATATTTCAGAAAAGGCGATCGAAGACTAGGAAATGGATACTACAGTTAGAGAGAGCGAATTGAGTACTATCAGATATGTTGAAATGGGTTTTCGATTCATATTACCTTTAAATATGAAAGTGAGTGGACTTGTGAAACGAGGAGCGCGCTGCGTGGGAGCTAACCGTTGGCAGGCGCGCCATTTTAATTCCTCTTATAGCAGTGGCGGCTATGCCTAAGATTTGCAATGACATGAACGAAGAAAACAAAGCATTAACAAGGAGAGAAATTTAAATTTCTAATCAACCAAAAGGTGCACTATTGCCCGTGCCTATATGAATCGAAAGATGTTTGCAATTAGAAACCTTTCAGTCTTGCTCGAATGGAACTTGCCGAGATAGATACATCTTTGCAATATCCAGACTGGTTTCCAAAGTTTATTGTCGAGCTTACAGAATTCTTTTATTCTATGTATAAAACAGATGCACCAGATGATGTTCAGCTCACAGCAAAATCCCTTAAACCCTTAACTGGAACTTCCGTTACTTTGACATGCGCGGCAAGAGCTTCACCACCGGCTAACTATAGATTCATCAGTGTCAATGGATCAAATATAGCAACCGTGCAAGACAGTGCTTCTGCAACATACAAAACCCCATCACTGGATTACAAAAACTACAACAATTATAAAGCTATATATAGATGCATACCTTATAATATGTATGGAACTGGCCCAGCTCAAAATATCACTATCGATATTCAAGGTAAATCATTTTTAGTCTATTGAGAATTGCCTTCCAAAATTGTTAAAGATTTAGAGTTTCTATGCTTGATATTTTCATGAAGTTGTTCCTTGATTATAGAATTATGATTTATAAGTGGAATTTCTGTGGAGCATTATTAACTCCATTAATTCATTTTATGACGATCATAGCAATATCCCTATTTGTTCTTTTGAATCTATTCTTGAACTCTTTACATTTGTTCAATCTCCAACCTTAACACAGGACTATTTATTAGTGATCACCATCATCATTATCATCATCATAATCATGATCAGCATCATCAGACATCAATCATCTGTCATCTGTCATCTGTCATCTGTAATCATCATCATTGACATTGCATCATTAACATTATCAACTGTTTAATCTACAGCTATAGACTTCTGTCAACGTTTCCTATATTTGCTAATCTGACTTTTTTAGTTCCTCCGATGATGATCAGCTTTTCAATAACTCAAAGTATTGTCAATGAGACTCAAAATGCTACCGCTGAGTGCAAAGTAAATGCAGCCAATCCCGCTCCTACAATTACTATTACAGACCATAGTAACAATGTCATAACACATACTGGAGGGAATGCAAGTCTTGTACACATTACAAGAAACCAAGCTGGGACATACACTTGCAGAGTTACTAATGGAGTTGGTGCTGCGGTCACTGCAACAGCAGTGTTGATCGTTAATCGTACGTAGTTACAAATTTCATCAGTTATCAGCATTTAGCAGCATTTTGCAGATTCTTTCATTTTATTGAGTCTGAATAGTTCTAATTTTAAAATATCTGCTCTCATACATTTACACAACAAGTTGTTTTTGATAAAGATTCGAGCCTCGTAGATTCTATTATCTCATTCAGAAGCTATACACTTAGATTCCATTATTTAGTTTTGAACTGTGGTTTACTATAAAGCTCTTACCGATGTTCGCAATGCTGTCAAGTTGGTCCTGTGTCTTATATCTCAAATTTTTGAGACCGATTCATTTTAATTTAAATTTGTTAAAGCCGTGTTAAGAGATCTTAATTTGTTGCATTCTTTTAGAACAAATTTAATTTTTCATCTATATGAAACAAAAGATGTTGGCAATAAGAAACCTTATAGGCTTGCTCGTTTCCCTTCCGCTGCGGTTCTATGGCCTAATTTGTTGATCTATTGATTGAGCATTGACTAAATGTAGAATCGAAGAGTATCTTAGGAAGCCTTTTGGCTAATAATATCGCAATACAGTTGTATACAGAGTAATCAAGATGTCATTTGGATACGAATTAAGTGTTGACTTTGTAATCTTATGAGATGTTATTAGCCTCAGTTCTAAAGAAGATCGTATATTTCTCTGTATTCAGAATTCTTGATGTTCATAGAAGTACTTATCCATGACTTCCATGGCATAAGTGTGTCGCTTATTCGATGAAAACATCAATGAATTGTTTTTTTTGCCTGTTTTAAGATACACCAGACCAAGTGCAGCTTACAACATCAACATTGACTCCTACATCCAGGTCAACAGTTATGCTGGCATGCAGTGCACGGGCTACACCAGCAGCTAAATTCAAATTCGTCAAAATCAGAGGATCTCGAACAACAGTACAAGATGGTCCTTCATCAACCTACATTGTTGCAGCAATTAATTATGAGAACTTTGACAACTACAAAGCAGTGTATGAATGCATTGCATACAACACGATGGGTGAAGGTTCTACTACAAATATCACATTGAATATCCAAGGTGAAATCATTATATTTGCAGAAAATTGTTGCAATTTTATAATGTAGCTTCCGTGGTATATTAAGCAGAAAGGTGGGAATTTCTTGCAAATTAAAAGTAAATCATGTATTTCACCTTTAAAGAAAGTAAATATGGAAAACTGCAGCTATACACAATCACAATATATATATATGATCATTAAAACACTTTTGGCATATCAGTTTAGACGATTACTGTAATCGCGCTCCTGATGCGCTTATTAGGTTTCGCTTTAACTTAAATTTCTGCCGTGGTATTATATCACATTTTAACTTTGCAGTGAGTCCGAAGATAAGTGTATCACCAGCAATGACAGTAACAGAGGGTGGAAGTGCAGTTTTGCAATGCAACGTAACTGCAGCAAATCCTTCAGCAAGAGTCACATGGAGGAGCCCAACAAATGCAGTCATACCACATACAAATGGGAGAGCTCAATTATCATCGGTTAATAGAAGTCAGAATGGTTTATACATTTGCCAGGCTTCTAATGGTGGAGGATCAGCCACGAAAACGACCTCAATAACAGTAAATTGTAAGCTACTTATATTTCCCTCAGCTACATCTACAGTGTGCAGACTATATCCATGATTTATATTGAGAGATATTTTCAAATCTTTTTCTAATCGATCTAAATCTTCCGAAAAATGATCGCTGGCTTTTCCGTTTTGCACAGTTATTAAATAAAAAAAAACAAAAGTGGTTAGAACGTCAATCGAATTATGTTGCATCATTTTAGTATCACTGGTTTACCCCTTGTGATAATCCTTTGCAGATCAATAATCCTATGCAAATGATCATCTGAAGGACAATTCAAATGGGTGGTTTTAGCACCCTCCATCTATTTTCCTAGATCCTTTTAAATGCAACAGTCAGCTAGTGGCTTCTTTTTTTGATTGAAACATTGGTTATTAGAAGTCCTAGTTATCTTAAAGACCTTAGCAGCATTCTACCAAAAAAGCAATTTGATTTAAGAAATTTTGCTGCGGATATTTGAAAACATTTTGCCCTGCTCCATCACATTTATTTGCAGATTGCAAAAGGTTTATTGTCAACCTCATTGTTAGAAACAACCACTCACTGATAACATTGTCATTTTTAGATGGACCAGAATTTATCAACAACAGTACAGAAATTCAAAAGTGTATTGGAGACAATGTTCTATTGATCTGCAATGTTGTTGGCAGACCAATACCAACCGTTAAATTGTTTCTAAATGGAGTTCAAGTAACTCTTGGCTCTGGTAATCTTAGTTACAATATTCCACAATTTGCTGAAAACCAATTTGGAAAATACATGTGTGTTGCTTATCACACAGGCAAAACAGTGAATATCACATTGGAGATAAAGAGAAAACGTAAGTTTTATGAAAGAAAATTGGTTGTTGGCTGTTTTTTGGTTAAACTTCGGAATATGAGCTTAAGACATTTGTAGTAAACTTGCAACCATCGCGTTAATGACAGTGCTCTAGATAGAGTGAGTGCATGCTATCATAAGCCATCAACTAGGGTTCAGAGATACATAGTGGGTGTTTATTTATGTTTGGCTTGCTCGATAAACCAGTAAATTTTTGATTGCTTGTTTTACTTGCCGGGAGAGCTATTGAAAAAAGGATGGATGGCATGCAATATTGCCTTTTTTCACGGAGCTGAATTAACTTATTAGTTAAGTTAAACTTAGTGATACTAATTAAGCTACCTTTGATAATTCACATATAATGTAGAATAGACTCCTTAAGGCTTTAATGAATCACCCGTTGGCCAACATGTTGTTGTTTAGGCAAATTCCTTGAAAACATTCCTTAATTACCACACTACTATCTGCATTTGGTAGCATCGGGAGCAGTGGAGGATGTCAAAGTGAAAGTGGTTCAAACTACTATCGAAGTTACTTGGGCGTTGCCAACTTGTAGTGGAAATCTTAGGCAAATTAGGGTCGAGTACAAGAAGGAAGGGGAAGCCAACTGGCAATCAAAAATAGTAAAATCAAGTGATACAAAGATGACATTAACTGGACTGGCCAAGGATGCTGAATATGATGTACGTGTTGTTACTGTGGATCTAAATGGCCAGGAACATGTTGTAGCATCACCAAAAATACCCAAACCAGGTTGGTCGCCACCAAAACTCTTGATACTGTAAACAATTATCAATATATTTAAAAATGAACTATGGATTTAAGTATCCATTTTTTCAAATTTAATTACGAAAATTTCTTTGGCTTTTAAATTTATAACTAAAATTGGCTCATTGGATGTTGAACTGCTTTGCTGGTGAAAGTGCACCGTGCTTGTATATTTCAAATTTAACGGTAAGAATCTCTATTTTAGCTGTTAATACACTTTGCTATTGCCCTTTTTTAGATCCAGAAAGAAGTGCCTCATTCTCTACTCTAGAAATAATACAGTTTACAGTTTTGCCAATTTGTATTGTCACAATAGTTACACTTGTCATTTGGATATTTCGACTGAAGAGAAAAGGTACACAATTTTTTTTCCTATCTATTACTCTGTTGATTAAAATTTATTATGAGAATCAATTATTAAAATTTTTATGAAATCAACAATGCTGGAATCATCTTTTATAATAGCGAATCTGTAAATTGACAATTCCATTCTTACGGCAATCTCGTGCTCTACAAGAAGGAAAGAATGCATTTTTGACATCAGTTCCTCAACACTTTGTTGTCTGGCCAAATATATTTTGATAAAAAAGCAAAATAACCTACTTCTATCAAAAAAATAACAAAAAGAAATATCCTTTTTTCAGCCTGGTAGATGTTACTCGAGTTTGAGTAGCTTTTCACAGTATTTTAAAAAACTTCAACTTTTAGGGAAAAAACGGGTTCAAATTTTATTTTTTTATTTTTTCAACCATATCCTACTACAATTAATCTTTGTTCAGTTTAATTCTTCTATGTTGAAGAAAAGTAGTGGAATACAATAGAAGAAACCTTGTAATACCCAAACGTATTGAAAAATATCTTGTATTGTTAGATTACAGTGTGGATCTGTATAAAACAACCACAAACAGCAAATCCAATGTTGCTTTTATTGTTCACTTGCAACTATTTTACCCACTTGTTAATTAAGTACCTTTGTTGCGTCACATGTTGCAAGGGCTCATTAATGTGCTTAGGCGCTCTATTTAGACTTTAATCAACATATATTTTTGTACATGCAATTTCCTAGGGCTGATATAATTGCTAACATTGAGGGACAGACAGATTGTTAACATTGGTTTTGATTTGTTGTCCCTTAGATTTTGAAGATCCTTCATTTTCTGATTACAATTTTAAGAAATGGATATTTTAAGAAATATTCTATCCTTGCTGAGAAAAAACGAAAAATTTCTTGCTTTTTATCAATTAGCAGCCCTCAAATGGGAATAAAACGATTCCCTACCTTTTGACGACCATTCGTGCAGAATGATCAAAAGACGTCATTTCCGTTACACTGACAATACTTGTCTCAACTACTCAATGCTTCTTGACTTTTAATTTGCTACAATTTTTTTGTGACCAATTTAGCCAATGCAAGTTTCACATTTTGCTCAATCTTAAACTTCGATGCTCAGATGTACCCAGATGGCCGATTTGAAATTAAAACTGCTGTTGCGGCTGTTCTAGGTGCTAGATCTGGTAAGAGGAAAGCAGGGATTTGACAAGGGGTGGTTTAGTATCGCTGCAATAAAAAAAAACAGTGAACCACTGCACACTTTGATAAAATGAATATTTCGAGTTGTATCTACAACCATTACTTTATTCCTTCGGCGTAGAGGCAAGTAAATTGCGCTAAAAATCATACTTGGAATCATCCTTGTAATTAACCCAGTACACAAATCTAGCGCTGATTTTGCGGCGCTGAACTGGAGATCTAAAGAATCCATTTCATCTACTGAGTTTAGCAGACTTGCAAAGTTACATACTACTGTGTCACAGGGTTAATAATTCAACAAGTGCAGTTTTTAGTATTACACAAGAACCTGGCTTAGTGTCTGGAGTATGCGCTTCCAAAAGACTCGTTATTGAAAATAACGAGATTTTACGTTATTGCAGTGTGATGAGTGCGCAAATGGTTAAACATTTGTCAAAGCAAGATTGATGATATGTTTGCCCTGTGTAGTTTAACAAGGCAATGCATGTGTCAATGCTTGACACTTCTTTTTATTTTTAGTGACAGAGCCCCTGGGGAGCTTCAAAGTGTGCTCGTATGGACCCAATTCTTAGTCCATATTTGAATAAAAAGAGGGAGGTCCGCTTTTAGGCAAATATTTTTTTGGTGTTCTCCTACATTACCTTGCGATGTCAAAATAGTCAAAAATAGTAACAATCTTGCTTCCAGATGAAAAAACGATACAATAAACACAGTTAAATAACTATAATAGCGAATGGAAAGAATTATATTCATTTTTATAAAGTTTACATATACAGCTCTAAACTTACTTGCAATCTCTTTTTCTCTAAAATAGGTTAAATCATAAAAATCAGATATACAATATAAACTGTTACTACCGTGACTTTTCACTTTCTTTGCAGTTGCAAATATTTCCGGGAAAGAGTGAGTACCTTTCAGTTATTATGCATATTGTATCTTGGCATCGCTGCTTTTTAAACATTATGTCTCCTAGTAAAAAGTACAGTTATTGGAGAGTATGGAATCTATTATTTTGTTTTTCTTGGAATTTTTTCTTTTTCAGGCTCTGTTACCGAGGTGAAATTAAGCATTTCTAAAATGATTTTTTTAAAATAGGTAATAAACCTCATAAAAGAAATATTTCAAAGCCTTAACATTTCAATTTCAGCAATGCACAGAAAGAGCAACGCCATTACATGGATCTTCAACTGAAAGACATCAACCCCGAATCGCAACAATATGCAACAATAACAAATCCGGGGGCAGTGGCATATGAGGAGATTACAGTTGCAAACAGCCATTATATGGACTTAGGAGGAAACCGAGATGACAATCAAACATATACTAAACTATCGAAAGACTATGAAGTTATTACACCACAGACCTAGACAAATAACTATATAACCGTGTAAATTGTAATTTTATTCGTCCTTTTATGGATTTGATTGATCAAATGTAAGTGTTCCTTTGCTTAATGATGTAAGTAATGAAATGTAATTTTTTTGCACATGATTCCAATAAAGCCTCTGAAAAAGTAATGTCAATACAAACTATCTACAATAGAAATGGACAGCCTTCTAGACGACATTTAATGCGCGGAAGTGTTTAATAAAAAGATCAAAATGACAACTTTATCCCTGAAAACGTTGGATTTCACTGTAGTATGTATTAATTGCCATAAGAGAGTTTTTTATCTTATACATTTCAGACAAACGTTTAAAATTTGTCATTTTTGTATACTTCAATTGCAAAACTTGCCTACTTTTTAGACTTTCTCTGAAATTTGATTCTTTACATTAATAACTCTGCAGCACCCTTGAGAAGAAACATTAGTTCAGGAGTGATTTGGTTTGTAACTCAAAAGGTTACTATTGCGCCAAAAAAGAATTATTAGAACAGAGCAGATTCTCAACTCACAATTATCGAAATATAACACAGGCAATAATGCACCGTGTTGATCACGTAGAAATTAAATTTCTTTCCTTGTTAATGTTTTGTTTTCTTCGTTCCTATCGCTGCAAGTCTAGGCCAAGCCGCCATTGCTAGAAAACAAATCAAATAGGGCGCCTGCTAACGGTTAGCTCCCGCGCAGCGCGCCCCTCGTTGCAAATGGCCACTCACGTAAATATGGCTGGGTACGCAACGGATTAATTTCACTTACCATTTTGGAATCTGCAATGCCAAACGTCACAAGTTTAAAAGAGAGCGCTGCTAACTTTTTGCGAAGGCGCAATTTGTTCAGGGGGGGTGACCATAAATTTGAACTAAACGCTTGTGAACCGATTTCAACAAAGTAAATTAGTAAAAACATCCCATCAGAGTTTGCAATCTTGAAGAAATTTGAAACTAATTTCAATAATTGTTTACAAACATCAAACAAAAATACAACCGAGCAATGTAAATATATCCGTTTTTTAGGGGCGTACCATGATGTTTTTGAGCCGGTGTAAATAATATTTTTCAGGTAATATATTTCTTATTAATAAAATCTATTTTATCGACGTAAATGTGTCAAAATTGATAGTAGATATTTCCATTTCACCGACCAGAGTATCTTTTCAAAATAAGTAGTGCGATTTATCGACCAAAGTGTCTTTGTCGAATATGATAAGTCAAACAAAATCGCAAGAAAGCGTTGTTGATTGTTGTCATCCGTGCTAAATAAACCGATGCTATGAAACCCGAAACCTTTTGGTTTGCTCAAGTGATGACCTGTCAGTGGATGTGGTCGAGGTGTTGACGAAACCTCGCTTATTGAAGATGGATCCGTTGCGTACCCAGTGATATTTAAATGAGTGGCCTTTTGAAACGAGAGGTGCGCTACGTTGGAGCTAACCTTTGGCAGGCGCGCCATTTGACTTTAATTTCTAGCAATGGCGGCTTGGCCTAGACTTTTCAGCGACAGGAACGAAGAAAATAAATCATTCACAAGGTAAGAAATTTTAAATAACCTGAAAAAAAATGTTGCAGAATGACAATCGTAAAACTTGAATAAAAGTGTTAAAGAATTTTTTCTTGGTTGTAAATTTAGCGAAATTTTGGTCAATTAGAGTACAAAATTTGTGAAGCCTCTAGCTCCAACAATATTCTAACGCACAGATGTAATACCTTTTGTTTATAAACATAAGTATAATCTAATTTAAAAATGAAGAAACATTAACCTCCACTGTTAGGGTTACAAAAATCATACATCACTATTTTCCAAAATTTGGGAAGGATTATTCATCTTTTTCACGAGCGCCATGCAGCCGTTTAAATCTTTAAACTAGCACAAAAATAGTAACAACTCTAATTCCCAAGCTAAACAAAACTGCAGCATAACCTCCAGCAGTAATGCCATTCAATTCTGCTCATGCGCAAAGCATTTATCACCAAGTTACCCATGCTTAAATCTTTTTGCATTTACCAACTTAGTTTCTTAAATGTCTATCACATCTAATATATTTTCTTTCCCATGTACTTCTCATTAACATCTTTATAGTCCATGCGTTAATCGTCAATTTCTGTATCAACGTTAATACGTCATGACAATCTCGCATTTACTCCAATAACTACCTACATTTTTCATCGAATTCTCCATCCACCTGCTCCTGGTTTTGCAAAAAATTGTCTTGCAGATCTGTGAACATTTTTGGAGAAAATCTTTCTTATTACAAATATAGTTTGTGTAAATACATTTCTTCGGACCAATTTGGAATTCGAAAATTAGGTTCCCAGTATAAGAAGTCTTTGGGGAACCTAAGGTTACGATTGAAATAAACACAAATCAAAATAAACAAAAATAAACAAAGACAAATTTCTTTCGCAAGAAGTTGCATGGAGCTGCAGTGCACAAAGCTAGAAATCTTATTTAAAAGATCTTAAGTATTCTCTGCATTTTACTTCTCGATAATCGGCAAATAAAGCGTAAGAATCGAGGCGAGAAAGAGGCAGAATAGAGCAGCACTGTCTCAAGTACATGCATGATACTTTTGTCAATACTTTTGAATTCAATCTTTAAAAAGACACTGCTACATATATTCAGTTTTACTTCTAGGAAACAAAATTTGTATTCTCTTCTCGTTAATGTTAGTGAATGAGCATGTAATCGCAATCGTCATTTGTTTAGGTTTAAAACGGAAGAAAATAAATGGAAAAAGCATTGTAATTTTAATGAAATACGAACCAAACTGTGAAGCAGGCTTTTGATATTTCAGGTAAATATGACTTTTCTCTGTATTTTATCTCGTTTCATTTCATTTCAAACCAAGACATAATTTTTTTGTCAGAGCAAGAGACCGCTGAAGGGTATTAGTACTGAACTAATGGAATTACTAAGTTGTAACTTCATTCACCAACAAGTCTCACGCTGTGAAGGAACATCCGAATAAGGAAGTGAAATGAAAAGTTACACTGTCTTTTATTGTCACAGGAAATCAACACGTAAGTGACTGCACTGAGTGATGGAACTTAATATCTCGAACTAAGCTGTCTTCAACGGTAAGTTCCTCAGCACATTTAACTTTTTATTAAACTTCTTGTAATACAAGGTGCACTTTGCCAACTTCACAAGAAGATATGAATGTAAAAAAGGCAAAAATTAACAAATAATCCCAACAAGAAATGGTAGGCCAAATATGAAATTTGATGCTCAAACAAAGGTGTGTGGTTAAAGCTAATGGGCTTGATTTTGGTCTTCCTATTTGATGAAAGTCATGATTAAATCCCAAAATTTTTTAATCTGCTTAGGTTATCATTAAATTATTAAAAGATATTCTCAATACTTTGCTTAGGGGTATCCTCAATATGATAAATCGGCTTGCAAACAAAGTCAATTTATAGCAAAAGCCTAAAATACCTTCTATCAGCAGCAACATTATTAAAGGCGGTAAAATGCTGTTTATTATGGTATTAGTGTCAGGGTTAGCGTTAGCATCGATTAATTAGGGTTGGGGTTATGGTAAGTGCTTAAACCCCATTATTTTGATAATTAATGTTGCTAACTGAGCTGCATCAACGCCGCAGGCTAGGCACAGATCCGATTTTTAGAGGGGCTCATCAGGACTGCCTGATAATAACGTAGTTGTAAAGGGACAAGGGACGGCTGGGGAGCATTTTTGACAGATGAATCGTGAATAAAAAAGCAATTCTAAGTTAATGAGGCAGATCAAATCTGGGCACTGGAATTGGCAATTGGTTATGGAAACATGGCACCTACTTTTGCTTATCTTAAACAAATATTAGACATAGCATTAAGGCTGAAATACACGATCATTTTTTAAATGACAGTCTTCATTTATCAGTCAAAAAATAATGAAAAATGATCGTGTATGGATTAAAAACTGATAAAAAATGACGGAATATTCAAATGACAGTCGTAAATGATGAAGTTGAACATGTTCAACTTTCTCATTTTTAAATGATGGAATTGTTATTGTTTCATTGGCGCCAGAAAAAAAAATTTGAAAAATTTAATGACGCATTGCCGCGAAATGAATAAATATCTAGTGCCATATCATAGTAAATGAAAATTCGACGTGCGAACAGAAGCGAAGAGAAGCAAAGAGGAAATGACACAAAAAGTCGATACGTCGTTATTCATCGAATCATGGCAAAATGAAATATGTCTTTGGGTGTCAAACACTCCCAAGTTATGTCTTCTACTGAACCACGGTTTCACCCAAATGCATCTCTTCCTTCGTTTTGGCTACTTTCTCTTTCTTTTAATCGAAAATACAAAAAGCAACCAACAGCAGCTTCTTCTTCCATGTTTACCGTGAGAAAATTGATTACGTGAGGGCTAACGCCCAACCAGATTTCAAAACAGGAATCTTTCTACACCGTCCAAAAGTGAATAGAAATTTGAATGGAAAGAAACCCCCACTTCCAGCCCATGTTTGCCTGATCAAATAAATTATTTATTTATCTGGAATCAAGGTGTTGTGCATTTAAATTTTCATTTTCCGTTTGTTTGATTGAAGCATAAGTAAAGCGAAAAAATTTTCAAGAAAAAGCACCCTCTCCCGCATTTTTGAAAACTTGGCCCCTCCGGATAGAATAGGATACGTCCTCTCTGGTCCAGGGTGGATTGGGTGCATGTCACGTATCGATAATTTCAGGGGCTTTTACCCAGGCTTATAGTGAGACGCGCTCTTTCTCTTATCATTTTACCATTCCTCTTTGTTTTTCTTGTTCCATTTTTACTTAAAGCTTATAAATAATATTTGTTTGCTATTTTCAGACTAGTATTATCAACTTCTTGTTAACCATGGGATGTTTTCATTGGCTGCTCTTTATTGCAAAGGTGTTGCTGTACTCTGGTGTGTAACAGCTATGTTTAAAAATTAAAGCATAAAGTAACCAGTAATGTTTTGAAATGTCAAATAATTTGTAACTATTGTTTACTTTAAAAATCGTAAACGCTTTTATGACTCTGCCAGGAAAAATAAATCAGGAAACGAACTGATCTGGGTGTTTCGGTACTTCGTGATAAAAGTTGTTATTTATGTGCCATCGTGATAAAGGAATCATCAACTGTTCATAGAAATTAAGGTTAGGAAGCAATGATGTTTCCAGTATTACTTAGATGAAGAAATAGTTTATTTTTTTTATAAGATATTATTATTATATTTGTAGATACTGTTCTCACATTAAAAACAAATAACCCTCCTTTTGAGCTGGCAATCTGCACGCCCCTTTAACAGTTCGCAAACTTGCACAGTCCTGAGGAAATTCAATTCTGCTGTGCTTTGTCTTTAAAGGCCTTCTTTGAAATTATGGAAACAAACTAGATACTCTACTAGATAGCATGCAAAGGCACAGGAAGTTCATGAATGTTCTCTTCCAAGCAATAACCACCACCCCCTACTAGGCTGATACTTTTCCTTGGCAACATTATCTGCAATGATGTATTTAGCGGGGAGATGGGCTACGCGACTTTTGATTTCCCACACCAACTCGCAGGTTTTTAGTAACATTTTGATTTTGATTTTGATATGCCATTTGCTAAAGAAACTCCCTCAAATTTGAATTTTTTTATCCAGACATGACGTTTTACTAGCCATTCTGCTCATTCAAATTTGCTGCTCAAACGATCAATGATCTGAACAATATTATCAAGATCTAACATGCCCTAAACGCTCCCTTCTTCTTGAGATTCCTTTTGGAGGTACTCTCTGGCTCAAGACCATTAAGACCATTAAGCTCAGCTTGAATTGTTCATTGAACATCTCCTACGGTGAGTATTTTGAAGGGAATTTGTTCAAAAATGCCTGTCCAAAGTTGGGAGACAAATAACAGGTATAGCAACGTAGCGATTTCCTTGCCTTACTAGATGTAGATTTTTACCATAAAAGATGTTAAGAATATCATTAAATCACTGCTTCAGAGAGGGACCGAAACCTGCAAATCTACACCAAGCTCAAATATTTCATGTTGATTGCCGTCAATAAGAATTATTTCCATTCTAGTATCATTCCTCTTAGAACTGTCATGGGCATTCCCTCAATTTTTGTAGGTCCTTGTGATGCTGCCTCTGTGGATGTAAAAATATCTTCTCCGAATGTTCTCAATGGCACATCCATCAAAATGACGGCAGCATATGATCCTACTCTTGGGAATCACTTTTTCAAAGAGTTAGAATGTGGTTATACAAATCCTGGTGCTATCTTGTTTAAATCTATGATTTTGAAACATCCAGCTCTAACAGCAGCTGAAAGTGCAAGATTAACTATAACATCAACGGGAAATCCAATGATCCTTGAAATATCCCCAATCATATTTGCTGATGAAAAAAGATCGTTTTACTGTGTGCTCCATTATTATGACCGTGATGGCAATTCCTTCCATGTAGATAGTCAAAAGATTACATTGGACAATGTTTATTGTAAGTAATTTGTCTATTCCAACAAAATTGCTGTTAAATGTTTTATATATTTTGAATCAAAATGATTTCTAGTTTCTCTATGAAGAATATTTGCTCTTTATTTATATCAAGAAAGACATAAGAAAGCATGACTATTCTAGGACGGTCAATTTTAATATTGATGCTCCTAGTTGAATGAAGAACATTTTTGTTTGTACTCATTGGTTATATATGGCGATAGTTTCGTTGCGCTGAAATTCTGGTGGCGCGATGGAGTTCAAAACTGTTGTTGTCAAATATTGGTAATTGGCTGGTACTTTCTAATAGCAATTTTATTATCACTTAAAGTAAAGAGATTTTTCTTCCAGACATGGGTAACTTGGTTCGTTTTGTTTGAGAACATCTATGCTCGCCTTTTCTTTACAAATCAATCAACATGAAAACTTCGCTCTTTCTATTCAAATGCCATCTGTGCTATGATACCTCAGCGATATGATCCTTCATCTTGTTTTTGTTCAATTTTTTGTGGTTTGCAATATGTCACTTAAATTCGCTTTTAGGCAGACCAGTTGATCTCATCTGTTGAAGCTTTTGATAAAGCACGAACATATTTTTATTAAATATTGTCAATGCTTTATATAATACTTTAATACTATATATACAGACTTCAATGAAAAATTTTCTTTTATATCCCCAAAAGTTTGATGATAATTGTGTGATTAATAATATCACAGTTTTAATCGATTACGTTTTCTTGCTATCATAGCCCAACAGGTATTGGATACAGCAAGTTCTATGCAATCTTCAACATCATTGACAGAAGGCATCAAAGCAACATTGAGATGTATTGTAACTAGTAGACCAGCATCAACAGTAATATGGCAATACAATTCAGCTATCAATGCCACTAACTCAACAACTTCAATAACAAATGGATACCTTACCACAGTGACAAGTTTACTCTTTATATATAATCCTGTTCAATCAATGGATGGTCAGCAGATAACATGCTTAGCTTATCATCCATTTTTATCACCAGTTTCAAAAGTGACACTCATTAGAATTCATAGTAAGTTTGAATCATTAAAAGCATTGTATTTTTTTGTGTTAGCGCAAGGAAGGAAGACTTCTAGAGATATTTCTACTGATTTTTTCCCCAATCCATTGCTTCATATCCATTTAGAGTTCACTGCTACTCAGTACCACTCAGCAAAACAATGCCATTCTACGCTAATCGTCGTGCTTATGTCTTTTGGAAGGAAATAGTAATAAATAATGGTAAATACATCCATTACTCTTTAAGGATAATTCAAAATTTGAAATTACAGCAATCGGTTGATTTTCTCAATTCTTGTATGCAAATTCAATTGTACAAAGCAGCAGTGTCTTGACCACGATGCAGGGTTAATCGTACGAAGGTGAAAAATTTGCTTTGCAGATTTTCTACACACCGGTTTTGAATTACCTTAGCAAATCGTTACACAATTGAACTGAAACTTCTAAGTGAAACTCGCTTAGGTCAAACCTATTTGCTAAAAAAGACCAACAACATAGATTCTGTTTTCCTGATCTTTGAAAAAGATCACAACATACCATTATTGAAGTAATGATGCAATATTATTGAATAAAATACTTAGCTAAAATGCAAAGAATTGTTTTCATCTGTCTTCAGATACTCCAGACCAAGTGCGCCTTACAGCATCAACATTGACTCCTACATCCGGTTCATCAGTAACATTAACATGCAGTGCCCGTGCTACACCAACAGCTAATAGATTTAAATTCATTAAAATCAAAGGTTCTCGAACAACAGTACAAGATAGTCCTTCATCCACCTACTATGTAGCAGCAATAAACTATGAGAATTTTGACAACTACAAAGCAGTGTATGAATGCATCGCATACAACATTATTGGCAAAGGTTCCAATGCAAATATCACATTGGATATCCAAGGTTTATTCATTACTTTCAAGATTTTCTCTTATCATGTAGCTTTGGCACTATCGTAAGCATGAAGGTTAGAACTTCATTGAGCTAACAACATTATTTAGTATGTAATAAATTATGAATGTAATGTGGTAAAAACTGCCAATTCCGTCAGAGATTGAGCATAAATTACACAATATGCACTGGTTCATTAAAACAATCATACTTTATCGACTACTATTATTCGGTTTCTTGGTGTTTTTGTTGCTTTAGGCATAAATGAATATTTTGATGGTGGTAGAAATGAAGCTATTCAAGCGTTTTATGCAATGGTTCTTAGAAAATTGTATTAGAAATCTTCTATCGTTTTTAGTGCGCCTGAGTTATTCTTTGAACTCTCACGTCCTATTTTGGTCCTGTTTAACATCACAATATTGCAGACATTGAATCAGTCAGATTAAATTTTGTTATATTGCAACAGTTGGTTAAAATTAGCAAATCAAAGCTGTAACGTCTAGAGTAAGCCGTTTTCCATGTGTTGATTTATTGTGTTTTAATGTATCGCCTTTTTACTTTACAGTGAGCCCAGAGATAAGCGTATCACCAGCAATGACAGTAACAGAGGGTGGAAGTGCAGTTTTGCAATGCACCGTAACTGCAGCAAATCCTTCAGCAGCAGTCACATGGGGGAGCCCAACATTTGCAGTGTTACGACACACAAATGGAAGGATTCAATTATCGTCTATACACAGAAATCAAAATGGCTTTTATACTTGCATAGCCTTTAATGGTGTAGGATCGGCCACGACAAAAGTAACATCATTAAAAGTATATTGTAAGCTACTTACGATTTTCTTAAATAGCTCTATAGTAAGCAAGCCTTATCCATGATCTAATATTTGGAGATATTTTCAAAGGCTGTTTGTCATCTATTCAAACCTTCCCGAAAAAGTCGCTGGCATTTTCATTTTGCGCAGCCAATACATGAATGAAATAACAGTGGATGGAAATTCTAATCAAAATTCTGTTATAATGTTGGAGAGTTGTGCTCAATGAACGACGATACATGTTTCTGATACCAAAAATCACCATGTGTCTTTTTGGTATCATTGCTTTAAAACAATGGATACAGTTTAGAGTTTAAAACCTCTCGTGATAATCCAAAAGCCAATATTCCCAGGCAAATAATCCTAATGCACATTCACTAGCGTTCTAGCGTTATTCATCGATCCTCTCACATCTTTCTGAAAGCAACAGACAGCTAGCTTCCACTCTAAGATTGAAGCAGTGTTGAGTTAACTTCAAGGATCCTAAAGTTATCGATAGCCTTTTACCAAAACGGTCACTGGATTTAAAATTGTTTTTGAATAAATATTCCAAACAGCTTGCTTTGATGCTTCATATTTTGTGCAGATGGGATATTGTTCGCTTTGTTGCAAATCTACTATTCATTGAAAACGTTGTCATTTTTAGATGGACCAGAATTCGTCAACAACAGTACAGAAGTTGAAAAGTGCATTGGGGACAATGTTCGGTTGATTTGCAATGCTGTTGGCAGACCCATACCCATAACAGTAAAATTATTTTTAAATGGAAATCAAGTTAAATCGGATTCTGGCAATTTAAGTTATAATATTCCGCAACTTGCTAAAGATCAATTTGGAAAATACACGTGTGTTGCTAATAACACAGTCAAATCAGTTAATATCACAATGGAGATAAAGAAAAAACGTATGTTACTTCTCGCTAAAATTCGCAATATTAGGTTTAGGCATTTACAGTGAACTGGCCAGTTTTGTTGATATGACAATGCTTGAGATAGTGTGACTGTATGGTAGCATACACTATCCAAGAGGGTGCCATGGATATCTATCGTGTGCTTATTTATAATTCGATGGCCCCAAAAACCCTTTGATGATCGATGGCTAAATTCCTGAAAATTTGCATTTTCACAGAGCTTAATTAACATATTATAAAGCTAAAATGAATTATGCTACTTGAGCTGCGTTAAATAATACATATAGAATGTCAAAAAGGCTGTTATGAATCGATCGTTGGCCAACTAATTGTAGCAAAGACCCAGTGGCGAAGCCAAAGGTTGTGCTTGTCGTAGTCAGTACAACCAAAAATTATCAAATTATCAAAAGTAAAATTTTTTTAATTTATCAGATATTTTACTATCAGTTAAGTTTTGAGGAAGCAAATGGTATTAGTTCATGCACAAGCTCGCGCGCTTGTTTGCAACGGCGATATCATCTCGAAGCTTCTAAAGAGGCCCTTTTCTGCAAGGAACGTTGCAGAACAAAAACTCTCAGTAAATAGCCTGAGCCTTTGCCTCAGTTAAAGTTGAGGACGGGCGATCGCATGTTCCAGTCAGACTTGAATGCCAAGAAAGATCGGCTATATGGCAGTGAGGGGATTAATAGACTCATTTTGCTGGCCTTGTTTGCTTTTCAGGCTTGGCGTTTCTTAGTCATGGACTGAGATAGGCTACTTAAACATGAGGAATATTCTATCTGATGGCAAGAAACACGAGAAATCCAGGCCGTATTTGGAAGCAAATAAATTGTGGAAAACTTTCGACACTCCTCTGAGTGAATTGATGTTATATTTCTTGAGCTAGACGAGAGTAAATCGATCTTTACAATGAACAGGTGAGGCAGAATAGGGTTATTTTGAAAGCCATCACAGAGGCAGTGTTGTATCTAGCTTCGCAGGAGCTGTCATTCAGGAGTCACGTGGAGACAAGCACCAGTTAAAATAAACTGAATTACATGGAGCTCCTGGAGTTCTTTGGAAAGTTTGATTCTGTATTTCAGCGTCGCTTGTATGGAGGGTTGCATAGTCTGAACGGGATAATATTGGGGTTTTTACTGGTGTGTTATGAGACATTCAGAATGATCTCATTGAATGTGTTGATTCCGTAATACATTACAAGATCGACCGAGGAATAGCAGTGTGCAACTTCCTTAGCATTCAAGTTAACGTGGTCTTGTGTTCTATATCAATTAATAAAGATATTTTAAAGGAATTGGATAACAATAACCTTCTTCATGATTTGGTACTCCAGAAATTTATAAGCAAGCCAAGGAAACTTGATTTTCAATTCAAATATTTGGCTTTGCTGATTGCACACCCATGAATGTATATGTATATTCGTATGTAATATATTTGTTACAGGATTTTCCCTTCTTCTTTTTGATTTTTGATTTGACTTCTTTCTGACTTGTTTCTGGGCAGCACTTCTTCGATCACTGTGAAGGCGGTTTCTTTAGGCAATGCACGGTTTTTTTAAGAAACAGGATTATAAGAAAAGTGCACCACGTTGCTCAAAAATTTTAATAGCTCTTACACAAGGTTCAAGAAAACCAAAGAAACTAGAAAATTCTAATTTTTCGAACACTTCAAAGTTTTTGGTACCATTAAATTGATAGATCTGAAGATAACGCAAAACTTAATGATATTAACAGTGTAGACATATTGTAGATGGTTTTTGTAACAACTAAAGCATTTATTGACCATTAAAATACTCAATTTCAAAACAAAACGTCAATTTTTGGTCCTGAAAATAAGAAGCCAGCTGAGAGACTTTATGTACAAAAAGGCTCAAAATTTGATAGCAAATTAAGAAACTTTTAATACTAAGGGCTAATTCAAGTTTTCTATAAGATAAGAGTGTGGGGACGACCAAATTTTCTAGTGAAGCTTTTTTTATAACTTCAAATATTAAAACAAAATAAATTACATACTTTGTTTGCACCACATACAGCTGGAAAAGACTCTGAGTCATCTGGTTCCAACTGTATATGGCGCTTAGTGTTTACATCAAAATAAGAAATTTCCCATGATCAGCAAAGCAAGATGAAAAGCAATGCTAGATGTTCAGGAAAGACAATTAAAGTGAAGCTTCACCCCTGCAAAGACCTTGAAAACATTTCTGCATTATTATTTGCATTCCGTAGCATTTGGACCAGTAAATCAAATCAATTTTAATCCATATCAAGATGCTATTGAACTTACTTGGACGATTTCTCGCACAAATATTTCTTTTTTTAGCATCTGGGATGGTGGACGATATTAGAGCGACAGCGAAAGAGGCTTCTATCGAAGTAACATGGAAGTTGCCAAGTTGTAGCAAAAACATTGAACAAATTCGAGTCGAGTACAGGAAGAAAGGGGAAACCAAGTGGCAATCAAAAACAGCAAATCCAACTGATGAAAAGATGACAATAACTGGATTGGAAAATAATGCTGAGTATGAAGTACAAGTTGTTGCTGTGGATATAAATGGCATATCTCATTCACGAAAGGCACTAGAAACACCCAAAACAAGTTTGTTAATACTTATTTACGTGACTATATCATGGGCATTTTCATGTTTCGAATTTTAATCTCAATGTTAAGGGTATCAATTGATTCCAAGACGTCCTGTTGTTGATACTAATTATGTTTATATTACAGCGTTAAGAGTGCAAGGAAATCACTCTGTTTTCGCACCCTATCAAATAACAGATTTGACTTAACCTATAATCTTGTTCTCGGCTCGTTTAATATGCCATCGTATGTTAACTATGCATGTAAATGTTTTAATTTTATTGTAAGAGGCATAAATTAGCATACTTTAAGAATCATTCCCTCTATCCTCCTTTATTTGTGTACATCTCATGGTCATTAACCAAAGTTCCCTGTGAGTTTTGCAAATGGTGACGTTAGTGTCAGAAAAATGTTGAACATACAATTTTACGTTTTCGCTTCTGATACTCTCACTGTTCTCATACTCTAACTTTTCTTTTTGTTCGTTACTTTCTGTATGATTTAATTAAATTCTATTTTGCGTTTTGCCACAATCTTTATGACTGTAATTCCTGTATTGTTTTGTTTCTGTTTCTCTGTTGTCGCTTACAATAAGTGCATATTTGTTTTAGTTATTCAAAGCATCAATGATAGAACCTTATCTTAACTAAAGGCCATTAATATTTTTTCTGTAGAGGCAGTATCTAATATTCTCAATCTAGCATTGAAATTTAAGCAGTCAACCGTTAAATAATGAACAAATGTTTAATCTTTTTAGAGTGGGATTATGACTTACTAATTGTGCATTTTTGTATTTTTGATTTTTTCCTTATTGAATCGGTTTGCAAATGCTTTTCGTTGTATTTTGCAACTTTCTCCCAGGTATTCACTTCAGGATCTTTTAAATTCGTTCTTGCAATAATCGTATGGCTCCAAAATTTTCCCTAGAAAAACCGGAAGAGAAAGACAATGCACCCCATTTCCAGAAATACGGTCATCAAGCACCACGAATACCTAAACCACGTTGGTCGACAACAACAACTCCAGGTACTTAAGTATAATATCAATTTATTTAAAGATGGCCACTCGATTTACTCATTTGCTATTTCAAATTTAATGATTGATTTCGTATTATCTTATTGAATATATGTGTCTGCTGTTGCCGCCAAACAATTAATTTCATTTTCCTTATTTTTTTGCCGTTTTGTACCTTGTCTTTGTTGTCATCATTGTTGTTCAAAGGAATGTCGCTTGAACCAGGTTTCATGGACACCTTTTGACAGAAATCAATTATACCAAACAATAAAGTATTGTCATTGGCAGCCAACTAGTGTTTTATGGGAAAAAAGGTGACACCACAAAATAAACAGAAAAACACGACTTTTGACAGGTGTTACAATAAGCTCTTAAACTACAATAAAGCGTTTCTACATTGATCATTTCAGCAACCATAGTTAATGTCTTTCGCATAGTATAGAACAGGCACCGAAAAACAGGGTGACTCAATTTTTCTGGGGAGAGGCCCAGAAAGTTGAACGCACCATTCATTTGAAGCTATGGATTTAAAGAAAATGAAAAATATGTCGCCTTATGTAAATGAATATAGAATGGCAAAACCATTTCCATTGACCATGCTTGCCTATTTGCCCCCCCCCCTCTCTACCTTGTAATTTTTTAACGTGTAGTGAAAAAGTGCCTTTACAATATATTTGCAACTTTAGAGCCTAGCAATCGATTGATGAGCAATTTTCACTCAGGCATTTCTTAAAAAGGACTTGAGCCAAGAGCATTGTTTGAAAAAGATTTTTCACATATAGTAAAAATATTTTACAGCAAAAACTTTCCCCAAAAACTCTTAAGCCATAAGTTTTTTATCAAATATATTCATAGTAAAAGGAACGGAGTTTTTCTTTATAAATGCCGATGCTTTTACTCATTCTATCTCAGATCATATCTTTCTTTGACAAAATTTCTTCACAAAATCATTTTTTTAGAACTAATCTCAAACATTATTTAATTTTAATTCTAGATGATGTAAAGACATCAGTTGCATCAGCATCAGTGACATATAATGAGACTAGAAACGCAATTTTGTCATGCACTATCTCCGGTTGTCCTATACCTACTGTAAGTTGGAGCAAAAATGGAGTATCCTTAAATAAGTATGGAGATAGCTTAGCCTTGACTTCGCTAACTAAATCTGATGCTGGTCAGTATTCATGCTATGCCCAAAATGCCTACACAAATTCATCGTCTCAGATTCAAGTTACCGTCAATTGTAAGTATCAATACATAATCTCAATATCTAATGCTCAAGTACTTTTAGAGAAATCTGTCTAGAAGTGATAAGGTCCAAACCTCTTCTGCTTTTTCCCAGCTCAATGTCCGGTGTGGCTACTCCTGATAAAATTTGTTGGCATGCTTGTCCAGGAATGTTCTGGAGGTACCCTTTTCTCCGAGATTATAAGTGTAAAAAAAACCTATGTCTCTGCTATGTTTGCTGTTGTGTAACCCTTTTCTCTGAGAAATAACCATTTATCTGGTTACTGCTGCAGCATTTCAAAGCACTTCTTTCCTTTGATTTCCAGATGTATTAAAAATTACCCTTTTTCTTGTTTCTCTGTCCCTAGATTTTGCAAAAATTTTCCCCCTTTTTAAGAAATTTTCTGGACAAGCATGTTTGCTTTTTATTTGGGAGTGGCCACGCCGGGTTGCAGTACATTTGCAGCGAGCAGGACTTATGATCAGTATTTTAATTTTGACTGAATAGTTAGGATAATTTATATAGTATTATAAAGCTTTTTGAGCAAAGCATGCGATTTTCTGAATATCTGATTTAGATAAACCTATTGCAACAATCTTCTCTACAACCAACATGAAGCCATTGGCAACTTTACCAGTGATATTCAATTGTACTTCTGATGCTGTTCCTGCTACAAAATATCGGTTTCACCGCACCGACACAACAGGTGAACACCTCGTAAGCAGTTCTGGTTCAAAAACAAATGGGATACTGGTTGTTTCAAGCATCATGTATACCTCAAATGTTTACAACGTAACGTACAAATGTACTCCTCATAACATGTTAGGCAATGGCCTTGAAAAAAAGATTATGCTCGATATACAAGGTATGTCTTTTGAATTAACAGAAACATTAATAATTGCCAATTTCATTTTCAAGGAGAGTTTATTGCAGTTTGATTATTCCGTCGTCTATGCCCATCACTCTGTTTTTATTAACAAAAACAAAATTAGCTGTTACGCATGTAGTACTTCATTCCTCAAAAAAGTTGATGAAATGAAGAGCTTTTGAAGCCTTACAAAATATTCAATTAAATTTTGCTTTCAGACATTTTTTATTTTCATGCGTAAAATCAGCTGTATCTGAAATTTTTCAGGACGCATGACTATGGAAAATACATTTGTAGATACATAAAATAACATAGCAAGGGACATCATCCCTCTCTCATTCGAGTTATTTTAATGAAATGATATGCATCTTACATGGAAGCTTTTGCCACTAGCACTAGACAGTGGTTGGCATTTTCACATGTCTTACTAGCTTTGGGCAATAAGCCTACAAAAACAGGATTTGTTGGAATTATTTTGAGAATTTTAATCTGCAATGCCTCACAGGCACGTACAACATTAACAAAAATGAATTCGTTGAAATACTTTTGCAAGGTATTATAATTATTATGTTGAAATTTGTTATTTGCTGCATGTAAGATACTGCGATGACAACAAGCCTTCGTCAAAATGCTCTTACATGTAGATATTATGATTGTGATTGTAATGCATCTTTTGTATTGTAGTGCCCGCGACGATTACGCAGTTTGCAATAACCCCAAGCACTGTTAAAGAAACTGATACTGCTACAGTCGAATGTATTGCTTTTGGAAATCCTGCTCCAAATATTGGTATAATTGGTCCAAATAGTGCTAGTGTGGCACACACCAGCGGAAGAGTGGTGCTAACTAATGTCAATAAAAACCAAGCTGGCTCATACACATGTCAAGCAAGCAACGGAATTGGGTCGCCTGCCAACGCAAGCTCAAGTCTATTTGTAAACTGTATGTATTTTTGTCTAGTGACGGAGTTGTTATGCAGGTGTAGATGTGGACTATATTGAATGTCAGGGCGTAAACGAGAGCAAGGCTAATAGAAAGGAGATAATATTGAAAATTTGAAATATGTGTTTTTAACTCAATTTTGGCATGGCTATCCCACTATGCATCTATGAGGGATAACTATTACCAAAACTTTCTTAAGTCTAAAAGAATCTTTCATTTAATGTTTCAGTGAACGATCATCTTCATTAGAATGACTAGGTCATTTGAGAAGTCCGGATAATTTTCATTCAAAATAAGGATACACGCTACTAGGTCTCAAGAGCATCGACAATTTTCATGAATATTCGTCAACTTTTTGTTCAGGCGTAATAGAGAGGAGGCTCTATGATGTCAAGTGTTTTGACTGAAAGATTTTTCTCTTTGATTAGCATAGAATCATTCCTATTTTTGATGAGAAATCATATAAATTTCAATTTTGACGGCACTGTCTTGTGCTCAGGATGTACTAGACTAACGTTTTTTCACAATGCTCACTCCGTTCTGAGAATTGCCTTCATTGTGGAATGATTTCAACATTTTTTAAAAAGAGCGTTATTAGGCATTCATTATGTATAAGAGTTTCTTTAGTCGCAAGGAATTATTTTTTCTTTTCCATAGATAATGCTTGACATTTGAAATACCTTGCATAACCGTAATACCACGCTGTCTTTTCACAATTATCGCTATTTTGGCCTCTTTTCAAAAATTTTTTGATGTATCTGTGTTGCATGATGACCTTTATGCTATGCAAAAACGGTGTCTGAATGATTTTTATTGCCTTTGTGCCTTTACCGATGTCTTTCAACTAGAATGTAAGCGATTTCAATTAAACTTGCCCAGATAGATGCAGATAGATTCAAAGTTTTTTTTCGAGCTTACAGAATTATCTTTTTCTATGAATAAAATAGATGAACCAGATCAAGTTCAGCTCCATGCATCCACTCTTACCCCTTTAACTGGAACTTCCGTTCATTTGACATGCGCGGCAAGAGCTTCACCAGCGGCTAACTATAGATTCATCAATATCAATGGATCAAATGAAACAACTGTGCAAGACAGTGCTTCTGCAATATACAAAACCCCATCACTGGATTACAAAGACTACAACAATTATAAAGCGATATATAGATGCATACCTTATAATATGTATGGAAATGGTCCTGCTCAAATTATCACTCTTGATATTCAAGGTAAAGCATTTTTAAGTCTATTGAGCATTGCCTTCCGAAATTGTCTAAGATTTAGGGTTTCTTTGCTGAATATTTTCATTAAGTTGTTCCTTGATTATAGAATTATGATCTATAGGTGGAAATTTTTTCATGACGATCATAACAATATCCCTATATGTTCTTTTGAATCTTTTCTTCAACTTTTTACACTTTTGTTCAATCTCCAACCTTAACACAGGACTATTTATTAGTGATGACCATCATCATTATCATCATCATAATCATGATCAGCATCATCAGACATCAGTCATCTGTTGTCTGTCATCTGTAATCATCGTCATTGTCCACATCATTACCATATTCAACTGTTGAATCTACAGTTATAAAATTTAATCAATGTTTCCTACATTTCCTACAATCTAACTGTTTTAGTTCCTATGATGATGATCAGCTTTTCAATAACTCCAAGTATTGTCAATGAGACTCAAAATGCTACCGCCGAATGCAAAGTAAATGCAGCCGACCCGCCTCCCACAATTACTATTACAGACAATAGTAAAAATGTCATAACACATACCGGAGGGAAAGCAAGTCTTGTACACATTACAAGAAACCAAGCTGGAACATACACTTGCAGAGCTACTAATGGAGTTGGTGCTGCGGTCACTGCAACAGCAGTGTTGATCGTTAATCGTACGTAGATACAAAATTCATCAGTTATCAGCATGTAGCAGCATTTTGCAGATTCTTTTCTTTTATTCAGTCTGAATAGTTCTAATTTTTAAATATCTGCTTGTACACAATAAGTGGTGTTTGATTAAGGTTCGAGCCTCGTAGATTCTATTATTTTATTCAGAAGCTATGCACTTGTACTCAATTACTTTATGTTGAACTGTGGCTTATTCTGAAGTCCTTCCCGATGTTCGTAAAGCTATCAGGTTGGTCTTATATTTCAATTTATTGAGAATGACTCATTTTCATTTTAACTTCTTGAAGCCGTGGTAGGAGATCTAAATTTTTTTGCATTTTTTTGGAGTAAATTTTGTTTATATATATCTTTATTTTCTTCGTTCATGTCGCTGCAAAGTTTAGGCATAGCCGCCATTGCTATATAACAAATTCCGATGAGGCACCTGCCAGCGGTTAGCTCCTACGCAGCGTGCTCCTCGTTTCAAAAGTCCACTCACTTAAATTTCTTTTATAGCAATGGCGGCAATGCCTAAACTTTGCAGTGACATGAACGAAGAAAACAAAGCATTAACAAGGAAAGAAATTTTAATTTCTAATCGACCAACACGGTGCATTATTGCCCGTGTCTATATGAAGCGAAAGATTTTGGTAATAGTAAACCTTATAGACTTGCTCGACTTAAACTTGCCGAGATAAATAAATCTTTGCAATGTCCAGATTGGTTTCCGAAGTTTATTGTCGAGCTTATAGAATTTTCTTATTTATGTACAAAACAGATGCACCAGATCAGGTTCAACTCTTTGCATCAACTTTTACACCTTTAACTGGAACTTCCGTTATTTTGACATGCGCAGCAAGAGCTTCACCAGCAGCTAACTATAGATTCATCAATATCAATGGATCAAATATAGCAACCGTGCAAGACAATGCTTCTGCAACATACAGAACCCCATCACTGGATTACAAAGACTACAACAATTATAAAGCGATATATAGATGCATACCTTATAATATGTATGGAAATGGCCCTGCTCAAATTATCACTCTCGATCTTCAAGGTAAATCATTTTTAGTCTATTGAAAATTGCCTTCCGAAATTGTCTAAGATTTAGGGTTTCTGTGCTGGATATTTTCATAAAGTTGTTCCTTGATTATAGAATTATGATTTCTAAGTGGAATTTTTGCAGTGCAATATTAACTTTATAAATTGCGTTCATGACGATCATAGCAATGTTCCTATATATTCTTTTAAATTATTTCTTGAACTTTTTACATTTTTGTTCAATCTTCATCCTTAACACATGACTATTTATTAGTGATCACCAACATTGTTATCATCATCATAATTATAATCAGCATCATAAGACATCACTCATCTGCCATCTGTCATCTGAAATCTTCATCATTGTCCACATCATTACCATAATCAACTGTTTAAACTACAGTTATGAAATTTAGTCAATGTTTCCTATTTTTGCTTTTCTTACTTTTTTAGTTCCTCCGATGATGTTCAGCTTTTCAATAACTCCAAGTACTGTCAATGAAACGCAGAATGCTACCGCTGAATGCAGAGTAAATGCAGCCAATCCACCCCCCACAATTACTATTACAGACAATAGTAACAATGTCATAGCACATACTGGAGGGCAAGCAAGACTTGTTCGCGTTACAAGAAACCAAGCTGGAACATACACTTGCAGAGTTACTAATGGATTTGGTGCTTCGGTCATTGCGACAGCAGTGTTGATCGTTAATCGTATGTAGATAAAAATTCATCAGAAATCCGCATGTAGCAGCATTTTGCAGACCATTTCATTTTATTGTGGTTGAATAGTTCTAGGTTGCAAATATCTGCTTTTGCACAAAAAATGGTTTTTGATAAAGATTCGAGCCTCGTAGGTTCTATCTTATTCAGAAGCTATGCACTTAGATTCCATTATTTAGTTTTGAACTGTGGTTTACTTTAAAGTCCTTACCGATTTTCCTAATGCCATCAAGTTGGTCCTTTGTCTTACATTTCAAATTTTTGAGACTGACTCATCTTAATTTAAAATTTGTTAATGCCGTGGTAGGAGAGCTCGATTTTTTGCTTTCTTTTGCAGTTTATTTTTTTTTATCTTTATGAAACGAAAGGCGTTGTCAATAGGAAACCTTACAAGATTGCTCGTTTCCCTGCCGCTGCAGTTCTATGGCTTAATTTGTTGCTCTATTGATTGAGCTTTAACTAAATGTAGAATTGAAGATCATCCTTGGAAAGCCTTTTGTGCTCATGAAATCGCAATGCAGTTGTATTTAGAGTAATCAAGATGTCATTTGGATACGAATTAAGTGCTGACTTTGTAATCTTAAGAAATGTCTTTAGCCTCAGCTCTAAAGTAGATGGTGAATATACATGTATTCAGAATTCTTGGTGCTCATAGAAGTACTTATGTATGACTTTGTACATTATTGTTAAAAATGTACCATTTTTAGAAATTTTTGAAATGTATTCTAGTGACATGCTTTTAATGGTAATGTAAATCAGATTCAAGACATTTTCAGCGTTTCGCTTGTTTGATGAAAGCATCAATGAATTGTTTTTTGTCTTTCTTCAGATACACCAGACCAAGTGGAGCTTAACGCAACAAATTCTACTCCTATCACAGGGTCATCAGTTACGTTGAATTGCAGTGCCCGTGCTACACCAGCAGCTAATAGATTCAAATTCGTTAAAATCAATGGATCTCGAACAACAGTGCAAGATGGTCCTTCATCTAACTTCACTATTGCAGCAATTAATTATGAGAACTTTGACAACTACAAAGCAGTGTATGAATGCACTGCATACAACATGATTGGTGAAGGCTCCAATAACAATATCATATTGGATATCCAAGGTATGTACATTAAATTTGCAATAAGTTTTTTCTTTTTTCATGTATCTTAGGCATTAAGTTTGGAATTACAGCTTAAAACGTAAAAAGGTATGAAATAATAGCAGAATGTAACATTGAGAAATTGCCGAAGTGCTCTCTCACAAATTGAGGGGTTACACAATATGCGTACGTGAATTGACATATTTGTATTCTATCAATTACTGCTATTCGGTTTCCTGGTGTTTTAGTTTCTTTAGGTATGCATTATTCGTTATTCTTGTAAATCAAATTAATTGTACTTTACAGTGAGCCCAGAGATAAGTGTATCACCAGCAATGACAGTAATAGAAGGTGTAAGTTCAGTTTTGCAATGCAACGTAACTGCAGCAAATCCTTCAGCAACAGTCTCATGGAAAAGCCCATCAAATGCAGTCATACCACATACAAATGGGAGAGCTCAACTATCGTCCATACATAGAAATAAGAATGGTTTATACACTTGCCTTGCTTCTAATGGTGTAGGATCAGCCACGAAAAAAACATCATTAACAGTAAATTGTAAGTTAAATTAAATTAACTCTTTTGTGAAATTGGCAAGATTGGAAACTGCAAAGCAAGATTATATTAATCCGTCAATGAAGTATGAAACATTGAATAATTTTCTGTGACTAGAGGCTAAATGTACAGCTTCTAAATTCTCTCAGAAGTTAATGAGACAAAGAAAAAGATTTAAGAAGATCATTGTATCAGTGTCCAGATTGCATAATTGGACACATAGAAGGTTTTCTTTTTTGTCATTAGTTGACTCTCAGTGACCTGATGCAACTGCTCTAAAGCAAAACAATCAAGTGAGGTCAGTTGCGTATTTCATATCATTTGTATTTACAGATGGTCCAGAATTTGAACAAAACAGCACAAAATATGATGTTTGTAAAGGGACAGATGTTACGTTGACTTGCAATGCTGTCGGGCGACCGATACCAACATTATCATTACACTTTATTGGTGTGTTGGTAAAAAAAAGCGCTGGCAATCTGGTTCACTCCATACAAAAGCTTACTGAAAGTAATTTTGGAAAATACAGTTGTTTTGCTGATAACACAGTGAAGTCGATTAGTATCATATTGGAGCTCAAGAGGAAATGTGCGTTCCATTGAAATTTTGGAGTTTCATATCTCTATTTTGTGGTTAAGTCAAAGGATATAAGTTCACAAACGTACTCTTAGGTTCCCAATAAACAGAGGGGACCCTTATCAATTCTTCCCCAAACCACGAGCTTATTAGGACTACCCCTTTTATTAAATTTAATTGAATAGGGGAGAAAAGAATTTTTCTTTCACAAAATCATATGGTTTATGCATATTCATTTTTATTAAAATGCCGTCAGTTACATTCAAAAATATTCAGAACTCCCATTTATTAAGGCTTTTATATTTAAGAAATATTTTCGACCCCACCGTTGAGCTAGACCCCCCGTTTATTAGAAACCTAAGAGTATGTAGCTAGAAGCCCACTAAGAAATGAGATTTCCTACCTAATTTGTGTCACAAAGAAAAATGCTCAATCAATCCGTTCATGAATTTAAACCTTCATATACCTGAAAGGATTCAAGGTCAATAGGAATGATCCATTAATGAAGTAATAACACATTATTTGCAAAGTGATTGAAAGGCTTGCAATGGCCCATTTTGAAAGCTCTATGCATTCTTTTCTGCATAAACCAATGGCTATACAAGCATTTTGTATAATAACCTGCATTTCTCGATATGATATTGCAGTAGCTACTATTTCAATTCTACATTTAATCCTTCATTTTCTAAACGATCTTTAACTTGTTTTACTATACAGACAAGTTTCGTTATTCGTTTTTTAATTTACTGAATGTTTTTATTCACGGATTCGGTCAATCGAACTGGTTACTCCCTTTTTATTATAGGCTCGCTTTCATTAAATTTTCAAAAAACAGCCCTTCAAACCGTTTCTAATAAAGCAAATACAATTAGTGCAGTTTTATACATGGCTTATTCCATCATCGTTGTATATTTGAACTTTTAGCCTCTGGAAGCGTGGAAAATGTTACACTGAGCGTGTATAAAGAAACAATTAATGTTAGATGGACTTTACCGTCTTGTTTTGGGAACATAAGAGAAATCAGGGTTGATTACAGGAAGAAAGAGGACTCAAATTGGGAGACAACAAGGACCACATCGACAAGAACAGAGATGAAGATTACTGGACTAGAAAAAGATACTGTGTATGAAGTTCGCGTTGCTACTATCGATATTAATGGCCAAGAGTATGTTACGAAAGCAGTAAAGACAGCCAAAACAGGTTGGAAACACATTATGCTCTAAATTTTTGGAACCATCATTTTGGGTTTTTTTCAACAAAATTAGAACTTGTAATGAAAAAGGTCATTAAATAATATAAAATTCGTATATTTTCTCCATTCAAAATCTTCGTCATATTCTTGTGCTTTTTATATGATTTATATGATTTCATAACTGCAAAATTTATCTGATGTTCATCACATTCCATATCTTATTGTGCATTGCTGATTGACAGTTTTAAATGGTATACTATGCATGATGCTTCGCAAATCGCTTCAAGTTATTATCAATATCATTTATATTTATCATTTATGAATTGGTGTGGCTACCATCGTCTTTTTCTTTATTAATCTTTCTCGCTATTATATGTTCCATCCATTTAATTGTTTGATTATTTAATACTTATTTTATCTATAGTACTACACATTTCCTTACCTAGTGGATAGTCTTTGTCTTTCTAATGATAAATCCCTTCTTTTTCGGAAAGTTTTGATACTAGTTCAACAAAATTATCATTTAATATCTAATTAGGTCATTTAACTAGTTGCTTGACGATGGTTTATTTTACTTTGCTTTCTATATTGCTATTTGCAAGATTGACCGAGTATCTACCAATTCAATTTTTGGTTATAACTCTATATACTCCATTTAATTTTCATCATTCTAAATTATACTACTTATACTGATTTACAACAATTTTTAATAAAATCGTGAAAAATGTATTTTTTTTTCAAATGAAAAACGTATGTTTTGATAATTCTCCATATAATTTGATATCTGCATATTTACAGATCCAGCAGGAACTGCATCAATCTCTACAGCAGAAATAGCACTATTTACTGTTTTACCAATATTTTTTGTCACAACAGTTGGACTTGTCATATTGATATTTCGAGTAAAAAGACAAGGTACAAACTGCATTTTACCTACCTATTACACTATAGAAGAATGTTTTGAATGATAATTTGTGTCATTAGCTTACATTTTACCAATTTAACTAAATTTCTATATTGGTCATCTATTGCTTGCCTCGCGGTTATGTTCCCTCTAATCGTCCCAGATGTCACTAAGCACTTTTATTTTTGCACATGTTGCAAAAGCTGTTTAATTTACTATTGTCGCTCTGTCGTGGCTTCTGATATACAGATACCTTTATACTGCTAAAGTTTAATCTGCCTTTCAAATGGATCTGGGCAAACTGGTTGAGCTAAGCGTTATTCAATATTTTGGTTTCCTAAAAAAATTTTATTGTACTGGCGATGGTAAACTACGTCAGTTATAAATCCACCACAATACAGAAACTTTTTTGCTAGATTTTGATAAGGTATTAAATCCAATATCTTGAGCAAAGTCAAAATAGATTTTTGTACACTCTCTGACAATTTATTTTTACATTGTTATCTTTAGTTGATTGATGTTTCGAATAGTATATCAGGTTTGTTTTAGAACCCCTAGTGTATTAAATGAAGTGCAAATAGTTTCACGACAACGGATTAAAAGGTATAGTGTCATTATAAAAACGAAAAGGCTTTAAAAAGATAAAATTGATCTTGAAAGTGAAGTTTTTCCTAACACCCCCCACCCTTTCTGACGTTCTTTAAGGCTAAAGTTTGCGGTCTTGGTTCTGCTTAGCCATAATTCCATGCATTTTTTGCCTTCTACTGTGTTTAATATTTTTAAAATGGGCCTGGCTGATCATATTGGTGCTATATATGTGACAGATTGTTATCAGTGGATTTTTTAACTTTGAAATAATGTATGCCATATTGAAAGGAAAAATAACCTTACCTTTCATAAATTTGCAGCCAGCAAACTATGATACGAAGATTTTCTGGCTGGCGAAAAGTAGAAAATTCCTTCTTTTGTTTTACTGAAATTAGGCTTAAACTAATTTTGCCAGCTCCTTCTACCAAAACGATAACTTAATTTTCATTAAAAAGTTCAAAGACTACATGTTTTACGAAGTTTAATAATCTATTATTTGATTATAACCATCTTATCCAAAACAGATGTACGCTGGAGACTGATCTTTGTATTTGATATTTGTACATAATATGCATCATTTATATGATAACATATTTTGAGCAACCATATCGCTTATATCCTCTCTATCTTCCGTATAATAATAATGGATAGAAGATCTTAAAATGGGAGTCTTTTCATAAACAGTTATATCTCTTTTTTCCAGGTGCGGCTAATTCTGGAGAAGAGTGAGTAACTTTTACATATTACGAAACTGACAATTTGGCATTCTTGCTATATAGACGTCATGTATTCTGAGTAAAGAGTATTTGCATGGTGACACTGTGATAAAGAGAACTAAAAGCGGTTATCCTAATATGCCCAAAGTTAATAACTTGGTATACAATAAGAATGATGCAACTGTCAAGCTCAACTCTAAAGTAACGACTGCACGACTGTAACTATGAAATGAGACCCAATGCTACGAGAATCGCAAGTGTTCAGAGATATTATCTATAGTTTAAATGAAAAGGAGAAAGCTCTTTGTATTCTAGATAACAATGTAAAGAGCAGAATCACAAATGATAAGATGCCGGGGAGTAAGGGTTACTGATGCCAGAGAAATGTTAAGGCGTTTCTCTTAATACATTGCAAACTGCCTGCATTTCGCTTTTTCTTATTTTTATTCACTTATGCTTTACAAAGATCAGTTTATCAGTTCCTTGAGGGCCCTAAAGGCCTCAAATACCTCGTGCCTCTTGTTGCAGGCTTCAACTTCCCAAAGTTCCATTTTGATGATACTTAAAGACAATTAGATCTCTTAACTCTAGTTGCTCCTAAATATTGTACACTTGATTTGAATCCAAAACATGTCGTTTGAGATTGATATTATTCTTGAGTGGCAGGGAATAGAGTTCTGAGGTGTTGGAAATCAATCTACCTTGCTAAGATTAAAGGTTGTTAATTGGCAAAATTAAATAAAACTAAATGGTTATATGCTAAAGGAATTACTTGATTGCGAATAGATGCATAATTTAGCAAAATCGACGCCAATTACTTGCCAAACTCACACCTTGCATCTCTGCCATTATGCTCCAACAAAGGTTATTTGCTACGAGATCTGTTTCTTATCATAGTGTTGTTTCTCAGCTTTTTGTAGGTTGTTAAGACAAAGAAATTTTCATATATTCTTTCTTACTGTGCGATAAGAGCACCGCGAAACTTTAACTGGATTTCTTTCAGTTGTTTTCTTTAGCTAGCTTTTTTTGTTATAATTCTTGCAGAGTTTATTTTATTGTTAAAAGTAAAGTAAATTTAGTGATGGTTCCATGACGATGCATCGGCTTGAGAAGAGGTGCTCTAGGTTAGGTAGCAGAGCTTCCAGATAAAAGAAAATGGAACCTAGTCTTTGGTACTTCATCGGTTAACAAATTTTTTGAGACACTTTTCTCGAAGTTAGAATGACCTTTCTCCAACCGATCTTTGCAGCTTCATAAAATTTTCTAAAGGATTTGAACTTTGAATTATAGCAATGCAGAATCTAGCCAGAAAGAGCAACGCCATTACATGGATCTACAGCTGAATGACATCAACCCCGAATCACAACAATATGCAACTATAACAAATCCCGGTGCAGTGGCATATGAGCAGATTCCAGTTGCAAACAGCCATTACATGGACTTAGGAGGAAACCAAGATGATAATCAAACATATACTAAACTATCGAAAGACTATGAAGTTATTACACCGTGAACTTAGAACATTCAAATCAGTGTGTTTCTATGTAGATAATTTGAGATAAAATGAAAGCTATTAAAAGAATTTTTGATAATTAATCGATATTCTTATCAACACCTTTTTAATAGGTATATAGAGCACTTTAATTACACTACACCATGTAAATTGCAGTGATAAGGAATCAAGGAGACATTTATCTGTTTGTAATGGTTTTTTTCTGGCGTGATTCAGCTTCTATTCTGGCTATATCAAAACGCTTTAACCTACGCTAATTGCCAAGGAAAATTTGAGTTTGCTGGCAACCCTTAACCAAAGTTCGTTCGTTCAAAGGGTCTTCCAGTGATACTTTGAAAAGATGACTCTACAGTAGTTAAATATAAAGAACCCCGCAGAAGTTAAATATAAGGATCATAATAGATTTGATAATCTTTGCCATTCGATGTGAAAATGACAGTCAATGACCAAGGATATTGTCTTTTATCAAGGTAATTAGAGATGCATTGGACATAGATGCTTTATGATTATTTAGATAAAAATAGACAGCTGTTGCGTCATATAGATCATATAGCTTTTAGACCAAACAGTGATGAAACATTGATGGTAAGAGGATTAAATACGATATTAGGTCAATGGTACCAGCTGTATCTGGAAAATGTTTTCAAATATAATTTCACGCCGAGAAAATTTGAATTGAAAAGACAACCAATACAAAAAATAAACATGTAGATGAATAAGATGAAAGTTTTTGCATAACAAGAAACTAGTTATATATCAAACTAGCAAACCAAATTCTCACTCACATTACATTGCATGTTAGGTAACACTTTCTATGAATATAAACACCTGAGAGCTTTGATTGAATAATTTTGCGAAAATCAGAGATCTCACCTGATATTTAATCTATTCAAAAAAATAATTTGTAAAAGAAGCTAATCGGAGCAAACATCTTAGCTATGACTAGCGCAAAAGACATATATTTCATCAGGCAATCAGTGTTATTCAGTTTTGGAGAGGCAATTTCACCTACTTGAATATCATTGGAGATTTTACCCTTGAAACGAAAATCTGCATGCCAGCTTGTTGCATGAGAGGTGGTTTTTAGGTGTTCGCATTGCAGAAAAGATGTCTCACATCTTATACACTATTCATCCAATCCCATAGATACTATTACATATATATTACGGTACGCTAAATACGATTAAGCAAGCGTTTTACTGAACTGTCCATGGATTAAATTCCTTAAGCTTGAGCACACGTGCAGAAGCCCACGTGAAGAAACCCCCCTCCCTTTTATAATATGGATAGATGTCAAGTTTCTCCTAAGATTCAGTTCAAATATTGTTCATCGTGTTTCTGCGTTTGTGATACCCAAACAGCGACAGTATTTTCCAAAAAATGCAAAAATTATACCTATACCAACTACTCAGGTGTCTGCTATATTGCGATGAATTTTTTGTGAGGCAATTTTCTTACAAGAAAAAAAGCTCGGCATTAGTCCTCCTTTTTCCAATTGTTCAAGTCAGATGTGCCCAGAAGGCTAATTTGAAGTTAAAACTGCTGGTGCCGCTGTTGAAGGTTCTGATTTAGTAAAAGGAAAGCAGGGATTTGTTAGGAGTTTCTTTTATTATTGCGTCTATAAGAAAAACCAATGAGCAGCAGCGCACCTTGATTCAATGAAATATTTCGAGTTGAAATCATTTACATGATTTCGTACTCGCAGTCGCAAGTTAGTGGCGGTAAAAATCATTTTTGGAATCATCCTTGCATATCCCCAGCATAAATACCTAGCCTTGGTTTGAAGATCCACAATTTAATTACGGCGGAGGGATAGGAACTGTAAGAAAATGTAAGCATAACAATTTATACCAAGTTTGCAAATTTGGAACAGCCACCACTTCAAAAATCTTGAAAACAGCAAATCCCAAGCCTTGAAAACACAGTGCTTGCTGCTTCAAACCTGCTCATACCCATTCACTAATTTGTCGAATATTTCAATTACAAGCCTGCCCATAATCTTTCTTTTTCGACGCGGTGATAAATACGTTGAAAACTTTGCGATTAATATTGCTTTCATATCAGACTGCGAGGATGCCCCTTCAGATTTTCTTATACCATAATAATCGAAAATATTAGGATTTTTAACTTACCGATAAACTTCCACGGCAGGTCGCCTTCATTATTTTTCGGAGCGCGTTACCGATATAAACCATGGCATAGTATAAACATAGGCTAAATATTCTTTGGCTACTTGAAATGATCGTCAACATGGACTCACATCCAGACTGTGGCAATTCCGTAAGGAATAGTCAGGAATCTGAAAGGAGAAGAACGTTCAATCTATTGTCATGGGACATTTGGAAAACGATTCAATTCTTTATTGTATTCGGAGAACCATCCAAAAGCGAATTGATGTTTTTTATAGCTCACATTCATGAAAAATAAAGCCTCGAGGGTTTAAATTTATACAAGGAAATCTAATAGAATTACACACGGACCTCGCTTATTGCTTAACGTGCGTTTAAAATAGATCCAGTAATCAAAATTATAAATATGCAAGTAAATGCCTTTGATTGAATGCACTATAAATACATTATTTATTTGTTTTTACTTTTTTTGTAATTGCAAATTTGTCCGAGGGAGGGTGAGTTACTATTAAAATCTAAAGTAATGTACCATCTAGAGTAATGGAATAAAGAACCCCTTAAATCTTAGATATTTCGCAAGAAAAGATATATTTAGAAAGAACTGGCTGTGCTTCCAATGTGGAGAAAAGGCGTTAGATTGCGGAAACAGATTGCAGCGAGTTTTGTAAACATCTTTGAAAGAATTGCTCTATTTTTTTTTAAAAAAATTACGTAAAATGGCATCCTAGGATCCAGGTTCCTTTTTGCATTTCCAATACTAGTCAACGGAATTGAAGTATTTCCCTCTAATACCATAAATATTGCATTTGCTAGCACTTATTCTCGTGCATGTTCAACGCCATCCATCTCTTCTTTAAGAAAATTTGCAAAACGGGCAAAAAGGAATTTAATCTTCACTACCCTCTCCAAATTAGCTGCAAATGTCCTAACCAATTCTAACATTTGACATTATATTAATGCCCTGCTTACACTAAACAATCTAACCCGGGGCGAACCCGAGTTAGTTTAAGCCGGGGCGAACCCGGTTGCGTTTACACAACAGAAGATCATTTCGAGCTTTGCCCTGCAACCACTGATCTCAAAAAAGGACTGGATCGAGCTTCTATTGTTTGAAAAGTGAAGCCAAAAAATTTCGATGGCGGCCATCTTACTAGGACCCATAAAGCTGCGGTTTTAAGTGAAGAGTCAAAAGCAAGCCACTCAGCATGGATTATCAAATGCCATTTAACAGGTTTTTAGCTTTCGGATCGAATGTTTTTGATATACTTGTACTTTATCGAGTATACTTTTCACGTGTTCGCTGATGTTCAATGTTTGGGTCCTACCAATATGGCGCCGATCTGGCTTCAAAAAGTTGGATTCGAAAACAATAGGTTGCTCGATCCAGTCTTTTTTTGAGATCAGTGCCTGCAACACGGCAGCAGCAACCACGTAGGATACTTCAAAATGGCGGTAGATTGACAACTTGCGAGGTTGAAATTTTGCAGACAGATCCTTCTTTTAAAGATGCTAACGTTTGCGTTGCAGTGTTTTGTTAAAAGACGCTCCTTGTCAAGAAAGTTGGATGAAGAAAAACGAAGAGTTGGCAGGAAGAATCGAATCGCTATCTGTCTATCTAATAGCTGTTGGATCTTTTCATCAGTCCAGATGCTTATCACCAGGAAAACTTACTCTTCAGTCCAAGTTCAACCTCTATCAACAGTTTCCATGCTCATTTAAATTTAGCAAAATTTTGTTTTCGATTTCCAATACAGTTGTTTGTTTACATTGAGTGAAATTTTGTTGCATAGGCGCGCTTTTTTATTTTGAAAGGAAATACGCATGCGCTAGCTGTAAAACGGCCCCGGGTTCGACCCTGATTTGCGTTTACACTACGTTGATAAAAACTAAGCCGGGGAGAACTCGGGGCGAACCTACCTCCGATGCAGGGTCAGTTTATAGTGGGTCGAACTCGGGGCGAACCCGGGTTAGTTGCGCTTACACTACAAAAATCTAACCCGGGTTAAACTAACTCGGGTTCACCCCGGGTTAGTTAATGTAGTGTAAAAAGGGCTTAAGTTACGTTACAGAATTAGAGGTTTCTAGAGATTTGCCTTGTCTGAGCGGAACCTATGAAATTTGAATTGGGTACCACAGTCTGAGAATTTTGATTTTTCTTGAATACCAGATAGAAATAAATGGTTCACATGATAAAGGTTTACAGCATGCGCTTAAAATGTTCTCTGAAAAATTTTGCAGCTTACACAGAACCGAGCCTTAATTTATAAAGTATATAAATATAAATAAAGTATAAATAAATATTTAGGAACGATGCCTTATCAACTATGAAAGTAAATTAAAGCAAAAGTAATAAAGCTGCTCTTCCTAGGTGTCATGCTTGATTGTTGCTACCCATCTTCGCTTCTCAGAAGCTGTTTCACTTCTATTTTAAAGCGATTTAGAAATGGATAGTTTCTATGTTGTTGTGGAATCCCGTTCCACGTAAATGCTCCTGTGAATCGGGATCTGTTCTTTGTAAATTCTAATCGAGGCTTGGGTATGTGCAAATCTCAAATATTTCTATTGAGTTGCAATTGAAAGTCGTTAAATTGATATTTTTGGCTAAAATAAGTTCATTTCCAAATGATTTTGTAGCTTTCTAATTAGTAGGGCACATCTTGCTCTCGTCGCCCCCGCTGCACTCGTGCTGCAGGCGCCCTTTTGAAAGATAAATCAAATTTTAGCGTCACAAAAATATATCACAAACAATTTCAATTGACTTCTCCTCTGTCTGATAAATATAGCAGGAAAAACAGATATCTTTTGTTTTAATATGTGATTTTCATTAAAGTTTGAACCACATTACAAAAATTTCACAGCCCATTAGCTACAGAGCAGTTTTGCGAGACTATTTGAGACCCCAATGCAACAAAGACCGTTAAGTTTGGTACCCCTCCAAAACTTCTTCAACCCCTGTACCCTGTTTTAAATATGACGGCTCCCTATCGTTTTCTCAGGTCTAACGCTGCGGAGGAAATATTCGAACGAGGAAGTGAAAAAGCATTACAGCGATTTTTGTTTTCGTAGGAAATCAACCGGCCATAACATGTCGAGGCTTTTTAGCAAAGTTACTGAATAAAAGACTATACTCCATAAATGCTATTTGCTGCGTTCAACGGTTGATAGGTTTCTTGCTAAAAGTGGCGAAGTTTACATAATTGAGGAGAGCCGCAAATGGCAACAAAGTTTGCTTCGTTATCTGTCTGAACAAGGTAGGCCCAATATGAAAGTTGATACTTCACAACAGTTATTGTTGAATCCCAAACTCCAATCTCCGATGACGGAATGGCCAAACGTTTTACTTCTTATATGCAGCTCATAATTTTTCACAATTGTAGATCTTTACGTATCTACTTGCGGCGACCTTTGCAGAAGGATATAGAAGAGGGAATGAAGTGTCTCTGGGAGGTGCGTCATTTTCGAGT
This sequence comes from Catostylus mosaicus, assembly GCA_964019065.1. NCBI lineage: Eukaryota > Metazoa > Cnidaria > Scyphozoa > Rhizostomeae > Catostylidae > Catostylus > Catostylus mosaicus. The sequence goes on along the minus strand of OZ025190.1, from coordinate 6,145,838 downwards.
GAGGAGGCTTTAGAGATTGGGCATTGCCTATTTGGAATGTGCTCACGCAAGTTCATGCTGGTTCTCTACAGAAGTCGATGAAAAGGCCAGGCCCCCCAGCCCCCAAGCCCCCTCCCCGGCTCCGGCGTGCCTATGGATAGTCACATAGGGTCTTTATACCTACTCTAACGCTATACCGGGGGCTTGTACCTGCGCATATAAGATTCTTTCCAGGGGGTGGTGTTGGGGAGGGGGGAAGGACTCTCAATTCTCCTATTTTCCTAAAGCATGAGCAAACATTTAAATCGGGGCTGTTGGTAAAAACAATTGGTGCTATTTTGTGACATGAGTTTTGTACTCTAGACCTCTAAACTCTTTTATGGTGTGATACTATTGCAAGTTGTGATAGCAGTATGAGAAAGCCTAGATAAGGGAAGTTAGGTATTAAAATATCAAGTGGACAAATATTGAGCCAAATACTGGTATCACCTTTGATACGACTCTTTTACATATTTAGCTTAACAGTCTTTGTGTTTACCAAGGATTATGTATATGATTATTTGCTGGAGCATCTCCCGATAGGGATAGAAATAGCCCAATGTGCTCATATCATACGAAGGATATAAATACAAAATAATTGAAAAACGGATTAAGAACTTCAAATCGGGACTTCTTCAAGCTTAAGCGGGGCCAAGGCAAGACGGAGCAAGGGAAAATTACACACAACTAGTATCAAGCCGGAAATCTTTCGATTAACACGGCAAATTTACTATTTGACTAAAGTGTAAGGGTAGTCTGACCTGAAATGCTAATATGACAAAATTCATTGCATATCATGCTTAGCACAAAATTCAGTAACAATAAACCGTATCTCTTCCTCCAACTTCCTTGCACTTCCATCACCATCTCCCATGTTTTGAGAAACCGCCATTGGATCAATTATTGCCATCTAAATAAAAACCCTGTTCTAAGGTATCCGTCGGTATTTCACAGCGACCATAGAATTAACCAATAAATTTCAGCACCAGGGTTCTGGTACTTGGTGAGCCATTGCATCATGATATCTTTTAGAACATGACATATTTTGATACCCAAATAGTCAATAACGAAGACAACGTTTCACGCTCCCTATCTCTCTATTAATTATGCATCGTTTTGTGAAATTCTCAGTAAAATTGATTTTATTTTTTCAGGCTAGTGTTTTCAACTTCTCACCAAACATGGAATTGTTTCCTTTAATGCTCGTTCTTGCAAAGGTGACGATTGACTTTGCTAACTAACAGCCATATTTAGAAAAAAAAGCAAATTTGAATGGCAAATAATATTGATTTCTGAATGTAAACGAAAGAGGAATACTACTTGAGATATTTTTACTATTTAGATGTTCAATTTTAAATCTAATTCTCATGGATTACTTTGGTTCTAAGGTTGATACTAATGTACCGGCAAGCAAAGTAAACGTCACGATTTTTCTTTTTTTAATGGAAAGGGATCAGCAGCTTATCATAGTATTTCAGGATGAGAAAAAAAGATTCTTCTTGTTTAAATTAGGATAAAAGAGACACAGGTTACTGGAAAAGTAGTTCAACAGAGAATTATAAAGTGGAATAATACCATCATGATTATCTAAGGAGACGCTTGACACAATAATTTTGATTTTGGTAAATCACAACTAAATTTGTGCCATTCTTAAAGGTCCCGGCTGTCACCTGCCCTCATTTGTTTTTGGTAGACTTTCGGCAGTGCAGACTGCATCAGAGTGGAACTGTTTCATATCAGTTGGACATTTTTAGTTATAATACAAAAATTTATTCTGCTGGCCTTTGGTTTTGGAACCCTGTTTCAAAATATTTAAGAGTGCTGCTGCTATTAGCGTTCATCAAAATTATTCATCTTTTCTAACTAATTATCTTGCTAAGCCAGTTTGAAGAGATCGAAATGAATTGCGTATTTAATTAAGCTAATATTGGGCCGCACAGTTCTGATTTACTCAAATTCAACGAAAATTCTGTATATACAGTCAATCCAATATATTTAAGTAATTGTGCTATAGAATTTACAATTCATTTTGCTGCTTTTATTGATTCCAAGCATTGAATGGAAAATATTTGAGTAGTCAACAAGTTATCCAAATTGTTTTGAATTAACAGGTTTATGAACATTCTAGCACCTCCTTCGAAAATACCCTCTCTAGAAGGGATTGCATGAACTGTGAATCTAGTATAAGGCCGAAATCCACTTTGATCTCCAAATGCTTTTCTAAATAATCAGTATCAACTATGGACGGTGTAGGTAGTTTAGCTATCAGATAGTCATTTTACATCGCTCTATAGCTGAAGAAACTTTCAAAGCATAAAACTGCGCAACATTGTCATTCGCGACAATCTTTGTCCTTCTTATCAAGAATTGAACTTTATATGTTCAATTATAACATCTTCTTAAACTAAACAGTTAGTTGATTCGCGACTTCATTGTGTTGAAAGCCACTATATATTTCTTTCTAGCTGTGACTTGAGACAATATCGTTTATAATCACGTGTTGATCAGCGTTGGGAATGCATCATTCGCCATTGATCTTTGAAAAATCACAAAATTATTTTTTTAAGAACACTTAAACTAATGAATGTATTTTAATACAATAAATTTTATCATTTTTTTTTTCACGTGTTATATATTTGAAAAAATCTGAAATAGTATATTGCATGATGTTTTGAAAGATTTTACTTGGTGGAACTTATTTCATTGTCAAAAACATCCAGAACATCACAAAACTGTAATGATCGCTGTCCCAATTTTTGCAGGTTCTGGATATGCTGCCTCTGTGAATGTAACAATATCTTCTTAGAATGTTCTAAATGGCACATCCATCAAAATGACTGCAGCATATGATCCTACTTTAGGAAATCACTTTTTCAAGGAGTTAGATTGTGGTTACACAAATCCTGTTGGTATTTTGTTTACATCTTTAACTGAATACAATAGTTTTAAAAATACGATTATAAGAAATTCAGCATTAACTGCTGCTGAAAATGCAAGAGTGAATATAACATCAAGAGGAAATCCATTGATGCTTGAAATATTTCCAATGATATTTGAAGATGAAAAGAGGACGTTTTACTGTCGGCTTAATTATTATGATTGTGGAGGAACCATCCAAACTACAGAAAGTCAGAAATTACAATTGGAAAATGTTTTTTGTAAGTAATTGTACGCAGTGGCGTAACGGAGACACTCGGGGCCCTTAGGAATTAAGTACGATGGGGCCCTTGCGTAGCGACCGCGAAGCGAAGAGAGCTCTACAGGGAAAGGGGGCTGGGTTATTGAGACAATGTTTGAAACATGCCCTGTAGCACCTCAAAAATGCACGTTATGCATACTCCAGTACATAGGTGGAAAAAGTATCGGAACCTGGGAATGTAGTTCCCAGAAATTTTTATGGATGCAAATATCTGCAGAAATTTTCACAGAAAATTTTTGAAGTGCTGAAGCAAGTATAAAACTCTACTGATATGATTTCCCTCAATTTAACAGAATATATTCTCCCAAGTTGCCTGTGAGCAGCTAAATCTGAGCTGCCAATGAACTGCTTTTAGCGGTCCAAAGGTAGCACATGGCATTTTCTTAGAACAACTGTTTTGGAACAATTAAAAAAGCATGCAGGTGGCTCCCAAGTTTTAAATAGATTGTTGAAACAGCCTGGCAATCTTCCCTTTATGGAAACGTAACATTTGCACCTTGCATAGACATTGTTTGATATCACCAATGACAAACGACACTGAAATGTAAAAAAGTTGTTTTCCGGTCATTTTTAAATCTTCAGTTCAACCTTTCATGGTGCTTTTTATGAATTGCACAATCAGATTTCCCAAGATCTAGCTTGCCCTCCCCTATACACCATTTAAATGTTGATAAATAGGTACGAACAGAAATTTTATTTGTCTGCCCCCTAAAACATTTCGCAGAAAGTTTTGAGCAAGATATCTGGGTTCCCAGAAAGAAAAATTTATTCCACTTCTGCTCCTGTAATCCACAAACTACGTTTAGAGCTTCTGCAGATAATGTTAGTGCAATAGGTGCAGTAAATTTTGTGCAGGTAAAGTGTTCTCCCTTTACAATGAACGCTATCCGTGCGAATAAAGACAACAGTTCATAAACAAAACGTTATTAAAAATTATGCAGGGTCACAATTTGTTTTTATCAGGTGCTCTTGCTCACAACGTGTGCTTTTCTACGTGCATAAATGTTGGCAAAATCCCTTATAAGCTTTGTTTTATCAATTTTATTTGCTTCCTTATTCTCAATAGACAAAATTGCTAGATCGTCAAGTCTCTCCTGTGACATTGTAGATATCAGATATTTCTTTATCAGTTTCAACTTTGAGAATGATCTTTCTGCCGATGCAACAGTTATTGGCAAAGTAATGAAAAGTATTAATAGATTGTACTTTTCTTGAAATGAGGAACTAAGGCAGCTCTGGAGCATGAGATTGTTAACTTCAAGAACAGTGTCAGTGACTGAAATCTCCTTTCTCGATTCGGTTGCAAATGATCTCTTCTCAGAATCTAATTCATCTGTAAAGTCGTTTGGATATTTTTCACGAATTGCTCGTGCTGCATTTTCAAGCATGTCAGGATTCAGTTTTGCCAGATTTTTGGGATAGATACAGCTGAATAATGACGTCACCATTGCTTGTCCTTTGAATCTTTCTGTCAGTTGCATCAATGCTGTATCGGCAGTCTTATAAAAAACATTTATCTTGAAACTTTGTTCAGGATCCATCAGTATTCCATCTACAACAAGTACACCTGATTTACACCTTGCCTTTCGACCCCTCTTTTGTTGAAATTCTAGTGATCCATCCCAAGACTTTGCTAGTGCTGAGACAGTCAGCATTACAGACTGCCATGATTTTCGAAGATATTTGAGCTCGGAGAATGCAATATTAAGGAGCCTATAGGCAACTGACAAGTCAATTCTAGGGGACTGAAGTTCCCTTGATACTGCATTAACACAACTTAGGATTCTCTCCCAGAATACAATAAAGAGAATGAATTCGAACGTGTCCATTTTTTCTTTAGACTCTCTGCATTGTCACGCTCACTCCTGTTGTTTGATGTCAAGATGAATCGCCTCAGAAGCCTCATTATTTGGGGATAACTGTCACGCACAGCTCGCACCGCAACAATGCGAGAGCTCCAACGTGTCGTACATAATTTTGTTAGTGTGAGTGATCCTTTCCCAGCCTCGATTCCGAGATCTCGCTATCGATTCAGTGAAGAAGTAAAAAAACTGAAAATATCTCAAAGGGTAGCAAAAAAGTTTTCACTCACAGCTAGTGATGTCGCTGCGTCATTTATTACCAGGTTTAGATTATGGCAACTACAATGCACAAAAGGAACGGGAGACTTAACCATGCCTTTAATCAATTTCTGCCCGCCACCATGAATTCCACTCATCACACTCGTACCATCAAAGCCCTGACCTCTTAATTTCGAGAAATCTATGCCAAGATTTTCCAAAAATGCTTTGGCTGTCTTTGCTTTTCCATCAGCATAAGGGTTGTTTATTTTCACAAAACCCATAAAGATTTCTACAATTATGCATTTATCTTTTGTGACCTTTGTCCACCTGACAACAACGCTTAATTGGTCGACTCTAGTAATATCACTGGTGGAATCCAAGATAATACTCCAGAATGGTGCAGAATTGATATTTCTTACCAAAGTCCATGATAAGGTACTTAGGATTCTTACCAAAGTCCTGAATCTTAGGGCTAAGGTAGTTTGTTGCTCTACCTGGAAGAGATATAACTTCTGCTAGAAATTCATCATATTCAGCCATTAGAGATACCAATGCCAAGAAGTTTCCACCTTCACATATGTTATCATGAACTTGCTCTCTATGCCCTCTGAATGCTAACGTCAAAGCTGCCATTTTCAGTATAATTGAAATAAGCCTTTGAAGAACCTTGGCCCAAAACAACATTTGTCTTCCAATCTCATTTTCGTTTTCCTCACTGAAATCTTTGTCAACTTTCCATCTCATGTAGGCAGCAGATGCGTGTAAGTGCATGTTTGAATTTTCATGCCGCTTTATTTTATTTATCTTAACATATTATGTAACGATCCTTGAATTCCATTGATCCATCTCTTTTGCATAACATAATTTGGAGTCGAGCGATCGACAATCAACCAGCAAACTTCACAATACGGCATTCTCAGCACCATTGAATAACATAGCCAATGTCTTGGTACGCACATGTTTTGATGCCTTTTATTGTAATAGCTTGCACTAAAGTTGGTTGTAGCATTTCCATTACCATCTGCTGATTGAAAAGGACCACAAGGTCTACAGGGGCCATCTTGAATGATGTTCTTTTTCGGTACTACGTTCTTTATATCTTCATCGTAATGGCCCCGATCGGTTGGGTTTTCTCTAGACAAATCAAATATTTCAGGCTCATTAGGGCTACTCGATTTTGTTACTTCAACTTGATTCGTGCAAGTGATCGGCTCTTCTTTATCTTGGAAACACTCTTGGCTCTCATTGCAATTGATCTCTTGCGTTTGTTCGCTCTCGTTCATTTTAGATTCCTTGTGATAGGATTGATGCTATGGTATTGTCCACAGTGCCGCTGTCTAAACCTTTTTGGAAAAAGACCCAATCGATTTGGTGTTTGCTGTTGCAGCTTCTTCTTTTCGCTTTTTGTCAGCTCTTTTTTTGCTCCGGACTCATATCGAGGCTTTCCATTTGCAGACATACCAACTGAGTGAATTCTGTCCGTACCGAATCGTGTTATTATCAAATGATACTATTGAGAATAAACGTTCAATCTACGTACTGCAACTTTCAATTTTGTGATCTAAATTCTAAGCAAAAATGAGAGCCGAAACAGTCATGTTTAAGTAAGCTGTTAAGATGGTGTCAAGCATTTCTGTTATGGCTTAAGGTATGCGAAAGTTTTCTTTCACTGCCCTAAAAACTTAAATTTTTTGTCAAATTTTCATATTTTGGTTTTTGCTTAAATTTGTTACCTTAAACCATCTTTTAATGTATTAAACTGGGTTTTAGATCATTGCCCTCGCTATTTTGATAATATTTGCAGTTTTAGTAGACATGGTTGTGGGATTTTGGGAGGTTTCTTTGTCGGTTTTTCTGAAATTCATCAAAACCTTTCCCAAAATTTTCAGAGTTAGTCCGCCATTTACCTTGCAAACCTTATATCGTTTGAAAGCCCAGTGTCTCATCTTCTTATTGCTGACGAAATCTTTTATGTTTGATTCACCTGTAACTAGCAACCTTGCCCTTTTTCACCACGCCCGAACAACCGTTAACGTTGTTGTGGTTATTATAGTTCCGCTGATTGGTTAATTTGATTAAATCATGCCACTGATTGGTTACTTAGCTGTCATGTGACAATAACATGGCGTCTTGTTCTCAGCTGTTTGTAGTTAACGAGATTTTTATTTTATCGCATAGTGAGTGTCCCAAGATAATAGATTATAAAACCGATAAATATTTTCGAAAATGGGTAGAACAATGTTTAGGACAAGAAATACGCTCGTTGGAGGTAAAAGAGAAGCTAGCAAAAGGCGTGGGAGCAGAGATGTGGCAAGAGAAGAAGATGCGTTACTAAATAAAAACAATGATGAGAGTCGGGGCAAGATGGAGTCAGCCAGCGCAAAGAAATTGAGCGCATTTGGAATTGATATTGAAAATATCACTAAAGCTCAGCCAGAAATTGAAGATAACGGTAGAACTGACTGTTACTTTATCGTACAAAAATCAGTTCTTGACAGTCTGTTCATGAAATTTCTCTGCCCGAATTGCAAGGAGCCTGGCCTATGTTTGGAGTTATCAAGTGAAGACAGTTACGGTTTTGCTACGAAAGGAAAGAGTAATTGTAGTCGTTGCCTCGCCTTCACAGATAATCGTTTCTTTTGTAAACCAGTTGGAGGATCTGTTTATCAAGGGTCATCTTTTGATATAAACATTCGCTCGGTTTTGGCTTTTCGTGGTATTGGATCTGGTTTCTCTAACATAAAGCAGTGATGTTGTATAATGAACATGCCTCACTGCTTGAGCCAGCAAGGGTACACAAAAAATAATCGAGAAAAAATCGAGAATTCAAGCCTTGACGTATTTGAAACCATTGTATCAAAGTCAAGAGATGCAATAGTTCAGGCCTACAATGAAATTGGGGTTGTGCCAGACAAATATGGGGTTTTGGACATATCAGTTTCCTTTGATGGCTCATGACAGAAGAGGGGCCATAGCTCACATAATGGTGTAGCATCTGTCATAGACTTGCTAACAGGGTTTCCTCTTGACTTTGAGGTGCTATCAAACTATTGCAACAAATGCAAGATCGCAGAAGGAATGCCGGATGATGCTGAGTGGAAAGAAAAGCACAAAGCCAACTGCCCTAAGAACTTTGATGGCACCTCCAATGCAATGGAGGTTGAATGTGCCGAACGTCTCTGGAAAAGGTCAGTATAATTACAGATACACAACCATGCTATCAGACGGAGACAGTAAAGCATATGATGCAGTCACCACTTTGAAGCCATATGGGGATGATGTTTTGATCACCAAGGAGGACTGCATCAATCATGTTGCCAAGAGAATGGGCACTGCATTGCGTACCCTTTTTGCCACTGCAAAAGCTCAAAAGGAGTCAATTTCAGGGAAGGGCAAGCTCACGGACATGAAAATAAAAAAAATTCAAAATTATTATGGAAGGGCCATAAAAGATTACTCTTCTGATACTGATGTCTTGAAAAATCGTATTATGGCTATATTATTGCACCTTTCCTCCACTGATCAAGCTCAAAAGCATGCACATTGCCCTCCTGGGGAAACTTCATGGTGCTTCTGGCAGAGATCAGTTTCAAAAAAATTGATTCCAGGTCCCCATAAGGACCATGAAACACTACCTGTAGAAATTGGAAAAAAGCTGGTTCCAATTTTTAAGCGCCTTTCTGACCCTGAACTCTTGAAAAGATGTGCTGGTAGTAGGACTCAGAACCCAAATGAGTCATTCCACAACCTTATTTGGAAGCTCTGTCCAAAGACCGTAACATTAGCTGCTTGCCAGTTGTCAATGGGGACATCTTTTAAGGAAGTTTTGTGCCAGATGTTGAACATGACACCAGGGGAGTATCTCAAAAGATAAATAGAAAAATAAATAGCATACTTGCACTTTTTAACATACAAGGAACATATTTCTACAAGAATTAGCTATAAAAGTTGCAGTATGAAGAAAATTTGCATGCACCAAGTAAGACACTTTTCGTCCTTAGTTCTCTTATTTCCATGGAAACGGATTAAAATTTTGCAATTTTGACTAAATATTTGAAATCTGTGGATAAAGCTTCTCATTATTGCTACGTCTCATGTGTCTATGTAGCAAAACATAAAAGTTAGTGTGACTGGGTAGTGAACTACCTTAAGTAAGCTGTTAAGATGGTGTCAAGCATTTCTGTTATGGCTTAAGATATGCGAAAGTTTTCTTTCACGAATTCCTTCATTATGTAGCTTCCGAGGACATTTTATTTCGGTGATTATCTTTTGGAGATAACACTTTGATTCAAATTATAGCGAGTTAACAAAAACGAATGAATGCATCCAGTGTGGTGTTAGCAGCAAAGCTTAGTGAGGGTTTTCGGATGGCCTTACAAGCCTTTAAGAACAGTATGGTCAAAAAGCAAATAATAAAAGAAAACTTCAGCCCTTCGGGGCCCCTTTTGGTCGGGGGCCCTTAGTTTTTGAACTACAGTGCCCTAAACTGCGTAAAGCCACTGCTTGCAACCCTCAACAAACAACACGATATTTCAAATAGACTGAAGCTCCCGTATTTTTTGCAACCATTGGCCAGCAGCGTTCCCATGAAGTTGCAAGGATAGCAAGAATCATAAGGTGCTTGAGGTCGAAAATTCCATAAATGGCTTATAGCGATCAGAAGAGTATTGTTGCAAATTTGTCTTATGTATCAAATTCCATTAAATTGCCTGGATAGCATTGCAGTTGAGAATGAGAATGATATGACATTTCCTTTCATAAACGTCTGGATCCGCCCCTGATACGTAAAATTCATAGAAATCTCAACGTGGAAGGCGAAATAAAAAATTCAACATTCCACATTTAACCAAATATAAAATTTTAAATCGACCAACTGGAAAAATCGACCAAACTGGTTTTTTTCACTGTGATACCCCCAGGGGGGGGGGCAATAAGCATATAAGGTTGTGTTAGTCCAAGAATTTTACAGGCCATCAGAAAATATCAGCTCATTTAAAATAACACAAAAAACTATCAACTCTACTTATATCTTGTACCCATGATATGTTGAGATAGCATCACACAGCTGTACTTTGTAAAATTTGCCATTCAAAAAAAGCTGCAAATGGTTGCAGTACAACTTCCAAAGAGTATGGTTAAATGACATGAATAGGTAAAACAAGCCTCAGCTGTTTAGTTCAATGAACAAAACATTTGATCCAGAAATGGAAACCTCACGATAACCCAAAAATATCAGTGTTTCTAAATATGTTACTTAAAAATATCAGAGTTGTTTGATATTTTTTTCCAGAACCCAAAAATATCATTTCTGACAAATATCTAACCCAAAAATCTACATTGGGTAAGCATTTGACCCAAAAATATCGGACTGACGCCTCCCGTAGGTATGTGTGCCAAGTGCCCCCCTGGGTAATGCAATAAGCTGACATACAAAGTTCCTCAAGCTTTGTCTTCAGATTTCAATCATCTGCGGGGAACACCAAAAATGAGAAGAAGAGAAGACTCATGATTGAACACTACTTGTTTTAACAATAAAAGACATGCAGTGTAATTCCTAAGCGTAGGCTAAAGTTTAATGCGATATGTTGTTCTACAAACCAAAATTGGCACTAGATCTTGCTCATGGGTCATGCTCGATTTGCAAAAGGCTCTTGACAACAGTAGTAACAGATAATCACGTATTTATTGGTTGGTTATTTTGCAGGACTTTTCCCTATTCATCCAATAAAATTTAGTACCAGAATTTTCGTAGCGGGGAAGATCTCAAAACATGAAAAATATAGTGTTTGTTTGGCCGTTCATTGCTGCCTTCATGGCCATTACACGAAAGAGCGTAGTAGCTGGAGGGGGAGAGACAAAGGGGAAATGGCTCCAATTTTCGGCAAACTATGCCAAAGTGCCTCTGGAAGACTTCCATACCAAAAAGAAATAACCGTTTGTGGGATTTGTCATGCCCCCCCTTCTCTAAAAAAAACTGCCCCACTTTACTTTTTTAGATGTTTTCTATGTCCCGGATGACACAGGTGACTATCAGACGCGCTATTTTTATTATCAAGTTACTTTAGCAACATTCGCTTTCAATACTTTTGCAAATTTAACGGCAAAATAACCTCTTGGTATTTTCAGACTAGTGCAATTTACTACTCGTCGAACATGGAATTTGCGTATTTGATGCTCTTTTTTGCAAGAATGATGTTTCACATTGGTAAGTAGCAGCCATGTTTAATATATGTTCGGTAAATCTGACAACATCATTGAATAATGTAAAGAAAGAGAAATGCTCTTGGCAACACCTCCACAATCTTGGTGTTACCAAACTGAAAGCGAATTCTCAAGAAGTACTTTGCTTTGAACGTTCATATTAATTTGCCTTGCACTCAACTTAAGTAGGTTTCAGGACCTATCTCAGGGGTGGCGCAAGGATTTGCCCGAAGGAGGGACTGGGTTCCCCGACAGGAGGGCTAAATGATAGAATAGAGGGTATCTTTTCGTGCATTATAACTCAATTTTCCGTCAAAAAGACACGAAAATTTTTCCCGACGGGGGCTAAAGCTCCTCGACAAAGGGGCTACAGCCCCCAAACCCTCCCTCTGGCACCATCCCCGAACTAGCTAGGAGCAGTGTGACGATTTTCTTCAAAAAACCTTGATTAGCTTTTCTTCAAAATAGATTAACTATTATTTGAAATTAACTATAACTAGATGCAATGAAACAGGAACGTGAAAAGTGTCACGACAAAGATCTATTAGGTTTGAGATTCCTTACGACCTCTAAAGCGTAATACTTCGACCTTTGATCGAATCTGACATAAGGGCCGATGCAGCATTTCTGGCAAACTGCTCAGATTCACATGACTCTTCATTGAATGCAGAAAACAGCATGCTGTATTGAAAGACCTCAATTGGACGCTATTGAAGCTAGAGCTCCGCAAGACTCAATCAAAGGAGCCCTGATTTCCCAAATTTATATCAACGATATGACAGATTGATTAAAATTTGACGCTAAATTGTTTGTTGACGATAAATCAATTTTTACTGTTGTTAACCATCCAAACTCAGCTGCCGCTGATATTAACTTTTATTTAATACTTTCGGCCTGTAAATGAAGAATGTCCTTCAACCCGGACACAAATAAACAGGCAGCTGGAGTGGATAAGCTTCGTTAGAGGATGTCCACCGAATCACTTTCTTTATTATTAACTGTTGTTTCAAAGAAGCAGCAAAATTTACGGGGACCCCATAAATAACGGCAACTTCAGATAAAATCAGATAAAAATCTCAAAAACGATGCAAAAATTGTTATAATTCGGCTTCTAGAAGCAGAGGAAGAGTAATGTAGATTTTGAGAAGGGCTTAAAAGAGGTTTCAATTTCAATGAAAATTCCACTTATTTTTTGATCAACACGATATCAGTAAAATTTGAGACGTCATATTTTCACCACCGCCGATTTTTTGCAATGTTTTATGTTTTAATGTGGGAAATAAATGTTAATTTCGTTTTCTAAAGGGATAATGTGTTAAAGTAAATTTATCGAACTTAAGGGTATAACTCATTGAAGGAATATAGGTTATGTGTGCAATGCCTATGTAGCATATTACTGTTTTGTGACAATTATTGGCTTACTTTCCACTGAATTATCCCTATTTCATGCAAGAAAGGAAGCATGTGAGAAAAAATGTTTTGTCTGCAGAATTTGTGATTGCTTAGAATGCTTTATTTAAGACACTGCAGTGTTTATTAGGTTGATAAGCTTAAATTCCTTTGAGCACCTTCTCTTTGAATTCAAAGGAAATGTTTGAAGTGTTCTCATTCGTGATTATAAATGATTATTTTCCAGTTGCCATGGAGACCGCCCTTAATATGCTTGGTCAATTTCCATAGCTATTGGTGTCAGTTGTAGAGGAAGCAATTATATCTTGACCATCATTCTCTATCTGAAGACCACCAAATTTGTCAATCAGTATTATTTAACAGATTCATGGATTCAAAATGATGATAAAGTAAACTTGTTTAACTACACTTTTCCTCTTCTTCGGTGGCTGTCTGAATAAGAAAAGGAATGCGTGGGATATTGACAAATTATGAAAAAGAAACAGTGTAATTATAATCAATCATTGCATTTGCAGCAACTATAGTACTTGCAGCTTATCAGCCTCATTCATTACTTGAGGACCTGGACCATGATTTGGGATGCGATAAGTTTCCTCTTGCAAATCATCAAAAAAAGTTATGCGAAAAATTGTAATGCACTGCTTATATGACATTCTTTATTCTCTATTTTTTTTTTAGATTTTCGAAACTCACTCACTGCTTTGAGAAATTCTCTCAAAATGAGGCATATGCCCTTTACCAGATATAGTTTTTGCCATCTCAGGCAGCTGCGATGTAGTCATCCCAGTCCCTTTCATAGAGCATAGGAGATAGCTTTTCAAAATTATTCTAAATTCAATTCATATGTACCACCTGCAGCCAGACAAAAACAAGTAAAGCTAAAGTCTTTGTTATAAGATTTTGCGATATTTTTCTGTCTTCATTCCTAGGTGTTGCTGATGCTGCCTCTGTGAATGTAACACTGTCTTCTGAGAATGTTCGCAATGGCACATCCATGAGCTTGACAGCATCATTTGATCCTAATACAGGAAGTTCACGATTAGATGACTTAGAGTGTGGTTATTTAAATCCAGCCAGTGGTTTGATCTTATCTTTCACAAAATACAACAGGGTCTTAACCAAACTCGAACTAAAAAATAGTTTACCTTCTGCCATGAAGGCCAGATTGAGTATGATATCATCTGGCAACCCAATGGTCCTAAATATTTCTCAAATCACATTTGTAGATGAAAAGAGAGCATTTTTCTGTGTGCTTCATTATTATGATAGTTTGGGTAATCCTTTTAACACAGAAAGTAAGAGGATAACATTGGACAATGTTTATTGTAAGTAATTTACTATTTGCATATAATCATTGCTGTTACTTCAGATTTTAACACAAATAATAACGGTCGTTCGCAAACCAATTGCAAAGGAAATTATTTAACATCTGCGTAGCTATATATAAAACACTGTTGTGGAATGAAATGTCATATGCATTTCATTTATACTTTCCCATATATATTATTCGTTATAATACTGCGTCTATTAGGTTCTATTGGATATTTAGCATTTGCTCTTCACAATCGTGAATAAACCGACGGTGCGTCCAAGCGGCTTTTAAAAAGCGTTCCCATCCAGTACGGTTGAGCATATTTTTTCCTTTTGTATGAAACCGAATGAAAAGGAGCCTTGTTTGTCCAAAGAAGGAAAATTTGACCTCAAATTTAGCACATGCTATTATTTTTGATCAATTTATAAATATCAAGGAATTACAATTTGGTAGCCATTACCTCACATTTATCATTGATGCATCCGTCTTTGTTATATAAGGTTGCATGCATTGAGCAATATTGAGCTTGTAATGAACACTAGGTTTCATTGCCTTTTATAAAATCGCACGTGTAGTGGCCAAAAGTATTTGGATAGATTGCAGTACGTTTCTAGTCCTATGGACTTCACTTATATCAAAGGGGCAAGTGATTATAGCCAATGCATTTGAATTTTGAATATAATACAATGCTGAAGTATAACTATCAATCAAATGGTACTTTCTCTTTGAGAAGAGAAGAATAAAGTCTCTATTTTTGACAGGATTATTAACGTCTGCTCTGCTATGATGCAATCCGATATCAACAAAAATTTATTCTGGTAAACTCTTTGGATTGTCTTTTGTCAGCTTTAAAATTGCTTTATATGCTATAGTTTCTCCTAGTCCATCTTGATACACTAGATAAACCTTATTACTCTAAAAATGTACTCCACATTGTCATTATAGCCCCACAAATATTGGATAAAGCAAGTTCTATGCAGTCTTCAACATCATTAACAGAAGGCATCACATCAATATTGAGATGTATTGTAACTGGTAGACCAGCATCAACAGTCAGATGGCAATACAACTCAGCTATCAATACCACTAATTCAACTACTTCAACAACAAATGGATACCTTATCACAGTGAAAAGTGTTCTTTCTATAAATAATCCTGTTGAGTCAATGGATGGTCAGCAAATTAAATGCTTAGCAAATCATCCATTTTCATCATCAGTATCCAAAGTGACAACATTTAGTGTTGATTGTAGGTATTTACAATTAAGAGAATTATAATTCTTATTATGCTGGAACAAGGATGGGAGACTTTAATAGATATTCCTAAAACTTTTTCTTGCTATTCATTGCATGCAAATGCATTTGATGAGGCCATAATGTTCTTGCTAATGGTAACTGGACAATTAAGCTTTCATAAATTTCCAGAAAATAATCAATTAATTTTAAGCCACATCACTTGATATTCTGAATTTGGTTTTGAAAATTAAATTCCGTGCATGATAAGATTTTGAAATTGTTTTAATTATAACTGTTCTCAAAATTATTACCAATACTTGCAGTCTTGGGCTACTAGCCGCAATGTTTGTATTTCGATACCAGCGTTATACGACTGATCGCCACTAAAGAAAGCAATCATTGAATCATGACTTGTTACGGGCGATGAGATACTATTTGGCAGCGATTCTTCTCTATTTATAAACTATTGGACAACACGAAAGCGTTTCTGCTCCGATCAATTTCAGCAGCCATGCTTCTTGTGTTCATCATCGTAAGTTGAAAACTTCTTATTAAAATAGAGCACCAAAGTCCCTCAATGAACCTAACAAGTCCCCTTTGCATGTTCATTTTCGTGTTTCTTTTAGATCGACCAATCAATACGACATTGACAATATCTCCTCAAAATCCAAAATTAAGTCAAATAATCCAACTGACTTGCATTGCAAATGGAAAACCTGCGGTATCAATGTATAGATTTTATGTTAATGATACATCAATTGGTAATTCTACAAATGGTTCGTTGTCAGTAAATGCCAATGATTGTTTGAAATTCAATGGATATTTCAAATGTGCACCTGAAAATTCAAAAGGACAAGGGAAGATCAAACAGCAGTTGATTGTTGTTACAGGTAGGTTGTCCATCTTGGACCAAAGGCTATTCATAATATGATAGAGGAAATCAGGTTCAGGGAATTAATTGTTTGTCATATTGGTGGCTATGATTTATGCACATGGTTTATATTGACATATATCTTGTAATTTATCATTCTTCATTGTCAAGTTTGATTTTCCCGTTGAACATAAATATATCAATCTCTTCTGTCTTAACTCTATTAGTGGAGAAAGGCCTTTGATATCATTAAAAAAGAACAAACTATATATCTTCAGACCTATAGTAGTATATTGTTGACATCTTATATCTGCTTAGATTATTCTTAGGTCAAAATGTAACCACTAAAATAGATTTGAATAGAATTGTAAGATATTTCCAGAGAAGAAATTTCGTTGAAAAGGATTGATTTATGAGTTCCCACTTAGTCACTTTCTCAAAAAATAGATTTTTAGTCAATAGTGTTGTTTGAAATAGATTATTCACCCACTGTAAATATTCTTTATAGAAATGTCACTACAAACTCGAAAGCTAATACTTCTTGCTTGCCTATAAATCTAATAATTTAATAATAAATGGGACGAAGTTTTTAGGAACCGCTGATCCTTTTCCTATATTCGTCTTAGGAGCATGGCTCACACCGATTATAGTGAATGAAATATTTCTTGAATTTGAATGAAGTATTCAGATTATATCTTTCTATGATAAAATTTCTTTATAAAATCATTTTGCGGAACATATCTCAAGCTTTATACAATCTTTTATTCAAGATGATGTAAAGACATCAGTTGCATCAGCATCAGTGACATTTTATGAGACTACGAATGCAACTTTGTCTTGTACTGTCTCCGGTTGTCCTGTACCTTCTGTAAGTTGGAGCAAAAATGAAGTATCCTTAAAAAGGTATGGAAATAGCATAGCCTTGACTTCGCTAACTAAATCTGATGCTGGTCAGTATTCATGTAATGCACAAAATGCCTATACAAATTCATCGTCCCAGATTCAAGTGACAGTCAAGTATCATTGTAAGTGTCAATCTTCATAATCTCATTGTGCATATCATCATAACTTGTTATTTTCATGTTGGAATTAAATAATAATGTTGTTTCTCAACTGTTCATTTTGATGTAAATATTTGGTTAAGTTTTTATTTTAAATTGTTACTGTTATGTTTGGTGATGGGCCATTTTGGTCTACATGCATTCTTTAAAAAAAATAATCTCAATCTAAAATGCTCCAGAACCTTTAGAGAACTCTCTCTGGAAGCGGTTTAGTCAAGAAATCTTCTGCTTTTTTCAAGCTCAAAAAATTGTTACTCAGGGGAGAAATCGATGTCACAGGCCCTGGCTTGTAAGGTCAAATTTGTGACAGCCCGACAACGCGAGTCAAGACATCTTGCTGCTTGCTTCCCGGCAAATTGCTTTAATTTTCTTCTTGCTTACTTGATTTCCTTGACGTATTTGTCATTTGGTATTACTTTTTTCAGATGCAGTATTTTTGCTATGAGCCCGTCTTGTGGTCAATGTTTTAATGTTGAATGAAAAGTTTGGATTATTTAAAGCTTTTTGAGTGAAGCATGCGATTTATTCTGAATATTTTGCTTTAGATAAACCTATTGCAACAACCTTTTCTACATCCAATATGAAGCCATTGGCAACTTCACCAGTGATATTCAATTGTACTTCTGATGCTGTTCCTGCAGCAAAATATCGATTTCACCGCGTCGACACAACAGGTGAAAACCTCGTAAGCAGTTCTGGTTCAGAATCAAATGGGATACTGGTTGTTTCAAGCATCATGTATACCTCAAATGTTTACAACGTAACATACAAATGTACTCCTTACAACATGTTGGGCAATGGGCTTGAAAAAGCAATGACGCTTGATATACAAGGTGAGTCTATTGAAATAATAGAAACATAATTACTTGCCAATGCCATTTTCCTATAGATTTTATTGCAAATTTATTATTCCGTTGTATACATGAATCACCCTGCATCTCTAATCAAAAAGAAATTCTTTATTGTAAGAAAGTGGCTGATACGACTCTAGTACTTTATTCCTGAAGATCCTACTTATCATTATTTAAAATGTCCAAGGTATATTCATTACTTTTGCAGTGAGTTCTTTATCTTATCATGTGGCATTGGTGTTTTTTTAATCATGAAGGTTAAAATTTCATGTAGCTCACATCATGAACAAATATTTAATAGTTACAGAATGTAAAAATTGAAAACTGCTGAATTAAAGTCATGTCGCTGATGCCAAATTTCATCACGTTTTTTGGCCCTTCCATATATTTTTTTGTAATGGTTTTTTTCGCGCATCATTTCCATCCCGCGTGGAGCCGGCTTTATACAACGATTGTAAGAGCCATACTATCATCGAATAACCCCATTTTTTTCATGTCAATGTGACGATGCGAATCTCTTTTCTTTAGTCTCACTGCAGCAAGAATGTCTTTTTTCCTGCTAAGTTGTGTGTCCATGACAGTAAAAGCCATGGTTTAAAATTGAATGCTCACATCAGGATAGCACCAACCTTTAAAAGAGCTAGCACTCTTCACCAACACCTTAAACAATTCGGAAACTTGAAAAAGTCTCTAAAATATTCGGATAGCAGACAATATTCTGCTGTGTTTGCCATCTCTCACTTTAAGAAGATATCTTAGCTTTTTTGTGTGTTTCAAAATCTTATCGAATCTGATAGAAGCTTTATAGCAATAGGTTGTATAGAAGAGTGCAAATTAATTTCCTTATCTGGTAGATTCTTATTATAAATCATTGGGTTTTATGTTGGTCATTTAACAGAGATGTCTGCATCCTGCAGTTTTAACATTCCATATAAGCCACCGAAGACAAATTGTAAGGCGTTTAAGAGTTGAAATGTGTTTGTGGACTATTTGTTTGGAACGCTTTTAAAATCACGATATAGCAGAAATTGAATCAGTCAGATTGAATTTTGTCAGATGATCAAAATAAGTAAATCATAACTAAGACGTTTCCCATGTATATTTCAATTTATCATGCCTTAACACTACAGTGAGCCCAGAAATAAGTGTATCACCAGCAATGACAGTGACGGAGGGTGGAAGTGCAGTTTTGGAATGCAACGTAACTGCAGCAAATCCTTCAGCAACAGTTACGTGGAGGAGCCCATCCAATGCAGTCATACCACATACCAATGGGAGACTTCGATTACCGATGATAAATAGAAATCAGCATGGTTCGTATACTTGCTGGGCTTCTAATGGTGTAGGATCAGCAACGTCGAAAACAACCTCAATAACAATAAATTGTAAGTTACATTGGTTCTTCTTAGTTAGCACTTCTGTGATGCAAATTATAACCATGTTTAATATTGGGAAATATTTTCAAAGGCTTCGTGTCATCTGTCCAAACCTTTTCGAAAATGTCGCTGGTATTTACATGTTGCTCAGCCAATACATGAATAAGGCAAAAGTGATTAGAATTTCTGATAGAAATTCTATTGCGATGTTAGAAAATTTTGGCTTTTTGCACAAAGATAAATTTTTCTGATACCGAAAATCACAATGTATCATTTTGGCATCAGTGGTTTACAACTATGGCAAGCGGTTTGGTGTTTTTAGACTTCCCGATATATTCCTTCACAAGTCAATATGTCTTTGCCCATAGTCTTCCTAATGTCCACTCACAAGCGTTCGAGTTTATTCATCGACTCTCTCATATCTTTCTGAAAGCAGCCTACAGCCAGTGGCCCCATTTAATTATTGAAGCAGTGCTGAGTAGATGTACCAAGAATCCTCAAATTATTGGCAGCGTTTTACCACATAAGTTTTGAATTGTTTTTGAAGCATATTCAAAACAGCTTACTCTTATGCTTCAAATTGTGTTGCTGGCTAGATGATGTTCTAATGTGGTCCTTTTTGTTTGCAAAACTCTTATTGATTGAAAACGTTGTCATTTCTAGATGGACCTGAATTTAACAATAACAGTACAGAAATTCAGAAGTGCATTGGGGACAAAGTTCGGTTGCTCTGCAATGCTTTTGGCAGGCCCATACCAACAGTAAAATTATTTTTAAATGGATTTGAAGTAGAATCAGGTTCTGGCAATTTAAGTTATATTATTCCGCAAGTTGTTGAAAACCAATTCGGAAAATACATGTGTGTTGCTAATCACATTGTCAAATCAATCAATATTTCATTGGATGTAAAGAAAAAACGTAAGCTTTTATGAAAGGAAATTAGTTCTTGCCTACTTAAATTTCGTAAAGTAAGGCATTCGCAGCGAACTTGCCAGTTTTGCTTATGTGATAGTTCTCTAGTTTGTATGAATGCTTAATATCATACACCATAAAAGGGTCTCATCGATATCAATTGTGTGTATATTTATGATTCGAAGACCCAATAAACATTTTTTGATCTTCTAGTTTGTTTGCCGGAATAAAATTGTCAAAGAATGATGAATGCCTTCTCTAAAGTCTTGAACATTTGTTTTTCTTTCACGAATCTTAATTAATTTATTCATTAAGCTAAACTAAATTATGCTAGTTAAACTACGTTAAATAATTCATATAGAGTTTAAAATAGAAACCTCAAGGCTGTTATTAATCGCCCGTTGGCCAACTTG
This sequence comes from Catostylus mosaicus, assembly GCA_964019065.1. NCBI lineage: Eukaryota > Metazoa > Cnidaria > Scyphozoa > Rhizostomeae > Catostylidae > Catostylus > Catostylus mosaicus. The sequence goes on along the minus strand of OZ025190.1, from coordinate 6,124,916 downwards.
TTATTGTCATTGCAAAAACCTTCAAACACTCCTTTATTACTGCACTACTATTTACATTTCGTAGCATCTGGAGCAGTGGAGAATGTTAAAATGAAAGTGGATCAAAATGTTATCGAAGTTACTTGGACGTTGCCGACTTGTAATGGAAATATTAGACAAATTCGAGTCGAGTACAGGAAGAAAGGGGAAACCAAGTGGCAAGCAAAAACAGCAAATCCAACTGATACAAAGATGACAATAACTGGATTGGAAAAGGATTCTGAATATGAAGTACGAGCTGTTACTGTGGATATAAATGGCCAGGAACACATTGCAAAAGCAATAAAAACACCCATAACAGGTTGACTGTCACCGTAAATCTTGATACTTAAGAAGAATATCAATTTATTAAAAGACGCCCTCTTTATTAAATTATTTATCATTTCAAATTGAATGATGGGTTACAAATATGTATTTTTTAACTCTTTTTGCCATCTTTATCCCTTGTCATTGTTGCCCTTTCATTTTACGTTCCTAATAACAGCAGAGCTAAAGCATTAATTAATAAGTGATTCAGAAATTTTAGTTTGCTGTCAGCTACAGAACTTATCCCCTAAGGCTTAGTTACTCCAGCAATTCGTTACGCTACTCTAGGAACTTATATAATGAATCATGTCTGATTCATGTTTTGCCTGATAATCTCCAATTTTATGAACAAGTATTGAACAGATTTTATAAAAAATCTATTTTTACCATTATGGTTATTAATAAGCTCATCAAAAACTCAGTTTTCCATAATAAAATTGGCTCAGTTGATATTGTCCTTCTTTGCTTGTAAAAGTGCACCATGCTTGTATATTTCAAATTGAACTCTAATAATCTCTATTTTAGCTGTTAATACAATTTGCTGTCTGCCTATTTCAGATCCAGGAAGAACTGCCTCATTCACTACTTCAGATATACTACTGTTTACATTGTTGCCAATTTGTTTCGTCATAATAATTGCACTCGTAATTTGGATATTGCGACTGAAGAGACAAGGTACAAAGTGCATTTTACCTATCTATTACTCTGTTCATGGAAATCTATTGTTAAAGCATTTTATGCTATCAACAATACAGCTATTGAGCTTTAATAAAAACAAGAGAATGCTTTTTCGACACCTATAGTCCAAACACTTTATAGTCTCGCCAAATATTTTTTGAATAAACACGCAAAATAACCATTTTCCCAAAAAGAAATTAAGAGATGTAAAAAAAGAGCAACTTTAAGGGAGAAAATGTGTTAAAAAATTCATCGATATACTTTTATAACCATATCCCAATACAAATATTCTTCCTCAGATTGCTTTATCTTTGTTGAAGAAACATAATGGAATACAAGAGAAGAAGTCTTGTAATATTTGAAACTTATTTAGAAAAATCTTGCATTATTAGGTTACCATCTGTGCCATTTTTATCCCCGTTTGAAAATCCCCTGTGCATTTTTAAACTTTCCAATCCGGCGTATCTCGATTAAATGAAATATTTCGAGTTAAAAATTCTTAACATGAGCTTACGTTACAAATTACTTAAACTTAGCCGCAAATTAAGTGTATTTTTAAAAATCATACTTGGGATCATCCAAACCCTTATTCAGTGCGACTATCTGATTAATTCTTTGAAAAAATTGCGAAAGAGATTGCTCTCAAATCAGACTGGAAGGATGACTCTTTAGGTATTCTTATGGTATGATAATTTAAGATATTAGCAATTTCAACTTACCGATAAACGTCCATGGCAGGTTGCTTTCATTATTATTCGAAGCTCAGTACCGATATAGACCATGGCATGAAATAAAAAAATAGTTTTTTTATTTCTTTGGCAACTTGAAATGATCGTCAACATGGACTCAGATCCAGAGTGTGGCAATTCCGTAAGGAATAGTCAGGAATCTGAAAGGAAAAGAACGTACAATCTATTGTCATTGGACATTTGGAAAAAGATTTAATTCGTTATTGTATTCGGAGAACCATTCAAAAGCGAATTGATGTTTATTTTCAGCCCACATTCTTGAAACATAAGCCTCGAGAGTTTATATTTATACAATGACACTTGTTAGAATTACGCTCGGACATCGCTTATTGTTTAACGTATGTTTACAATAGATCTATTAAACGAAATAATAAAGTTGCACATAATTACTTTTGAAATTAAGCATTGCTCAAACAAAATTGATAATATGCTTATAATATGTCTTATTTAGTTTCCATGACTTCCCATTGTCAATACATTGAACCTCTCTATTATTTGTTTTTATTTACTCTCTTTGCAGTTGCAAATTCGTCTGGGAAAGGGTGAGTGACTCTTAGTTATTATGCATATGATATTTTGCCATTCTTGCTTTTTGTAATGTGCACTCAGGAAAGAGCACAGTTCTAGAAGAGTATGTAGCATACTCTAGGGTATTTTTGAACTTTTTCTTTTATTCAGGCTCTGTGAATGTTGTTCAAAAGAGCATTTTTTAGAAGCTCTCTGATTTTTACCACTTTTTTAGGTAAAAATTGTCTAAAGGCCCTAAGTGTTTGATTCTAGCAATGAACAGACTGGCAAGAATGATCAACGCCATTACATGGATCTACAGCTGAATGACATCAACCCCGAATCGCAACAATATGCAACTATGACAAATCCCGGTGCAGTGGCATATGAGCAGATTCCAGTTGCAAACAGCCATTACATGGACTTAGGAGGAAACCGAGATGACATTCAAACATATACTAAACTATCCAAGGACTATGAAGTTATTGCAAGTAAATTTTGACTAGTAACTTTATTTTGATACAAATTGTATTTTTGTATGTTTTAAACTTAATTGATCAAGTGTAATTAATCTTCGGCTTAAAAATTTATGTAATCACAAGTAACTATTTTTGTACATTTTTTATTTTTATAAAGCTTTACAAGAGCAATTTAGACAGACCTTCTACAATGGATATCGTTAGTATGAAAGCGTTAAGAATACTAACTTGGTTATGTAATTAGTGTATTCCTCATTTGGTAAAGGACAAGAAACCGTTCTCGAGGCCTCTGGATCGAGAAGAATTGGAGACCAACAAAACTTATGTCCATTGTCAATTGTCCATAAACTTAAGTAATACCTAACTAAAAACGAAAGAACATCAATCTTTCCGCTGTAATCATCATTTTCCAATTGACATCGTAAAATTTTGATACAAGAAACAGATGTAGCAGCATATCAAATGAAACATAAAGTCCTGGACTAACGTTTAAGCAATTTTGGCTATGGCATTTGCCGTAAAAGTTCTTTCTCAACTCTATAAAGCAAAATTCTACATGAAACAAATTTCTACCTTCATGTGTTTGAGATTCAATGTTTTATTGTCAAGTTCTGCCTTCAGCACCCCTTGAATCCATTTTAGAAAATTACCCAGAGAAGAGAAGGAGAATAAAAATAATTTTTTGTAAGTTTTTTAAAAAGGTGTTAATCAGAATTTAGGGTTTTTCAATTTCGAACGTAAGGGAACCGTCCTTTATAATGTTGGGGGCTGGGGTGGAAGAAGTTTTCTGGGTAAACCGACAACTTTCCTATCCCATTCAAAAGTTCAATAAAACTTGACAACCCTTTTAAAGTTAGCGAAAATTTTGTTTACCCCATCATTAATTTATATTGCTTAAAAATCAATATAACATCTTCGAAACTAAGAGAAACATTCTTGACACAAGACCAGGGACGCCTGCACGAGAAAAGGGCAGGGGGGGGGGGCAAGCTTATAAAAATGGCACCAATTAAAAATCATTTAGCGATCAACACATAGTTGGCGAAAGATGTTGCTTTGTGTTGCTTCCTCCACAAAAAAGTTGATCAAATGAGCATCCTGCTGCAGACTTGTTTTGTAACATCTAAGGTAATGGAATAACGAACCCCTTAAATCTAAGATACTGCATATCAGAAGAAATTAATTATTTAAGAAGAACTGGTTGTGCTTCTAATGTGGAGAAAAAGCGTTAGATTGCGGAAACAGATTGAAGCGAGTTTTGAAAACATCTTTGCAAGAATTGCTCTACTTTTTTTAAAGAAAATTACATGAAATGGCATCCTAGGATCCAGGTTCCTTTTTGCGTTTCCAATATAGTGCTAGTCAACGGAATTGAAGTATTTCCCTCTAATACCATAAATATTGCATTTGCTAGCACTGATTCTCGTGCATTTTCAACACTGATCTCAAAAAAGACTGGATCGAGCTTCTATTGTTTGAAAAGTGAAGCCAACAAATTTCGATGGCGGCCATCTTACTAGGACCCATAAAGCTGCGGTTTTTAGTGTAGAGTCAAAAGCAAGCCACTCAGCATGGATTATCAAATGCCATTTAACAGGTTTTTAGCTTTTGGATCATATGTTTTTGATATACTTGTACTTTATCGAGTATACTTTTCCACGTGTTCGCTGATGTTCATTGTTTGGGTCCTACAAATCTGGCTTCAAAAAGTTGGATTCGAAAACAATAGGTTGCTCGATCCAGTCTTTTTTTGAGATCAGTGATTTTCAAGCCATCCATCTCTTCTTTAAGAAAATTTGCAAAACGGGTAAAAAGGAATTTAATCTTCACTATTCTTTCAAAATTAGCTGCAAATGTCCTAACCAATTCTAATAGACGCCCGTCCTATTCCATTTGACAATATATTAAGTTACATTATAGAATTGGAGTATTCTAGAGGTTTGCATTGTCTGACTGGAACCTATGAAATTTGAGTTGGGTACCACAGTCTGAGAATTTTGATTTTTCTTGACTACCAGATAGAAATAAATGGTTCAAATGATTAAGGTTTACCGCATGCGCATAAAATTTTCTTTGAAAGATTTTGCAGTTTACATAGAACCGAGCCATAATCTATAAAGAATATAAATATAACAGAAGTATAAATAAACATTTTGTGAAAAGTGATATTCTTGGCTAAAATAAGTTCACTTCCGAATGGTTTTGGAGCTTTCTAATTAGTAGGGGACATCTTGCTCCCATCACCCCACTGCCCTCGTGCTGCAGGCGCCCTTTCACAATGTAAATCACATTTTAGCGTTACAAAGGGCTATCACAAATAATTTCAATTGACTTCTCCTCTTTCTGATGAAGATAGCAGTAAAAACATGTATCTCTCGTTTTAATATGTGATTTTCATTAGAGTTTGAAACACATTACAAAATTTCTCAGCCCATTAGCTACAGTGCAATTTTGTGAGACTATTTCTTACCCCATTAAAACAAAGACCGTAAAGTTTGGTACTCCTCCAAAATTTCTTCAACCCCTGTACCCTGTTTTAAAAATGACGGCTCCCTATCTTTTTCTCGGGTCTAATGCTGCGGAGGAAATATTCGAACGAGGAAGTAAATTGAAGCATTACAGCGATATTTGTTTTCGTAGGAAATCAACCCGCCATAACATCTCGAGGCTCTTTTGCAAAGTTACTAAATAAAGGACTTTACTCCATTGATGCTATTTGCTGCGTTCGACGATTAATAATTACGCCTAAGTGAGAATTGGTGAGGTTTCTTGCTTTAAGTGGCAAAGTTTGCATAATTGAAGAGTGCCGCGAATGGCAACAAGGTTCGCTTCGTAATCTGTCTTAACAAGGTAGGCCCAATATGAAAATTGATACTTCACAACAGTTAATATTGAATCCCAAACTCAATGGGTATTTCATTTATTATCAACAGAAGGATCTCCGATGACGGGCTGGGGTGCATGGCCATTTTTTTAATTCTGATACGCAGCTCATAATATTTCACAATTTTAGATCTTTACTTAATCCTGATTATTATTATTATTTATTATTTTTAATTATTTATACAGGGTGATACATTCACTTAATATACACTGATTTACAATGAGTGTATTTACAATGAAAAATAAAATCTAACCTAATTACACGCTTATAAAAACAACGAAGAAAACCGAATCTAATTTTAACATTAAAATAAAAATTTTTTAGGCGACCTTAGCAGAAGAATATAGAAGAGGAAAGGAAGTGTCTCGGGGAGGGGTGCTTTCATCCACCGATTGTTCATTTTTGCTTGAGTTTTACTTGATCAGCGACGGCGGAGCAAATTTTCTAGTGACGGAGCTTTAAAGATTGGGCGTTGTCCTATTTGGGCGTGGTCACACAATTTAATGCTGGTTCTCTATAGAAGTTGATGAGAAAGTCAAGATATGCCCAAACTTTGTGATGGGAATAATGGCAATAAGAACGCAAGTGCAAAAGTCAAAGGTAACAATGCCCTTTGTGTAGTGCAATTAAAAACATAAGCCTTCAATATAACATAGCGGCAAAAAAGTGCAGAAGCTATACAACCCCCAGCCCCCTTCCCCGGCTCCGGAGTGCCTGCTGATTATTAGATTAGATCCTTATACCTACACTGACGCTATACCAGGGGATCGTACCTGCGCATATAAGATTCTTTGCAGGGGGTGGCGGGGGACAGACTCCCTATGCCCCTATTCCCCTAAAGCACAAGGAAACATTTAAAACGGGGCTGTTGGTGAAAACAGTGTGCTTTTTTGTGACATGAGTTTTGTACTCTAGACCTCTAAACTCTTTAATGTTATAACACTAAGGCAAGCTGTGATAGCAGTATGAGAATGCGTAGATAAGGGAAGTTGGGTACTCTGATTAAATTGAAACAAACTGAGCAAAATACTGGTACCACATTTGGAACGACTCTTTTTTATTTTTAGCTTAACAGTCCTCGCTTTTCCTAATGATTATGCAAATGATTTTATATTGGAGCATCTCCCGATAAGGATAAAAATGGAATAGCCCAATCTGCTCAGGTTATACAAAGGCTATAAATACGAAATAATTGATAAATGGGTTCGGCACTTCAAATCGGTACTTTGCATTGATCTGCAATGCGGTAATCTTGTAGTGAAAATAATCATTTGATTTTCCTACAAATAATTTCAGGCTGGTTAATTGGAGGGTATAAAGAGAGGCCAAGGCAAGAGGAAGCGAGATGAAATTACCCCCAACTGCCATTGAGCCGGCAATTTTTCGATTAACACGGCAAATTTACCATTTGACCAAAGTGTAGGGAGAGTCTGACCTCAGAAGCAAGTATGCCATAATTTACTGTATATCATGCTTAGCACAAAATTCAGAAACAGGAAACCGTGTCTCTCCCTCAAATTTCCTTGCAATTGCATCAGCATCCCTTGCGCCTTATTAATCTTGGAGGGCTACTTCGGGGGGGGGGGGGGGGGGTCCCAATACCGCAATGCCGCAGAAAAAAGTTGCCTAATACCGCAATACAGCACTAAAAAATGGCAAAATACCGCAAACGATGGAAAACTAAATAATCGAGCTGTCTGTAAAGTATAACATTTTGTAGCAATTTGATTCCAGCCTCAATCTTCCTTCCTCCATCTAATTCGTTGTTTGATCTATAAGATCATGGTGAGATCATGATCAGGGATCAGAGAAAATAATGATGAGATGATAAAGGGAAAGAGTGTCATTGATGTGGGTGTAGTAAAACAGTATCGACGGCAGAAATTATGAACATAGAGAATAAACCTGATATCATTGCGCCTCACAAAATATCTACATAGAATCAAAAATTGTATTCCATCCTGCTTGCAAGATAACACTCCACCATCCTGGATTACTATCATTGCTCTCACGCATTTACAAAAACCCATCATCGAGACACAGACTTTACACATCACGACAGACAGTATAATAGTCAAGAACGACATTGGCCCTAGTGCAATTCTAACCTATTCCATTACTCTTCAAATTTAGAAGTTGAATCGATTTCACATCTTTGTTTGCTACATAAACCTTGCTGCTGTTCTCAAAAAAATACACTGGAATGTTGGTTGCACCTTTCAGATTAAGCTTCCTTTCAGCTCTGGTTGTTAGCTGTTTCTTGGTTCAAGAGGTGTCAATCCTTAATTTTTTGCATAGCTTCTGAAGCTTATCCTTCGTTTGAAATCATGTTTGTCGACTTTCATTGAGTTCTTTTCAAATTCAAATACTTTGGTAGCGGAATTTGGAAATGATAGGAAGTGATTCTCTTGAACGTCAGTTGCAGATGTTCCTTTTCTCAACAACGTCAACTGACATTATGGTCTTTTTTAAGTTTGAATGCTTCTCCTTCGGATCGCTCTTAACCTGAAACTTTCCACTGAAACGAGTGTCGTTTCCAGTTCTCCCTTCCAAGTAATAGAGGGCAACATTCAATAACGATCCCAGTCGTCCATGATGAAAATTTTGCAGTGCTGCACGAACTTCCTTCACTTCGAACTGATATGATTTGCGATCGATCATTTCAGAATCCAGAGTATGATTACTGCACTTCGTTTTGTTACAACAAATATGAAAACAAAACATTGCTATTTGTATTTAAATAATTATTTTCATATATCTGTATATAATTATTATTCGATTTAAGGCGGAAATGTATTTAAATGCAAACCTGTTCGAAAGAAAACCTTTCACAAACAAAGAATTAAAATTTTGGATTTCTATGGCAAATGTTTTGATCATTTTTCGTCAGGTCACGTATTGCCTGTTCTCCTCCGCAGGCATTTTTTTTGAGTCTTGCATTCGGAACAGGTGGAGAGAGGAGTAAGAGAATTCTTTTTCCTTAGTTGTTTCTTTCCTCTATCAAGTCTTTTCAAAGATACTTTGTTCTTCTTCAAGAAAATCGCATTACAAGAAATTTGGATATTAATTTTAATACAATACCGCATACCGCGCTGTAAAAACTCAATACCGCAATACCGCCAGTTATTTCCCTTAATACCCCAATACCGTAAAAAATTGACACCCGATACCGCAATACCGTAAACCCCGAAGTACCGCCTCTGGACGAATTGTTTTCATTATCAATTATTGCTATCTAAAGAAAAAGCCAGTTCTATAGGATCTGTCAGTATTTCAAAGCAACCGCAAATTAACCAATAAAATTTAGTTTCAAGGTTCTGGTACTGGGTACGCCCTTGCATCATGATATCTTGTTGTAAAACGTTTCACACTCCCTTTTCCCTACAAATTATGCACTGTTTTGTGAAATTTGCAGAAGAAATGAATTTTATTTTTTTTCAGGCTAGTGTTTTCAACATCTCACCAAGCATGGAATTGTTTCCTTTAATGCTTATTCTTGCAAAGGTGACGATTAACATCGGTAAGTCAAAACCATATTTAAAAGAAAAAGCAAATTTGAAAGGCAAATGAAATAGAATGCTTTTTTGAAATGAAAAAGATATACAATTTGTCACATATTATATTCATGTGTTCCTATCGAAGTCTTATTATCATGGTTGATATTAATGTCTCGCCATGCAAAGTAAATGTCACGATTTTGATTACATGATAGAAAAGGGATCAGCAGCTTTTCATAGGATTACAGGATGGGCAAAGAAACTTTTCTGTGTAAATTAGGATAAAAGGGAAACAGGCTACTGGAAAATTAGTTCAACAGAGATTTATAAAATGAAATACCACCATCATCATTATCTAAGGAGACGCTCAAAACATCTTTGTTTTGCTGGTAATTCAAAACTATATTTGTGACAGTCCCAAAGATTTTGGCTGCCATCCAACGGCAATACAGACTATTGTACTTCTACTCTTAAAAGCTGGTCTGACTTCAACGAATCTTCATGTTTTTCTACTGAATAGACTGCATCAAGGTGGAACTGTTTCAGATCAGCAAGAAATGTGTAGTTAATGTACAAAAATTTTCTACCTAGCTTTTCATTTTGGAACCCTGTTACAAAATATTTAAGAGTGCTATTGCTATTAGCAGCCATCAACATTATTCATTTTTTCTAATAATTATCCTGCTAAGACAGTTCAAAGAGATCCAAATGAATTTCATATTTAATAAAGCTAAAATTGGGCCATACAGTTTTAATTTCCCAAAATTCAACGATAATTCCAAATATGCAGTCAATCCAGTATATTCAAGAAATTGCGCTATACAATAAACCGGAAACTTTGGTGCTTTTCCAAATTATCTTAGATTAACAGATTTATGAACATTCCAGCAGCTCCTACGAAAACATCCTCTCTAGATAGGATTGCATGAACTGTGAAAAATTTTATTTGAAATTATGTTTATTTGAAGCTATCTATCTAGTATAAGGCTGTTATAGAGTTGGTAACAGCTTTAGAAGATTTTGGGATTGAGAAGGTGACCGAAGTCATCAACGAAGTATACAACACAGGTGAAATACCAGAGGATCTAGGTAAATCAATCTTCATAGCGTTACCAAAAAGAGCAGGTGCCAATGAATGTGAACTTCATAGAACCATCAGCCTGATGAGCCACATAACAAAGCTTACACTGAGAACTATAATGAATAGAGCAAGGAGCAGTATACGTCCGGAAATAGGAAAAGGGCAATGTGGCTTCGTTCAAGATTCTGGGACGAGGAATGCTATTTTCATGATAAGAATGTTATCAGAGCGTGCAATTGAAATGCAGAAAGACCTTTATTTTTGTTTTATTGACTACACAAAAGCGTTTGATAAAGTCCAACATGAAAAATTGCTAGAAATATTAGGAAAGCTTGACATACATGGTAAAGACTTACGAATACTTCGCCACCTATATTGGGAACAAACAGCATGTATGCGCGTAGACAACGATCTAAGCCAATATACAAGAATAGAGAAGGGAGTGCTACAGGGATGTATTTTCTCGTATGATTCGTTTAATTTGTACAACGAAATGATTCTGAGAGAACTAGAGGATTTACCAGGGCTTGTCAAAGATGGACATGATATTAATAACATACGCTATGCAGATGACACAGTGTTGATAGCAGATACAGAAGAAAAGTTAAAAAATCATTAGACAAGGCAGCTGAGGGAAGCAAAAGGAAAGGGCTAACTATTAATTCCAAAAAGACAGAATATATGGTTGTAAGTAGAAAAGATAGCCCAAACTGTGATTTAAAATTTGGTGACATCAAAATCAAGCAGGTAAAAAAGTTTAGATATCTGAGAAGCATGTTGACTAAAGATGGAAAGTGTGACACAAAAATCCAGAGACGCATTGGTATAGCAAAAGATGCTTTCCAAAAATTGAGTAAGGTACTGACAAATCGAAAGATGAAAATTAAAACAAGAAAAAGAGTGTTGGACAGCTATGTTGGACAGCTATGTAATCTCCTATATGCAAGTGAATGCTGGACAGTTTCAGCACATATGAGGAGCAAACTTGAAGCAGCTGAAATGTGCTGAAATGTACATTACATGTAACAAATGAAGAAGTTCTAAAGAAAACAGGAACAGAAAGGAAATTACTGCAAACAGTTAGAAGGCAGCAGTTGGAATTTTTGGGGCAAGTTATGAGAAAGGAAAGTTTGGAGAATTTAACGCTCACGGGACGAATTGATGGGAAGAGAAGCAGAGGAAGACCACGGATAAAGTACTTGACAAGTTTGCAAGTTTGAGCACATGGATGTCAGGAAAAGTACCTGAAGGACAAAGAGGGGGAATGAAAGAACAAGAACTGTTCAAAAGAACTGTTCAGTGGAAAGAGAGAGAGAGAGAGAGAGAGAGAGAGAGAGGAGAGAGAGAGAGAGAGAGAGAGAGAGAGAGAGAGAGAGAGAGAGAGAGAGAGAGAGAGAGAGAGAGAGAGAGAGAGAGAGAGAGAGAGAGAGAGAGAGAGAGAGAGAGAGAGAGAGAGAGAGAGAGAGAGAGAGAGAGAGAGAGAGAGAGAGAGAGAGAGAGAGAGAGAGAGAGAGAGAGAGAGAGAGAGAGAGAGAGAGAGAGAGAGAGAGAGAGAGAGAGAGAGAGAGAGAGAGAGAGAGAGAGAGAGAGAGAGAGAGAGAGAGAGAGAGAGAGAGAGAAGAGAGAGAGTAGTATGGACCAGGGGTGGCGCCAGAGGGGGACCGGGGGGGCAGTAGCCCCTTCTTTGGGCAATGTTAGTCCCCCCATCGGGGAAAAAATTGCTTGTCTGTAGAGGAATTTGTGACTCAAAATTGTGTAGTAATGCAAAGAAAGATACCCTCCAAACTTTTGAAGCATAGAGCTGCGCGACATTTTCATTTGCGACTATCGTTGTCCTTCTTATCAAGAATTGAAGTTTATATATTCAAATATTACATCTTCTACAACTAATCAGTTAGTTGGTTACTGTATTTCATTGTGTCGACAGGCACTACATATTTCTTTCTAGCTGCGACTTGAGCCAATATCATCTATAATCACATGTTGATCAGCGTGAGGAATATATAGGACATGTGACATTTATTTTGAAAAATCACAAAAACTATTTTTTTAAAAAAAAATTTAAACTAATGAATGTATTTTCATACAATAAAGTTTATTCATATCTTGTTTTTCAGGTGTTTATAATTGAAAAAGTCTGAAATAGTATATCGTATAATGTTTTGAAAGATTTTATTTGGTGCAACAGATTTCATTATCAAAAACATCCACAACCTCACAAAATTGTCATGATTGCCCTTCCAATATTTACAGGTTCTTGTGACGCTGCCTCTGTGAATATAACACTTTCTTCTCAGAATATTCTCAATGGCACATACATCAAAATGACTGCAGCATATGATCCTACTCTAGGAGATCGCTTTTTCAAGGAGCTACATTGTGGTTATACAAAACCTGGTGGTATTGTTTACTTCTTTAACAGAGTACAACAATTTTAAAAATATGATTATGAAAAATTCAGCGTTAACTGCTGCTGAAAGTGCAAGATTGAATATTACATCAGCAGGAAATCCAATGATCCTTGAAATATCTCCAATTATATTTGAAGATGAAAAAAGAACGTTTTGCGGTAGGCTTAATTATTATGACAGTGGAGGTACCACCCAAACTACAGAAAGACAGAAATTCCAATTGGCAAATGTTTTTTGTAAGTAATTGTTCAGTTTTCTGATGTAAGTTTAGAATTCTTCACATTATTTTGGACCCGAAAAGAGAGATTTAAGTTTTTATATTGAAAATATTTGCTCTTGATTTACAAAAAGAAAGTTAAGCCGATGCATGAATATTCTAGTTGGGACGGTTCAACAAATGATGCACTTAGTAAAATGAAGAATATGGGAACTTGAGTGAATTTTTGAGTTGACTGCTACACAAGTTAATGTAATATTAAGTATGCTACCTAGTCATTTATGTTTCTTTTTCTGTGGAGGTAAGTGCGCTAGTTCGCTGGAGGCACTATGGAATTTTCAAACAAGTTGCTTTTAATTCAAAAAATAAGTTGCTAATTAGGTATAATTTATCTCGGACGGCATACCGTTGCAAGCGAAGATAATTTACTTGCAATGGCTTGATTGTTTTATAATGACCATTCAATTGGCAAACTTAAAGCTTTTAGTGCCATATTGTGCCTTGATACCTCGGCGCTGTCCTCATACGTCTCTTCTTAGTGGTAATGCCGATGGTTTGCATAAAGTAACTCGAGCTATTTTCATTATGACCAAGGGATTCCTGATGAAGCCATTTATGAAGCATTGACATATTTTAATACCTTTTATTTAATCATATTTATATAGAATACAATGGAGATTGCACTTTTATGTGCCCATAATTTTGGAAGTTAACTTTGTCATTTGCGGTATTACAGATTAAAATTAATAGTCCTTTCTTGGTATCATAGCCCCACAAGTATTGGATACAGCGAGTTCAATGCAGTCTTCAACATCATTAACAGAAGGCATCGCAGCAACATTGAGATGTATTGTAATGGGTAGACCAGCATCAACAGTAACATGGCAATACAATTTAGCAATCAATGCCACTAAATCAACTACTTCAACAACAAATGGATATCTTATCACAGTGACAAGTTTACTTACTATCCATTATCCAGTTCAATCAATGGAAGGTCAGCCAATTACATGCTTAGCAATTCATCCGTTTTCATCACCAGCATCCAAAGTGACAAGCCTTTTTGTTGATTGTAAGTTCTTACCATTGAAGGTTTTGAAGTTTTTGTGCTGGAACAATGATGAAAGACTTTTAGAGATATTCCCGAAATTTTTTACCCCAATCCACTGGATTCAAATGCATTTAGAAATGTAAAGTGCCAATTATGTTCCGGCTAATAGTTCTGCTAATAATACTCGCGAGATCAACTCATATTAACCTCATTCATATACCACGCAAAGCCAATTCATTCTATACCAATATAATGAACCTACGCTACTTCTTTTAGGCTATTGCGATGCTGTATCAGTGAATGTAATAATATCTTCTCAAAATGCTCTGAATGGCACATCGATCGATTTGCTTGCGAGCTTTAGAGTAGGAAACAACACTATGGACAACTTCAGATGCGGTTATACAAATCCAGGCGGTAGCTTATTCACTTCTTTAACGGCATACAACGTTGTTTTGAAAAGAGTTCATATTGAACCAACTTTGGATTCTGCTGACCGTGCCAGATTAACTATGAAATCATCTGGAAATCCAATGTTGCTTAATATTTCTCCAATCACATTCGAAGATGAAAAGAGAACATTTTACTGTATTCTCTATTATTACGATAGTGTAGGCACTCTTCACACATCACATAGCCAGAAGACTACGCTGGATAATGTTTATTGTGAGTGTTGAATGAGTTTCATTTTCTATCATTGATTTGGATGAATTGTCATATCATATGAAATGCCCTGATGCCTCAGCGCTGTCCTGATACGTCTCTTATTTGTGGTAATGCCGATAGTTTACATAATGTCACTCAAACTATTTTCAGTTAAATCAAGTGATATTTCCTGATGAAGCCATTTACGAAACAGTAACACATTCTAATTCTTTTCATTTAAGTACATTTATATAGAATACAATGGAGATTGCACTTTTATGTGCCCATCATTTTGGGAGTTTACTTTGTCATTTGCGGTATTACAGATTAAATCAATAGTCCTTTCTTGCTATCATAGCCCCACAAGTATTGGATACAGCAAGCTCAATGCAGTCTTCAACATCATTAACAGAAGGCATCGCAGCAACATTGAGATGTATTGTAATGGGTAGACCAGCATCAACAGTTACATGGCAATACAATTCAGCAATCAATGCCACTAAATTAACTACTTCAACAACAAATGGATACCTTATCACAGTTAAAAGTTTACTTACTATCCATTATCCAGTTCAATCAATGGAAGGTCAGCCAATTACATGCTTAGCAAATCATCCGTTTTCATCACCAGCATCCAAAGTGACAACCCTTAGTGTTGATTGTAAGTATTACTCATAAAGGGACTTGTAAATTTGGAGGATTACGGATGATAGGATAATTCATAATTTGGTAGCAAGGGGTGATATTGGCGTCAAAAGGTTGCATACCAGAAGGCAATCAATACAATGTGAATTTAAATCAGTGCTTTAATGGCTTATTGCACACTTTTTTGGTAGTAATGATAGGTTTATGCCTTTATCCGCTTCTTGATATTAGAACTCTACTCCATATGCTG
This sequence comes from Catostylus mosaicus, assembly GCA_964019065.1. Classification (NCBI taxonomy): domain Eukaryota; kingdom Metazoa; phylum Cnidaria; class Scyphozoa; order Rhizostomeae; family Catostylidae; genus Catostylus; species Catostylus mosaicus. The sequence continues at coordinate 6,109,477 of OZ025190.1, read as the reverse complement.
CATTTACAGCATTACATGGAAAAAACGACTTGAGAACATTTTTGAAAAATATTTTTGATATCAATGTGATTTAAACCAGCGGAATGTTAGGACTTTGACTAGAGCTTGTTGAAATTGGTTTTGGCTTTTCTTTATGATAAGCAACTTATTTAAGAAACCTGAATAATTTCTAGAAAGCTGAATCATAATTCAGGATACATAAAAGTATCGTTTTCACCGCTACTGATTGCTAAACAATCAGACAATGATCGAAATGATTGAAAACCGCCTCTCGTTTGCGGAGCAAAATTCACATGAGAACTCTTAAGCTGCAGTAAAAAATAAAATTCTTATCTGAGACAGCATTCTATCGAATTTTTCTCGCTTTTTGAAAGGAAGGCTCTTGAAAGGTTTTCACTCCATAACCAATGTATGATAGATTACATGATGTTTTAGTGATAAATAAGGTACCGGAATTACTGTCCCAAGAAACAACTTATAAGCAAAAATAACATTACTTATCAAAATTGAAATCATTAGAAAAGATGAAGAAAATGAACAACACTTAGATTTAACATTTGAAGTCTTCTTCTGCTTTGTTTCGTTTTCTAGCCTTTTCTCTGAACAGTGATTATACATCTAAGTGTATCCCCCGCAATAGCACTAATGAAAAGTGCAACTGTTACATATTTCTTTGAGATAGATGGGGCTAACTTTGTAAGCCATCCTGAGATAATGTAATTTGTGGTGCTTCTGAAGGTTTAACCAAAATGCTTATTAGAATATAACTTGGTAAATGGTTTTATTCATGAGAATCCTCCCTACTTATAGATGGTCCAGAACTAAGATGCAACTTTACAGAATTGGAAATTTGCGTAGGGGACAGCACTAGATTGCAATGTATCACTGTTGGTCGACCAATACCAACAGTTGCATTGCTTTTTAACGGAGTTTCAATGAAAAATAGCCATGGCAATTTCAGTCACCATTTCAAACTTATCACTGAAAAGCAATTTGGAGAATATACTTGTATTGCCAGGAACACTGTGAAGGCAGTTAACGTCACAATAAATTTGAGAAGAAAGCGTAAGTATATTAATGAAATGTTGTCTGTATTGTCCTAACTTTGATTTAGTCTTTGAGGAAAAAATTCAAAACAGTTTTGCAGCTTACACGGATATTGGCTCGAGTATGACACTTTACAGTACTCTTTAATGTTGGTAGCTGCACAATGTAATTCAATATTCTTGAAAAAGTATCTTTGAATTGATGTATACACCATACATGTCAATGTTTTACAGCTGAAGCCTTAACCTGGAGGTAAGTGGACAACTATTTCCACTATTAAGATGGTTCTTGGACATTCAATGTAGTTGGACTTGCCAATAAAGCATAAAGCGCAAAGCCGATTTGTGTCGATTTTTGCCAGCGCAAAAATTGTTGCAAAGTGAAATAAAGGACTGCATTGATCATATGTTTTAGTTTACACCAAAAGCTTTTTCAACCACAATTTTTTTGATTTTGAAAAGCTTTAGCAGTAATCAAGCCTTTTTTTGATTCTTTCGTAGCTTCAGGAAAAGTTGAAAACATCACACTTACTGTTAGAAAAAACACTTTAAAAGTGACGTGGAGCTTACCAAAATGTGATACAAACATAAAACAAATAAAAGTTGAATATAGAAAAAAGGGAGAAACAAGTTGGCTTACAAAAACAGCGGCATCATGGGATACAGAAGTAACTGTTTATAGGCTGCAAAATGAAGCTGAATATGAAGTACGCGTTGTTGTTGTCGATATAAATGGACAGGAGCATGTGGCAAATGCAATAAGAACAGCCAAGACAGGTATGTGAGCGTTAATTAAAAATGATGCGTGCTTAAATTTTGGAAGTATATCAGTGTGTTTATATCATTACCGACCCGTTTTTTAAAGGTTTCCGTTGAAGCCACGTTTAAACGGTCAACCAGTGCATCAAAAAAGCCAATTATAGGTAGGTTTGCCCGTTCTTCTTGGCCTCTGAGGGACATGAAGCTTTACTACCTTTGCCTTTCTCTGAATCTTAAACCCACTTATCAGGAAAACCCTTTTCAAGTTCTATTCCTTATGCGGTCTTCTATAAAATACTCTTATTTTTCTTTTGACCTATTTCATAGATTAGGTGTAAGTTGTATCGACATGCAATTAAATTGTTCACCTTGACATTACTTTGCAGCAAACTGCAGTCTGCTAATACGAAAATAATACTTCTTTTTTCAGAAACATCAAAAAGTGATTCGTTGTCTACCGCAGAAATTGCCCTGATTATCTTAGCACCAGTATTATTTTTTGCATTGATCATAATAATTGCGCTTCTAATCTGGAACATTAGACTTAGAAGAAAAGGTATTAATTTATTTCTAATTCGTCTTTTTTCAAATGATATATATTGCTAATAGCTTTGTTTCCAATAATATGACTGTTACTTTTCCCATAGCTAGAGCATTGCCCTACGTTCTTTAACAATTTCGTAATGTCCTTGATTTACCTAAAATGCCCTTCGAATCATAAAAGAGTTTTTTTCCTCCCTTAGGTGAAGAAAACACTGGAAAGGAGTGAGTAAAGTATCTTGCGCTATCATTAACCGACTCACTGTTTCTCAGTTTTTATTTCAACCATTTCATTTGTTATACCAAATATGATAGAAAAACGCAAAATTAACAGAAATGATAAAAAATAACAAAATAGGGGTAAAAAGTATTTAAGAGTCGCCAAAGTAGCGAGAAGACGCTCATGTTGTATTTCGTAAAATTAAAAAAATTGGATGAACAGTATCCATGCTAAAAACATAAATATAATATGGCTGAGATATTCTAAAATGATAAATGCAGTCTATCAAAAAGTAAGAAGAGATCGAAGGTAATATTAAAAAATGGTTGAGCAATTGATGAATTGCCAGTAAACGACTTTATATCAAAATCATTTACATTTCTCCTTATGCCTTCTTACATCATTTTGTATTTTCAGCAAAGCACATAAAGACCAAAATGGGCAAAGAAATTACATGGACCTGGAATTGAAGGATCTAAACTCTGAATCACAACAATATGCAACTATTACAAATCCGGGGGCTATGGCATATGAGCAGATTCCTGTGGCAAACAGCCATTATATGGACTTAGAAGGACACAGAGACGATAACCAAACATACACTGAACTATCAAAAGATTATGAAGTTATTGCACAATAGGCTTCCGTATAAACTTTATTTTTATATGTACTTTTATGGATTTGATGTATCAAATGTAAGTAATCTTTGGCTCTACAATTGGAGTAATTTGAAGTAGCTATCTCCGCACATGATTGCAATAAAGCCTTTGCAGAGGCAGTATAGAACAGCCTACCTACAATGGAAGTTGGCAGTCTTCTAGACGTTTTCTTAATTGCTTGGGTGTTTAACAGGGAGACCAAAAAGAAATTGTTCTATTACAAAACAATTGATTATGCTTTGTATTTCGATTGTAGTAGCTTTTTCAGATAAACCTTTCAAATTTGTTATTTTTATCATCTTATTCCAAAATGAAAGAAAGAATACCTGTTTATCAACTTTCAGTGCAGTATGCTTTTTTACATATTGATGCTACAGTGCCCATGGGAAGAAACATTAGTGCAGCAAAGACTTTCTTCATTAAGATAAATAATTTTTTACGAAGTAGTTTGTCTTCATACAATTATCATAATATGAACGTCTACTATTCACCAAGTATTCTCAAGTAGATGGTGCAGACCAAAGCGGAAAATTGATGATTACACCTGAGCATCGGTAATTACCTCTGGATCCAACAAAATATATGTAAACAGAAGTGACGTCTTTTGTGCTCAAACATAAGTAATACCTAATTTAATTTTAATGTAGGATCATTAATCTTTGCGTTTAAAGATTCAAAAATCATAAATCATAATTTTCCAATACAGGCAGGCGTGTGCTTTTTAATACAAGAGAAATATGTATCGGCATAAACAATTCCTAGACCAATGGTAAAGGTTGTTGGATATGACATTTACAGTAAAGCTCATTTATAGCCTTTCCATATCAAGCTCCTCTCCCTAACAACCCCCACTTCTTCAGCAGAAATTCAAAAAAGCCATCCCCTACTTTTAAGCAAAACGACCACAGACTAAATTTTAGTTATAATCAAGACGCATTTTGTTGTAATATGCCTAACTTATAATTTCTTGTTTTTGAAAGGAATATCCAAAAAAGGGAAAAGAAAAGAAATACTTGTTAACAATGAGCGCCCCCTCAAGGACCATGAATTGCCATTTCGTCAGAAAGTTATCCTGATGTTAAAAGCAATAAATTTAACAAAAGGCTATGACCTGTTAGCAAAGAGTTTAATGTTTAACAGTCAACTGTCGTAGAATTTGTCTTTCTTGCCCTCCTGTTCGAAAATACTTGAATTTGGTCCTGTCTACAGGTTTTAAAATCTGCAAGATTTGATTGCAACTGCACGTCTAAGAGCGAGAATTAAAAGTTTTTGCTCAACCCACCTTATGACTAGGTAATCGAACAATGTCTTGATCAGCAAATGATTTCTCTTCTTCCAACTATATACATGAACAAAAGTTACTCATTTGCAAGCGTTTAGGCCCAGTTTTTTGTGTTGTAAGAATGTTAGAACTTTGAATTTTTAATAAAAATGAAATGAAATGAAAATGAAATCCCATAAAGGCCATGAGCCCGGGGGAGGCGATCTTTTGCATTGAAATGATTGGCATTGTAGCCTTTAGCAATGTCGCTGCTAAAGACCAGAAAAGAAGATTGGGGAAAATGAACAAAGTCGATGGTTTAAACCTTTTTTTAAATATAACTTAGCAAATGATAGAAAAATAATTGAATCACGGCAACTTGCTCACAGAATACTTAGTAATTGAGATTTCACAGGACGATACTTGCATACAAGGGCTTAACAAGGAACATCAAAGACATCACCTCAAAGCCTTATGATAATGACAAGCATTTGCAGATTTTATTTTCTAACTCAACTCCAAGAAACTTTCAAAGTAGCAAAGACAAATACTTCTTTGCTACGTTGAAGGCGAAGCAAACGTTGAAACCGCCAAAGCGAAGCAAAAAAGCTTTGCACTAACTGACCTTTGTAGTATGCAAATTTAAAAATAACGCAACTGCTTGTTGCTAAAGGTTTTTACAGATTAACTAAAATTTACCCTCAAGGCTGTAAACAAAGCAACAACGTGGCCTACGCGGAATTTCCGCGAAATAAGACTTGTGCGAAAACTCGGAGAGTTCAACCTAACAAGCAATGCAATATAAAAACAAACTTAGAAGAAAAAGGATAATGGTAAAATAAAACCAGTAGAACATTATCGAAGTCATACCTAAGGTTTGAATTAGAACCAAGCCGAATGCATACCAAACTTTGCGTGTTAATACTTTGACAACACTTTATGCATGAACAGTTTCAAAACAGTCGCATGTGATGAAACATATGGTAAACGGTCAATGCATAAACCATACCAGTAAGTAAAACATAATTGAAATCAAAAAAGCTGCCATTAGTCTTCTCAAAACTTTGCGATGAAACCATGCCAAGAACCGTTGATATTCATAGAAGAAACATTGAGCGCAAAACGAGAATCGTTTAAATCAACAAGTAATGCCTAGCCCATGTTTCGGAACATGAATAGCAACACTGTATCAAGGGACATTCAATTAGCCATTTTAGAAGCATAAAGCGTGAATCATTAAGTCAACCCCTACGAGACTTACGTTCAATTTAATAAACAAATTCATAAGCAAGAAAGCAAGAATAATTCGCACCAAAAGGCAATAAGCCTAATATTTCTTTCAACTTATTACTCAAGTGGTACATCAATAACAGGCATTCTTCATGAAATTAATTGCGATAAAATTTCATTTTACCACCATTTAAAACCCCTTCTATATCAAACTCCTTTCTCTAACAAGCCCCACTGAAGCAGAAATTTTAATAAAATATCATCCCCTATTTTCAAGCAAACGACCACAGATTAAATTTTAGTGATTGCGCAAGACGCATTTCGTCGTAGTATGCCAGGTTTATACTTTTTTGTATCAAGAGTCAAAATTATTTCGTACAATTCTGTCTTCAGCGCCTTCAGCCCTTTTGTATCTGGATTGATTTTCATGTAACTGTTAAAGATATAAATCTATGCTTTCCAGGGGGTAGCATAGTCAAATAACTTTAGTGAAAGCGTTAACTATTATAGAAAGCTGCTATCAAAACATTTACAATATTTTCAATTTTAACCCCTGATAAAATTTTTACGGTGTTTGTTCATTGGGCCATATTTCCCGTCCGGGTATAAAGAGTTTGGCGTCATTTCAGACAAAAAACCCAAAGAGACAAAATTTTTGTTTTTATCCTTGACTTTGATTTTTTTATAAGCTTCCCTCTATATTAAGCCCACCCCTTCAGAACCTCGAAATGGTATGACTTATATGAACTTTTATGCTAAGCGTCCGCTGACTGTTTAGACGTCATTAATCATGTGATCATTTAATTTGAAATTGGCTCTGGGCTTCAAATTCTTAGACAGGATTGATATGACACGCTTTAAAAAAGAAAGGTTAAGCTTGTTTTTACGCTCAAAAACAAATACCATTGTCCATCCAGACCTGTAAACATGTCTTTGAGAATTTCTCTCGTAATAACATTATCTATCGACATTAAAACATCTCTTTGGAGCAAAACCATTTTATTATCAACGCTGTCTGAGTGCATGGAGGTTGGTTTCCCTGCCCCCAAACTTCTCGATAATCGGCAGATATAGCGTAAGATTCAAGGTGAACGAGAGGCTGAATCGAGATACAGTACATTTTTATGGGTACATGAATTAATATTGAGATAAAGTCTTTTGGATAAAATCTTTAAAGAATGCACTGCTTGAAGCTATTTAATTTTTCAGCTTAAAAACAACGTTCACTACAATTCTCATACAACTCTAAACTGGAGCGAGCTTAAGGCTAATACGTTCTAAAATAAATGAATGGTCGTATTGTTATATATCTTCCACTTGAAAATAAAATGCAAAGCACTTAGCTACCAATGCCAAAAAATGTCAATCAACCTTTAATTAAAATAACATTCCTAAACACGGTAACGCAATTAAAAGCGAAGGCAAAATCAAACATATTGCCACTGCAAAAAAATAGCAAAAACAAACGCAACAGTCCTAAGGGCAATCCAATAAGAACAGGATTCCTACCAATTTTTGCTTTCATGATAAAAAGTGAAGTCTTGAATCTCCTGGTCCGTGATTTAGTTCTAGTGGCTAGTCTCAAGCTTGGACAGGTCAGTTTGGATTGCTCATACTTAGGCCCATTGGCTTCGTTTAATAATAACGTCAAATAAACTACGATTTGTTGTCGATTAGTCTTAATTCGATATCTACATAGGGTACAATCTAACTGTTTGTACCAAATTGACTAATCTAAATCGGATGAAATTGAAATTGAAATCTCTATTGGTCAACGAAATTAAAACTATTGCAGGCGCTACATTTGTATTCTAGGCCATTCCATTACTTTATCAAACGTTTGAAGTTTTTCAAGTGTTCTGCAGCTTTGATTTTATTTGGTAAACCATTCAAATTTTGAGGTCCAACGAACTCAAGACGGTTTGATCCGAAGGTTACTTGATTCAGTCTACGATGCTTTAAGTCAAAAGGCTTTCTGGAGGAATAATGCGATGATGCGAATTAGAAGTGGTTTTTGATAAATTGTGGATTTAGATTATTCGCTCTGTAAATATTAATGCCAAGAGTTCCTTGGTTCAAGACGTGCATAGTACATCTTTCTGATTTTAGGAACAAGTCATTGTATGAGCCCTTATGATCATCTTAATTACCTGATGCGACTTCTTAGGAGAAAAATAACAAACTGATGGAAAATGATTGAAGTCAGAATAAAAAAAGCTCTGTACAAGCACATTTTCTTTGCTCGATTAAAATAAATGATCTTAACGCTTTCAAAACGTTTAGCTGCGTCGTAGGTTTTTATAAAGGCTTTATATGTGTGTATCAAAATTCTATTTATTAACCAGAATTAACCAGAGTTACGCCTCTTAATTTTCACAGTTTCCTCTGATTTGATGGCATGACCTTTCAAGCATATTTTTTGTTCAGTAGTATTTTCGCGATCTTTTTTTTGACCAATAAAGCATTAAATGGATTTGGGCTTGCGATCATTTCGTTGCGGTCTAGCAAAGTTACAGCGTCACTGGCTTCATTCTCCAACACCCTGAGAAGATCAGGCAGAGTGTTGGAAAATAATTTGAAAGTGTATTCTCATTAGCATAATCATGAAGAGTTTCCGCTTTATAAAGAGGTCATTTATAAGGAAATTAAAAAGAATCATACCAAGTCTAGAACCCTGTAGAAGTCCTGATACAGTATTCTTAAAGGCACTTTTTGAGAAGTTTATCCGGATACAATGTTTTCGAAGTTTTAAACAGGAATGGATAAGAATTAAAACAGTTTCATCATGGCCATATGCATGTAATTCTCTATGATTAGATTATGTGGAATGCAGTTCAAAGCCTGTGAGATCAACGAGCATTTTATCTAGATGCACTTTTTCGTATATTAAGAAAGATTTTAGCAAAACTGGGCAAATTGCTGTATGAGTCGGTTTTTATTATCCAAAAGGCACAACGCCGCCGTACTCACTTTTTCTAGAATTGCGATAATGCCCAAACTGCAGTTAATAGTATTGGTTAATGGAATCGTAAGCTCTGTGGTAGCAAGAGATGCTGGTTTTGGAGGTTTTTGATCAAATCCTGTACATTTTCCATCCAAACCTTTTAACGATAAATACAAGGTTTTAAAATTCCGATCTGGGTTTTGTAACAAAGCTTGGATGATTTTTGTACTTTTCTGAGATCAATCTAGCTATATGCCGATCATCATCAATATCTGCTGTATAAGCAACACCGAAAGGATTTATACCACTATTGCTCTCTAAAATATTTACATAATATTCTTTAAAAAGTAGCAACAACGAAATTCATTAAAAAGTAACAACAAAGATAAGACTACGAGTAACCCGATATATATCTCTCATAACTAGTAACGTACTAATGTGATATTTACCCTCCTTCATATCGATGTCGATTAGTTCAGATCATAACACAATTTCTTGAATTGCCTCATTCTTCTACAACTGGAAAAGCAAGTGATGCACTCGTATCTGGTGCTTTGTCAGTTTGGTCTTTGCCCAGTGCTCTATCTTTATTTGATTCAGGCGCAACAGTAATTTTGTGAGTTTGCGGATCTTCCACTGCTGGATTCTCTGGTTCTTTGAATTCCCTTAAAGGACCTAGCTCTTCGAGTGTCGCATACTCTGTTTTTGGTATCTCTTTTGGCTTATCGTTGTTCGCATTAGGAGACTGGAAGATGCCCAGGTCAGCATAGTTACCCTCTTCCTGCTGCAAAATCAGGATCTTATGTTATTCAGTCGGTGTGTAGAAACGTACAATAAAGTAGATGAAGAGTAGACAGGAATGTTACGAGATAATTTATGATGGCGCATAACATGACAAACAAACAGCAGCAAGGAGGAAAAATGTTTTAAACCAATCAGGTTGTTCGCTTACAATTTTAACAAGCCAATGAGAATGCGAAAATGACAATGGAAAATCAGGGGAAGATTGTTATTGATTTATTATGAAAAGGCAATCGTTGTTGCAAGTGACATTCCCGCTTTCTGCGGATAATTCTGTATTTTCAGTGTGAGCTAAAATTTTTCTAAAAAATGGTGGCTTCTCTTCCCAATTTTTTCTAGATAGGATAAAAAAAGTTGACAAAATTTCCCAGGTCACCTTTTCGTATTCTCATTGGTTTACTAGTACCTAAACAAACAAGTTGAGTGGTGTCAAACATTTCCCCCCTTGCCACAAACAACATCAATAACACAGTATCTACAGACAAAAATAAAAAGTGGTTTTATCCGAGTCTAATATTCTCATAGAGTCATGTTTAGCACATTGGCTACTGCTACGCCCAATCTCACTATCATGCACCCCTTAATGCAGTAAAATAAAGGGGAATAATGAGCAAATAACTGCTACGAAGATTGTTTGATACGAGCATCAGGAGGAGGAAGCATATCTATTTGATACAACTAGTTGCTGGCGATATTACTTCTAAAACGCAAAATTAATTGAAATAGACGTAGTTGGTCTTCCAACGCCTTTTTATTTTTGAAAATAAATTCATCCAATTTCAGAATTTTTGTTCAACTATCATGATAATTGCATAAATTTTATTGTCCCGAAAACCTACTTATTCTTGGTTAGCTTTGCATAATTCACTAGCGATACTCAGATCATATCAAATTTATCCTCAATTAATTGGTGCATGGGTGGCAGGGGCAGATCCAGCATTTTAGCTGACTGGGTTACAGGAAAAGACTTTTTGAGACCACGCCCTACCAAACCCCGGACACGCCCTTTCAAAATAAAAAAAGAGCTCAAAAAAGTATCTTTGTGCCAATGCAAAAGAAAATGCAATCTGAGTTTTCTGTATATATTAGCTACTGTATCTATGTGTCGGTCGTTATTCGTAAACCTAGCTGCAGCACAGAATGGCCTGTGGATCGTCGCGCATCATGGTCGTTGTATGATTGTCCTTTTAATCCAACTGAGTCCTCTCATGCATCACACGCATCACTGATCTTTTCGCAGCTGAATCCTATTGTTCTCAATGATGAAAACAACTGTTTGCGCTTGGACAGCTTTTGTCCAAAATAAATCAAGCGTGCTAGGTGTTCGTCGTAACCCTCTAAAGTGGGTTCAGCCTGCGCAGTGCGATCTAAATTGTCCAATGCGCACGTTTTGCAGGGTTACAAATCTTGTTATTACGCTTCATTGCTTCATTGAAAAACACTGATTAGTGATTGGAAAATCGCCGACTTAACTTGATGATGTTTATCCAAGCCTCTGCGGAGAAGTGTCATCGCTGCCCGTTTTGGAGTTTACAAGAGTTTTAGAATTTATAGATATTATTTTTCTGTTTAAGTATTAATTTATATATAGTCTTTATTAAAACAAGAGGCCTATTTTATGCAAAACAATTTTGACTGAGTTACAGAACCCTGTGAACCCCCTATGGATCCGCCCCTGATGGGTGGTTCTGTTTGGTAACGGTGCCATAAGCAAAACAGGGTTGCCAATTATGACAATCCAAGAAACAAAAGGGCAATAAAGTTTGAAAAAATCCAGATTTTGAGAAAAAAGCTCACCATGTAAAGTCTACTGAATGTCTTATTAGGGCTACAAGTGGGAAGAACCAAACATCCTTTTACGGTTAAATATAATGGAATGTGTTTTCAAACGTCCTTGTTCTGAATGCATTAAGAATAGAGGATGCACCCTAATATACATATTTATTATGGTCCTCCTGCAATTCTACCTATTTAGTTAGCAAGGAAAATCTTGAATGCCCCATGTTAGCAAAGACATATGATATCTTGCAGTCATCAGAAACGGAAAATCTATTGATTTAATTTAGAGCTTGAACGCCTTTTTTGCAATATGGTTTTAAATGAAAGGAGTTTTGACCAAAGTATTGTGAGGTCAATTATAGGCCAAGGTTCTCAGTTAGATCAACTAGCTTATTCACTCAAGCACAAACAATTGGTAAATGACTTGAACAAAAGGCTGCTAGGCACTGCTGGAGATTACAGAAAGGGAGTCCAGACGTTCATCTAAAGATGAAGATTCTGCAGACGCCGAAAGCAACGCAGAATAGTCATGTACAACATAACCACCACGCCCTGAGTTGTATTCAAAATCTTTTACCTTCTTCTGTGGGGTATCGTTGCCAATTGGTTCATAAGCTCCGTCAGTGTCAGTAGCAAAGTTTGCATTGTCGATAGCGCCATTGGCATCACCTGGTTTCTCCTTGTTAATGCTTGCGTAGACAGACCCATCTGGTGCCTTGTAATGCAAGCCATCAACTTTGACACATTTCATCTCAATGCTTGAGCTTTGGCTCTTTTCTGAATCGCCATATGCAGCAATATCGTTACATCTTATAAACAAAAAATTTTGCAACTATCAGTTTTGGTTTATAAATCAATATCTATACAGAAAACGAAAAAGACTGAAAACCTACGTAATTTTCAAATTTGAGATCATCAAAGGGAGTTTGGTTTTAGAAGCTTGAAGCTTTTCTGGCAAAATTTCAACATGATTTGAAGTGATTCACATTTGTAAGACTATTAGTAGCTATTAGTTAGACTTCCCTTCTCGTTCCAAGTTGGAGAAACTTTAGTGTGAAGATTAAGGCATCCTATAGTCAATAAATTGTACTTTTGTATATTGTAGTGAATTATGCAAAGCTAACCAAGAATAAGTAGGTTTTCGGGACAATAAAATGCACCGTACTTTTGTACAGGGGCCAAGACGTGAATAAAGGCCACGTCATGATGAATGGAAAGGATATACTCCACTGAGCCAGGTTTTTTTTAAACAAAATCACAAGAATATTACAACCGTGATAACATATAACTTTCAGCTAATCCAAATTGATGCCTTCATGCAATGGCTCAATGTCTTTCAGAGACAAAATCGCTTTGGTTTTAGCAAGCAATCGATGGCTGCAAAATAAATCATCTGAATAAATAAATGCTTGTCAATCGAAGATAAAAGGGAATCTGCTTTTTATAGAATATATGAGCTAAATCTATACTCACCCCATGCTCTCTTTAGCTAAAAGAAAAGGAAAGGAAATTTCAATGAATATCATAAATCTCACATGGCTGAAAGAATGCAATTAGAGAGAGGGTCCTATCAAAAAAAACTTTTATCGTTCAACGTTTGTACCTTACTACAGTTATACCTAACTGTCGAAGTAGGTAAGACTCGGTTTTCAGTGCAGGCCATTCAAAACGTCTTGTCCATTGTCAATTTACTGTTTCTTACACAAGTTGCCTTGCTCAACCTGATCACTTTAGTCAAACGTTTTGCAAAGCAAAGTATAAAAATACAGCCAGGAGAGAGGTCATCCTTGTAAAGCAGATACCAAATATGTAGCATGAAGGCTTTCTAGTTTCGTCAAAATACACTGTTTTTTTATAGCTCTTCAACGATCCCTAAAAATAATATTTTACTGATAACCTTTTCTTCTCTAAGGCACATCAACGATCTTATAATAACGAAAAGACCGTCTCTCGAACGACCACATAACCATGTACCAATGAAAAATTTTGTCACATGTGATGCTGATCGCCACATCCTTTTCCAAGAAAAGTGTCCAAATAACTGGCAATAAACTGCAAACAAAAACTCTAAACTTCTACTAGCTCGGAAAAGAAAATTGTAAACGAGCAATATAACAATTTCAATATGAACAAGAAGTTTCGAATGGCCTGCACTGGTAAGCGAGTCTTTCCTACTTTGTTACAGCAAAAAAATTAGTGCCTGTCCATCATCAAATCAGCATTTGTCAGTATGATGAACTCGAAGCCATGGAAACAAATGGAAAAGATGATATTATGATATTGAATCATTAAAGTATCTGAACCCAATCTGGACCTGGCCTCAAGGACACAAGGCCTAAAGCACCAACTGATTGACTGAATTTTCTTTTTCTTGTCAGCTGTATGGCAAGAGGCTGAGTTGCAAATATGAGATTTCATACGAGACAGGGTGTAGTACAATAGCGTTATTCTTCAATTCAATGTTTCTTAGCATAATATCTACGTGGAATAATGTATTACAGGGATCAAGCCATCAAAGCCTAAGTTCAAACGATATACAAGGTATCGATAGCATATCCTCTAATTGAGAGAACTAGTATGTCAAAAACTTTGAATAGAAAAGATAGGACGTAATCCTAAGTGATCTATCATATCACCTTTCAGTCAAAAATGGGCTCAAATAACTAAAGAGCCTCGCTTTATAAATAAAAGTTTCAGAAAGGATAAACGATTTCTGGTGAAATCTATGAATTGATGACCTCATCAAAACTGGCATTTTGATGAACTAACATGCTTGACAAAATGTTCAAAAATATCTCCAATGCTATGTTATTAGGGGCAGGTACATTTTGGCTAGAAGTTTTTAAAATTCCGATTCAAGGTTTTACATTAGGAGCATTTTAATCTGCTGAAGACGTAAGATTGCCAAATGCCTTTGAGACAGACTGATAGCAAGGTCTCGTATGATGCGCGTCAAGTGTCATTTGCAGCGGGGTCCTTTTACAAGGGTTCAAGGCCCCGTTGCGTTCCCTTGTAGCTATAATTGTTTCTGCTAGTTTGAAAAATTTCTTACAGATTAGAGATATCATCGAGTTTAATAGAATACTTTTATCTCTTGCTTTTAACCACGGGCAATAATGCACTGTGATGGCCGCTAAAAAATTAAAATTTTTTACCTTGTTAATGCTTTGTTTTCTTCGTTAATGTCGCTGCAAAGTTTAGGCCTAGCCGCCGTTGTTAGAAATCGAATTCAAATGGCGCGCCTGCCAAACGGTTAGCTCCTACGCAGCGAGCTCCTCGTTTCAATGTCCACTCACTTTAGATGAAAACAAAACATTGACAAGGTAAGAAATTTTCATTTGTAAGCGACCAACACGGTGCATTATTGCCTGTTTTAACTTAAAGGAATCATTCTAGTTCCCCGAATACATTTCGCATATTCACTTTTTCCTGCAACCTCTAAACGATTCTTAATTGCAGCACGAATTCTTATGAAAGCTAAAGTTCAGAGTTTTACTCCAAGCACACCAAGAGGCAAAGCTTAATAACTAGCTATGATTCTCGCAGTATTTTTCAGGAAATGCATTTAAGCTAAAAAACGAAACTAGATTAAATGAAAGCATAAAGACAGTAAGCAGTGCCTAGTTCCTCCTGTTTAATATTTAATCGCGTTTCCCTATTTAGTAAATTGCATTGCAAACATTTTTTTCTTACGATTTCGTGGAAATAAGGTCCAGCTAAATTCTGATAAAAGGTCCATTCAGGACATGTTCTCGTTTTTCATAACTACGGCAATGCCTTATTCAGCATATATAAACAAAAAAGATAACGTTCTGCGCCATTGTAAATAACGTAATGTTTTTCATTGTGCACAGTTAAATAATCCGCAATCTACTTGGCAAAGAACAATGAAAGTGAGATCATGTGAGGAGTAATTCCGCTTTGCCAGCTGATCTCAACAAATATTGTCATAACCACAGGTAGCCCATGTGAATAAAGCCGCATTGAACTATTAATAATTGGCTTGGTTGAGGAAGTACTTTGTTCGGTTAACTCAAATGTCTAATATTTGTGAGGTTAATCGACAAAGATATTCAACCTTTTTTGCAAAGTAATGACTGATAAAACCCACAACTATGTCTGCTCGGAGAATCAAATTTCCAGCCATAATTAAAAGGCACAGAAATCATCACAAAACCAGACATCAACTCTCGATGACTTTTTGCAGCTGCCAGGGTTTTATGTCGCTATGGCAACTATGCAAACTAAGATCACTTGGATTATAATAATCCCTCAAAGGATGCACTCAGGCAAAATTTTGGGAACCTCATTTGGATAAAAACAAATGTTGGCGTTTATTACTGGTGTTTCTTTATACGAAACTTATCTTTATTAACCTACTCCTTGTTTTTTCCATTATGTTTACAAAGGCTATTATTCTAACACAGATATGTGAACGGTTAAGTCACTTTTAATGATAGATTTTTACAAAAAAGTTGTATTAAAAAAATTAGGAATACTAGTGAATCTTCATGATTGGTTAACATGAATATTTGGCCTCGAAATTATAACTGACGCAAACTGCAGGCTTGATCTAAATGAAATAACGAGGGCTATGAATGTAGGGAACTTATGAAAAAGGAATGAATTTGAAGTTATAAAGAAGTCTAAAGTCTTTAAAAAGAGCCGAAAGTTTTTGTGTTCAACGGTAAAAAAAACCGAAAGGTCTCAGAGATTGACTTAAAGTTTAAGCACCACAAATAAGGAAATACAATATCACAAATACCAAGATAAATCACATTAAAAACTGAAATTACAGAAGTTATGAAACTAGAGCATTACGTTTATCAGTGCTATTTTTCTTTCTTTCAGCTTACATATTAACTATGACGTGTGATGATTAAGAGGCTAGCCTCTGCTCGATTTTGGATATTAAATATAAGTAGAGACCATAGCGTTTTGTTTTCTATTGACTAAACTTTAGGCTAGGAAGGGGGAGGGGGTATCCTGAAAGTTTTCCAACATTGTCCATAGAAAACATTTTTGTGTCACGGAAATTCTGCACATTCTTTAAAAATTTCAGAAAATTCAAAATAATATACACAGGAATTATTCTTCACAAAAGCATATATGTTTAGAGAATTTATATTAGGAAGGGGGGTTATAAGTGTTTAAATAGCTTGCTCCAAGGCTCAGTGAAGGACAAGAAATTAAAGAAAAAGGCATTTAATGTGGCTGGACATACGAAACTACAAGCAACATGGAAAAGAAACAGCCCAACAAATTGGCCTCCAAAAAGAATATGATAATGACAAATTCAGCCTCAATTCAAAGAAAAATATGAACGTCGAGCCTGGGAAAAATCTTGTTGGTTCTTCTGGCAAAAATCAATGTTTGCACAGGTCTTGATGCCCCAGACCGAGATCAGCTTGACAGCGGCCAAAATCCAAGCCTCGGTTAACTGATAAATGAAAAAATTAACAAAAGAGAAATAAACAGCAATAAACAAACAAACAAAAACCAAACAAACCAGCAAAACAGAATATAAATAGAGCAAAACCTTTCTAAAAAACCGCTCTTGGTGACAGTGAGGCATTTTCATAGTAAAACCCGTACATGCTCTCAGTTAGGCCATTGGGAAAGCACAAGGTCATATGCAGTAAAACTGTCTGGGTTTGATGAATCTAATCTACCCACTTAGGTTAAAGTATTGAGTTAATTGTCTGGAAAATATTATCGCTCTAACAATGGAATTTGCTCCTGAGAGGATCATAAATATGAAACTGTAAGTCCAAGTAGCAAATTCACGCCCATCTTATCTTCGCTGAGAAATTTTATACAAGTTAGTACGCGACCAACAGACTGACAGTGGACGAAATCTCCGACAGGGAAAAGTACTGTATATGTTGGGAACATAAGGTTTTACATTATAGTTAGCGAAATAAAGAGTCATCTGCATGTTTCAGTTCGGCAACGCAAGTTAAGGTCTTGACAGAATTATGTGAACTTTGTTATATATACTTATAAGTTGCGTGCATCAATGACTATTGCCATGGTAACATAGCTCGAAATATTTCTATATTACGAACTGATATCTCATTATCTCCCTCTCTATGAAGCAAGCTAAGAATAACTGGACCATTGTAATCTAACATGTCATTGTCTACCAAAAGTCAGTCTGTATTGCCAAAGGTCTCATTGGAACATATTAAACTTTCATTGAACTCAGATGCAATGTAGTAGAACAAAGTATCAAGAAATCATTTATTTCAGATGATAATAATTTAACCAACATTCAGTTTTCTTGTCATTATGTGTCCTATCTTATTGCAACCTTTACGAACTAGCAAGCCTGCAGAGAGATGCTTCTTGCCACGATTAAGCGTTCCATTCAAAAGCCATGAGCCCTTTTCCCTTAACGTTGGTCAATATATCCTCGATCACCTACATAATCACACTGGAGAAGCAGAATTTTAAGCTTGTACTTTTTATGCACTTTTGAGCTGTTTATATCATCCACGAGGGTGATACAAGATGACACAGAATACAATAAAAGAAACCAGCCTAAAAAGATAGGAGAAATTTCACCATGCATATCGCACTTTCAGTTCATAAAAAGTTCCAAACATTCACATAGCAAAGAAACGAGACATGACGTTGAGTAAAGAAAGATTTTCGGCAAAAAATTAGATAATATGATGTTATGATATTCAAAATGCAAATGATATTCATTTCAAACTCGAATCGCACAAAGAAAACCTTGCTGCTGCTAGGCCCATATTGCAGAAAAAAGCCCCTCAAAACAACAAGTTTCCAGATAATACTTCTTGCTGTCTGCGCAGAATACAAATGTGAAGTACCTTCCTGTGTCATTGCAAGAAAACTGAACATCAGCGGAAGAATAGAAGGCAGCCTAGGATTGCATGTGCCCAGCATTTGCATCATTTGAATTACACAATTAGTTTAATTCTTACATGCAGTTCTTTCAACTTTAGTAATGCTGCAACTCCCGCTGGATCCATCAGACATCACCGCCACAATCCTGAATTGATATAGTGTTGAAGGCCTGAGGTTATCAATCTCCTCTTTGAACGAATCATGCAATGCTTTTACGCTCTTCACGGACTCAGAGCCGTTAGTTAACCTCCAAAATATATCTTAATGATCTATTTCATATAGGTTGCAGTACTTTGGCGCATCCCAGGATACAAGGATTTTCAGTGCAAGAAATTCAGTGCGAGGATAAAAATTAATACAAAAACGACTTAGGGTAGAATTAAAGGAAGATAATAGAAAACAGATAATCAATGATAAGATGAAGGTCGAGGTATTTTGCAAACAAGAGTAAGAAGTTAACAATTGTAAATTGAAAATCAAATTAGGCAAATAAAACGAAAGCTAAGGAATTCTGTTGACGGAGTAGTTGAAGAATCGCACAACTATGAATCGATTCATACTAAACGCTAGGCTCTTCAACTCTTATTCAAACTTTTCTTCATATCTTCATCTCTGATGAAAATCAAATCCAAAAAGAAAGGCGGTATTTGAACAGCTAATGTATTACTAATAGTGAATAGAAGTATGAAGCATCGAGTAAAATGTTAAGCAGCCAAAGACAATATAAGCAATTTTCACCCTTAAAATATTATCGATTGGTTATTGCAAATATTGGATCAATTTAAAGCAATCAAAAGAACGACTAATAATACAAAAGAATCTCAAAGAAATAAAATAGACAATAATACTAAAATAGGCAAGGAAATGGAAAATTAAGTTAAAATTAGATAAAGTACTTTTATTGGTAAAGAAGCTTTTATTGAATAATTGAATGTGTATTTCTGATCATTCTTCTTATTCAGCTCATTAGCTTATATAATATCGAACCTTATTTGTTTTTAACTATATAATATCATATCTATGCATTATTAATATTGGAGTTAATATCAAATAGCATACTTTATAATATCCTTTTCTAAAAGGCGCCAGATTATAATATTCTGCAAAGAGCCGGCTAAGAAAGATACCCACTCGTATCGTCAACAAATGAAGCAAAAGATTATGCAGATCTGTGTAAAATCCCGAAACTGAAAAACGTGACAAAACAAGAAAGACTCTTTGCGGAGGTTCATCAGGAAGCAGACAACGAAACTGCTTTCTGGAAGCACTTGGTATTTAGAGACACTAAATAACATGACACAAGGTAGCCTCGCCGTTAATTTTCACACAGGCAAGAAAGGCAACTTTCAACGAACATTACTTGAATCAAGCATCATGTATCAACGCTAGTGGAATATTACGCACAATTAGGCAATTAAAAGATAAATACACTAAAGATGAAGGCAGCAATTACTGAAACTTTCATAATTCTGGGACTTCATATTCGGCTTCTTATTCATAAATGTACTGAATCATTTATGACTATAATTACGAAACCGTAGAAGCATAACAAGCCTGAATATATCCTTCGAGCCCGATTTGACTTCAGGAGCCATTGAGTTATCTTTAAGCTACTTCTGGTACTACTTAAAAATACAGGTATTAGATCACTGAAGACTGCTTAAGATTCACAAAGTCTACAAACGAACGCATGATTGATAGCCGTCCACATGGAAAATAAACATTTGCCAAAGCTTCAATCAGGCATGTTGGTATTTTTGGAATATTTCGTTAAAAAGCGCAGCCGAAGATTGTGAATTTATATCAGGGCAAGCGATCGAAGTTGCATTAAAAAGGACGTGCAGCGAATAGGAACTTTCTAAAGAAGTGATGATGAGAAGTTTATCCTTAAAAGATCTATTGTTCTTCATAGATACACTAAAACTCAAATGCGACATTGGAATCCAGCTGCTACTATTAATTGGCGATAGGAATTCAGTTCTCAAAAGTACCTTTCCTAGTGACAGAGAACTATTGATTAAGCTCGTTATACTTAAGATACTTAAGACATAAAAAGACTAGAATTCTTTAAATATCGGTTTATCAGAAGGCCATATTTTTCTGATCATCGATGTCTTAATACTAGGCAGCAAGGCAGTTCATCGTGTTACCCTAACTTTTCTAGCTCTGATCCTTTTGGCACTTCACAATAAATACTTCAATACATAACTGAAATATCTTAACAACGACTTCGTTCCAGGGTCAGCAAACTTACGAAAATGGGACACAAAATTGATATCAGGGTACTCAAATATATATTATCACATTTTGAGATTATCAAAGTGGAATAATATCTTCGACACCGGGCTTGGCTACCAAAACTAGTAGCAAAAGCGAAACTGGTGAACGTGAATTTGCATAGAACTTAAAGTTAGCTGTCCCACTCATCATATCAGCACAATTCGATTAACGTTAATATGAGGAAAAGCACTATCCGTAATAACACAGAAGATACAGACATATGCCAGATGTTGGCAAAGCCGATCCACCACACTTTTTGAATTATCTTTATCTTTTTAGCAAGAAACCGTTGATATCTGAAAAAGCAGGGCCTGGCATTGTTTCAAGTACGGAAGTTAGTAAAAATATAACTAATAGAATTTACACGTAATCTGCACATAAATAAACCAGGAGGAACAAACCTGAACTGCGATGACGACTTCTATTGGCAAAAACATAGCATAGAGCAGCAATGATGAGAAGACCTACGCAACCGCCAGCAATACCAGCAATAAGGGCTACATTTTCTTTACCTTTCGGTTTCACTAGAGAAAATAGTGAAGCGATTCAGTTATTGCGAGAACGAATTCCACACAACATTCTGTAGCTATTAATAGGAGAAAATTGCATAAGAAAATTAGACACGTTTAAAAACCGCTTCAAAAGACGATAGCAAAAATAAAAAAACATAAAACATAAAATTAAGAAGTTAAGATGTCTGAAGATCGCATCAAGTGTGAAACTTTAAGTAATAACTTCAATCGTCACGTTCTGTTATTAACTTTAGTACAGCTGTGCTTCCTTGATATCGAGCACTATTTTTAGCAGACCGGTTAACAGCAATTTCAATTAATCAACAAGTCATAATCAAATCCTACTAAAATATGGTCATTTTTTCATCATCTCACGGTAGACTGCTTCAGTTCTTTAAGCTCAATGCAAAGTATGGAAATGCCGCATATTACTTCTACAGTAGTGAAATTAAATTTGTATCACTTTT